>JARBWK010000004.1:202463398-203663398 GCA_030556195.1 Anolis apletophallus
ATACATATCACTTTACTTATTTAGGTGGCCTTGGCACCAAAATGTGGTGGATTTTTCATCTGAAAACCCACTGATATTTTAATTTTTTGTTGGACATGCACCTGAGCAAGAATATATATGCCAAGTTTGGCCAAGATCTATTAAGTCATGTAGGAGCCTTTGAGGTACAAACTTACAAACATGTTTTCCCATATGTATGTAGCTAGCTAGAGATTTAAAAAAATCTTTATCTTTTGTATGGTCTTTTTTATTTCTCTATACTGCCCTCCTGTGGCTGCACCTGAGCACTGCATGTACATACATATCAATTTACTTATTTATGTGGCCTTGGCACCAAAATGTGGTGGATTTTCATCTGAAACCCCACTGATATTTTAAGTTGGACATGTAAGAATATATATGCCAAGTTTGGCCAAGATCTATTAAGTCATGTAGGAGCCTTTGAGGTACAAACTTACAAACATGTTTTCCCATACATATGTAGCTAGCTAGAGATTTTAAAAAATCTTTATCCTTTTGTATGGTCTTTGTTTATATTTCTCTATACTGCCCTCCTGTGGCTGCATCTGAGCACTGCATGTGCATACATGTCAACTTATTTATGTGGTCTTAGCCCTCAAATGGGGTGGATTTTCAACTGAAACCCCAGCAATATTTTAAGTTGGATAGTGAAGGATATATGTGCCAAATGTGGCTAAAATCCATCAAGCCATAAAGGAGCCTTTGAGGTACAAACATATATACATAGAGATATACATCTGCTTTGTCTATCACCCAGAGTAAAGGAGCCATAGGTTTGATAAGATAATTGATACTTACTATTAAGAGGCCAATGATGGAGTAGAGATTCAGAGTCTTCTTCATCTTGCAGCAGCCCAATTTCAAAGCAGCTGGAAAGATGGGGGGAAAAGAAGTTGCCTTATTAGCGATGGAGGTTCGGCTGACCTGGCATCTCTCGTCCAAACCCTTCTCCCCTTGAGTCTCTGCTTTTTAATCATCAGCCTCTCCTTCCATCCCACAGACGTTCCAGCAACAGCATTGTTTATTTCTGCAAATTACAGCCAATTGCAAAGGAAACCTATCAGCTATGATTAAGTCCAAGAGAAAGGATATGAAGAGGAAGACAAAGGCTTCCTCTCCAGTGGGAGGCATCCCGTTTCCCCTTCTGTGTTTATTTATATGGGGTCGGATGCCTTCGGAAATCACACAAAGCGTTGGATATTTTCCACGCTTCTTCCGACTTTAAAAACACAACAATAGATCCTCAGCCGGAACAAGGACCATAAGAAACCAAACCGCGGGGCTAGGATAGGAAATTGTATTGTTTTCTAATGCAGTGAGCACTTGATCAATACTTGATCAAGAAATAAAAGTGGGATATATGTGTGTATATATATATACACACACACACACACACATCACTATCACCATCATCAATTCCCCCTTTCTATTCACAAAGGGCAGTCGGAGGTATACTACCGTGTTTCCCCGAAAGTAAGACAGCGTCTTACTTTCTTTCCCCCCCGAAAAGTCCCCCTACGGCTTACTTTCGGGCACGTCTTATATAATCCAAGACGTGCCCGCCCGCCGCCACGCCGCCAATAACCGGCCCCCATCGGCCGCGGCACACCTCCATGGCACACCTTTCTGCCAGGCCTCCAAGCAAGGGAGGGAAGAGAGCCAGAGGCGTGAGCGCCGCGTCAGAGTGACGCGCTGCCACTTCGTCACGCCCTGGCTCCTTTCCTCCCTTTCGTCCAAGCAAGGGAGGGAAGGAGCCAGGGCGTGGCGAGGCGCCGCGTCAGAGTGACGCGCCGCCGCCGTCCCGCCCTGGCTCCTTCCCCCTCCTTTCGTCCAAGCAGGGAGGGGGGAAGGAGCCAGGGCGGGACGAGGCAGCGCCGCGTCAGAGTGACGCGCGCTTCCTCGCCTCGCCCCTGGCTCCTTCCCCCCCCCTTTCGTCCAAGCAAGGGGAGGGGAAAGGAGCCAGGGGCGTGATGAGCGGCGGCGCATCACTCTGACGGCGCTTCCTCGCCACGCCCCTGGCTCCTTCCCCTCCCTTGCTTGGACGAAAGGGAGGAAGAACCAGGGCGTGGCGAGGGCGCGCGTCACTCTGACGCGGCGCTTCCTCGCCACGCCTCTGGCTCTTCCCCCCTCTTCCTTGGAGGCCTGGCGGGAAAGGTGTGCCATGAGGTGTGCCGCGGCCGATGGGTGATTGCGGTGGCGGCGGCGTGGCGGCGGGACGAGGGACGACTTACTTTCGGTGCACGGCTTATATTGGCCGACCCCCCGACCCCGATACGTCTTACAATCGGGGTGTCTTCTCTTTCGGGAAACACGGTATTCCTAGATATGAAGGCTCTAGTATTTATTTATTTATTTATTTATAGTATTTATATTCCGCCCTTCTCACCCCACAGGGGACTCAGGGCGGATTACAATGCACATATACATGGCAAACATTCAATGCCATTTAGACATACAACATATATAGAAAGACACAGAGGTAATTTAACATTCCAGCTTTTCCGGCTTCATGAGGGTATGCTCGGTTCGGGCCACAGGGGGAGCTGCTGCTTCACAGTCCACTTGTGACACCGGATTCTTTGATGGTGTACTTCCTCATTCTTCTGCACGCTGCTGGAAGGTTTTATGGTGTCGTAAATTAGTTAAATTAATATCCCCGCATAAAGTAGCACCTAAATTTCCTACTTGACAAATGCAACTGTCTTTCAGACTGCATAGGTCAACAGCAAGTAAGCTATTAAACTGTTTTAACATAGGTGAATGCATAGGATGTGTGAATATAATTGTATTTTAATGTATTTTAGTGTCGAATGCTGGAGGGTTTTATATTGTGTTTTATACTGCAATTGTGATGTAAGCATCAAATTATGCCTTTTGGAAGCTGCTCTGAGTTCCCCCTCGGGGGTTGAGAAGAGCGGGGTAAAATGCCATAAATAAATAAATAAATAATAATGGTGGGGAGCTCACTCTGACCTGGGCTGGCTTCGAACTCTTGACCTCTCGGTCAGTAGTGATTTAATACAGCTGGCTACTAACTAGCCAGCTGCACTATTATATAGGGGCGGGCTTTAGCAGAGCGGGTTAAGCTGCCAGCTGCAGAAAATCTTGCTGATCGAAAGGTCGACAGTTCAAGCCCAGGTTGGTGTGAGCTCCCAACTGTCAGCCCAGCTTTTGATCACCTAGCACAGTGTTTCCCAACCTTTTTTGAGCCGTGGCACACTTTTAACATTAAAAAAATCCGGGGGCACACCACCAACCAAAATGGCACAAAATGACACTCTAGCCCAGTAAAGAACGGCTGGGGGATGGTGGCCTGCGGGGAGCAGCTGCTGGGAGTGCCGAAGCTGGGAAGGGGGCAGAGCCAGGCTGCGCCATGCCCCACCCCCTCTCCCTGGCTTCAGTTTTCCCACAGCTTCTCCAGCCTTGAGGGGCAGTGCCAAGCCAGCGGTTCCAGAGCCAGCATAATGCTGGCTTGGCACTGTCCCCTCAAGGCTGGAGCAGCTGCTGGGAGAGCCGAAGCCGGGGGAGGGGGCAGAGCCAGGCCGCGCCATGCCCTACCCCTCCCCCAGCTTCAGCTCTCCTACAGAGGAGGAGCATGAGCGGTGGGCGGGCTTCAGTGGGCGGGGCTCCTCCACGCAGCTTCAGCGAGCGAGGGGCGAGAGTCATGGTGGGAATCATGGCGGATTGGAGGCTGGCTGGGGAAACGGCCGAAGGAGGAGGCACCCCGGTCCCTTCTTCTTTTTCTTCGCCACTGCCCGGCCCTTCCTCCTCCCCCAAGCAGCAGGAGTTCGGCAGGAGGAGGGGGGGAAGGGGGGCAGAGAGCTTTTCTCGCGGCACAGCAGGAGGTCCGTCACGGCACAGTAGTGTGCCACGGCACACTGGTTGAGAAAGACTGACCTAGCAGTCCGGAAACAGTATGTGAGTAGATAACTAGGTACTGCTTTGGCAGATGGACGGTGAAGCGACAGCATCCCTGGTGGCCAGAAGTTGGAATGTAAAATAGCCCCTGACTGACTGTCTATATGTGTTGTGTGTCTATGGCATTGAATGTTTGCCATGTATGTGTACATTGTAATCTGCCCTGAGTCCCTTGCGAGGTGAGAAGGGCGGAATATAAAAACTGTAAATAAATAAATAAATAAATAAATAAATAAATAAATAATATTATTTATATTCCATTTTATTTCCCCAAAGGGGACTCAAAGCAACTTGACATAAAAGCAATAGTATACAATTTAAAACATACACATATACAAACATTAAAACAGATTTAAACACCAACAGCACTAAAAATTCACAGTTTAAATCCATCAAAAACGTATTCAAAGTTAAAAACAGCAACAAGGGCAGAATATCACTGTAGAATTACGGCCCTTTCTCATCAATTTGCCTAGTTTCCTTTCAAAAAGAAGTGAGAATGTTGTCTCCTTCAAAATACTATCAGCACCAAATCAAATAAATAAGCAGGGAGGGAAACTTGGCTGAGGTGTCAAAGGAGTAGTGTATACTGTGCGTTCTGGGTTTTAGTCCAAAGTTCATATGAGGTGAAATTATTTTCCATGTCGGAGAGGTGAGGAAAACTTTCCAGATTTTAGTACGAACTTCAATGCAGCTCTATTGTGTGCTGAGCTCATTTTAAGGATTGGACCGAGAACCGTGTGCCATTAAAACGAACCCCAGCCATCCCTGGGGTCAAGCTCGACCCCAGGGAGGCTAATGAAATGCTGGGGATTCAATTATCTCGATCGATTCGTCCCCTGGAGAGTCCCAATCCATCACGCTCCTAACGCCACTGCTTTGGATTTGCAACCTTGGAGGAGGGCCAAGCGCTGGCTTTCTTTCCGGTTATACCTTGGCATTGGCTTTTTGCCTTTCAATCGTCAACAATAAAAGTGGGATAGATATAAATCATAAAGGATTTAAATAGTGTCCCTTGAGCAGGCATGGGCCAACTTTGGCCCTTCAGGTGTTTTGGACTTCAGATCCCACAATTCCTAACAGCCGGCACATTTTTTACATTTACAAAATCCTGGGGCACACCACCAACCAAAATGACACAAAATGACACTCTAACACAGTAATGCATACAGTTAATATGTTTTTAAATGTATTTATACACTCACTTAGTGTGAAACCTGGGCCTGTTTCGATGAACACAAAATATATAGTTATATAGTATATTATTATTATATTGCATTACATTACAACATTATCAATATTATATATATACACAATATATACGTATATTACTATAATATCAAATACAACATACTATGTCATTGTCACAGTACAACAATTACATACCACATTGTATTATAACAATTATATCGCAATATTAGTTGAAGTCCAAAACACCTGGAGGATTGCCCAAGTTTGACCATATCTAGTCTAAACCTTCTTCCAAGCCCTTAATAAAGATGCTGCCTGCCTTAATGTATAGCCAGAGTCTCCATGCCCATCTGTCGGGAGGGCTTGGGTGGTGCCTTCCTGCTTGGCTGAAGGGGATCAGGCTGGATGGCCTTTGGGGGACCTATATTTCTCCCGCGAGTTCCCTTCCCTCCTTTCCCCCGTTAGCTGGCTGACTCCCAGTCTGCCTGCCTGCCTACCTGCCCCTCGGCTGCTTGCCTGCCTGCCTGCCTGCCTTCAACGCTCGGGCTCCGCTGCTCTCTGACTCGCACCTCGCATAGCGCCAACAGGGCTGGGCTGGACCAGAAGTGCTCCCCGCCCAGAAGGTGGACAAAGCTTTTCCCGGGGGGTACGCAAAAAAAATTGTGCCCCCCAGTGCGCATGCGCCAATCTGCGCACGCGCACTGGCTCCAAAGCGGGAGCCAGTACGCATGCACGGACCTTTTCGCGCATGCGGAAAAAGGTCCGCGCATGCGGAAGCGCGGCCGAAGCGCCCCGGGCAGCCTAGCAAAGGTGCGGCGCACGTGGTGGCGGCTGCGGGGCCCCTCCCCGGTGACGTCGCCCTACGCGCCTGCTTCCTTTGTCTAATGGACGAACCGGCCCTGTCCCCGCCGGAGCGGAATGGAAGGGAACAGGCCCAAACAGGTCCGCCCTACTGTGCAGCCCTCCCAGAAACAGGTTCCGGAAATAGAGTAGCAAACTTTATACATGACATCAGTTACATAAGAATCTAATTTCTCACGGCACACCTGATGATCTCTCATGGCACACTGGTTGGGAAACACTGGTATATAGTCCAGTGGTTCCCAAAGTGGGCGGTACCACCCCCTGCTGGGCGGTGGGGCGATCCAAGGGGGCGCTGGGAGGCTCAGAAGAATTTGGGGGGCGCTGAACCCCTGTAAGGGGGCGGTAGCATGGGCCAGGCTTGCTTGCCACTTGCAGGGTCGCGCGCTTGCGAGGACGTCCCCGTTGGAAGAAAGAGGCGATACACAGGACTGCGCTATGGGCGGAGTTGATGAGAGGAAGGAGGCGTGTGCTGCGGTTTCCATGGCAATGCCTGCCTGGGGATTCCAACTCGCAGGGACACAGTCTCAAGCCCGCGATCCCCGGCCAGGCATTGCCATGGAAACCGCAGCACGCGCCTCCTTCTTCTCATCAACCCCGCCCACGGCACAGTCCTGTGTATTGCCTCTTTCTTCCAATAGGGACGTCCTCACAAGCGCGCCTTGCTGGGCCCGGCGTGGGGCGGGGTGAGCGGGAGGCGCTTTTCAAGGTGGGCCTCGCTTGTCCAGTGCCAGCCCCTTCTTTTTTCAATGCCATAAAAACAACATGCAATTAAAATAACATTAAAATTAAATGACATTAAAACATTTAATTTTACGAAAAAGGTAGAAGCATTAATACATATATCTTTCTGTTTAAAGAAATGTGGCGCAGCTGGCTGGGTGTCAGCTGCATAAGATCTCTACTGACCAGAAGGTCATGAGTTTGAGGCCTGCCCGGGTCGAGGTGGGCTCTTGACCTATTGTGTAGCCTGTTGTCGATTTTTGCAACCCGAAAGATAGTTGCATCTGCCAAGTAGGAAATTAAGGTACCACTTAGTAGGGAGGCTAAATTTAACTGATTTACGAGGCCATAAAAAAGACTTCCAGAAAACACGCTGAGGAATGAAGGAGTACGACAGCTCCCCCTGGTGGCCAGATGTTAAATTGCCTCTGTCTGTCTTGTGTGTTTGTGTGTCTAAGTGTAATGTGTACATTGTAATCCACCCTAAGTCCCCTGCGGGGTGAGAAGGGCGGAATATAAACGAAGTAAATTTAATTGCTATTTAAAAATATACAAAATAATTTCTAGGGGGGTGGTGAGTAATTTTTTTTTCTGGAAAGGGGGCGGTAGGCCAAAAAAGTTTGGGAGCCACTGGCATCGTCCATAATAAGAGTCACTTAAACATGGAAAACAAGAATCCAAACACCATGTTCAGAAAATAGGAAGGCCCAAAACCATGACAAGATCCAACGGTAACCAGAGTCCGTGATTCCAAAATAATCCAGGACAGCAAAGCCAAGGCACATGAAAATACAGGAACAAAACTTGAGCATGAAATCCAAGGCATGAAGAGTTACATGAATGTCAACATGAATGTAAATCCAAGACACAAGAAACTTGAATACGAGAAAGGAATTGCCGTCTAAACCAGTGCTGTCCAACTTCTTCCAGCCCAAGGGCCGGAAGAAGTGTCACTGATCACCTGGGGGGCCGCAGGTGATCAGTGAGCAGGGGGCGGGGCTGATAGCGGGGGCGGGGCGGGGGGGCTGGGCCAGCTGACATCCTCCTCCTTCGCCCCTCCTCCTCCCCCGCGGACGCGCCGCGGTGCGGGAAGGAGGAGGGGCGAAGGAGGAGGAGCCAGCTGTCTTCCTCCTGCCTGTATCGCCCCCTCCGTTCCTCTCTCGGCGCCGCCATTGCGAGGCAGTTCGCAGCGGCGCCGCCGAGAAAGGGAGAAGGGGCGATCCAGGCAGGAGGAAGATAGCTGGCCCCCCTCCCTGTACCGCCGCCTTGTCCCTTTCTCGGCGCTGCTGCAAACTGTCTCGCAAGCGGCGCCGAGAGAGGGAGAAGGGGCGATCAAGCAGGGAGGAGGATCCAGCTGTCTTCCTCCTGCCTGGATCACCCCTCCGTCCCTCTCTTGGCGCCGCCGCAAACTGCTGCCTCGCAATGGCGGCGCCGAGAGAGGGGGAGGGGCGATCCAGGCAGGAGGAAGAGAGCTGGATACTCCTCCCTGCCTGATCGCTTCTCCGTCCTCTCTTGGTGCCGCAAAAAGGGCAGAAGGCGGCACCAACGGCAGCGCGTCACCCCTCCTCCTTCCGCCCGCCCCTTCCTGGGCCGGGGAGCCGCCAGTGACAAGAGGCGGTGCCAAGGGGCAGCGCGTCACAGGCCTGGCGTGACGCGCTGCTCCCTGGCACGCCCTCCCTCCCCCTCCCTTTCGGTGCCCCCTCCCTTCCTAGGCCGGGGGCCGCCGAAGGGGAGGAGTAGCGATGCCAAGAGCATCGCGTCACGCCAGGCCTGTGACGCGCTGCTCTTGGCGCCGCTCTGCTCGGCGGCGGCTCCCCCCGCCCTAGGTAGGAGGGGGCGCGAGAAAAGGAGGAGCTAGCTCTCTTCCTCCTCCCTGCCCCGCCTCCCCCTCCCCCGGCCGCTTAAAAAAAAAAAAAAAAACGATTTTTTAAAATTTAAAAATGGCGGCTGAGGGCATAGGTGGGGCCGTGTCCAACAGGCTACGGGGCCGCCAGTTGGACAGCCCTGGTCTAAACCAAACGTTGGTTCCTCTGAAGACACAATCTCAGTTGCCCTCATATATAGTCAAAAATCCATGCCTTTTCCCTTGAGAAGATTCAAGAGGAACCCTCTTGTCAATTAATCTTTGAGAGCGGCGCCTCTCCCCGGACAGATGTCTCTGTTGACAAATCTGACTCCTTCTATGGAAAAAGGCCTCCTTCCCTGGATCCCCAATTAAAACATTCTTTTCACATTCCAATCTTGACTCCCCTGAGAAAGCTAACACAACCCTGTCAGCCTCTTTCTCTGTCTGTACTGGCACATCTAATGCAGGCTTGACCATCCCAGAATCCTCAGCTTCATCATGGCTAAGAAACACTCTCCTGTCCAAAATCCCAATTTCCAGACCCCTGTGAGTCTGCAGGATCTTGGTCATGATTCACTGAAACCTCAGGCAACCGAACAAATGCAGGCTGAACCACCTCAAACATGAATGTTGGAAAAACCACTTCGTTAGTCTTGGCACGGCCTGGCTCCGCCCCCCTCTGGCTTCAGCTCTACCAGCAGCTGCTCCAAGCTTGAGGATGGCAGTGCCAAGTCAGCCTTGTGCTAGCTATGCCACCACTGGCTTGGCATTACCATCCTCAAGCCTGGAGAAGCTGCTGGGAGAGCGGAAGCCAGAGAGGGGTGGAGCCAGGCCCTGCCAAGCCACGCCCCTCCCCTCTGGCTTTGGAGCTCCCAGCAGCTTCTCCAGGCTTGAGGATGGCAATGCCAAGCCAGTGGTGACATAGCTAGTACAAGGCTGGCTTGGCATTGCCATCCTCAAGCCTGGAGAAGCTGCTGGTAGAGCGGAAGCCAGAGGGGGTGGAGCCATGCCATGCCAAGCCACGCCCCTCCCTCTGGCTTTGGAGCTCCCAGCAGCTTCTCCAGGCTTGAGGATGGCAATGCCAAGCCAGTGGTGACATAGCTAGTACAAGGCTGGCTTGGCATTGCCATCCTCAAGCCTGGAGAAGCTGCTGGTAGAGCTGAAGCCAGAGGGGGGTGGAGCCAGTCCATGCCAAGCCCCGCCCCTCCCCTCTGGCTTTGGAGCTCCCAGCAGCTTCTCCAGGCTTGAGGATGGCAGTGCCAAGCCAGTGGTGACATAGCTAGTACAAGGCTGGCTTGGCATTGCCATCCTCAAGCCTGGAGAAGCTGCTGGTAGAGCGGAAGCCAGAGGGGGGAGCCAGGCCTGCATCAAGCCCCGCCTCCCCTCTGGCTTTGGAGCTCCCAGCAGCTTCTCCAGGCTTGAGGATGGCAGTGCCAAGCCAGTGGTGGCATAGCTAGCACAAGGCTGGCTTGGCCCTGCCCTCCTCAAGGCGGAGACGAGGTCGAGGACGGGGTAGGGGGCGGGGCCGGAGGATGTCTCTCCCCTGCTCGGTTATACCTCCCCCCCCCACGGTGGCTGTCGCCCAGAAGGCGCCCCGAGGGCCCCGCCCCAGGACGTTCCGGACCACTGCCCGTAGGTTCGGGGCGCCTCCACTGGCGAACCCCCAACCTAGGAGGGTGGACAAGCCGCCGATGACAAGGCATGGCCTACAGGCCGGCAACAACCGACACCACAGTGACTCGCTCCACTTAGATCTGGAGTCTCTGAGGATGTTCCTCGATTTGTGGGACCCTGGCTCCCCCCATTTGATGGTCGTCCTCGATAGCCCCACCGGGTGGCTCTGCCCCTTGGCATGAGCCTGGTCGTCCCCTCCCCTATCTGTTGTTTACCCTGTGATGTTTCACCCTATTTATGTATTCTCTGGTGTATTGTCTTGTTTGTCTTTTTATTCTGTATTGTTATTTCTTGACTTTGTAAGCCGCTGCGAGCCGTATGGAGTTAGCGGCATATAAGTCCAAATAAATAAATAAATAAATAAATAAGGCTGGAGCAGCTGCTGGGAGTGCCAAAGCCGGGGCGGGGGCAGGGTTTGGCGTGGGCTGGCTCCGCCCCCCTCTGAGAGGCGCCCCATCCGGCTGGGATCGACCTCCTTCGGTCCCGGGATCGACTGGTCGATTGCGATCGACTTCCTGGGCAGCCCTGTCTTAGAGCAATTGGGGATTTTGGATATAATATAATAATAAGAAGGAAGTCAAGTGGATGAGGAACGTAAAGACGAATCTCTCACCTGTTCAGAATTCTGTGCAAAGGACCAAGAAAAAGCATAATACACGAGACAGTTAAAATACCCAATAAGCAAACTCCATCGAGCTAGGTGACCCAGGAGAATTGGTCCTTTTCCAGCTAGTGGTTCCTACTAACAGCCTTGAGCTTTAATTACTTTCTGCAACCTTGGCAAATTGGATGCAAATGGCTCCAAATTAATTATACTTCCAGCACTCTGAGAGAAGAAATTCAGGAACGGAGGACAAATCACTCCTCATTCAAGAGATGAATGTAAAATGGATATTGGAGACGCGATCCAAGTCTAAACATGACATTCATTTATTTTTTGTATATACCTTATATACCAGGGGTCGGGAACCTTTTTGACTCAAGAGAGCCATAAAAGCAAAATATTTAGAAATTTATTTCAGTGAGAGCCATATAATATATAAATTATATTTTAAGACTGAATTCAACTAAATGTGAGTATATGCGTACATACTATGAGAAAAGGATTCCCCCGGCAGAATGACGGGACACTTCAGACCTGGCTCTGCAAAAGGCCCGCTCAGGACTCTGGGAAGGAAGAGAAGACGGAAGGAAGGGGGGAAGAACGAAAGAAAGACAGAGAAAGGAAGGAAGGGGGAGAATGGAGGAAAGAAGGAAGGGGAGGGAGAGAGGGAAAAAGAAGTAGAAGGAAAGGGTGAAGGGGAGAAAGGAAGGAAGGAAGAGGAAGGAAGGAAGAGGGAGAATGGATGGGGGGAAAGAGGGAGGGAAAAGGAAGGAGAGCAGGAGAAGGAAAAAGGGGAGAAAGGAAGGAAGAGGAAGAAGGAAGAATGGAGGAAGGGGAAGGAAGAAGGGGAGAAAGGCAAAGAAGGAGAGAAGGAGAAGGAGTGAAGGGGAGGGAAGGAATGAAGAGGAAGAAGGATGGAGGGGAAGGAAGGAAGGGAGGGGAAAAAAGGAAGGAGAGAAAGAGAGAAGGAAGGGTGAAGGGGAGAAAGGAAGGAAGGAAGAGGAAGGAGAATGGAGGAAGGAAGGAAGGGGAGAGAGGGAGGGAAAAGGAAGAAGGAAAGGAAAGGAGAAGGAAGGAAGGAAGGAAGGAAAGGGAAGGAAGGAAGGGAAGGAAGGAAGGAAGGAAGAGGAAGGAAGGAAGGCCCGGGCTGCTCTGCAGAGCCAGATGCAATCATGAAAAGAGCCACACCTGGCTCCTAAGCCATAGGTTCCTGACCCCTGTTATATACACAGCTTTAGGGTAATGTTATAGATTATTATTGTGCTTGTTATTTTTGTATTCCCTGATTAATCAGGAAACAAAGGTGTCACTCTGTCAGTCACCCCAGGTGGATAATAGAAGCTTTTGGAGTATTTTGGATCAGTAGAGCATTTTGGAATTGTGAGAGTTGAAGTCCAAAAACCTGGAGGGCTCAAATTTTCCCATGTCTACCAAGGAAGGAAGGAAAGAAGGAAGGAAAGAAGGAAGCAAGGAACAGAGCAATCCCCTGGGATGTTGTTACTTTGCCATCAACACACCTGGCCTCTCCCAGCAGAACACAATCTAAGGAAAGAACGCCGCCTCGCCAGGGACCGCCTGTCAGAAGCCTGCTCCTCAACTCACCATAGATGCCTTTAATTAGGCCAGAACCAGCAAAGCTCCTGATGCGTCCCTTTGTCGGGATAAAACACTTCTTTTGCAGAGTCCTCACTTCACCTGCGCAGGACTGGCTTCCTTGCCAAGGATGCAGCAAATATTTCCTTCTTCGTAGAAATGGGAGGACAAGGAAGGGGCACCAATTTAAAACTCCCCTCCATTCCTCGGTGTCCTTTTCCTTTAAACTCCATCTGTGCCCTAGTCCAGTGTTTCCCAACCTTTATTAAATAAATTAGTATTCTATTTCAAAAATGCATTCCAAGGTATATGTAATAGGTCAGAACAAAAGTCCACCCAAAGTACAGGATTCAAAAGTCATTCCAAAATATGTCCTACAGTCATAGTATTCTTTGATGCAGCACTGAGAATAAAGCCAAAGTCCTCAAAAGTTCAACAAAGAACTGTATCCAAATGAGATTCCCCAATCCCAAACAGGACATGAAACCAAGCATCTCCTATTGAGGAGTTCAAGGAAAAGGTGAGTTTCTCCTGAAAATACATTGCACTCACACAGAGCAACCAAAGAAGATTGCTTAAGAAACCTAATTTTTCCCATGGAGACACTCTCTGTCTGACACCTGAAATCCCTCTGTTTATTTTTCAAATACTGAGAAAACCATAATTGTCTCTGCTTGGCACTATCTTGTCATAATTGAAGACGCTGTGTTATAGGCAACAACCCAGTGTCTTTCACTTGCTTCACATTCATAAGAACATAAGAAGAGCCATGCTGAATCGGGCCTCAGCCCATCTAGTCCAGCATTCTGTGTCACACAGTGGCCCACTAGTTGTACACGGGGATCTCTAGCAGAAAGGAGGGCAAAACCCTCACCTGCTCCCGACCCCCCACAACCAGTACCCGGGGAAAATCCTGCCTGCCTCCATCAACACAGAGGTGGCACTTGGATGTCCATTTCAGTAACTACTGATTCCTTTGGTATCCATGAATCTGTCTAATCCTGCCTTGAAGCTGTCCAGGCTGACATCTGTCACCACCTCCTCTGGAAGAGAGTTCCATAACCCAGTGTTTCCCAACCTTTTTTGAGCCGCGGCACACTTTTAACATTAAAAAAATCCGGGGGCACACCACCAACCAAAATGACACAAAATGACACTCTAACACCGTAAAGAACGGCTGGGGTTGGTGGCCTGCTGGGAGCAGCTGCTGGGAGTGCCAAAGCCGGGGGGGGTGGAGCCAGGCTGTGCCATGCTCCGCCCCCTACCCCCAGCTTCACCTCTCCCAGCAGCTGCACCAGCCTTGAGGGGGCAGTGCCAAGCCAGCGGTGCCAGAGCCAGCACAATGCTGGCTTGGCACTGTCCCCTCAAGGCTGGAGAAGCTGCTGGGAGTGCCGAAGCCGGGGGAGGGGGCAGAGCCAGGCCGCGCCATGCCCCGCCCCCTCCCCCCAGCTTCAGCTCTCCTACAGGCCGTGCCATGCCCTGCCCCCTCCCCCCAGCTTCAGCTCTCCTACAGAGGAGGAGCATGAGCGGTGGACGGGCTTCAGTGGGCAGGGCTCCTCCACGCAGCTTCAGCGAGCGAGGGGCGAGAGTCATGGTGGGTGTCATGGCGGATTGGAGGCTGGCTGGGGAAATGGCCGAAGGAGGTGGCGCCCCGGTCCCTTCTTCTTTTTCTTCGCCACTGCCCGGCCCTTCCTCCTCCCCCAAGCAGCAGGAGTTCGACAGGAGGGGGGAGGAAGGGGGCAGAGAGCTTTTCTCGCGGCACAGCACGAGGTCCGTCACGGCACACTAGTGTGCCACGGCACACTGGTTGAGAAAGACTGCCATAACCCAATGACCCTCTGGGTGAAGAAATATTTCCCTTTATTAGTCCTAACTTTCCTACCTTGGAGCTTTAGGGAGTGCCCCCTAGTCCTAGTGTTGGGTGACAGAGAAAATATTTTTTCTTTATTCACCTTTTCTCTCTTATTCACTCATTCCTCTCAGGGTCAGGGAAAGTCTCTGGCAGAGTTTCATGGGAAACATTCTCGCTAGGAGCTGATCTTTCTGTAAGCAATTCCCATCATCCAGGGAAGAACTACTTTCTTCTTGAGGCACAACAGAAGTAGCCGACTCCCGTTCAGGTTCTAAGGCCACCATCAGATGTCCCCCTCCTCCTCCTTAGACCAGGCCTCAACAGACATCCATAAGTATGTGCAAACACAATGACACCTCATGCACCACTCTGCACCACTCTTGAACTCAATACAGAGATATTCCACGTCAGATAAAAAAAACTTCCCACTGCTTCCCATACATAAATCGCCAACACTGAACATGAGTCAACAGTGTGATGCAGCAGCTTAAAACGCCAACGTGATTCTAGACTGCTCCCATAGGATTATAGTGTCTTCATCATCATAGTCCCTTGGGGTCTCTTCCAACTCTGGGTTTCTATATCATTCTATACAGCTCCCAGAATCCTCAAACAACCAGCCTCACTGAGTGTTGTCTAGGGCAGGGCTGTCCAACTGGCGGCCCTGGGGCCGGATCCGGCTCCCCAGCCTGTTGGGCACGGCCCCAGCTATGCCCCCAGCCGCCATTTTTAAATTTTTTTAAAAAAATCTAATTTTTTTTTTTTTAAAAAATGGCGGCCGGGGGGGGGAGGGGGGGGCAGGACAGGGAGGAGGAAGAGAGCTAGCTCCTCCTCCCTGCACCACCCCCTCCATCCCTCTCTCCGCGCCGAAAGGAGTAGGCGGCGCCAAGGGCAGCGCGTCACAGGCCTGGCGTGACGCGCTGCCCCTGGCGCGCCGCCTTTTTTTGGCTCCCCTCCCTATGAAGGGTGGGGAGCCGCCGGGAGTGGCGGAGCCAAGGGCAGCGCGTCACGCCAGGCCTGTGACGCGCTGCCCTTGGCGCCGCCTTCTGCTCTCCCCCTCCTCCTCCTCTTTCCCGGGCGCCGTGCCTGGCGCCGCGACTCAGGACAGCCCGGTGCCTGGAAAGAGGAGGAGGAGGAGGGAGAAATTCCTTCTCCACAGCGTCAAACCGGGCAAGAGGCATGGCGAAATCGCCGTGCCTCTTGCCCAGTTTGACGCTGCAGAAGGAAGAGAGGCGCAAGGGAGCCCTCTCTGCGCCTCCCTCCCTTCTCCACAGCGTCAAACCGGGCAAGAGGCATGGCGAAATCGCGTGCCTCTTGCCAGTTTGACGCTGTAGAAGGGAGGGAGGAGCAAAGGGGAACCCCTCTTTGCTCCGCCCTCCCTCCTACAGCGTCACTCCGGGGATCGGCCCCGCCCCCGCTCCGGCCCGCCAGGTGGTCAGCCACCAGACGTCCGGCCCTTGGGCCTATAGAAGTTGGACAGCACTGGTCTAGGGGATTCTAGAAGTTGTAATCCCCAATAGTCAATTCAAGTTCTGAGAGGGAGGAATACTTCAAAACACACTCTACTGAGCAGCCCCTTTCCTCCATTTGATGCCCAGCTGTGGCATTTCTCAATCTGCCCCTCTGAACTTGTTACTTTGCCATTCAAAGCCAAGGGAGGAAACACAGGCGTCTCTTTTGTTGTGTCCGCAGGAGGCAAAGTGCGTGCCAAGGGGCAATGTGTGGGTTCCCCCACCCTATTGTTCCCAAGCAAGAAAGTCTCCCTTGTCAGAAAAACGTCAACAGGGATCGGCACATCATTGGAAAGAAGCCAGAACACATGCAATGGAGATCCCTGGTCCTTCCAATGGATGTACAGCGAAACAGTGCTCAGAAGTATAGTGGATTTAACACCTCTTAAATAGATTAGAAAAGTGTATATTGAAATACATAAGCTCTGTGTAATGTTAAAGGGGACAAGGATGATAGTCATGGCAACTCATAGCAAACGTTGTTCTACTTTACTAACAAGTAATACAAGAGGATGGTGGGGTGACTTACCTGTTACCATGTTTCTTAGAGCCATCATCTGTGAAACCTGCACATATGGTAGTTTACTGAGCATGCGCATCAAACTACCGTGTGTGCAATTTCACAGAGTCTATGAGGGAGAAATAAGAAGACTCAACCATCAGATTTGAAACTAATTGATGATATCACTCCTCCCTTTGTTATGGAGAGGATATAATGACCTTTTAATACTTTAAATAATTTTTGTGTGTGTCAGGAGCAACTTGAGAAACTGCAACTCGCTTCTGGTGTGAGAGAATTGGCTGTCTGCAAGGACATTGCCTGGATGTTTTGATGTTTTACCATCCTTGCAACGGGCTTTTCTCATGCCCTGTATGGGGAGCTGGAGCTGACAGAGGCAGCTCATCCACGCTCTCCCCGGATTCGAACCTCCAACTTGTCGGTCTTCAGTCCTGCCAGCAAAAGGGTTGGACTGGGCTGTGGCATTAGTTGATAGCTGCATTAAATCACTACTGACCAAGACGTCATGAGTTCGAGTTCGAAGCCAGCCTGGGTCGAAGTGTGCTTCCAGCCATTAGTCTAGCTTGCTGTAGGCCAGGGGTGGCCACACTTTTTCAGCACGCAAGCTACTTATAATAAAATCAAGTCAGAAAGATCTACTAACCTCCTCAAGGCTGGAGAGGGAGGGGGGGGGGGTTGGGCTTGGCACTGCTCCACCCATCCTCAAGCTACCAGCAGCTTCTCCAGGCTTGGGGATGGCAGTGCTAAGCCAGCCTTGGCTATGCCACCACTGGCTTGGCACTGCCATCCTCAAGCCTGGAGAAGCTGGGGCTCCCAGCAGCCAGGATGGCAGTGCTAAGCCAGCCTTGCACTAAGCCACCACCCCATCCCCTCTGGCTTTGGAGCCAGAGGGGGAGGAGCCCAGCAGCCCCCCCCCTCCCTCTGGCTTTCTCCAGGCTCCAGGCTTGAGGATGGCAGTGCCAAGCCAGCCTTGTGCTAGCTATGCCACCACTGGCTTGGCATTGCCATCCTCAAGCCTGGAGAAGATGCTGGTAAAGCAGAAGCCAGGGGGTGGAGCCAGGCCGAGCAAACCCCCACCCCTCCCCTCTGGCTTTGGAGCTCCCAGCAGCTTCTCCAGGTTTGAGGATGGCAGTGCTAAGCCAGTGGTGGTATAGCTAACACAAGGCTGGCTTGGCACTGCCATCCTCAAGCCTGGATAAGCTGCTGGGAGTGCCGAAGCCAGGGTAGGGGGCGGGGCTTGGTGCAGCCTGGTTCCGCCCCCTCTGAGAAGCACCCTATCCGGCTGGGATCGGCCTCCTTCGGTCCCGAGATCGACTGATCCATCGCGATCGACTTCCTGGGCAGCCGTGCTGTAGACCTTTGCAGCCCGAAAGACAGTTGCATCTGTCAAGTAGGAAATTTACGTACCGCTTTATGTGGGGAGGCTAATGTAATTAATTTATGATGCCATAAAACCTTCCAGCAATGTGCAAAGAATGAGGAAGTACTCCATCAAAGGACCCGGTGTCACAAATGGAGAGTGAAGTGGCAGCTCCACCTGTGGCTGGAATCGAGCATACCCTCATATAGCTGGAATGTTAAATTGCCTCTGTGTTTGTCTATATATGTTGTATGTCTGATTGGCATTGAATGTTTGCCATGTATATGTACATTGTAATCCGCCCTGAGTCCCCTGCGGGGTAAGAAGGGCGGAATATTAGTACTGTAAATTAACTAATTAATAAACCCATTGCACCACTGGGGGCTCCGAACTTTAAGTAATGAAAATAGGTGTAATGGAAATGAAGAATGAGATGTAATAATGGTAACTATGTATGTTGCCTTTTCCCCCGTCTCTTCACCCCCTTCTCCCCACGCAAAATAGTTGATATCACCAAAGACTTAATTTACTAACCTTTGGGGATAATGGCATAATAATATAAAACATGGAAAAATCAAGATTTGGAGTTCCTTTTAAATATGCATGGTTGAGTCCGTGGATACAGAATCCATGGATATGGAGGTCCAAGTGCTTCGGAAAGGTTGGTTTGGGGGGTGGGGCGAGAGAAACCTGTTTCATGCAAACTACTAGAGCCCTGATCTATTATTAGTATTATTATTTTACTGACACAAAACCACAGTATGTCACAGCAAACGAGATCTACAGTATATGCTGGATTTCGTATCACAAAATCACAAGTTGAACACTTCCCAAGCGTCTACGACTGTGTGATTTATTATTATTATTATTATTATTATTATTATGGCTACTACTAGTAGTATTCCTCTCACCATCATCCCAGTCGTTCCCCCAAAATAAGGTCTCTGTGGGTGCATCTGCATTGTAGAATGAATGCAGCTTGACATTAAGTGCCATGGCTCAATGCTATGGAATCCTGGGAGTTGTAGTTTCACAAGTTCTTTAGCCTTCTCTGCCAAAGAGTGTTGGGGCCTCTCCAAACCACAATCCTTGCATGCATTCCCCTTCACACAGTCATCAACCACCACGGTTGTGCCAATTGCCAGCTTGGCACTGGAGATCCATCGGCCCAGACGGTTCCTCCCAGAAAGCAACTAGTCATCATTGCAAAAGAAAAAAAAAAAAGGGGGGGGGGGGAAGAACCTGCTGACTTGTCAAAAGTAGGTTATTTTAGTGGAACGGCCTGCGACATATGCCTCATCCTATGTGTTTCAGCACACAAGGACATACAAAAAATCCAAATTTTCTCAAAAGAGGTTGCATCTTAGCCCGAAACAGTGCCCACCATTCTTCATCTTTACAGTTATATTCTACATGACAGCTTGGCATGGAAAGGCATTTAAATTAAATCCCAGCATCATAGAGTTGGAAGGGAGGCATCCACTCCACACACACCCCTTCTAAATGCAGGGACAACAATCAAAGCCCTCCTGACAGATGGCCATCCAGCTTCTGCTTAAAAGCCTCCAGAGAAAGAGACACTACCCAGGCCCGGATTAACACTTTTTGGCACCCTAAGCCACACTTTGGAATTACGCCCCCTTTAAGCCAACCTCTACCGCATGCCCCCCCCCCCCCCCAATTGGGAAGATATTGAAAACACGATGGAAACATCCTGGGGGAGATGAAGTCCCAAATACCTGTAAGACCAGAATGTAAATGCCCCTTGTTTCAGATGAGGAAGCTTCATAACTCAAAAAAAGAACTCCACTTCCCAGCATGCCCCTGCATCCAGCTCACCATCCGGCTGTCTCAGGAGGGCCGTGCGCTGCATTGTGGGGCTCGTAGTCTTCGCGAGGGACGCCGGCTGAGGCCCAAGGTGAAGGTGCTCGGGGGAGTAGGAAAGCCCTCTTTCCTCCCCTCCCTCCCTTCGACAGGAGGGGAGCGTGCGCGGAGGGAGGGGCCCCTCCTACGCGGACTGGCCTTGTGCGTGTCGCCCTTGGTTACCGGGAACTGCTGTCTCACTTGGGCCGCCGCGCGACACACCGTGCGCTGGGCTCAGGCCCCCGCCGCCCCGAGGAAAGGTCAGTGAGTGCCTGAAATAGCCTTTTTTCCTGCCTGTTTTGGAGCAGACTAGGCCACAGAGTGATACGACCATTACGAGTCCCTCTGTGGAGAAGGATTTTGAAGTGCGGTGCTTTGCCACCTGTGCAAGTTCGTACGTCACGTACGCTATCAATTGTTCCTGCCCATTAGTTTATGTTGGAATGACCACTAGACCTTTATGCCAACGTTTTATCGAACACAGAAGTAGAATTAATACAGGGAACATTGATTTACCACTGTACACACACTGCCTCCATCACAAACATCACCCTGATTCATTGCGCATTAGAGTGCTTGATAAAATAGAACCTCGCTCACATGCGGATCCCTTTAAGGCCATTTGCAAACTTGAAAGACTCTGGATTCTCCGGTTAAATTCAGAGATTCCGAATGGGTTAAATGAGGTAATTAGCGTTCAATCGTTAATTACCTAGTGCCTCACCTGATTTACCTTATAATACTCTCCTGATCATTTCCTTTCTTACCTTTATGGTCACCTTACCACTGTGGTAAGGTTAAGCCTGAACGCTTCGCTGATTGGTATGTATGCCTTGATTATATATATTACTGTGGGTTTTGTGTTAGACTAGTAAAAATTAGTGTTATGTTTATATATGACTTTTCCCAGATATTTGGACTACGGAAAATCTATTGATGGCCTTGAGAAAGCCCCGCCCGGGGGCGAAACGGGGGAGTGGCCCTGCAAAGTTTGGCATTGCCAGCCCGTCGGCCAACTTTTGAATCTAACTATTGGGAGCATACTACAGCCTCCTGGGTCCTTTTATCTTCCGCTGTTTGGACTTCACAGCACTAGGGAGTTTATCCCTTTATTGTCGGACTGCCTTATAATTTCTTCTGTGGGGGACACGCGATTATTACCATTGTATGATTTACGATCCTACGGATGTTTGTCTGTGCTGTATTGACGCCTCCCTGATACAATCTGTGTATATGGCATGTCCTGGATGTTATCTGATGTATATGTATATCCCAGTGTTGTGCATTGCATGAACATGAAATAGATATTTTTATATCGAAGTCTATTGACTCTGTGTGCTTATATTTTGTTTTGGAGCAGAGCCAGCCCTGCCTGGATCAAAGGGGTGCCTGTGCCTTTAAGGATGGGCTGCCGCTTCCATACGGCCGGGGAAGCTGAAGCAACTGAAAAGGGACCCTCCTGAATGGCAAGGAAGCTAGCCCACTCACCCACCCACCCGCCCATTTCGGGGCGGGTGGGTGGGTGAGTGGGCTAGCTTCCTAGCCATTCGGGAGGGTCCCTTTTCGGTTGCTTCAGCTTCCCCGGCGGTATGGAAGCCCATCCTTAAAGGCACAGGCACCCCTTTGATCCTCTGCTCCAAAACGGGCAGGGAAAAAAAAGCTGTTTCTGGCTCCGCAATGAAAGGGGGAGAGAGGCGGAGGCGTGGGGAAGCACATGCGAGGGAGCACGGGGGGCGCACGGATCTCGCACTCGCTCACTCTCTCGCTCGGAAGGCAGGCTCCCTGTCTGCTCCTGCGGATGGGAAGGAGGAAAACTGGCACACGCAGAGCGGCCGGGGGCGCCCCTGGGGGGGCCGTGCCGCTGAATTGGGAGAAACCCCAGGGGCAGACCATGGCATTTTTATTAGTTTCAACATTTTTTTTGGGTCCGTGATTTTGCGCCCCCCTCAGCCTACGCCCCTAGGCCATGGCCTAGGTTGGCCTTATGGGTAATCCGGGCCTGACACTACCAAACTCCCAGACATCATATTGCAACAGCTCTTACGGTCAGGAAGCTCTTTCTAATGTTTAAGTGGGACCTCTTTCCCTGCAATTTGAATCCTTTGCTCCGCTGTGTCTGACTCTCCATGGCCCTATCAACCTTCTCTTCTCCAAGCTAAAGATACCTAGTTCCTTAGTCCTGTCCTCACTGGAATTCATAGTTTCCAGACCTTGGACCATTTTGCTCACCCTTCTCTGGACACCTTCCACCTTGTCCATAACCTTCTTGAGTTTTGGAGCCCAGAACGAGACACAGGATTCCTCCAGGTGAGGTCTGATCGAAGTAGAACAGAATGGGACTATGACTTCCCTTCGATCCAGGCACTCGATTCTTATTAACATAAGTCTAAAATCACATTGGCTTTTTTAGCCACCGCACCACCCTGTTGACTCACATTCAGCTTAATCAATAAAAGATTCATTAGCATTCAAATTAAGTTACCGCTAAACCAGAGTCCAGCCAAATAATTCAAATATAGTCACGTCAATATATACAAGTCCAGCTGCCATAATCCAATGATCAATAACTTTAGTCAAACGCCTGGGCCCACAGCCAGGTCTTTAGTTGTCTCCTAAAGCAGTGTTTCCCAACCTTTTTTGAGCCGCGGCACACTTTTTACATTTGCAAAATCCTGGGGCACACCACCAACCAAAATGACACAAAATGACACTCTTAACACAGTAATACATATAGTTAATATGTTTTTAAAATGTATTTATACACTCAGTGTGAAACCTGGGCCTGTTTCAAGGAACTCAACATAGATATCCTGGCAGGAATGGCAGAAAGACACAAACTTCCCCCACAGAACTCCCATAACCAAGAGAAAATGCTATAAGAGTTTGGTGGGCATTGAGTTTTGGAGTTGTAGTTCACCTATATCCAGAGAGCACTGTGGACTCAAACAATGTTGGATCAGGACCAAACTTGGCATGAATACTCAATATGCCCAAATATGAACGCCGATGGAATTCAGGGGAAATAGACCTTGACATTTGGGAGTTGTAGTTGCTGGGATTTATAGTTCCCCTACAATCAAAGAGCATTCTGAACCCCACCAATGATAGAACTGGGCCAAACTTCCCACACAGAACCCCCAGGAGGCAAGAGGAGGTCTCTACTTGGGGAAAGGGAGGCGGCCCTTCCCAATGCATGGAGAGGGAGAGACCAAGTAGACAACGGGTGGGGAGGGGGGTGTTTGTAATTTTGTGCCTTTATTGAGGTAGGTTTCTTAAGGTTTTTATACTCCAACACCCTAGACTCCCCCCCCCCCCTTTCCTGGAGGTTCCAATTTCCCACGGCACACCTGATGATCGCTCACGACACAGTAGTGTGCCCCGGCACACTAGTTGGGAAACACTGTCCTAAAGGACAGGAGGGAGGTGGCCAACCTGATGTCCTTAGGGAGGGAGTTCCACAGACGGGGAGCCACTGCTGAGAAGGCCCTGTCTTTCATCTCTCTGTATGTATTTTATTATGTTTATTGCTGTTGTTTTGATTTTATTTTGTTGCAATTTGTTGTTTGGGCTTGGCCTCATGTGAGCCGCCACGAGTCTCCTTCGGGGAGATAGAGCGGGGTACAAATAAAGATGATGATGATGATGATTATTATGGCATTGAATGTTTGCCATCTATGTGTACATTGTAATCCACCCTGAGTCCCCTGCGGGGTGAGAAGGGTGGAATATAAATACTAAAAATAAATAAATAAACAAACAAACACCTGGAGGACCAAAGGTTGGGAACCACTGCATTAGATAGACGCACCCTTTAGGTTCGTCCAAGCAACCAATTCCCAACCCACCTAACATCAGCATTGTCCAGCCCAGATGTTGTTCACTTCCTTGAGAGAATATCACGGCCTTCCAGAAATCAATGCATGGGAAGGCAACAAGGCAGCGCTGCATGGTGCAGAGAAAGGAAGGCAATCCAGGGCCGTTGCTATGCTGTTTGGCGACATCAGGCCCCTTGATGCTCACTTGCGCAGAAGCACAGCTGTGCCGCCGAAAGGGACTGCGCGTTCCAGTCAAGTAACAGAGCTTTCTGGTAAAGCAGAACTAATGATTGCAGGCGGCCGCTTGAAACCAGGCTCCAACAGCCTGACAGGGGAATATTTTATCTTTATTTGCTTATTACTTCTATTTATATCCCAACCATCCATATATCCATCCTGGGTGTTACATATATATATACACAGTATGTACATATGTATATGTATATATATACATACACACACACACATATACACACACACACACACATGTGTGTGTGTATGTATAAAGACAACACCCAGGATGGATATATGGATGGTTGGGATATAAATAGAAGTAATAAGCAAATAAGGATAAAATATTCCTCTGTCAGGATGTTGGAGCTTGCTCTATATATATATACTAGCTGATCCCGGCACGCGTTGCTGTGCCCTATGTAGATGTGGGAAAGTCTTAGGATGTAAGGGTTGGAAAATGATGTGAGTATGTGTTTTATGTGTGTATATATGTGTATGCATGTGTGTGTGTTTCTATTTGTGTGTGTGTGTGTATATGTGTGTTTATGTTTGGGAGTATGTGCGTGTCTGTGATTGTGTTTGTATGTGTATGTGTATATATGTGTGTGTATATGTGTGTATTGATGTGAGTATGTGTTTTGTGTGTGTATATATGTGTATGTATGTGTGTGTATGTATGTTCCTATTTGTGTGTGTGTATGTATATGTGTGTTTATCTTTCCTTCCCTGAAGCCCGGCTTTTCCTAAGAGGAGGCCCTCGTCCTAGGAAGGCCGGGGCTTCTGGGAAGGAGCAAGGCATGAGGTTGAAGAGGCGCCCTTGGTAAGAGGAAGCGGCCGCGCCGCCTCTTCCGTCGGCGGCGACCAGGGAGGGAGGCGGTGCGGCCGCCTTCCTCTTACCAGGCGCCTCTTCAACCCGCGACCTTGCTCCTTGCCCGAAGCCCCGGCCTTTCTAAGAGGAGGCCCTCGTCCTAGGTAAGGCCGGGCTTCGAAGGAGCAAGGCGGGTTTAAGAGGCCCTGGGTAAGAGGAAGGCGCGCGCCGCCTCTTCCGGCGGCGACCAGGGAGGGAGCGGTGCGGCCGCCTTCCTCTTACCCAGGGCGCCTCTTCAACCCGCGGCCTTGCTCCTGCCCGAAGGCCCGGCCTTTACTAGAGGAGGCCCTCGTCCTAGGTAAGGCCGGGGCTTCGGGAAGGCAAGGCCGCGGGTTTAAGAGGCGCCCTGGGTAGAGAGGAAGGCGGCCGCGCCGCCTCTTCCGTCGGCGGCGACCAGGGAGGGAGGCGGTGCGGCCGCCTTCCTCTCACCAGGCGCCTCTTCAACCCGCGGCCTTGCTCCTTGCCCGAAGCCCCGGCCTTTCCTAAGAGGAGGCCCTCGTCCTAGGAAAGGCCGGTGCTTCGAGGAAGGAGCAAGGCCGCGGTTTAAGAGCGCCCTGGGTAAGAAGGAAGGCGCCGCGCCTCTTCCGTCGGCGGCGACCAGGGAGGAGCGGTGCGGCCGCCTTCCTCTCACCCAGGGCGCCTCTTCAACCCGACCTTGCTCCTTGCCCGAAGGCCCGGCCTTTACTAAGAGGAGGCCCTCGTCCTAGGTAAGGCTGTGGCTTCAGGGAAGGAGCAAGGCCGCGGGTTTAAGAGGCGCCCTGGGTAAGAGGAAGGCGGCCGCACCTCCTCCTGGTCGCCGCCCGACGGAAGAGGCGGCGCGCCGCCTTCCTCTTACCCAGGCGCC
This sequence comes from Anolis apletophallus, assembly GCA_030556195.1. Classification (NCBI taxonomy): domain Eukaryota; kingdom Metazoa; phylum Chordata; class Lepidosauria; order Squamata; family Anolidae; genus Anolis; species Anolis apletophallus. The sequence goes on from JARBWK010000004.1 coordinate 202,488,697, forward strand.
TCTTCAGCAGCGGCCTTGCTCCTTGCCCGAAGCCCGGCCTTTCCTAAGAGGAGGCCTCGTCCTAGGAAAGGCCGGGGCTTGGGAAGGAGCAGCGGCGTTGAAGAGGCGCCCTGGGTGAGAGGAAGGCGCGCCGCCTCTTCCGTCGGCGGCGACCAGGGAGGAGGCGGTGCGGCCGCCTTCCTCTCACCAGGCGCCTCTTCAACCCGCGGCCTTGCTCCTTGGCCGAAGGCCCGGCCTTTCTAAGAGGAGGCCCTCGTCCAGGTAAGGCTGTGGCTTGGGAAGGAGCAAGGCCGGGGTTGAAGAGGCGTCCTGGGTGAGAGGAAGGCGGGGCGGAGCCACGCCATGCGGCTCTTGGAGGCCCCCTGCGACCTCCTCAGACCCCGACGGGGCCTGCTCCACATGGCCTGTGTGGAGCTGTTTTCGGCATGTTTCGGGAGGGAGGGGCCAGGGAGCGAGCTCAGGCTGCCATGTGCGAACGTTCTAAACGTTCGCTGGCAGCGGAGAGGCTGGGGTGGGAGTTCAGGTGGCAATTTTTTGGGGATCGTTTTTGGGGTGCTGGGAGGATGTAGGTCCGTTTTTTTGGCTGTTGTCTGTAGCGAGTGTAATGGTCCAGTAGGCTGCCAAGTTTGGTGCCTCTGCGAGCCATAGTTTCTTTGTCTATATACGACATCCCACGACCACTCGGATTATATATATATATATATATATATCTATATCTATATCTCAGGCTCCAACACGCACACACACAGAGTATATATGTTATATATATGTGTGTGAGTATGTGTGTGTGTTGAAGCCTGCTCTCTCTCTCTCTCTCTCTCTCTCTCTCTATAATATATATATATATATCAGGCTCCAACATATATATATATATACACATATACACATATATATACACACACACATACACACACACACACTCACACGTGTGTATGTGTATATATATATGTTGGAACCTGCTCTCTCTCTCTCTCTCTCTCTCTCTCTCTCTCTCTCTCTCTCTATATATATATATATAAGGCTCCAACATATATATATATATATATATATCTGTGTGTGTGTCTCTCTCTCTCTCTCTCTCTCTCTCTCTCTCTATATATATATATATATATATAGGAGCCTGATTGATACACACACACACACATATATATCAGGATCATATATATATATATATATATACACACACACACACACAGAGAGACATCGCTTCGAAACTGCTTCAAAAGTGAATATATATATATATATATATATATCACACACACACATATATGCGCTCAATCAGGCTCATATATATATATCACACACACACATATATGCGCTCAATCAGGCTCATATATATATATACACACAACACACACACACACATACACATAACACCCAGGATGGATAACGAGTGCATCCATGACGTGCCACTGCACATGCATTTTCTGTCTGTGATATTCGTTATGGATCAGAATAATAAATCTTGGCAGCAAAGCAACTGCTAATAAATCAACCAAGTTGCATGCAGATGTCTAAGGGAATTTATAGAAGAGAGATTTAATATGCCTATTTGCCTGCCTTTTGCAAATAAAAATATACAACACAAACAATAAGGACCCCAGTAATCTGTCTTCATGTGGACAAAGATCAGTTTTTTTTCTCTCTTCTTAATTACACTATGTTTATCATTTTGTATTATTATTATTACTATCCCACTTGCTTCTCTCGGATAATTACTGTGTTGCTCCTTGCGCTGTTTTTCTATTGTATCATTTGGTATTGTGTTTGGTGGGATGTGTGTCTCACATTCTGAAAATAAATACAATACAATCAGCCAGTGTTTTTTCTCTGAACTAGATACGCAAACACACAAAGATATACTCATATACACACAGAGAGAGATTCTAACAATGTAATGAATCTACGACAGAGACTATGAGTCATAAATGTCCTGCTGAACAAGTAGATCCAGAAATTAAGCTGGCACCAAATTGACTGTAGTAAGGTTGACATCAACTTAGGGCACATCTACATTATAGAATTAATGCAGTTTGGTACCACTTGCACTCTTATGGAGTCATAGGAGATGCAGTTTTACAATTTTTTTTCCCTGTCAGGAGGGACTTGAGAAACTGCAAATCGCTTCTGGTGAGAGAAAATTGGCTGCCTGCATGGACGCTGCCCAGGAGACGCCCGCATATTTGATGTTTTTACCATCTTTGTGGGTTTTACAATGTCTTAAACCTTCTCTCCCAAGGATTGCTTATGCCGCACCAAACTACAACTCTCAGGATTCCACAAGGGTTGAACAATCACACTTAAAGTGATGTCAAACTGCATTCATTCTACAGAGTAGATGCACCCTATAACAGTGTCGCTTTAGTTTTGCCATAAAGACCTTGCAAGCACACTACTGAACTGCTGAACAAGCAGATCCAGAGACTAACTTGGCACCAAATTGACTAAGGTTGGCACCAACTTAGGGTGCATCTACACTGTAGAGTTAATGCAGTTTGATACTGCGTGTGTTGCCCAGTTCTATGGAGTCATAGGAGATGCAGTTTTACAATATCTTAAACCGGATCTCCCAAGGACTCCTGGTGTCTCACGAAACTACAACTCTCAGGATTCCATACAATTGAACCACTGCACTTAAAGTGATGTCAAACTACATTCATTCTACAGAGTAGATGCAGCCTATGACAGTGTCGATTTAGTTTTGCCACAAAGAACTTCCCTCTTCGGGCATCGTTTTTGGGATTATACTTTTATCCTTTTTTTTCAGATGTGGCATACTCTGAGCATAAACATGGATTTTACAACTGATCTTTTAATGCTTCGCTGTATCTCTGCATAGTAATCATGCTACTACAATACTTTTCATTGCATCGTTTCGTAATCTATTGGGAGGCTCTGATAAGTTTTTGGCAAAGTTATTTTCATGAAATACAACAGTTTCCAAGGTGATGTTGATGAGGATTTGGGGGATTTGGGGAATTATATGAATGAAGGGAAGGAAGGAAGGAAGAAAAGAGAAGGAAAAGGAAGGAAGGAAGGAAGGAAGGAAGGAAGGAAGGAAGGAGAAGGAAAAAAGAAGAAAGGAAGGAAGAAGAAAAGGAGGAAGGAAAAGGAAGGAGGGAAGGAAAAGGAGGAGGAGGGAGGAAGGAAAGAAAAGGAAGGAAGGAAGGAGAAAAGGAGGAAGGAAGGGAAAGGAAGGAAAAGGAAGGAAGACAAGATAAGTAAAAAGGAGGAAGGAAGGACGGAAGGAAGGAAAAGGAAAAGGAAAGACGGAAGGATGGATGGAAGGAAGGAAGAAGAAGGAAAATGGAGGAAGGAAGGAAGGAAGGAAGGAAGGAAGGAAGGAAGGAAGGAGGGAGAAGGAAAAGGAAGGAAGACAAGAGAAGGAAAAAGGAGGAAGGATGGAAGGAAGGACGGAAGGAGAAGAAAAAGGAGGGAGGGAGGAAGGAAGAAGGCAGGAAGGAAGAAAAGGGAAAAGGAAGGAAGGAAAAGGAAGGAAGAAAAGAGAAGGAAGGAAGGAAAAGGAAGGAAGACAAGAGAAGGAAAAAGGAGGAAGGATGGAAGGAAGGACGGAAGGAGAAGGAAAAAGGAGGAAGGAAAGAAGGAAGGAAGGACGGAAGGAAGGAAGGAGAAGGAAAAAGGAAGAAGACAGGAAGGAAGGAAGGAAGGATGAAAATAGAAGGAAAAAGAAGGAAGGAATGAGGGAGAGAAGGAAGGAAAATTTCCAAGATTCCTATTCCATACAGCAGTCTTTCTCAACCAGTGTGCCGTGGCACACTAGTGTGCCGTGACAGACCTCCTGCTGTGCCGCGAGAAAGCTCTCTGCCCCCTTCCTCCCCCTCCTGCCGAACTCCTGCTGCTTGGGGAGGAGGAAGGGCCGGGCAGTGGCGAAGAAAAGAAGAAGGGACCGGGGCGCCGGCTCCTTCGGCCGTGTCCCCAGCCAGCCTCCAATCCACCATGACTCCCACCATGACTCTCGCCCCTCGTTCGCTGAAGCCGCGTGGAGGAGCCCCACCACTGAAGCCCGTCCACCGCTCATGCTCCTCCTATGTAGGAGAGCTGAAGCTGGGGGGAGGGGGCAGGGCTCTGCTCCCTCCCCTGACTTCGGCACTCCCAGCAGCTGCTCCAGCCTGGAGAGGACAATGCCAAGCCAGCATTGTGCTGGCTCTGGCACCGCTGGCTTGGCACTGCCCTCAAGGCTGGAGCAGCTGCTGGGAGAGGTGAAGCCGGGGTAGGGGCGGGCAATGGCAGCCTGGCTCCGCCCCTCCCGTCTTCGGCACTCCCAGCAGCTGCTCCCAGCAGGCCACCATCCCCCAGCCATTCTTTACTGTGTTAGAGTGTCATTTTGTGTCATTTTGGTTGGTGGTGTGCTCCCGGATTTTTTTAATGTTAAAAGTGTGCCGTGGCTCAAAAAAGGTTGGGAAACACTGCCATACAGAATATGCTTGCTAGGCCAGGATTATCTCAGGCCATGAAACTTTATAGTCAAGGCGTGAGCCTTAAACACTAGGTGCCTTTTTGCATACTCTTCCTTTTATATCTCGCTTTTCTCATTAACTCTATACAACATACATATGGGAAAGTATGTGACCACAAGGCTGGCTTGAACTGGTTTTGGGGAGTTCATGAAGCAGAAAATAGGATGGCTTTGCTCAGAGATGCAAATAGACAAGGTTAGCATGTTCAAGTGAGTTTTTAAAGAACTTTCTTGTTTTTAACCTAATCATGTATACGGTACGTGCGCATCTACTCAAACTGTCTCCCTTGTTGCATGGATGGAGGGAGGAGAAGCACTACAAAAATAGAGTTTATTTTATGGCTATGGTCCTTCAGACTTCTAGAAAGAAAAAGAATGCTTGTTTATCTATCTATAGATGCAGAAACAGCATTGTTATTTCTTACAGCTGGGTGAAGAAAAAGACCATTGTCCATGAATGCGCGGGGGATGAAGAGTCAACCCCCTCACGCTGAGAAATTATCCAGAGAGATTGTCTTTTTGAAAAAGGAGGGATGACAACGAGTTTCCATTGCAGTCATTTCAGCCAAATGGTTGGCAAACACGTCCTCAGCCGTGGGTTTCACTCACTGCCACTCCAGAAGTGCCCGATTTGGTGACCCAAAAACGCATTTGTTGATTAGGGAATTTCTGAGGCCACATCGTCAGGGTAGGTTCTTAGAAAATACCCCAAGCCTTACTTTATGTGGGAAAAGAAAAGTAGGAAATTTAGCCACCGCTTTAAGTGCTAATTTAACTAATTTACGAGGCCATAAACCTTCCACCAGCGTGCAGAAGAATGAGGAAATGCTCCGTCAAAGGACTCGGTGTCACAGATGGACGGTGAAGCAGCAGCTCCCCCTGTGGCCAGAATCGAGCATACCCTCATGAAGCCGGAAAGCTGAAATGTTAAATTGCCTCTGTGTCTGTCTATCTCTCGGCATTACTTCGCAAACAAAGATTCTTATGAAGGACTCATCCCACGCTTTTTACAAGCACGTTGATGACTAAAAAGGCCAGTCTGAGATAGGCAAGTTCGGTTGCAGAAAGCACAGCAGAAAGTTTCCTTGGGTGATGTTGTTTCCAAGTTGCGGTTCTTTCTGCGTTGCCGTTTCTCTTCGAGACCCATTCGGCGTGTCTTCTCGAAAGAGGCCGCAGCATTGTGGACAGTGCATCTCCATACCTCTCAATGTGAGGCCAGGGTGGACCATTGTTGGTGATCAATCTGGCCGAGCCTGAGATGTTGTTTCAGGGAGTCCTTATATCTCTTTTTGGGGGGGCCTCTCTTGCGCTGACCCGTGGCGAGTTCACCATAGAGTAGTATCTTTGGGAGGGGGTGGTCCTCCATCCTTGAGACGTGTCCTGCTCAGCGCAGCTGTGTTCTCAATAGCATGGCCTCGATGCTGGTGATCCCTGCTTGCTCAAGGACAGCAACATTAGTCACATAGTCGGTCCAGTGTATATTTAGGATTGTGCGAAGACAGCGCTGATGAAAGCGTTTGAGGAGTCGTAGGTGTTGGCGATAGGGGACCCATGTTTCAGACCCATAGAGGAGAATAGACAGTACGATAGCTCTGTACACACTGATTTTGGTGCTTTGCCTCAGGTGCTTGTTGCTCCAGACTCTTTTGTGTAGCCTTCCAAATGCACTATACGCCTTTGATAATCTGTGATCTATCTCTTTGTCAATCTTGGCGTCTGAAGAGATGATGCTTCCCAGGTAGGTGAACTGCTGAACGGACTTAAGCACAGATGTGCCTATGCTGACATGGGGGTGATCGTGTTCTTCCTGTGGTGCGGGCTGGTAGAGGACTTCCAGTTTCTTCAGGCTGACTTCCAGCCCAAACAGCTCTGCAGCTGCTGCAAAGCAGGATGTGAGGCGCTGCAGGGCTGTTTCTGAATGGGCGACAAGGGCAGCATCGTCAGCAAAAAGCAGCTCACAGACTAAATAGTTTAGAGTCTTAGTGCGAGCCCTCAGACGGCTTAAGTTGAACAAGCTGCCATCAGTACGATAGCTTATATATATGCCGTCTTCTTCTTCGAGGTCTGCCGTAGCCCTTTGGAGCATCATGCTGAAGAAGATAGTAAATAGGGTTCGTCTGTCTATAGATGTATGCCTAATGGCATTGAATGTTTGCCATGCATATGTGCATTGTGATCTGCCCTGAGTTCCCTGCAGGGTGGGAAGGGTGGAATATAAATACTGTAAATAAATAAATAACTGGGTCAACTACAATGCCAATAGAAATAATCACTACATGCCGTATAATTTCTTGCAGGTGAAAATGTCTGTATGATCTTACTGATTCCTTCAATATGAAGGAGGAGCATTGAAGGAGACATCAGTCTTTGAGTTTGTGTCACAAAAAAGAAGAGAGAGACGTGCAACACAGAGATGCCAGAAGCCCTTGGAAAACTCACAAACTCGACAGATCTCTTCTAGAGGGGAGATAAATGACACAAAGGATCTTTGTCTCTGCTCCCCAAAGACACTCATCAGCTGGGCATGAAGCAGCTTATTTAGCGCTTGGTTATCTCCTCTGGCCAGCAGAAGCCTTGAGACGGCCTCCGAGGGCCAAAATCAGAAGCCAAGTGACAGACAGCAAAGTGACGAAAACATGAAAAGGCCATGAGATGCTTAAAGGAGCAAATGGAAGAAGATGGAGATGGATTCAAATGGGAGCTGGTTTTCATATCCAATTGCAACTTTTTCAAGAATAGACTTGGTGAAAACACTCTGGGCCAGCCCGGCATAGACTCTTAAAGAGTTCGAAGGGACCACAAGGGTCATCTTGCCCAGTGTTTTTCAACCTTTTTTGAGCCGCAGCACATTTTTTACATTTACAAAATCCTGGGGCACACCACCAACCAAAATGACACAAAATGACACTCTAACACAGTAATGCATATAGTCAATATGTTTTTAAATGTATTTATACACTCAGTGTGAAACCTGGGCCTGTTTCGATGAACACAACATAGATATCCTGGCAGGAATGGCAGAAAGACACAAACTTCCCACACAGAACTCCCATAACCAGGAGAAAATACTATAAGAGTTTGGTGGGCATTGACCTTGGGTTTTGGAGTTGTAGTTCACCTATATCCAGAGAGCACTGTGGACTCAAACAATGTTGGATCAGGACCAAACTTGGCATGAATACTCAATATGCCCAAATGTGAACACAGATGGAGTTTGGGGAAAATAGACCTTGACATTTGGGAGTGACAGTTTCTGGGATTTATAGTTAACACACAATCAAAGAGCATCCTGAACTCTTGCAACAATGGCATTGAACCAAACTTGGCATATTGAACTCTCATTACCAACAGAAAGTACTGAAAGGGTTGGCTTGGGAATTGACCTTGAGTTTGGAAGTTGTAGTTCACCTACACCCAGAGAGCACTGTGGACTCAAACAATGTTATGTTATGTTGTTGTTTGTTTTCTATCCAGAATCACAATGTTGGAAGGAGGCTCACCACTAAAACAGGCATGGGAAAACTTCGGCCCTCTGGGTGCTTTGGACTTCAACTCCCACCATTCCTAACAGCCTGAGGCCCTTTCCTGCTTGAGTGGCTGAGGGGCAAAAAAGGAAAAGGGCCTGAGGCTGCTTGGAATGGTGGGAGTTGGAGTCTATAACACCTGGAAGGTCCAAGTTTGCCCGTGTCAGCTTTCGACAGATACTTCTTCCTCCCCCTTCCCCTTCGCACCCTTTCTTCCCCCTCCTGCCAAACACTTACTTTTTCTTCTACACTGCCGCTTTTGATCCGAGGGGGCAGCGTGAGCATGTTCAGAAGGGGAGTGGGGAGGGAGGAAGACGTGACCCGTGTGAGCACTACTGCGCAGACTCGCCCCAGAGCAAAGCGAGGCAAAGCGAGCAGAGTGAGGCTGGGAAGAAGGGAGCCCGAGTGAAGAAGAAAAAGTGTTCGGCAGGAGGGGGAAGAAAGGGTATTGGACGTTCCAATTTCCCACGGCACACCTGATGATCGCTCACGGCACACTAGTGTGCCGCGGCACACCGGTTGGGAAACACTTATCTAGCCAAACCCAAAAGTTGCTTCCCAATGGATCCTTGTCATCCTGGAAAGAAGTTCCTTTAAGAGGGTCTAGCCCTGGGCCTTTCAAGGCTATGCAACATCTTTATGAATGACTTGGAATAGAAGGCACGCAGATCGGATTTGCTGCCGGGATCAAATTGGGAGGGATAGCTAAGGAGAACTCTGCAGGCTATTCCAACTGCGTTCAGGGGTCAAGGCGAAAAAGCAGCAATGTTTTTAAAGCCTGTTTTGAAACCCAGTTTCTTAGATACACAAATGCGCAGCCAGGCGCTCCATAAAGAACCAACCACAAAACGCAAAGCCTACCTTGCTGACAAAGCCTCCTGCCTGGTTTCTCCCGAGCAGTCAATCATTCTTATCTACTACACTGCAATGACTCATTTCCCCATCGTCCTCAATTCATTTTCTCTCCATCTCTTCATGCCGCCTCATCAAACATGAGAGGAATTTGTTCTTCCCAGTTGGATGAGACAAAAACCATCTGCCTCAACATCTCCAAGACTGAGTCTCCTCCCTCAGGGGTAACTTTTGCCCTCTTGGCCACTCTCTGATGTTGCTTGGCCACTAGGCCTGGGTAGGTTCGTCGGAATGCTCTCAAAATCAGAATGAAATTGGATTAAATTCACTTTTGAAGTGGTTTCAAAGCGATGTCAGCAACCCGGAAGTCAATTTGCCATTTCGAAGCCATTTTTGGAAAGGAATCGGCGTTAGATTCCCACCCCTCCCGAGGTGCTTTCCCCTCATTGGCTGTTTAACCCAGTTTGGATGGGGATGTCTTCCCCAGCGTCAGAACTGGGGTGACAGCCACAACCCAACTGCGTCAAACAAGGCTGTTGCCCCAGTTCTGACACAGAGGGAAGACATCCCCATCCAAACTGGGTTAAACATGCGTGTCCGCCATTAATGAAGCAATTCCAAAATTTGGGAATTAATTCGGGAAATTCCAAAAAAATTCCGGAAAATTTCGGAAGTCATTCAGATTCAAAGTGCCAGCACCCCCTACATCCGGAACGAGTATTGAACCATTTTTTTTAATCAAACAGGCCTATTGGCCACCTTTGTCTGCTTTTCATAAGTTTGTGCATGTGTGATTGGCAACACTGTGCATAAAAGGGCACCGGGAATGTGGCGCAGCTGGCTGGGTGTCAGCTGCATAAGGTCTCTACTGACCAGAAGGTCATGAGTTCGAGGCCTGCCCGGGTCAAGGTGGGCTCTCGACCTATTGTGTAGCCTGTTGTCGACCTTTGCAACCCGAAAGACAGTTGCATCTGTCAAGTAGGAAATCAAGGTACCAATCAAGGTATTGGGGAGGTTAAATTTAACTGATTTACAAGGCCATAAAAAGATCTCCAGGAAACATGTTGAGGATGAAGGAGTGCGACAGCTCCTCTTCGTGGCCAGATGTTAAATTGCCTCTGTCTGTCTTATGTGTTTGTGTGTCTAAATGTAATGTGTATATTGTAATCCGCCCTGAGTCCCCTGCGGGGTGAGAAGGGCGGAATAGATATGAAGTAAATAAATAAATAAATATCATACTATTGGCCCTAGATCCCTTTCACCTGGACTGTTTCCAAGCCAGGTCTCATAGAATCATAAAGAGACCTCTTGGGCCATCCAGTCCAACCCCATTCTGCCAAGAAGCAGGAAAATTGCATTCAAAGCACCCCCAACAGATGGCCATCCAGTCTCTGTTTAAAATCCTTCAGAGAAGGAGACTCCGCCACACTCTGGGGCAGAGAGTTCCATTGCTGAACAGCTCTCACAGTTAGGAAGTTTTTCCTAACTGGTGGAATGTACACCTGATAGTATTACAAACTGCACAATCTAACGTTCATTTCATGTGTATGCCCCACATGTAATATTTACATCCAAATGCAAATATTCCATATCATGCAAACAATTCCAGCTGCTTCCAGAGAGGAACTTAGATATGCCTAAAACACATACAGGATCCCAGCACAGCATGGCAGTTTCCAATCAGGAAATGAATATCTCAATTTTAGATCTACATTTGAATTCTTTGATGGCGGAAGAGCATCCCTTGGCACCTTGGGCCCTTCGTAATATCACCTGTGTACCCAACAAGTCATAATCTGTGATATATCCTAAATATTATATTGCCCCAAGAATCAGGAATCAAGTTCCAGAGGTAAGGACAAGGTAGCCCATTGTTCATTAATGCAACTTGGCATCACTTTGTGGGATCCTGGGAGTTGCAGCCTCTCAGGGCCTTTAAACATCTCTGTCCAAGAGTCCCACTGCCTCACCAAACTACAACTCTCAGGATTCCATAGCACTCAGCCACTGCCATTAACAGGACATTGAACTGCAGCTGGCTGGGTGTCAGCTGCATTAAAGATCACTAGTGACCAAAAGGTCATGAGTTTGAAGCCAGCACGGGTCGGAGTGAGCTTCCGGCCAATTGTGTAGCCTGTTTTCGACCTTTGCAACCCGAAAGACAGTTACATCTGTCAAGTAGGAAATTTAGGTACCAATTTGGGGGGCTAATTTACCAAAAAAATTACGAGGCTATAAAAAAATCTCCAGCAAAAGCATGCAGGGAATGTGGAAAAGTACTTCATCAGTGTCGCAGATGGACAGTGAAGCGACAGCTCCCCTGGTGGCCAGAAGTTGGAATGTTAAATAGTCTCTGACTGTCTGTCTATATATGTTGTGTGTCTATGGCAGGGGTGCCCACACCTTTTCAGCATGCGAGCTACTTATAATAAAACCAAGTCAGAAAGATCTACCTACCTCCTCAAGGCAGAGGAGGGGGTGGGGCTCTGGGGAGGAGCCAGGCTGCACCAAGCCCCGCCCCCTGTGGCAAAGAGATTCAGCAGGTTTCTCCAGGCTTGAGAGTGGCAATGCCAAGCCAGTTGTGGCATAGCTAGCACAAGGCTGGCTTGGCACTGCCATCCTCAAGCCTGGAGAAGCTGCTGGTAGAGCGGAAGCTACAGGGGGTGGAGCCAGGCTGCGCCAAGCCCCGCCCCCCCCCTCTGGCTTTGGAGCTCCCAGCAGCTTCTCCAGGCTTGAGAGTGGCAATGCCAAGCCAGTTGTGGCATAGCTAGCACAAGGCAGGCGGAGCCAGGCTGTGCCAAGCCCCACCCCCTCTCTGGCTTTGGAGCTCCCAGCAGCTTCTCCAGGCTTGAGGATGGCAATGCCAAGCAAGTGCTGGCATAGCTAGCACAAGGCTGGCTTGGCCCTGCCCTCCACAAACCTGAGCAGCTGCTGGGAGTGCCGGCCGGGAGGGGCGAGGCTTGGCTTGGCCTGGCCAGAAAGCCCCCTCTGAGAAGCGCCCCATCCGGCTGGGATTGACCTCCTTCGGTCCCAGGATCGACTGGTCGATTCGCGATCGACTTCCTGACAGCCGTGGTCTATGGCATTGAATGTTGCCATGTATGATGTACATTGTAATCCGCCAAGTCCTTTGAGGGGTGAGAAAGGCGGAATATAAATACTGTAAATAAATAAATAAATAATAGATGCATCCTTAACACTGGAGCAGAGGGTGAAAAATGGGGGAGATATGTGTGTGTGTGTGTGTGTGTGTGTGTGTGTGAGAGAGAGAGAGAGAGAGAGAGAGAGAGAGAGAGAGAGAGAGAGAGAGTTACCAGATTAACTGCTACTGCTGGGAAATAATGAACATTTCTGAGTCAGAGACGGCTTGGTTGTCAAGCGGGCTTGAATTCCCCCGAGGAGATCATTAACTCTCCTATGCTGAAGGTTTAAGCCTTTATAAGCGAATTATTTTTAAACTTTAGGCAAGAAAAGGAGACAACACTTTCCCATCCTTCCCAGCAGGGTTTCTGAAATAAAGCATGCAGAACTCAGCTACCTCCATTGCCCTTCACACAAACACACGCGCAGGTTCTGAAAAGGAGAGTGCAAACTGGAAAGACAGAAAGATGGAGATGTTTGAATGGTTTCACTCCCTTTTTCTTGGTCTAACTTTCAAAACAAAAGAGTTGTGCAGGATTGGAACCTATTGACTGAAAGAAATTCCACCTCAACATTAGAAAGAACTTCCGAATGCGAATATCTTTTCAACAGTTTGCAGATGACCTTATGGCAGGGGCGGGCAATTATTTTTTCCAAGGGGCCACGCGAGAGCCAAAAAATATTATGGAGGGCCGCACCAAAAAGCTGAACTACATTCTAATCTACATTGTTTATTTACTATATTTACTATATATTACACATCATTAATATTAACATATTAATATATCAAGAAATATTCATATATTATTAGTATTAATATCATAACTATTATACTATAGTATATATATATATATAAATTAAAAATATATTGAAATTATAATATAACATAACATTATTATATTATATTATTTATTATATTATAATATTATTATTATAAAATTATTATAAAATAATAAAAACCACTAAAATTAAATTAAATTCAAGAAGACAAGGTGCGAACCAAGATGAAGGCTGACATCCTCAAGAGAGGAAGGATCCCAAGATGAAATGGCCCAATGGACCCAGCCCAGAGGATGGCAATTGGAGTGCCTGCAATCCTTGGAGGCGATCCGGGCCTGCAGTGAGAGCACTCGGCGATCTGAGGCGGCTTATTCGACCTGGTGACCCGGAAGACAATCAAGTCTTCCGGGTCGCCAGGGCGATCAGCCCCCGCAGGTCGCCGAGTGCTCCTGCTTCAGGCCCGGATCGCCTCCAGGGATGGCAGGCAGTCCAAAGCCACCGCTCCTCCGGCCTGTCTGCCGACACAGGCCCCACAGAGCCCGTGATGGGTTGGCGGCAGTGGCACCCCTTCCACTTGGCCCCGCCCCCGACGCGCTTCTTCCTGGGCCGGACAGAATCGGCTGCTGGGCCGCATCCGGCCCGCAGGCTGTAAGTTGCCCACCCCTGCCTTATGGTGATATTAACTAATCCGTTAATATGCATAAGAGAACTAAAATTACAGAGCGTAGCTATCAAGTGGAATGGAAGAAACTTTTTAAGATCATGAAAGGATAGGGGAGGGACTAAAGCACCCTAAGTAAAATAAACGCAATTAAAATGTTTTTAATTCCAAAAATAAATATACGTATTCCAAGTCCTCCCAATAGAAATTAATCAAAGATAATTTAACACTTGGAACAAGACTATTAGATATTGGATTTTAGGAGAAAAGAAATCTAGATTATTTTTTTTAAAGGATATAGTTGCACTCTAGTCCCGAAACACCTTTTCACCCAAGCATCACACCAGAGTCCAGTAATACTATCTAGAAATTTTTATTAAGGAAAGTAATTCGAACCTGAGACCTTTCGGTCAACAAGTTCAGCAGCTCAGCGGTTTAACCCGCTGCGCAACGGGGGCTCCTTTTTCCAAATGATAATGCCATTGATCTCCAAAAGATCACGCTTCCAGAAGCCTTTGGAGATTCTGGTTTCCCAAAAGGTTATGATGTCAAAGGTCATCCTTTTCCAAAATGAATTGTGTGTCTCTGCTATGGCAGAACTGGGTTGCACTTGATGGCCCTTGTGATCTCTTCCAAGTCTATGATTCAAAAAGAGAACTCCAAGAGAACTCCCGTGATCCAGGTGCATGCAATGACCCGATGAGTCAAAGCTTTCCGATCTAGTCGGGGTTTTCCTTTGAAAGAATGAAGGGAGGAAATAAACCCTTTTTCTCTCTCTCTCGGCCCCAGGGAGATACTACACCCAGCTAATCCTCAGTTCCTCTTCCTGCACAGCCCTCTTTCCTCTTGTGTGGCCACATTCCTGGGCCTGCTTTGAGACATAATGGATCTCCAGAGGCCCAGTGACAACTCTTTGAATCAGCAAGGTTCCTTCATGCCTCCGAGAGTTCGGCATCATCGTCTCCTCCGCCTCCACCTCAATTCCCATGGAAATGGGATTGAGCCATTCAGCCATGAATTCAAAGGCACTGCAGACTAATTCACCCAGAGAAGTCAGCTATAGAAGAGCACGTGATGAACCAACCTGGACACAGAATATTATTGGAGGACACAGAAATATGCTGGACCACTCTGACCACCATCGTGTCAGACAACACAGGGAATGCATTGAAATCCATAAGAAGTAGTCTGACTTGGCCACGGTAGTCCATGTTCTGGTTACATCCCGAATAGACTACTGCAGTGTTTTTCAACCTTTTTGAGTGGCGTATTTTTGACATTTACAAAATCCTGGGGCACACCACCAACCAAAATGACACAAAATGACACTCTAACACAGTAATACATATAGTTAATATGTTTTTAAATGCATTTATACACTCAGTGTGAAACCTGGGCCTGTTTCGATGAACACTACATAGATATGACTTTCTCTCACATATTTATACATGGCTATCATGTCTTCTCTCAGCCTTCTCTTCTTCAGGCTAAACATGCCCAGCTCTTCAAGCCACTCCTCATAGGGCTTGTTCTCCAGACCCTTGTGAAATTTCACCCTGAGTGACACTAGTGTTCCAGTTAACTATGGATGTCATGAAGCTGTTATAAACAGTTCCTGGGGGGGGGAGGCAACTCTCAAAAAATCCAGTAAAATAGTAAAAAAAAAATCCAAGTGGAGACTACCTGTGAATGGGTAGTCTATACGTTTCATAGATCTGTGTGGCCTCTTTCGCTGCCTCCCTTCTCCCTCCGCAAAAGCAGAGCACTGGGCAGAAGTGATTGAGTTGGCGTTTTCGCGTTGGCTTGGATTTCTTGCGAGAACAGCCAAAGCCGGAAACTCCACGTCGGTGAATTGGGCAGTGAGCGAACCTGGGAGCATCGGGAGGCTGAATCAGCCCTGAGCAGGAGCTGCAGCCATGGTGAGTCGAGGCTCCTGAAGGCTTCCTCAAGGCGGGCCTGGCCCTGGCATTCGGCGGATCTTTGGGGAGGGAAAGAGGGAGAAAGAGTTGCTAGGAGGGGAAAGAAAGGGTATTGGAGGTTCCAATTTCCCACGGCACACCTGATGATCGCTCACAGCACACTAGTGTGCCGCGGCACACTGGTTGGGAAACACTAATTGGATCTAATTACCGGTACTTTTGAAGCGTTTTTGAAGCGATTTAAGCAACCTGGAAGTGTTTTTGCACATTCGAAGTCGTGGTCGCCATTTTCGAAAAGGGCTCAGATCGGATTTCCGCCTTTCTAGAGTTGGATTCCCCTCATTGGCTGCAGATTGGACGCGGGATAACACCCCACCCACCGCATGAGAACTAGGGGAAAGGCGGGTTTCCCCCAGTTCTCATAGGGAAGGATGTTATCCTGCGTCCAATCTGGGTGTTTAACCTCTGGGGATGCCTGCCTTAGATGCAGGCGAAACGTCAGGAGAGAATGCTTCTAGAACATGACCATACACCCCGAAAAACCTACAACAATCCAGCGATTCCTGCCCTGAAGGCCTACAACAATGCAAGATGTATTTTCATTCACTGGACCAAATTTGGCACAAATACCCGATACGCCAGTGTTTCTCAACCTGGGGGTTGGGACCCCTAGGGGGGTCACAAAGGGGTGTCAGAGGGGTCACCAAAGACCATCAGAAAACACAGTATTTTCTGTTGATCATGGGGATTCTGTGTGGGAAGTTTGTCCCAATTCTATTATTGGTGGGGTTCAGAATACTCTTTGATTATAGTTGAACTATAAATCCCAGCAACTACAACTCCCAACTATCAAGATCTACTGTCTCCAAACTCCACCAGTGTTCAAATTTGGGCATATTGAGTATTTATGCCAAGTTTGGTCCAAATTGTTTTGATTCCACAGTGCTTTCTAGATGTAGGTGAACTACAACTCTTAAACTCAAGGTCAATGCCCACCAAACCCTTCCAGTATTTTCTGTTGGTCATGGGAGTTCTGTGTGTCAAGTTTGGTTCAGTTCCATCAATGGTCGAGTTCAGAATGCTCTTTTATTGTAGGTTAACTATAAATCCAGCAACTACAACTCCCAAATGACATAATCAACCTCCCCCCCCCCCAACCCCACCAGTAGTCAATTTTGTGCGTATTGGGTATTTGTGCCAAATTTGGACCAGTGAATGAAAATAGATTCTGTATATCAGATACTTAAATATTATTCATAGAAGTAGCAAAATTACAGTCATGAAGTGGCATCAAAAATATTTTTTTGGTTGGGGGTCAGCACAGCATGAGAAACTGTATTAAGGGGTCACGGCATTAGAAAGGTTGAGAACCCCTGCGATACGCCCAAATTTGAATTCTAGTGGGGGTGAGGATGCCTGCCATAGATGCAGGCGAAACATCAGGAGAGAATTGTTCTAGAACATGGCCGTATAGCCCGAAAAACCTGCAACAACCCAGTGATTCTGACCATGAAAGCCTTTGACAATAGTATGTGGACAATTTCAACAGAAAGGAGGAACCCATGAAAATGAACAAAATCTGGTGACTTGTATTTTTTTCCAAAAACCCCCCCACCAGAATCAAGACAGTCAAAAATCAGTAAACAATCAAATGCCAGTTAACACCTCCCAAGCAAAGGGTGCCCCCAGGCAACAACAGCCAGGCTACCTCTATGTAGATACCTTCAAGGCTACTCAGTGCTAATCAAGCTTGCCTCACATTACCTCCAGGCTTTGTTTCTAAGGGGTACAGTAGAGTCTCGCTTATCCAACCTTCGCTCACCCAACGTTCTGCATTATCCAACGCAGTCTGCCTCCCGCCCAATCTACAGCTGTCTCAATACATTGCGATGTTTTGGTGCTAAATTAGTAAATACAGTAATTACTACATAACGTTATTGTGTATTGAACTGCTTTTTCTGTCTATTTGTTGTAAAACATGATGTTTTGGTGATCAATTTGTAAAATCAAAACACAATTTGACATTTAATAGGCTTTCCCCCCCTTAATTCCTCTTTATTATCCAACATTTTGCCGGCCCGTTTATGTTGGATAAGCAAGACTCAATGATTTTTGGTGTCCAGACTTGGATTCCATCTCCAAGTTTGACACCAGTTTAGCCACTATGATTCCTATGGAATCCTGGGAGTTGTAGTTTGGTGAGGCACCAGCACTCTTTGGCCAAGAAAATTAAACCAACAAATCCCAGGAATCCATAGCTTTGAGGCATGATTGTTAAAGTAGTGTCAAAACTGCATTAATTTTACCATGTAGATGGTCATAGAATCATTGAATCATAGAGTTGGAAGAGACCTCATGGGCCATCCAGTCCAACCCCATTCTGCCAAGAAGCAGGACAATCGCATTCAAAGCACCCCTGACAGATGGCCATCCAGCCTCTGTTTCAAAGCCTCCAAAGAAAGAGCCTCCATCACACTGACACAAAATGGGGCAGAGAGTTCCACTGCTGAACAGCTCTCACAGTCAAGAAGTTCTTCCTCATGTTCAAGTGGTATCCTCCTTTCTTGTAGTTTGCTGCCTGTCCCTTGGAAAGGCAGCAATGAAGACGCTTTCACGTGTTGTTGTTTGTGTGCCTTCAAGTCATTTTCGATCTGAGATGATTAGAGTATACACAGTGTTTCAGATTAACGCCAAACTGCATTAATTCCACAGTGCAGATGCATGCCTTGAGTGGCAATGATAACTGTTGCGCTAAAGCCCAGAATTCCTTTTCTCTTTTGCTTGAATCTGACACCCATGTGAAGGCATTTTTTTTAAAAAAAATCCACCAACAAAGCAACAGCGAGAAAAATAGGGGAAGGGAGATGTTACAGCCCACCCAGTTGGGAAATGCTGCAAAAGAAAAAAATATTTAATTTAAATGGAGACAGGGACGGTAACCTAAGACGCCCAAATGGCTAGAGCCCAGGAGCACATGAAATAAAAATAGGTCATGCTCAGCCCTGAATATGTTCCGTATTTTGCTCCATTCCCCAGTTTTGCTATTAGTAGAAGCAGTAGTAATAATAATAGCAATGATAAAACGGCATCTTGGGTTTATCCTTAGATAGGTTTCAGGGTGGTTTATAGGCACGCAAAAATAGCAAGGAACTTAAAACATTATTCCTACAAGACCATTAAGCGCCCACTGACTTTAAAGTCCCATTCCCCAAAATATCTTACTATTTACATAAATGCAAATACGGGCATTCCAAAATCCAAGCTCTAAAACACTTGCGATCCCAAGCATTTCAGATAAGGAATGTTCACCCCTGGGTGCCTCTACACTGGGAAATTACCGTAATGCAATTTGATACCTGGGAGTTGTAGTTTGGAGAGGCACTCTTTGGTAGAGAATGCTAAAGGCCCTGTAAAACTACAACTCCCAGGATTCCATAGCAGTGAACCAGGGCATTTAAAGTGGAATCAAACTGCATTAATTCTACACTGAAGATGTAGATATATGACAAGAAAAAAAGGGAAAAGTACCCTGCCATTCTTGGCAAAATTAACTCATGAGAAAGAGGAATCAGACAAAAGGAAGAAGAAGCTATACGTTATTGGTAAATATCAATCAATCAATCAATCAATAAAGGTAGGAAACTATGGTAACTAGTCTCACCCTTCCTCCTCCCCATTCAAGGAAATGGGTCGATCAGTTTTCCCATCTTGCCAACTACGAAATCTAATAAGGCTAAAAGTGAGGCTATATGTTATCAATAAATATCATCAATCAGTTTTTTTTTAAAAAAACTATGGAAACTAGTCTCACCCTTCCTCCTCCCCATTAAAGGAAATGGGTGGATTGGTTTCCCATCTTGCCAACTACAAAAGCGAATAAGGTTAGAAGCGAAGCTATATGTTATTGATAAATATCTATCAATCAACAAAGATAGGAAACTATTGAAACTAGTTTCACCCTTCCTCCTCCCCATTCAAGGAAATGGGTCGATCGGTTCTCCCATCTTGCCAACTACGAAAGCTAACAAGGCTAGAAGCGAGGCTATATTGATAAATATAGAATTCAAGAGTTGGAAGAGACCTCATGGGCCATCCAGTCCAATATCTATCAATCAATAAAAATAGGAAACTAGTCTCAACTTTCCTCCTCCTCATTCAAGGAAATGGGTCGATCGGTTTTCCCATCTTGCCAACTACGAAAGCTAATAAGGCTAGAAGCGAGGCTATATGTTATTGATAAATACAAAATCATAAAGTTGGAAGAGACCTCATGGGCCATCCAGTCCAATAACACAAAAGAGGAACCACTATGGGATGACGCAGATGAAAGCTCACAGGTGGTCACAATGAGTCAAAATAACATTTATCAATGCAGAATATAAACAACAATATATCAACAGTAGTATAAAGTGACGGACGCACGCAATGGTAGCCAGTATACACAATATTATAACCTGGTCACGTGAGTACACGACGATAGAAAGACAATGCATCCATTGAAACAGGGGCAACAAGGGCAAAAGTTCAGGGTGATATGCAGTTGTGTTACTCACGACAGGGAAGTCCAGGGATGAAAGAAGGGCTAAGCGTGGTACGGTAGAGCAAGGGACCAAGCTGGGCCGGAACGCTGGAGGCGTGTCACAAGGGCGCGACTGGAGGTGCCGGCACCGTGGCGCGCTGGCCGCATCACTGGGAAGCGACTGGCGGCATGGTGAGTGGCGTCATCAAGGGGCGTAAAACAGCCCAAAGTAAATATTCAGTCGTAAAGAAATCAAACAGCGACTGGGTCCGCAGAGATGATTGTGCAAGGAAGAAATTCAAAGGTAGAAGGAGAGCCGGGACCTTGCCAAGGTCGGGGCTTCCAAATGTGGCCTAGGGCGTTAATCCAGGCCTGCTACAAGCAGAGGCATAACACCATTGCTCAGATGATCCATTGGAACTTGTGCCACAAATGCCATCTGAATGTGACAAAGAACTGGTGGGATCACAAGCCTGAAAAAGTTATAGAAAATGAACACATCAAACTACTCTGGGACTTCTGAATTCAGACTGACAGAGTTTTGGAGCACAATAACCCTGACCTCACAATCATGTTAAAAAACCAAGTATGGAACGTCGATGTTGCACAACTGGAAAAGCTGACACGATACAAGGATTTAAAGATTGAACTGGAAAAGATTCTGGCACAAGCCAGTCAAGGTGGTCCCAGTGGTGATCGGCACACTGGGTGCAGTGCCTAAAGACCTTGGCCTGCACTTAAAAGCCATTGGCGCTGACAAAATTACCCTCTGTCAGCTGCAAAAGGCCACTCTACTCCGATCTGCACACATTATTCACTGATACATCACACAGTCCGAGATACTTGGGAAGGGTCCGAAGTGTGATCCAATTCAAAAGCAAGAATAGCATCTTGTCTGCTTGGCACTATTGTTGTGTATCAAATAATTTTATTTACATCATTTCTACCCCGCTCTTCTCAACCCCCGAGGGGGGACTCAGAGTGGCCTAACAAAAGGCAACAATTTGATGCCGATACACAATAAATACAATATAAAACCATAGACATTCAGAATTAAAATACAATTAACATTAACACATAATACGCATACATTAGTTAAAAACAGAGTTCCGTCCACCACATAAACATTGAGCCATAACCATCAACTTACCAATTACAATTCCAATCCAAAGTGCTGCATTGTGCTACTGTGCAAAAGCCTGGTCTCAGAGCCACGACTTCACTTTTTTCCTGAATGCCAGGAGGGATGGGGTTGATCGTATGTTGCTTGGAAGCACATTCCACAGACGGGGAGCCACCACTGAGAAGGCCCACTCTCTCGTTCCCACCAACCGCATTTGAGAAGTTGGCAGGAGCGAGAGCAGGGCCTCCCCGGTGGATCTTAAATTACGAGGTGAGACGTAGCGGCAGATGCGTTCGGACAAGTAAGCTGGGCCAGAACTGTATAGAGCTTTAAAGGTCAAAACCAGCACTTTGAATTGAGCTCGGAAGTGGACAGGCAGCCAGTGGAGCTGACACAACAGGGGGGTGGTATGCTCCCTGAATGTAACTCCGGTTAACAATCTGGCTGCCGCCCGTTGGACTAGCTGCAATTTCCGAACTGTCTTCAAAGGCAGCCCCACGTAGAGTGCGTTGCAGTAATCTATTCGGGATGTGACCAGAGCGTGGACGATTTTTACCCAATTCACTCTCCCCGAAGGGACTCAGGGAGGCTTACACGCAATTCAGAGATACAGAAAATAATATAAACAGTAAACAAAAACCAACAGTAGGCTAAACAATTATCACTACGTAAAATTAAAATTATATATTAATATTAATGTAGCCTTAATCTTCCCTTTCCCAAATTAAGAGAAGGTGTCTTATCAGCTATACTTTAGTGCTAAAAGTTAATCAATATATCTTAAAGGTCTACAAAAGCTGACCTCAATCTTTTTACTCCCAAGACAAGAAAATGGGTCAGTCGGTACCCTATCTTGCCTAACTCCATGGCTAAAAGAGAAACACAGACAGAAATACCCAAGGCGATGCTTCCCTCTAGAAAACACAGCTGTGCTGGTCGGCAGCTGTGCAAAGAAATGAGTCCAGATTTATTTACTTGCTTGACTATGACCTCCTGCTGCATCGCATGTGGCTCCCGTCCAAAGTGCCCTCATAAGAGCGCCTACTATTCATTGTTCTCCTCGGCACAGGTTTCTTTTGTTTGGAGGGAGAGGGACCCCCTTCCCTGGTTCTGACCCTTCTCTGAAGCATCTTTGTTGAAAAAACGGGGAAGCAAATGAGACACACGCAGAAGGGGGGAAGGCGCACGCTGGCAGAGACGTGAAGCACATCATCGGCACATCCTTTTGCCAGAAGAGTGCCCAAGTAGGTCACGGGGACGCACGTTGTCATAACAGAGAAAAACAGGGCAGCTGCAAGGAAGGCTGAGCAATGTTAACAAATGGGGAGAGAGTGTGAATCCAGGCTTGAACACATCAATGTGTGCATCGACCTTCTCTGGACTGTGGAAGCTGGGCACAAAGTTGTACTGGAGCTTTCAGTGGCACGCTTTTTAGACATGCATCCTTTCACGACATGGGTGAATGGCCGTCCAGAGGTGCTGTTGTATGGCAGCCTGTTCAGCCTGTGATTGTGTCTGATGTTCATGTTGATGTTCATGATAGGAATAGGGATGATGTTCCTGATGGTGGGCCTGGATCTGTTGGCATTGGGGTTGAAGGTTTGCTTGGGCCTGAGCAAAGCTCAGACAAGAGGCCTGAGCTCTCTCAGGAAAATTCATAAGGCCACATTCTTGGGAGAGGCTCTTCACAGCTTTTCTCAGACACAACTGTCTGAAACTGATTTCTCAGGTGCAGAAGTGAGTGAGGGAAAAGATAATGAAAACTTTTCAGAAGCTAAGACTGTAGATCAGTGTTTCCCAACCGCTGTTCCGCGGCACACTAGTGTTCTGTGAGCGATCACCTGGTGTGCCGCGAGAACAGGAGCGGTCTAAGGTAATTTTAAATGGTAGGCGAACATTATTTTGCCCCCCCCATGTAAAACAAATATACAATTATAATATCACAATACCATTAGTAGTATTATATTGTATCAATGTATATACAATATATTATACCATACTCATACTATGTTATATCATAATTATATTATAATACATTACAATATAATTATATTATAATATATTGATGTTATAATATAATGTAACATTCTATTATATTATTATTATAAAATAATAAAATTATTTATTTAAATAAAATTATCCTCTACTAAATATTTTCATTACTCCTATAAAACTCAAATAACCCAAAATAAAGTAAAATAAAATATTATATATTACTATTTTGTACAATACCACTATACTGCAATATTGTTTGTAATATTACATGTAATATAAAATATATCATTATTCTATTGTTATATTGTATTTGTATTATATTGTATGACAATATTAAGCAGAACTGTATAATAATCAACAAGAAATGCAATGTAAATGCATCAAAATCAGAATATATTACCTAACACCCGACTCATAATTCATAGGAGTCTCCCATAAGTCCAAAATTAGGATCCCAATGTAAATGTAAATAGAAAAACAGCCAAAATGTTCAAATAAGGTCAAATACAGTCAGCGCGGCCTGGTCAAACTTGGGCCCTCCCTCCTTCCCTCTCTCCCTCTAGGTGTTTTGGCCTCCAACTCCCACAACTCCTCATAGCCTCAGGCCCCTCAGGTCTAGACAGAAATAGAGCCGAAGAAAGGAAGGAGGGAGAGAAGAGGTCACAGAGGAGGAGGAAAGCCATTCATTCCTTCACTTACACTTCCTTCACTGATTCTTTTCTCCTTCCCTGCAAATGCGCGCACACAGCGGAGACAAAGGGAGAGGGGAAGCACTCCCTGCCTGCCCGATAGGGAGTGCTTTGCTTACAGGCTTCTGCGCAAGGGAGCTGCTGGGCATGCGCGGAGGGTTTTGCGCATGTGCAGTTGCTCCTGCGCTCAACTTCAGCTCCGGAGCAACTGCGCCTGCGTGAAAACCTCCGCGCGTGCCCAGAAGCGGCGTCGGAGTGCACAAGGACGGGGTCAAAAAGCAGGCAGCTGCAGCACTGTCTGAGGAACATCGGCAGGGCCAGGATGGCGCCCCATGCGGCCAGGATGGCGCCCCCTTCCCAGATGGCGCCCTAGGAGGCCGCCTACTTGGCCTATCTTGTAGGACCGCCCCTGCGCGAGAACACCTCTCTTCCCCCCTTTCTTCCCCCTCCTGCCTGCTGCGGCTGCTTGGGGGAGAAGGAGGAGGAGGACGGGCCGGGCGGGCGGCGAAGAAGAAGGGGCTGGGGCGCCGCCACCTTCAGCCGTTTCCCCTCCGCGCGCCAGCCAGCCAGCCTGGACACGTTGTTCCCATTTGTGGCCGCGAGACTTCCTGAACCATGCCCCTTTACAGCGGGAGATGCGAGCAGGCCAAACCCGGCTCCCAAAGAGGAAATGGGCCCAAAAGTATGGGCCAATTTTCCCCAAAGCTCTCCAGTATTTTCTCTTGGTCATGGGAGTTCAATATGCCAAGTTTGGTTCAATTCAATTGTTGCAAGAGTTCAGGATGCTCTTTGATTGTGTGTTAACTATGAATTGAGCAAGACCTTCGTGTGGTCTTTCTGCCATTCCTGCCAGGATATCTATGTTGTGTTCATCAAAACAGGCCCAGGTTTCACACTGAGTGTATAAATACATTTAAAAACATATTAAGTATATGTATTACTCTGTTAGAGTGTCATTTTGTGTCATTTTAGTTGGTGGTGTGCTCCAGGATTTTGTAAATGTAAAAAGTGTGCCGTGGCTCAAAAAAGGTTGGGAAACACTGCTGTAGATGATCCCTTCGAAAAAGACTGTGAAACTGTTCTGTATTTCTCCAGCAAAAGCTGGTCTGTTACCCCAGTAAAGCTGTAAGGTTTAATGCCTTTTTCCAAGTAGGAAGGAATAGGCTACCTTAAATTACGTCCTCTCCAATAGAGTAGCTGTTAAGACTGAGAGGAAAAGCATCCCCTTTCCCTCCCAAATCCTGGGGATAGGGGCGGGTCTGCAACTTTGATTGATTGGCAGCCCTCTGGGCCCGTAAATGCAAACCAAGAAAGTCACCTACAAAATAAAATGCAAGGGAAGGAGCGCCTGCAAACTTGTAGTGCAGCAAAGGGAAAACAGAGCCCTATTCCTGCTGTCTTGTTTCATGGATTCCAGTGCCTAGTTTCATGGATTTTTATGTATTCATGGATCTTGTTTTCCTTTGAAACTTATGGACTATTTTATATATTGGACTTTTACTGTTTTTGCTTTCTTTTTTTTTTACTGCTTTGCCTACCTACATGTATTCTTCAATAAACTGCTTGCTGATTTTACCAAGTTGGTGTGGTGCTTAAGGTCAGAGCTGTTCTTGCTCTGGTGTACAACAGGTGTGTTGATTGTGAACTCCTTCCTGGTTGAAAGGAACTCCTTCGGGTCTCTTCCACTGGATTGTCCTTCATTGGAGGTTTTTGAACTGAGGGTAGAGATGGATGTTTGTCGAGAGGGCTTTGACTATGTCTTCCTGCCTGCCTGGGGTTGGACTAGATGCCTTCCAGTTTGGAAGGCTGTGCTCTACAGAGAACTCTCCTGAAGGCATTTGTGAGTCCTCCAGTGTGGTTCTATGGCTAATCTTTGGTAGACGTTGACCTCAGAGCTGCACCAAAGGACCCAGGGATTCCTAGAGAGAGTACTTGTCTAGGTGTTTCTGGGTCCTCCAACTTAATTCTGTGGTCAATGGTCAACCTACAGTGGAAGTAGACCTTAAAGTCACACTGGAAGACATGAGGATCCTGGCGTATCTAGTTTGGCAAGGCACCATCATGTAGGGATGCATCTACACTTCAGAATGAATGCAGTTTAAGAAACTTTAGCCTTCTCTGCCAAAGTGTAGATGCACCCCAAATTGCCATGTTGTCTGGGAATTCTGGGCGCTGAAGTCCAAGCAAGCAACTTTTCCAAGATTTAGGCAAAGCGATATGCAAACTAGCATACTACTTCCCACAACCCTGAATCAAATGGCTCAAGATGCATCTACACTGTAGAATTAATGCAGTTTGGCACCACTTTAGCTCCTGTGGCTCAATGGTATGGGGTTATAACTATGGTTTGATGTTGCACTCTTCAGCAGAGAAGGCTAAAGGCTTTCCTGGCAGGTCAAGTGGTATTAAATTGCACTGCTTCTACTGTGTAGATCAGGGGTGGGCAATTATTTTTCCAAGGGGCCACACGAGAGCCAAAAAATATTATGGAGGGCCGCACCTAAAGGCTGAACTACATTCTAATCTACATTATTTATTTACTATATTTACTATATATTACACATCATTAATATTAACATATTAATATATCAAGAAATATTCATATATTATTAGTATTAATATCATAATTATTACATTATAGTATATATGTAGACATAATATATTGAAATTATAATATAATATAACATTATTATATTATATTATTTTTATATTTTTATATTATTATTTTTATAAAATTATTATTATAAAATAATAAAAACCACTAAAATAAAATAAAATAACATTCAAGAAGACAAGGTGCGAACCAAGATGAAGGCTGACATCCTCAAGAGAGGAAGGATCCCAAGATGAAATGGCCCAATGGCCCCAGCCCAGAGGACGGCAAAGCGGACCCAGCCGCCACCGCAGCAGATCAGAGCAGCAGGCGATCGGAGGCTGCAGGCCTCCATCCGCTCTCGCCCCCAGCCGTTCCCCAGCTGATTGCCCTGCCATGGAGGGCCTGCCATCCCTGGAGACGATCTGGCCCAGCAGGGAGAGCAGTCGGCGATCTGAGGCGACTGATCGCCCTGGCAACCCGGAAGACGATCAAGGCTTCCAGGTCGCCAGGGTGATTGGCCCCTGTAGGTCGGCGACTGCTCCCGCTGCACACCCGGATCGCCTCCAAGGATGGCAGGCACTCCAAAGCCGCCGCTCCTCCGGCCTGTCTGCCGACACAGGCCCCACAGAGCCTGCGATGGGATGGCAGCAGCGGCACCCCTTCCTCTTGGCCCCTCCCCCCGCCACCCTTCTCCCCGGGCCAGACAGAATCGGCTGCCGGGCCGCATCCAGCCCGCGGGCCGTTGGCTGCCCGCCCCAGGTGTAGATGCACCCTCAATAGAAGTCCAAGATGGCCTTATATATTTGGCCACCTGATGCAAGATGTTATAGGTACTCAATGACAGTGGGTTGGACTAGATGACCTTAAGGCCCCTTTCAATTGTGAGTTTTTAAAATCTTGATTTAAAATATAAACACCAGAAAAGTTACTTTATAGTCTCCCATTTCTAATCTAGACATGGGCACACTTAAGCGCTCCCTCATGATTTGGACTACAAATCCCATAATCCCCTTTCCTTGCTTGTACGGAGTGAGTATGATGGGGATCAGAGCACAAAACAATTGGAGAACCAAGAGCTGCCCGTCCTTGCTCTCATTGCTTCCCTCCCATAACTATCTCCAAATTAGCTCACCAAAATATTCCCCAATGTTTTGACTTAGGAAATGGGAGTCCCATGTAATGTGGAAAGGACCGATGATAGATACCAGGCTAAGCCAAGCACGCCAATACCCATGCTCATCATTTGGATATTTCCAGTTTGCATAACCCAAGTTCGCCGTCCATCCTGGTATTCTGGGTTCTGCTTTGACTACAGTTCAGCCGTCACTCGAAATGGGGTGGAATTCAAAGAGAAGTCAGAAAACCCTGAAGTTACTGAGGTTCGCTGTTTACATTCTGTCCAGCCGGAAATAAAAGGAAGCCATGGCTTCCTTGCATAGATAGCCTTTGTGGAAGTGAACACATAGAGTCTGCCCAGGATTTGAGTTCAATAGGATAAAGGATGCATCCGCACTGTAGAATTAATGCAGTTTGAGTCACTTTAAACTGACATGGTACAATGCTCAGCCTTCCTAATGCGGCCAGTGACCCCTTAATACAGTTCCTCGTGTCGTGGTGACCCCCAACCATATTATTATTTTTGTCGCTACTTCATAATTTTGCTACTGTTATGAATCATCATTAAATATCTGATATGCAGGATGTATTTTCATTCACTGGATCAAAATTGGCACAATTACCTCATATACCCAAATTTGAATACTGGTGGGGTTGGGAGGGGTATTGATTTTAACATTTGGGAATTGTAGTTGCTGTCATGTATAGTAAAGAGAATGAAGGACTACACCAATAATGGTATTGAACCAAACTTGCCACACAGAACTCCCATGACCAACAGAAAATACGGGACGGGTTTAGTGGGCATTGACCTTGAGATTGGAAGTTGTAGTACACCTACATCTAGACTCAAACAATGATAGATCCGGACCAAACTTGGTACAAATACTCAATATGGCCAAATGTGAACACTGGTGGAGTTAAGGGAAAATAGACCTTAACATTTGGGACTTGTAGTAGCTGGGATTTATAGCTCACCTACAAGCAAAGAGCATTCTGAACCCCACCAATGATAGAATTGGTCCACACAAAGAATTGGCCTTGAAGGGGCTCATTGGTGCGAATCTCCCTCTAGCCTCGCCCGCTCTCCCTCACCCACACATGCACAATACGCTGCCATGTGCCAAGCACGTCTGCTCTCCCCTCCTTGCTTGGAGTCTCAGAAACAGCCCTCCCCGTGGCTGAGAGGCCAGCCAATTACAGCGGAGGAGGGCTTTTGGTGGGAGGATTCGCCTTCTGTCTCTAAAAAGAAAGGGAGGAACAAGCGGAGAGATCTTCAGCCTTCTCTGCCAAAGGATTTCCATTTATTTATTTATTTATTTACAGTATTTATATCCCACTCTTCTCATGGGGACTCAGGGCGGATTACAATGTACACATACATGGCAAACATTCAATGCCATAGACACACAACATATATAGACAGACACTCAGAGGCTATTTAACATTCCAGCTTCTGGCCACAAGGCCAGCTGTCGCTTCCTCATTCGTTGCATACTTCCTGGAGATTTTTATGCTTGGGCTGCAAAGGTCGACAGCAATTTTTGGTCGGGAGCTCACTCTGACCCAGGCTGGCTTCGAACTCATGACATTTCGGTCAGCAGTGATCTTAATGCAGATGACTCTCAACCAGCTGTGCCACATTCCCAAAGACCATCAGAAATATTGCCGACCCCTCTGAAACTCTCTCGCAAACCCCACAGGGGTACCGACCCCCAGGTTGAGAAACGCTGCTCTAAATCCTCTGCTCAAGGATGCTGGGAGTGGCAAAAAGTTGTCTGCTTCTGAATGATTTATGCAGAGAAACCCAGCTGGAGACAGACTTCAGGAAGAAATGTATGGGCCTTACTGGTCTTCAATCTATTCATTAGCCCATGCTGCTTCCTTTGCAGAGGAAATGAGCCCTCCTTGCCCCCTTGAACAACAAAATCAAATTGCAGGTGCTGGGGGCGGAAAAAAGGAGCAGACAATATATTACAGACCATAATTTGGGCAAATTGCAAGTCTCAAGGGCTCCAATTACACAGGGCTTTGCATTTCTCAAAGGGACTGCAAAGGGCGAGGGAGAGGCGGGGAGACACCTGTACGGTTCAAAACCCCTTCCAGAAGGAGATATAAATAGATTGTGCATTGCAATAAGCACCTGGGGAGAGGCAGGAGTCAGCTTTTTTGGGACAGAAAGGAGACAGGTTAGAGTCGTACAGCATTCGGTTTGGGCACAGCTCCCAATTTGGCTGTAATAGTTAGAGCAGTGTTTTTCAACCTTGTTTTAGCCACGGCACATTTTTTACACACCACCAACCAAAATGACACTCTAACACAATAATACATATAGTTCAGGGCTGTCCAACTTCTACAGGCCCAGGGGTCTGAATTCCGGTCACTGATGACCTGGGGGGGCCGTAGGGTCTGCCCCGCCCCTGGCTCCGCCCCCTCCCCTCCCACTCCCTCTCCCCCGGCTCCGCCCCCCGCCCCTGCATGTATACAGTCAAATATAATCTTTTACTGAGATAAAATGCAGGGTGGGCATTCAAAAGGGGCATCCATACAGTCAAATATAATCTTTTACTAACATTAAATGCAGGGTGGGCATTCAAAAGGGGCATCCATACAGTCAAATATAATCTTTTACTGAGATAAAATGCAGGGATAGGATATTAAATTATTTTAATTTAATATTAAATATATTTAATTCCATCCTCCCCTCCCCCCATAATGTATCCCATCTCCCCTTATTTCATCTTTAAATATATTTAATTTTATATTTAATACATGAGGGGAGATGGGGGGAGGGAATGAGGAGCCCCCTGCTTCGGCCTACGCGCAGGATCCAGGAGTAACCGGACGACGAGAGAGGCAACGACCGACTGAGTCGAAGAAGGTCCTAATCGCGTCTGTGGGCCTCAGCGATCCAGTAGTAGAGTAGCCGAAGAGTATCGCGGGAATACGCAATCCACACGGGATTTCGCTGTCAACGCCGGTGTGATCTCGCGTTGACAGCGAAATCCCATGTGGATTGCGTATTCTCGCGATACTTGCATGTACCCGGAAGTAGGTATTTTTTAAAAAAAATTATTATTTATTTTATTTTTCAATTTTTATTTTTTATTTAAAAGCTTAGGGGGCCGTAGGGAAGGGGCTGGGGGGCCTTATACAGCCCCCGGGCCGCCAGTTGGACAGCCCTGATATAGTTAATATGTTTTAAAATGTATTTATACACTCAGTGTGAAACCTGGGCCTGTTTCGATGAACACAACATAGATATCCTGGCAGGAATGGCAAAAAGACACAAACTTCCCACACAGAACTCCCATAACCAAGAGAAAATACTATAAGAGTTTGGTGGGCACTGACCTTGGGTTTTGGAGTTGTAGTTCACCTATATCCAGAGAGCACTGTGGACTCAAACAATGTTGGATCAGGAACAAACTTGGCATGAATACTCAATATGCCCAAATGTGAACACAGATGGAGTTTGGGGAAAATAGACATTGACATTTGGGAGTTACAGTTTCTGGGATTTATAGTTAACACACAATCAAAGAGCACCCTGAACTCTTGCAACAATGGAATTGAACCAAACTTGACATATTGAACTCTCATTGAGGGACCGTCTCACCCCATATTGCCCTCTGAGATCACTTCGGTCTGAGGACTCCAATCTCCTGGAGATACCTTCAGCTAAACTCGCAAGGCTGACTGCTACCCGCCGGAGGGCGTTCTCTGTCATATCACCTACGCTGTGGAACGCCCTCCCGGCCGGAACTCGGGCTATGAAGGACTTGCTCCCGTTTAGACGGGCCTGTAAAACATACCTGTTTAAGCAGGCCTTTGGTGAGTAAGTCCTGCCCATGCCCCGCCATCTATTCGTTCTTCTGAGGATGATGTGCTGTTCATTGTTTTAACTGTGTTATTAATTACTGTACTGCTGTTGTTTTTAATTGTTTTTAACTACTTATTGCCTGTATTTTACTGTGCCCTTCGGCTCCTGTAAGCCGCCGCGAGCCTCAGGGAGTCGGCGGCATAGAAGCCTGAATAATAAATAAATAAATAAATAAATAAATTACCAACAGAAATTACTGAAAGGGTTTGCTTGGGAATTGACCTTGAGTTTGGAAGTTGTAGTTCACCTACACCCAGAGAGCGGGTGGTGGATCATAGTGTTTGGAGAGGACATTGGCAATGTTTGGGCTACATGTTCATGGTGCTCGCTCTAACCTGCAAAGTCAGTTGATGGAGTGCCTTTGAAGGCATCTCAGCACTTGGAACTATAGCCTGTAAGTGGACACCTGTGCCACATACACACACACATATATAGAGATAAAGGTAAAGGTTTTCCTCTGATATTAAGTCTAATTGTGTCTGACTCTGGGGGCTGGTGCTCATCTCCATTTCTAAGCCCAAGAGCCGGCGTTGTCCATAGACACCTCCAAGATCATGTGGCCGGCATGACTGCACGGAGCGCTGTTACCTTCCCGCCTGAGCGGTACCTATTGATCTACTCACATTTGCATGTTTTCGAACTGCTAGGTTGGCAGAAGCTGGGGCTGACAGCGGAAGCTCACGCCGCTCCCCAGATTCGAACCTGCAACCTTTCGGTCTGCAAGTTCAGCATCTCAGTACTTTAACCCACTGCGCCACCAGGGGCTCATTATGTGCATTATGCGTATAGGCGAAGATGTGCATCTCATAGAATTGCAGAATTGGGAAGGGACCTCAAGGCCATCTAGTCCAACCTCAATCAGATAATACTTGTTTCATGAAATCTCCTTCTCGAATTGTGATGCTCAGAACTGGACACAGACTTATTCCAGGTGAGATCTATACAGAATTGGGAAGGGCAGGCATCTAGTCCAACCTCAATCAGATAATACTTGTTTCATGAAATCTCCTTCTCGCCCTCAGAACTGGACACAGACTTTTGGACTTACAGCAGGCACTCCCACAATTCCTAACAGCCTACTGGCTGTTAGGAATTGTGGGAGTTGAAGTCCAAAACACCTGGAGGGCCCAAGCTTTCCCATGCTTGCTCTAGCTGCTTTCAGGAAATTCTTCCCTTGGCCGCAATGTTGCTCTAGGTGAGATGGTATCTCCTGGTTTATCTGCAATGCAGCACCAGCCGCTCTGGCTGCTGCCTCCTGCTCCTCCGAGTCTTGGATACCAAGCAATTATCTGGTCACCCATTTGTCCTTGAAGGGTCCATTTAAGCATACTCAGAGTTGTTGATTTATTTTGAAATTCTTATTATATCAGATTTATTTATGTTTATTATTTTTTTATTTCCATCCTTCTCAACCCCCGAGGGGGGCTCAGGGGGGCTTATTATGCTGCAACATAATATAAACAGATATAAACAAATGTAACAATAGATTAAAACAATAAAGAGAGCATTAAGTTGAAACAAGTCAAAATTGACATCAATCATAGAGCCAGTTCCTGTCCGATCCAATGTCCAAAGTGCTGTTATGCTTGCTCTCCGAAGGCCTGGTCCCAGAGCCATGATTTAACCCACTTCCTAAAAGAAAGGAGAGAAGAAGTCGACCTGATTTCACTGGGGAGCAAGTTCCGCAGGCGTGGGGCCACCGCCGAGAAGGCCCTGTCCCTCATCCCTGCCAAATGCACTTGTGAAGTTTGCGGGACTGAGAGCAAGGCCTCCCCGGACAGTCTTAAACTACGAGGCAGGACGTAGAGCAGGGGTGGGCAATTATTTTTTCCAAGGGGCCACACGAGAGCCAAAAAATATTATGGAGGGCCACACCTAAGGGCTGAACTACATTCTAATCTACATTTTTTTATTTATTTACTATATATAACACATCATTAATATTAAAATATTAATATATCAAGAAATATTCATATATTATTAGTATTAATATCATAATTATTATAGTATATATTTAGACATTATAACATATTGAAATTATAATATAATATAACATTATATTATATTATTTAGTATATTATATTGTTATTATTATAAAATTGTTATAAATTATAAAATTATTATTATAAATTATGAAATAATAATAAAAACCACTAAAATAAAATGAAATTAAATTCAAGAAGACAAGGTGCGAACCAAGATGAAGGCTGACATCCTCAAGAGAGGAAGGATCCCAAGATGGAATGGCCCAATGGACCCAGCCCAGAGGATAACAAAGCGGACCCAGCCGCCACCGCAGCAGAGCAGAGCAGAGCAGAACAGACGATCGGAGGCTGCAGGCCTGCAGCGGGAGCAGTCGGTGAGCTGCAGCGGGCAATTACCCTGGCAAACGGGAAGATGATCAAGTCTGCCGGGTCGCCAGGGCAATCAGCCGCCGCAGGTCGCCGACTGCTCCCGCTGCAGGCCCGGATTGCCTCACGGGATGACAGGCACTCCAAAGCCGCCACTCCTCTGATTGTTCTCCGGAGCGGTGGGCTGTCTGCCGACATGGTCCCCACAGCCCGCGATGGGATGGCGGCAGCGGCACCCCTTCCTCTTGGCCCCGCCCCCGATGCCCTTCTCCCCGGGCCGGACAGAATCAGCTGCCGGGCCACATCCGGTCCGCGGGCCGTAGATTTCCCAGGTCTGGCGGAGAGGGACATACATTTGGACAGGTCAGCTGGTCCGGGACCGTATAGGACCTTATAAGTCAAGACCAACACTTTGAATTGTGCTCCGAAGTGGACTGACAGCCACTTAATTCTTCTTTCTATGCCAGTCCCAAATGTCATCTGGGTCATTTGGTTGTTAGGGGCATCTGTAGAGAGGGCTTTTACATGCACTGTTTTGGGATCTAATACAGAGTCAGGAAAAGTTCCTAATTCAAGATTCATTTATTTATTTATTTATTATTCGGGCTTCTATGCCGCCGACTCCCTGAGGCTCACGGCGGCTTACAGGAGCCGAAGGGCACAGTAAAATACAGGCAATAAGCAGTTAAAAACAATTAAAAACAACAGCAGTACAGTAATTAATAACACAGTTAACACAATGAACAGCACATCATCCTCAGAAGAACGAATAGATGGCGGGGCATGGGCAGGACTTACTCACCAAAGGCCTGCTTAAACAGGTATGTTTTACAGGCCCGTCTAAACGGGAGCAAGTCCTTCATAGCCCGAGTTCCGGCCGGGAGGGCGTTCCACAGCGTAGGTGCTATGACAGAGAACGCCCTCCGGCGGGTAGCAGTCAGCCTTGCGAGTTTAGCTGAAGGTATCTCCAGGAGATTGGAGTCCTCAGACCGAAGTGATCTCGGAGGGCAATATGGGGTGAGACGGTCCCTCAAATACGCTAGCTGTTGTACTCCCAGAGCAGGAACACCTCTGACCTTAAACACTGCACCAGCTTGGTAAAATCAGCAAGCGGTTTAATGAAGAACATATGTAAGCAAAGCAGTGCAATGGTAAAAACATTATAGTCCGACAATAAAAGACAGTCCATGAGCTTCGAGGCACAAGGTAAAACACAAGATGCAAGGGTACAAAATCCATAGAACAAGGCAGCATGAAAATCCAATACACAGATCAGGAGCCTGGCAAAACTTGAAACATGAAACTAAGAACACTCGGAAACAAGAGCGCATGAAATTCCAACGGTGACGAGACTGAGCTAATTTTATTTATTTATTTAAAACTTTTGTATCCTGATCTTCTCACCTCCGTAGAGGGACTCAGACCAGCTTACAGCAATGCTACTAATACAAATTAAAAACATCCTACAACAATACAAGATTAAAATACATATAGGTAAAATATATAAAAGCCAAATCGCCGACTATTGATACAAGGGGAAGGGAGAGCTTTTGCATAGTTAAAGCTTGTGCGCTAGCTGCGCCCGTACCTTGGGAAGTCTGACTTGCCACAGTAGCCCATGCTCTGGTTACATCCTGTATAGACTACTGCAACGCTCTCTATGTGGGGTTGCCACTGAAGACTGCTCGGAAGCTGCAATTAGTCCAACGTTTGGCAACCAGGTTACTAACGGGAGCGAGGTACAGGGAGCGCACAACTCCCTTGTTGCGCCAGCTCCACTGGCTGCCAATTAGCTTCCAAGCACAATTCAAAGTGCTGGTTTTAACCTACAAAACCCTATACCAGGGCTGCCCAGGAAGTCGATCATGATCGACCAGTCGATCCCGGGACCGAAGGAGGTCGATCCCAGCTGGATAGGGCGCTTTTCAGAGGGGGGCAGAGCCAGGCCGTGCCAAGCCCCGCCCCCCTCGACTTCGGCACTCCTAGCAGCTTCTCCAGGCTATGTCACCACTGGCTTGGCATTGCCATCCTCAAGCCAGGAGAAGCAGCTGGGAGCTCCAAAGCCAGAGGGGAGGGGGTGGGGCTTGGCGTGGCCTGACTCCCCCCCCCCGTGGCTTCCGCTCTACCAGCAGCTTCTCCAGGCTTGAGGATGGCAATGCCAAGCCAGTGGTGGCATAGCTAGCACAAGGCTGGCTTGGCACTGCCATCCTCAAGCCTGGACAAGCTGCTGGTAGAGCGGAAGACAGGGGAGCGGAGCCACGCCCCTGCCCCTCCCCCTCCCCTCTCCAGCCTTGAGGAGGTAGGTAGATCTTTCTGACTTGGTTTTATTATAAGTAGCTCGCGTGCTGAAAAACTGTGGGCAACCCCGCCCTATATGGTTCCAGTCCAGTTTACCTATCCGAACAGATTCTCCCCTATGAAACATCAAGGACGCTAAGATCCTCCAGAGAGGCCCTGCTCTCGGTCCCGCCACCTTTGCAAGCATGTCTGGTGGGAATGAGAGACAGGGCCTTCTCTGTGGTGTCCCCTCAGCTATGGAACTCTCTCCCGAGTGAGATTATATCTGCCCCCTCCCTCTTGTCCTTCAGGAGGCTAGTGAAAACCTGGCTATGGAACGAAGCATTCCCAGAATAATGGCCGAGACTGGTTATAGACCAAAGTAAATGGACACATTTACAGACTGAGTCCAGAATGGGTCTGGACTAGATGGCTTTTGGGATCCCTTTCAGATCTACCTTTGTATGAGTCGCAAAAATGTTACCCTTAGGCTTTTTGCTTCTTAGGAAGCCCGTCTTTATGGGAATTGTTATAATATTTATTTATACCCCGCTTTATCTCTCCAGAAGGAGACTAAAAGCAGCATTGAATCCAAGCCTTTCCCGGCACACTTCCCGGAACAAGACGTTTGGAACGGCCCGAGTTGCCTTTCCTGTAACCACCATCCCTGCCAGCAAGTGAGGATTACACAAGTTAGAAGATAAGCAGATGCAAATGAGAGATTCAAGGCACGAGAGCCTAGAATGAAAGCCAAAACAAAGGTTGTAGTGGGATTGTGCAAAAGGAAACGGATGTCACTCCCAGATCAAGTCACTGCAGGCTTTGCTAAAGACTCACCATATTTCCGAATCACAAGGACATGACTACTGGGAAATCCTATAATTGGAGGCGATCCAAAAACCCTCCAGATGTGTTGGACTACAACTCCCATCCCACTGTCCAGGATGATGGGAGTTTTAGTCCAACATGTTCCAAGAAAGTGGAAATGCAGTGGGAATCCTGTGTTGTTAAACTGCCACTAACCCTCACCAATATAGTCCATGGTGAGGAATGATGGGATCTGTAGTCCACTATCACCTTCCAAGAAAGTTGCTATAGAAGTAACTCATGAAGTGGGAATCCTGTGGCCCTCCAAGTATTGTTAGACTGCCACTAACCCTCACCAATATAGTCCATGGTGAGGAATGATGGGATCTGTAGTCCACTATCACCTTCCAAGAAAGTTGCTATAGAAGTAACTCATGAAGTGGGAATCCTGTGTCCCTCCAAGTATTGTTAAACTGCCACTAACCCTCACCAGTATAGTCCATTTTGAGGAATGATGGGATCTGTAGTCCACTATCACCTTCCAAGAAAGTTGCTATGGAAGTAACTCATGAAGTAGGGATACTGTGGCCCTCCAAGTATTGTTAGGCAGCCACTAACTCTGACCGGTATAGTCCATGGTGAGGAATGATGGGATCTGTAGTCCACTATCACCTTCCAAGAAAGTTGCTATGGAAGTAACTCATGAAGTGGGAATCCTGTGTCCCTCCAAGTATTGTTAAACTGCCACTAATCCTCACCAATATAGTCCATGGTGAGGAATGATGGGATCTGTAGTCCACTATCACCTTCCAAGAAGGTTGCTATGGAAGTAACTCATGAAGTGGGGATACTGTGGCCCTCCAAGTATTGTTAGGCAGCCACTAACCCTGACCGGTATAGTCCATGGTGAGGAATGATGGGATCTGTAGTCCACTATCACCTTCCAAGAAGGTTGCTATAGAAGTAACTCATGAAGTGGGGATACTGTGGCCCTCCAAGTATTGTTAAACTGCCACTAACCCTTACCAGTATAGTCCATGGTGTGGAATGATGGGATCTGTAGTCCAGCAATACTAGGAGGAATCAGGTTTTCTACCCATCTAGTCAATAATTTCCACCATTATCCTTGGTCATGTATTATAGGTAGACAGAGAAATTTGGTTTCAATGTTCTCCTGAATCTATTTGGGGACTAAAAGTCCCAGTTGCTTTAGCCAAGATAAGCAATGAGAATGAATGCTGGGATACATAGTCCAAAAATGCCAGGAGGAGTGAATGAGTCCCACTCTTGCTCTACCATATTGTCTTTCTAACACCAAAAATTCCTTTTTAGCCAAAAATATATAAACAAATAAATCCCTGCACATAGAAATCTAGCGAGTAAGGGAACGTTGATATGCTAGCTTACTACAAAGCAAAGATATTGGTCTCTTTCTTTCTGTACGACATCCAAAAGCAAACCTATATCATGGCTTTATT
This sequence comes from Anolis apletophallus, assembly GCA_030556195.1. Classification (NCBI taxonomy): domain Eukaryota; kingdom Metazoa; phylum Chordata; class Lepidosauria; order Squamata; family Anolidae; genus Anolis; species Anolis apletophallus. The sequence continues at coordinate 202,526,885 of JARBWK010000004.1, forward strand.
CTTACCCCCACACTACAGTTCTACGTCTATTCGTCTCTTAGTGATGATGATAATATAGAGGGCGATTGTAAGATCACCGTAACGGAATCTGCATTTCCTCGGTGCATAATTTGGATTCTTGGAGGGAGGGAAGCCCTGACACATTTTCTCCATAGGCTTTTGCAACGTGTTTCCAGGAAGAGGAAGACATTGCGGGCCCTGTAATTTAGCGGCTTGCACAACTAAGCGTTTCTTCCCAAAACCACTTCACAAAAGCCTTTCCCCCCACCCACTTCCCTTCGGATACAGGCTCTCGTTTTCTCAATTTCCCACTTTGTGCCAGACAGCCGAGGCTGCAGAATGAACCAACAGAATGGTGTTAACTACATCACAGAACAGGCATGGGCAAACTTTGACCCTCCAGATGTTTTCGACTTCAACTCCCACAATTCCTGACGTTGGAATCCAAAACACCTGGAGGGCTAAAGTTCGTCCATGCCTGCTGTAGAATGAGCGCAGTGTGGCACCACTTTAACTGTTATGTTTGAAGACTTTGGAATCCTGGGAGTTGTAGTTTTGTGGATGGTGCATCTCCAAACTCTGACTCCCACGATTCCCTAGCAATGAGTCATGGCAGTTATAGAGGTGGGAAACTGCATTCGTTCTATAATGTAGATCAGGGCTGCTCACACTTTTTCAGCATTCGAGCTACTCATAAAGCAAACCAAGTCCAAAAGATCTACCTGCTCCCGCCGCCGCCCGCTCTTGCCACCGCACGTGCTCCTGCTGCCGTTTTCCGCCACAAGAGTGCTTCTCCCGCCTGTGGGGCATTGCAGGAAGGAGAAAGCACGAGGCGGGGCATCCAGAGGGAGCGCTCCACCCTGCCTGTCTCGCCGGCAATGGTGGCTGCACAGCTGCTTCTGGACGAGAGAGAGAGGCAGGGCGCTCCCTCCAGCGGCCCCGCCTCGTGCTTCCTTCTTCCTGCAATGCCCCGCAGGCAAAAGAAGCACCGCGAGAGCGGAAGCCAGCAGCAAGAGCATGCGTGCGCACAGGGTGTGCGCGCGCATGGCAGGAGAACCCCATCCGGCTGGTGAGGCCCGAAGATCACCTGGAAGAGGGCCGAAGATCTACTAGTAGCTCCTGAGCTACCTAATGAGCACAAATAACAGAACAGGACCTAAGGTCCCAGTAACTATCAAACAATCAAATAACAATAAAGCCCCCAATGGGGTTACCGTGATGGGAGTCAGCTGCATTAAGATCAATACTGACCAAAAGATCATGAGTTCAAAGCCAGCCCGAGTCGGAGTGAGCTCCCGACCAAAATTGTGTAGCGTGTTGTCGACCTTTGCAACCCGAAATACAGTTGTATCTGTCAAGTAGGAAATTCAGGTACCACTTTGAGGGGAGGCTAATTTAACTGATTTATGAGGCCATAAAAATCTCCAGGAAGTATGCAAAGAACGAGGAAGCGACAGCTCCCCTGGTGGCCAGAAGCTGGAATGTTAAATAGCCTCTGAGTGTCTGTCTATATATGTTGTGTGTCTATGGCATTGAATGTTTGCCATGTATATGCACATTGTAATCCGCCTTTAGTCCCCTGCGGGGTGAGACGGGCGGAATATAAACACTGTAGATAAAATAAATATGAATAAATAAATATTTTTTTTTCTTTAGCAATAATATTTACTGCAAATAGAGAGCAGACCATATAGCTTTGTAACATGAAGCCATTCTTTGTTTCCCTAGGTCTAAAAATAATATGAGCCAAACTCAACCTGAGGATATATACACACACACACACACAGTATATATTGCACACACTCAGTTCCTTGTTCCAAATTGGTTAGCAGCGGCCACTGAGGGAGGCCAAGAGTCTCCAGGTGGAAGGAAACCTGTATTTAGCCAAATCCTCCCCAGAAACATTAGTTATAACCCTATAGGTTGGGCTGAAGAGTCCCATTGAATCCACTGCTGAATGTTGTGTTGGTGTAAAACAAGAATTAAGGATTCAGCTGTTTGCTGATCTATTTTAATGAGGCTGATCAGCTCCATTTGGACAATAGCTGACATATCCCCATGGCTTGCATTGTTTGCTAAGCTCAGTCGTTGATGTTTCGCTAGAAATGCTGTAACTGCAAAACGATGTGCTCGGATATTATGGCTGCACCCAGTGCCAGACGCTGAGAACATCCTCTTCAACAACAAACTATGACTACATCCTGTATAAGTCACATTGATGCAGATAAGGGTTACTATGTATACATTAGATATATAGCTCGTTCACACTTCGTCTTTGTCTGCAGCATATCTCTAAAGTTCTCTAAATCAGTGTTCTCAACCAGTGTGCCGTAGCACACTAGTGTGCCGTGAGTGATCATCAGGTGTGCCCCGAGAAAAGCTCTCTGCCCCCCCTTCCTTCCCCCCTCCTCCTGCCAAACTCCTGCTGCTTGGGGGAGGAGGAGGAAGGGCCAGGCGGCGGTGAAGAAAAAGAAGGGACCGGGGCACCGCCTCCTTCGTCCGTTTCCCCAACCAGCCTCAAATCCGCCGTGACTCCTGCCATGACTCTTGCCCCTTGCTTGTTGAAGCCGTGCGGAGAAGCCCTGCCTACTGAAACCCATCCACCGCTCATGCTCCTCCTCTGTGGGAGAACTGAAGCCGGGGAGAGGGGGGGCATGACGCAGCCTGGCTCCGTCCCCTCCCCCTCCCCCCAGCTTCAGCGCTCCCACAGCTTCGCCAGCCTTGAGGGGGCAGTGCCAAGCCAGCGGTGGCAGAGCCAGCACAATGCTGGCTTGGCACTGCCCTCTCTCAAAGCTGGTGAAGCTGTGGGAGAACTGAAGCCGGGGGGGAGCAGGGCATGGTGAGGCCTGGCCCGCCCTCCCGGCTTCAGCGCTGCCACAGCTTCATCAGCCTTGAGGGCAGTGCCAAGGCAGCGGTGGCAGAGCCAGCATAATGCTGCCTTGGCACAGCCCCCTCAAGGCTGGCGAAGTTATGGGCGAACTGAAGCTGGGGGAGGGGGTGGGGCATGGCGTGGCCTGGCTCCTACCCCTTCCCGGCATTGGCACTCCCAGCAGGTCACCTTCCCCCAGCCATTCTTTACTGTGTTAGCGTGTCATTTTGTGTCATTTTGGTTGGTGGTGTGCCCCCGGATTTTTTTAATGTTAAAAGTGTGCCACGGCTCAAAAAAGGTTGGGAAACACTGCTCTAAATCAGTGTTTCGCCGTGAGCGATCACCAGGTGTGCCGTGGGAAATTGGAACCTCCAATACCTTTTCTTCCCCCTCCTGCCGAACACTTTTTCTTCTCCACTCGGGCTCCCTTCTTCCCAGCCTCGCTCTGCTCACTTTGCTTCACTTTGCTCTGGGGCGAGTCTGTGCAGTAGCGCCTGCATGGGTCACGTCTTCCTCCCTCCCCCCTCCCCTCCTGAACACGCTCACACTGTCCCCTCGGATCAAAATGGCAGCAGAAGCGTCAGTGTAGAAGAAAAAGTAAGTGTTCGGCAGGAGGGGGAAGAAAGGGCGGGAAGGGGGAGGAAGAGGTTTTTGTCGAAAGCTGGCATGGGCAAACTTGGACCTTCCAGGTGTTTTGGACTCCAACTCCCACCATTCCTAGCAGACTCAGGCCCTTTTACTTCCCCCTCCCTCAGCCACTTAAGCAGGAAAGGGCCTCAGGCTGTTAGGAATGGTGGGAGTTGAAGTCCAAAGCACCCAGAGGGCCAAAGTTTTCCCATGCCTGTTTTAGGGACCGTAAAGTGGTGAGCCTCCTTCCAACATTGTGATTCTGGATAGAAAACAAACAACAACATAACATAACATTGTTTGAGTCCACAGTGCTCTCTGGGTGTAGGTGAACTACAACTTCCAAACTCAAGGTCAACTCCCAAGCAAACCCTTTCAGTACTTTCTGTTGGTAATGAGAGTTCAATATGCCAAGTTTGGTTCAATTCAATTGTTGCAAGAGTTCAGGATACTCTTTGATTGTGTGTTAACTATAAATCCCAGAAACTGTAACTCCCAAATGTCAAGATCTATTTTCCCCAAACTCCATCTGTGTTCACATTTGGGCCTATTGAGTATTCATGCCAAGTTTGTTCCTGATCCAACATTGTTTGAGTCCACAGTGCTCTCTGGATATAGGTGAACTACAACTCCAAAACCCAAGGTCAATGCCCACCAAACTCTTATAGTATTTTCTCTTGGTTATGGGAGTTCTGTGTGGGAGATTTGTGTCTTTCTGCCCTTCCTGCCAGGATATCTATGTTGTGTTCATCGAAACAGTTCCAGGTTTCACAGTGAGTGTATAAATAAATTTAAAAACATATTAACTATTACTGTGTTAGAGTGTCATTTTGTGTCATTTTGGTTGGTGGTGTGCCCCAGGATTTTGTAAATGTAAAAAATGTGCTGTGTCTCAAAACAGGTTGTAAAACACTGTATTAAGGGACATTGAATCAATGGATAGATAATCCATTGATACAGAGAACCAATGGGGCCTTGGTGGCACAGCGGGTTAAACCGCTGAGCTGCTGAACTTGCTGACCGGAAGATTGGTGGTTCGAATCTGCGAAATGGGGTGAGCTCCATCTGTTAGCCCCAGCTTCTGCCAACTTAGCAGTTTGAAAACATGCAAATGTGAATAGATCAATAGGTACCACCCTAACGGGAAGGTACTGGCACTCCATGCAGTCACGAAGAACACTGGCTCCTCAGCTTAGAAATGGAGATGAGCACCACCCCACCCCGAGTCAGACACAACTAGACAATGTCAGGAGGAAACATGTGTCTTTTACAGAGGACCGACTATGCATTTTTTTACATAGTAGTTGGTGCTCTTTAGTTTTACCCAGTTTGCATTTACAGATGATATTTAATGACAACTCCTTTACCTTCTGATGATCCACCATTTTGCCTGGGGATAATCAGAACTGCAACTCAATAGCATGTCTGGCTCTGAAGTTGGGGAAAGGTGAAAAGACATTTTAACATCAGGTATCATATCCATTAGACTTGGTTGGTCCCCCTCCTCCCCCCCCAAAAGGTTCAAAACTCATTTCGGACGTAGGGGGAGCTGGTGGTTCAATTCTAAAGTCATTTCTGATTTTTTTAAAAAAAAAATTCAAAACTTTCCAAAACTTCTGAATTATTTTGTTAATGGCAGACACACTTGCGCAGTAGGAAAAAAAACCAGCATTGGCACTGGGGAAACTTCAGGGGATTCTCCCTCCTTCATTTTTAGATGAATCCTGGTGAAACTTGCCACAGTAGTAGAATACATGGACCACTGTTAGCTCACCAAATTTCATAACCTTTGATTTTTGGTGAATTTTCAAAGATTTTATATATATATATAAAAACATTTTTTTAATAATAAAGAAAATCTGTTCCTGGTTTGAAAGTGTTATTTCCTGTTTCATTGGGTGATCTTTACTTTGAAAGTAGTTGTTCTACTCCAGAAACTTTCTTTGTGTGGCACAAACTGTGTTAAATTGGTGGAGAACAGAAATCATAGTGCAGACTCCATCAAGGGACAGCTAGACTGACCCCCTTCTTCTGGGCAGAAAGGCACCATCCAAACTCTCCTGACATCCATTAGCTTTCTCTTCTGAGTTGGAGGGGACCCTCAAGACACATCCACTCATTTATTCCTTTATGCAGATGCAATAAATTTTTTTATTTTATCGTTACTTACTGACGTAAAGGGCAGGCTTGCCGGCTGTAGATCGCCTCACCGCCCACTTTGGGAACCACGGTACTAAGGTGTCTAAGGAAGGCAGCAAAGCAATAAGCAACTTTTGCAAAGCCAAGAGAACTAAAACCAATCATTTCACTTCATGGCAACCAGGCCAAAGTGAAAGGATGGGTTTTAGTTCTCTTGGCTTTGCAAAAGTTGCTTATTGCTTTGCTGCCTTCCTTAGACACCGTAGTACCGTGGTTCCCAAAGTGGGCGGTGAGGCGATCCAAGGGGGCGGTGGGAGACTCAGGAGAATTTGGAGGGCACTGAAGCCCTGTAAGGGGGCGGTGACGGGATTCCAACTCGCAAGCGCGCGAGTGTGCACCTGCCAGTTGGAAAACTTGTGCAGGCGCTGTCTGGAAACCGCAGTGCACACCCCCTTCCTCTCAACTCCGCCCATGGCGCAGTCCTATATCGCCCCTTCCAATCCAATGGGTCCCTTGGAAAGAAGGGGCGATGCGGGACTGCACCATGGGCAGAGTTGAGGAGAGGAAGGGGGCGTGCGCTGCCCAGGGATTCCAACTGGCAGGCTGAGACAGTCGCGCGCTTGCGAGTGTGTGTGCCTGCCAGTTGGTCCAGCGGAGAAGGAAAGCCTCCACGCCTGCAAACACCCCGAGTCGCTGTAGCGTTTGCAGGTGCCTCCTGGGAGATGGCTGTGGCACAAAGGAAAATGCAAGCATCTCCCAATTTCCAAGGTCCATTATTCTTTATTACTCAAGTTTATTTCAATTCCATTGCTGTTGGGAGTTCAAAATGTTCTTTGATTATAGGTGAACTATAAATCCCAGCAGCTACAACTCCGAAATGACAAAACCAATCCCCCACAACTCCACCAGTGTTCAACTTGGGGTATATTGCGTATTTGTGGCAAATTTGGTCCAGATCCAGGGTTGTTTGGGTTCAGAGTGCTCTCCAAATGTAGGTGAACTACATATCACCGTGGATTCCTTCCAAAGTCCTACAGTATTTTCTGTGGGTCATGGGGGTTCTGTGTGCCAAGTTTGGTCCAGGTCTGTCATTCATGGGGTCTCGGCTGAATTGGTCGAAGGTACTGCAAATGCCATCATCTCTTGTCCATACTCCCCCAAACATATTATTTTTTGTGATTTATCACTATGCTTTAATTATGTTCAATTTGTAGCAATGAAAATGCATTCTGCATATTAGATATTTGCATCAGAATTAATAAGAGTAGCGAAATTATTTATGAAGTAGCAACGAAAATATGGATGGGGTCACCACAACATGAGGAACCTTATTTAGGGCTCACGGCATTAGAAAAGTGGAGAACCACTTCATTAATACATATATCTTTCTGTTTAATTGCTATTACATTTTTAAAAAAAATAATTTCTAGGGGGGCGGTGAGTAAAAAAATTTCTGGAAAGGGGGCGGTAGGCCAAAAAAGTTTGGGAACCACTGCCTTAGTAGATTCAATCAGTTTACTTTATAGTTAGGGAAAAAAAGACTGCTACAGACAGCTATTTTGGGTCCTTCAGCCATTTTGGCTAATGAGCAGGCGAGCATTGTGGGAAATGTAGTTTAACAGCAGGGCCTTTTGCAATCTCTACCATTGGGTGCCTGGCCTTCACAAACGACAACAATGGCTGTGCTTAGCCACGCCCACCTCATTCCTCCCTTGCATTGCCAGGGAGGGAAAGTATGAGATTTTAAAACTTTTTAGGCTTTACCAAAGTTGCTCCACTATCTTGATACAAGGGAACAAACTACAGCCTTCCTGATCACAACTCCCATCAGCTCTAGACTAGTCATAATGTCTAATGAAGAAGACGACAGGAGTTGTAGTTCAGCTTCTGGAGGGCCACGTAAAAGGACATGGCAGGCCGGTTTGACACATGTGGGTTTGGTGGAGCCTTTGGATAAAATCATACTGCTCCAGAGACCAAGGGATTCAAACGAGAAGGAAAGAGATCCCACCTGAAACTTAGGAAGAACTTGTTGACTGCAAGAGTTTCTCAACAGAATGGACTTCCCTGGAAGATGATGGGCTCTATCTTTGGAAGTCTTTCAAGTAGATACTACGTAGTTAAGCTTAATTTAGGATTGCTTTAGAACAGCGTTTCTCAACCTGGGGGTCGGGACCCTTGGAGGAATCATGAGGGGGTGTCAGAGGGGTCACCAAAGATTCCACCTGAAAGGAGATTCCACCTGAACATGAGGAAGAACTTCCTGACTGTGAGAGCTGTTCAGCGGTGGAACTCTCTGCCCTGGAGTGTGGTGGAGGCTCCTTCTATGGAAGCTTTTAAACAGAGCCTGGATGGCCATCTGTCAGGGGTGCTTTGAATGTAATTTTCCTGCTTCTTCACAGGGGGTTGCACTGGATGGCCCTCTTCCAACTCTATGATTCTATCATTGGTGGGTTCAGAATGCTCTTTGATTGGAGGTGAACTACAAATCCCAGCAACTACAACTCCCAAATGTGAAGGTCTATGTCCCCCCAACTCCACCAGTGTTCACAATTGGGCATATTCGATTTTGTGCCAAGTATGGTTCAGATCAATCATTGCTTGAGTCCACAGTGCTCTCTGGATGTAGGTGAACTACAACTCCAAAAGTCAAGGTCAATGCCCACCAAACCCTTCCAGTATTTTCTGTTGGTTGTGAGAGTTCTATATGCCAAGATTGGTCCACTTCCATCGTTGGTGGATTTCGGAATGCTCTTTGATTATAGGTGAACTATAAATCCCAGCAACTACAACTCTGGAATGTGAATGTCTATGTCCCACCAACTCCACCAGTGTTCACAATTGGGCATATTCGGTTTTGTGCCAAGTATGGTTCAGATCAATCATTGCTTGAGTCCACAGTGCTCTCTGGATGTAGGTGAACTACAACTCCAAAAGTCAAGGTCATTGCCCACCAAACCCTTCCACTATTTTCTGTTGGTCGTGAGAGTTCTATATGCCAAGATTGGTCCAATTCCATCGTTGGTGGATTTCGGAATGCTCTTTGATTATACCGTAGGTGAACTATAAATCCCAGCAACTACAACTCCGGAATGTGAATGTCTATGTCCCACCAACTCCACCAGTGTTCACAATTGGGCATATTCGGTTTTGTGCCAAGTATGGTTCAGATCCATCATGGCTTGAGTCCACAGTGCTCTCTGGATGTAGGTGAACTACAACTCCAAAGCTCAAGGTCAATGCCCACCAAACCCTTCCAGTATTTTCTGTTAGTCGTGGGAGCTCTATATGCCAAGATTGGTCCAATTCCATCGTTGGTGGATTTCAGAATGCTCTTTGATTGTACTGTAGGTGAACTATAAATCCCAGCAACTACAACTCCCAAATGACAAAATCAATACACACACACACCAACCCCACCAGTATTCAAATTTGGGCGTATTGGATATTTGTGCTAAATTTGGTCCAGTGAATGAAAATATATCTTGCATACCAGATATTTACATTATGACTCATAAGAGCAGCAAAATTAGAGTTATGAAGTAGCAACAAAAATAATTTTCTTTTAGTTGGGGGTCACCATAACTGTGAAGGTTGAGAACCACTGCTTTAGAATCCTAGAGTTGGAAGAGTCCTCGTGGGACATCCAGTCCAACTCCATTCTGCCAAGAAGCAGGAAAATTAGAAGCAACCCCGTCAGATGGCCATCCAGCCTCTGTTGAAAAGCCTCCATAGAAGGAGCCTCCACCACACTCCAGGGCAGAGAGTTCCACCGCTGAACAGCTCTCACAGTCAGGAAGTTCTTCCTTATGTTCAGGTGGAATCTCCTTTCCTGTAGTTAGAAGCCATTGTTCTGCATCTTAGTCTCTTAGACTCGTCCCGATCACTTCTTTTAACGTATTTATACATGGCTATCATGTCTCCTCTCAGCCTTCTCTTCTTCCACCTAAACATGTCCAGCTCTTTAAGCCGCTCCTCATAGGGCTTGTTCTCCAGACCCTTGATCATTTTAGTTGCCCTCCTCTGAACACATTCCAATTTGTCAATATCTCTTTTTCAATTGTGGTGCTCAGAACTGGACACAGTATTCCAGCCGTGGGCTAAGCAGCACACCTGGAATACTGTGCATAGTTGGCCCTCCGTATCCGCGGATGAGACAGGATTAGGGTACAGATGCCTAATCTCTAACCCTAACTCTCAGGTTCTTCCCGAACTCTCTCTTTCCTTGTGATTTAGGAAGATAGAAGAGGCCTGCGAGTCTCCTTCACACTCGGCTGCCCTCATATTCATAATAAGCGCCTATTTGGGTCTGCACAGTTTCACTCTGTCACCGTTCGGAGCGGCTACTTCCAGCTCATTGCTAAAAATACCAAGCCGCATGGACAAAAAAGCGCAACCCCAGAAATATTTAGTCACAGGTTTCGGCTGTCAAGTTGCCCACTTCCCTCCCCAATAAAGCTCCGGCGTTTTAAATAACTGCGCAGCGAGGCCAAATGCAGCCCAGGGGAAGAAAACAAACAAACCCACAGCTTTCTCCCTGTAGTAGTGTCTCCCAATGCAAACACAGTCAATTGTGGAACAAATGTAGTTTGATACCACTTTAAGTGCTATGACCCAATACTATGGATTGATAGGATCTGTAATTTGGTGAAGCACCAGCACCCTTTGGCCGAGAAGGCTAAAGACCTTGTAAAACTACAACTTCCAGGATTCCACAGCATTGAGCCACAACAGTTTGAGTGGCATCAAGTTGTTGTTTCGTATGGTCTTTCTCTACTAAATCGTGTTGGTGCCTCAGCAAACTTTAACTCATAGGATCACTACTGACCAAAAGGTCATGAGTTCGAAGCCAGCCCGGGTCGGAGTGAGCCTCCGGCCAATTGTGTAGCTTGTTGTCGACCTTTGCAACCCAAAAGACAGTTGCATCTGTCAAGTAGGAAATTTAAGTACCACCTATGTGTGGGGAGGCTAATTTAACAAAATTTACGTGTACACTTGATAGGAATGTTAAATAGCCTCTGACTGTGTGTCTATATGTGTTGTGTGTCTATGGCATTGAATGTTGCTTTTAACTCTGTAAACCGCTCTGGGCTCCAGAGAGAGCGGTATATTAAGTGGAACTAATAAATAAATAAATAAATAAATAAATAAATAAATGTCGTGCCGACCACATGACCTTGGAGGTGCCTATGGACAACGCCGGTTCTTCAGCTTAGAGTAGTGTGTGTGTAAAGTATAGTACAATGCAACATGCACAATAAATACATAATAAAAGGCACCGGGACTGTGGCGCAGCTGGCTGGGTGTCAGCTGCATTAAAGATCACTACTGACCAAAAGGTCATGAGTTCGAAGCCAGCCTGGGTCTGAGTGAGCCTCCAGCCAATTGTGTAGCTTGTTGTCGACCTTTGCAACCCGAAAGACAGTTGCATCTGTCAAGTAGGAAATTTAGGTACCACCTACAGTATGTGTGGGGAGGCTAATTTAGCAAAATTTACGAGGCCATAAAAAATCTCCAGCAAAAGCATGTGGGGAATGCGGAAAGTGCTTCATCAGTGTCGCAGAAGAACGGTGAAGCGAAAGCTCCCCTGGTGGCCTAGAAGTTGGAATGTTAAATAGCCTCTGACTGTCTGTCTATATGTGTTGTGTGTCTATGGCATTGAATGTTTGCCATGTAGGTGTACATTGTAATCCGCCCTGAGTCCCCTGCGGGGTGAGAAGGGCGGAACATAAATACTGTGAATAAATAAATAAATAAAATTCCATAGCATTGAGCCAGGGAAGTTCAAGTGGTGTCAAACTGCATTAATTCTACAGTGTACATGCACTCCATAAGAATCAGCATGGATTCTTAGGGCCCTTCCATAGAGGTCCTGTATCCCAGGATATGATCTCAAGTTTTCTACTTTAAACTAGAGCAGTGTTTTTCAACCTCTTTTGAGCCGCGGCACATTTTTGACATTTACAAAATCCTGGGGCACACCACCAACCAAAATGACACAAAATGACACTCTAACACAGTAATACATATAGTTAATATGTTTTAAATTGTATTTATACACTCAGTGTGAAACCTGGGCCTGTTTCGATGAATACAACATATATATGATTGCCTCTCACATATTTATACATGGCTATCATGTCTTCCCTCAGCCTTCTCTTCTTCAGGCTATACATGCCCAGCTCTTCAAGCCGCTCCTCATAGAGCTTGTTCTCCAGACCTTTGTGAAATTTCACCCTGAGTGAAACGTGCTTCCAGTTAACTATGGATGTCATGAAGCTGTTATAAACAGTTCCTTTGGGGGAGGAGGCAACTCTCGAAAAATCCAGTAAAATAGTAAAAAAAAAACCAAAACATTTCCAAGCGGAGAGGCTTAATTTGTTTCTTGGAAACCTGTGAGGGGGCTGCTAGGAGGGGGAGTGCCAATTTCCCACGTCACACCTGATGATTGCTCACGGCACACTAGTGTGCCACAGCACACTGGTTGGGAAACACTGAACTAGATTATATGAGTCCACACTGACAGATAATCTGGGATCAGATCCTGGGATATAAGGGCCTGTCTGGATGGACCGTTATAAACTACAACACTGATTGGATTCCCTACAGAAACCCATTGGATGACTTTGGGTGAGTCACACTCTCTCAGCCTCAAAAGGTAGCAATAGCGAATCCTCCCAACATCATTATCAACAACACAGTGTTGCTGTGAGTTGTGTTGGCATAATGTAAAATAAACCACGTGCCGTTCACATTTGATCAGTTCACACACTGCCTTGCCAGAGAAAGAAAATATGCCACACAGGTGAACAATAAAGAACAAACAGTTTACTCTTTGTAGCTCAGAACAACATATGTACTATTTAGAAAGAGGAAGACCATACAAAACTACAACTTCCCTAGCATTAAAGTGTTGTCAAACTGGGTTAATTCTATACTGTAGATCAGGGCTGCCCAGGAAGTCGATCGCGATCGACCAGTCGAACCCGGGACTGAAGGAGGTCGATCCCAGCCAGATGGGGTGCTTCTCAGAGGGGGGCGGAGCCAGGCCGTGCCAAGCCCCTCCCCTGGCTTCAGCACTCCCAGAAGCTTCTCCAGGCTTGAGGATGGCAGCGCCAAGCCAGCCTTGTGCTAGCTATGTCACCACTGGCTTGGCATTGCCATCCTCAAGCCTGGAGAAGCTGCTGGGAGCTCCAAAGCCAGGGGGGGTTGGCGCGGCCTGGCTCCGCCCCCCCCTCTGGCTTTTGCTCTACCAGCAGCTTCTCCAGGCTTGAGGATGGCAATGCCAAGCCAGTGGTGGCATAGCTAGCACAAGGCTGGCTTGGCACTGCCATCCTCAAGCCTGGAGAAGCTGCTGGGAGTGCCGAAGCCAGAGGGGGGGCGGAGCCAGACTGCACCAAGCCCCGCCCCCTCCCCTCTCCAGCCTTGAGGAGGTAGGTAGATCTTTCCGACTTGGTTTTATTATAAGTAGCTCACGTGCTGAAAAAGTGTGGACACCCCTGCTGTAGATGCACCTGTAGAAATCTATCCCTCTTCTTTCCATGTTATTTCTGCCTCTGGCACAGATTCATGCCCAGGAACAGGGTTGTCTGTATTAATTTCCACAAATTAGTGAAATACTAATAGTGAACTCTTGCACGTTTATGTGCATCACGCAATTAAGAACCCAGTGAAGGTGCGTTTGGCTTATGGGGTGATCCGTGCACGACCCATACGTTCGAGCCGCATTTTGTAATAAACACAGGTTAGAAAAATGCATGAAAGAAAATGCACCAATTTATATGGCATGCACATCGCGCATAAGAGGAATATTTTAACACGGAGGAGGCAACACTGGGCCCTTTTGTGTTTCGAAAGTGTTATCATAAATCTCACTCCATGCTCTCAAGTACAGCTGCTGAATATAAATGACACATTATGGTAATGCTGGTGCTTTTCTATGAATTCTGAACTTTGCATTTCCAGGTACTAAACGATGAAGGCAGAGCAGTCTGAATATTGGACAGACCAGTGTTTCTCAACCTGGGAGCAAAAGGGTTTCAGAGGGGTTGCCAAAGACCACCAGAAAACACATATTTCCAATGGTCTTACGAATCCCTCTGGCATAGTCTTTTGGGTTCACAGTGCTCTCCAGATGCAGGTGAACTACATCTCCCCTAAATCACTGTCAATTCGTCCTAAATCCCTCCAGTATTTCCTGTTGGTCATGGGGGGGGGGGTCTCTGAGTGGGAAGTTTGGCCCAGTTCTCTCATTGGTGGGGATCAGAATGCTCTTTGATTGCAGGTGAACTATAATTCCCAGCAACTACAACTCCCAAACGTCAAGGTCTATTTCTCCCAAACTCCACCAGTGTTCACATTTGGGCATATAGAGTATCCGTGTCAAGTTTGGTCCAGATCCATCACTGTTTCAGTCCATAATGCTCTCTGGATATAGGTGAATTTAAACTCCAAAACTCAAGGTCAATGCTAATTTAACTCTTCCAGTATTTTCTGTTGTTCGTGGGAGTTCTGTGTGCCAAGTTTGGTTCAATTCCTTTGCCAAAGAGTGCTGGTGCCCCTTCAACAACAACACAAGCAAAACCTTGATCTTCCTTTGCCAAAGAGTGCTGGTGCCTCTTCAACAACAACAACAACAACAACAACACAAGGAAAACCTTGATCTTCCTTTGCCAAAGAGTGCTGGTGCCTCTTCAACAACAAGAACAACAACAACAATACAAGGAAAACCTTGATCTTCCTTTGCCAAAGAGTGCTGGTGCCTCTTAAACAACTTCAACAACAACACAAGGAAAACCTTGATCTTCCTTTGCCAAAGAGTGCTGGTGCCTCTTCAACAACAACAACAATGACACCACAAGCAAAACCTTGACCTTCCTTTGCCAAAAGAGTGCTGGTAGCTCTTCAACAATAATAACAACAACACAAGCAAAACCTTGATCTTCCTTTGCCAAAGAGTGCTGGTGCCTCTTCAACAACAACAACTATAACAAAACAATACCTTGATCTTCCTTTGCCAAAGAGTGCTGGTTCCTCTAGAACAACTTCAACAACAACAACAACAACAACAACACAAGCAAAACTTTGATCTTCTTTTGCCAAAGTGTGTTGGTGCCTCTTCAACAACAACAACAACAACACCACAAGCAAAACCTTGATCTTCCTTTGCCAAAGAGTGCTGGTGCCTCTTAAACAACTTCAACAACAACACAAGGAAAACCTTGATCTTCCTTTGCCAAAGAGTGCTGGTGCCTCTTCAACAACAACAACAATGACACCACAAGCAAAACCTTGACCTTCCTTTGCCAAAGAGTGCTGGTAGCTCTTCAACAATAATAACAACAACACAAGCAAAACCTTGATCTTCCTTTGCCAAAGAGTGCTGGTGCCTCTTCAACAACAACAACTATAACAAAACAATACCTTGATCTTCCTTTGCCAAAGAGTGCTGGTTCCTCTAGAACAACTTCAACAACAACAACAACAACAACAACACAAGCAAAACTTTGATCTTCTTTTGCCAAAGTGTGTTGGTGCCTCTTCAACAACAACAACAACAACACCACAAGCAAAACCTTGATCTTCCTTTGCCAAAGCGTGCTGGTGCCTCTTCAACAACTTCAACAACAACAACAGATATGAAAAAATTAAGTCCCAAACAAATCTTTATTGTATATACAAAAGAACAGGATCTTACAATGTACAATTCAACACAAAGGAAATGTCACGAACTGTCGAATCAATGCAGTTTGGCACAACTTTAACAGCCCTGGCTCAATGCCATGGGCTCCTGGGAGCTGTAGTTTTACACGACCTATAGCCAATGAGAGCTGGGGGATTGTGGGAGAGAGAATCCGTAAAGATAAACCTTCCCCAAACCTGGAAGAAGTGCTTTACCAGTGCCAAGTTTGGTTCAATTCCATTGTTGCAAGAGTTCAGGATGCTCTTTGATTGTGTGTTAACTATAAATCCCAGAAACTGTAACTCCCAAATGTCAAGGTCTATTTTCCCCAAACTCCATCTGTGTTCACATTTGGGCATATTGAGTACTCATGCCAAGTTTGGTCCTGATCCAACATTGTTTCAGTCCACAGTGCTCTCTGGATATAGGTGAACTACAACTCCAAAACCCAAGGTCAATGCTCACCAAACTCTTATAGTATTTTCTCTTGGTTATGGGAGTTCTGTGTGGGAGATTTGTGTCTTTCTGCCATTCCTGCCAGGATATTTATGTTGTGTTCATCGAAACAGGCCCAGGTTTCACACTGAGTGTATAAATACATTTAAAAACATATTAACCATATGTATTACTGTGTTAGAGTGTCATTTTGGTTGGTGGTGTGCCCCAGGATTTGGTAAATGTCAAAAATGTGCCATGTCTCAAAAAAGGTTGAAAAACACTGGGCTAGATAGATGACCTTTGGGGAGCCCCTTTCCAACCCTTATTAGGATTCCGATTCCATTCTACACACTCTGTGTCCCATATTTCTAAGGACTAACCTGGAGATGGCTGGTTTGCCACAGGGTTTGAATACTATTAGACTAGGAATGCATCTTCACTGTAGATTAAATGCAGCTTAATACCAAGGTTGAACGCTATGGGAATCCTAGGACTTGCAATTTTGCAAATCCTTGATCTTCCTTTGCTAGAGAGTGCTGGTGCCTCTTCAAACTACAATTCCCAGGATCCCATAGCATGCATGCATATTATTATATCCAACTATAGGCCTCTACCTTCATTTGGAGGGCATTTACATACAGCCAAGGTGTCCTTAAATCCCTATTAGAAAGGTAAAGGGAAAAGAAGACTTCCAAAAAAAGCTAAGATTTACATAAACAAACAGGAAAGTCCTTGAGGCAGAACACGCATTTTGCACGCAATCACACGTATACAGAGTACACGTGTCTAACTAAATCTGCCCAAAAACCAGACAAAGAAAGAAAAAGGAGACTAAAGCTGCCGAGAACACAATGAGAAAGGCATTGAGGTCGAACACGCATCTTACACGCATTCACACGTACACATACACGTGTCAAACCAAAATTTGCTCATAACCAGTAAAAGGAAGAAAAAGGAGACAAAGGCTAGTTAGAACACAATGAGCAAGGCATTGAGGCAGAACACGCATCTTGCATGCATTCACACGTACGTGGAATACACGTGTCTAACTAAATCTGCCCAAAACCAAAGGAAGAAAAAGGAGACAAAGGCTAGCCAGAACACAATGAGCAAGGCATTGAGGCAGAACACGCATCTTGCAAGCATTCACACGTACATGGAATACACGTGTCTAACTAAATTTGACCAAAACCAAAGGACACAAGGAGGTTTTTGTTTACCAATTAGAGTAGACCCATTAACAATATGGGATTTACACAGGTGTAAAATACTTCTAATTCAACTATTAGAGTAGATCTATGGCCCCAATGGGGTTTACTCGGGTGTAAACCTCCCCAATTCTCTATTGGGGGGAATAACCAGGGAGAGGCCCCGATCCTACCATTCTAAGGCGGATCCATGCAAGTTTGGGTCAAACACAGAGCTATAATTAAAATGGATTGAGTCCTTACCTGGATCTGGTGCTCAGGTGTATCCCAAATGCGTTGCCTTCAAAGGATCCTCAAAATCCGGCTGGAAAAATTAGTGATATGGGAGTAATTCATTAATTGTATTCGCTCTGCTTTCTCCTTTCCTTCCAGAATGAATGAATGAAGCCATCAGCGCCGGTGGGAAAAAAAGTAGCCGCTTGCTGCGGAAGCCACGCCCCTTCGAACGCGCATCACAATAGAATCGGCTACGCCCACTTCGGCGCGTCACGCCCAGGCCACGCCCACATTCCCGAAGCTTGGACCCGCCCTCATTGATTCCAGTGGACTTCTAAGGCTTTGAATGGAAAGATGAGTTCAGCTCCACAGCGGCCCCTCGCGGTACGTGTTTGAATTGCACCTTTTAGAATTAAAAAATTATTATGCATGGATTTTGAATCCCACATGCTGTATGTACACTGTCTGGTTGGGGGATTTTATTTATTTATTTATTTATCTATCTATCTATCACACTTTTATCCCGCCCTTTTCAGCCCGAAGGCGACTCAGGGCAGCGTATAGACTGGCAACAATTAGATGCCGAACACACATAAATGTATCATTTAAAACAGGTTAAATCACATAATAAAATTCATATGAAAAACAATTTGAATCTATAAAAAAATCAATGACTTCTGGGTTTACAATATTAATATTCCGCCCTTCTCACCCCATAGCGGTGGGCCCCCCCATTCTAAGGAAAGACCCAGGGAGACGGCTGGGCCCCCCGCCTTTCTCTGACGGCCGGGGGTTGACAGGTTCATCGAGCCTGAGCGGGCCTGGTGGCCGTCGGAGAAGGCGGCGTCGGAGGCCGCAGAGCAGTAGACTCCTTGGCCCGGGGTCGCTTGCCACTGTTTGTCCGAGAGCTGGGAGGCCTTCACCACTTGAGCCCAGGCCCTGGAACTTGCGGCGTGCCAGAACTTTTTGGGGTCCGGGCTTTAGACAACGGAGGCCCCTCCTGCAGGCTCACAGCGGAGGAAGACCACCAATCGGGTGGATCGGGCACTTCTAGCCGGACTCCTGGACAATGGGGGATTGGCCACTTCGGACCACTTCTGTGGGATCGCTTTGAGACCACCTTTGCTCCCCTCCTTTGATGGGAGAGTAGGGCCCGCTTGACCCGCTGGGCACTCTCCTGCTGGATCTTGTCCCACCTGTCCCTTCCCTTTCTTTTCCCTTTTCTTCTTTGTTGTATTGTTCCTTGTTTGTGTACTGATGATGTATTTTGTTGCCTCTTGGCTTTGTAAGCCGCTGCGAGCCTCAGGGAGTTTGGCGGCATAAAAGTCCAAGCAATAAATAAATAAATAAATAGGGGACTCAGGGCGGATTACAATGCACCTATACATGGCAAACATTCAATGCCATTCAGACACACAACATATATACACACAGACGCAGAGGCAATTTAACATTCCAACCTTTCTGGCTTCATGAGGATATGCTTGGTTTCGGTCACTGGGGGAGCTGCCACTTTACTGTCCACTTGTGACATCGAGTCCTTTAATGAAGTACTTCCTCATTCTTCTGCACTCTGTTAGAAGGTTTTATGGCGTTGTAAATGAGTTAAGTTAGTCTCCCCGCATAAAGCGGAACCTGAATTTCCTATTTGACAGATGCAACTGTCTTTTGGGCTGCATAGGTCAACAGCAAGCTACCCTATTAATGGTCGGGAGCTTACTCTGACCCAGGCTGGCTTCAACCTCATGACCTCTCGGTCAGTAGTGATTTAATGCAGCTGGCATTGTCCGTAGGCACCTCCAAGGTCATGTGGCTGCCATGACTGCATGGAGCACCATTACCTTCCCACTGGAGTGGTACCTATTGATCTACTCACATTTGCATGTTTTGGCAGAAGCTGGGGCTAACAGTGGGAGCTCACCCCGTGCCCCCGAATTCAAACTGCCAACTTTTGGTGAAGTGGGTTAAACCGCTGAGCTGCTGAATTTGGTGACTGAAAGGTCACCAGTTCGAATCAGGGGAGTGGGCTGAGCTCCCACTGTTAGCCCCAGCTTCTGCCAACCTAGCAGTTTGAAAACATGCAAATGTGAGTAGATAAATGAGTACCACTCCAGTGGGAAGCTAATGGTGCTCCATGCAGTCATGGCGGCAACATGACCTTGGAGGTGCCTACAGACAACGCTGGCTCTTCGGCTTAGAGTAGTGTGTGCATGTGTATGTATAGTATAGTATAGTACTAGTATAGTACAATACAACATACACAATAAATCTATCTATGTATATAAATAAAAGTCAGTGTTTGCGGGCGGTGGGTGGGTGGTGCGACTGAGCGAATATGTGCCAGCGTTTCGATTGGCTGCAACTGTCGGATTATTTGCATAAATGGCTATGACTGGCCAGCCTCCCAACATTCCAACACAGCACAGAGAGGAAAGGGAAGGGCCTGAGGCAGGCATAAATGGCTGGAGTCGAAGTTAGCCAGTTGACAGTTTTTTCTGTTGGAAATGGAATGTTCAGTACCTTCACCCAATACACTTCTAAGGTGACTCAGAGGGAAAGCAAAAGGCCTCAGGCAGTCAGGCACTGCGGCCCACAGCAATGACAGATCAGGACCAAACATAGCAAATAGGGGCCCACTACACAACCTGGTGTGATTTAGGGCAGGATGGACCACAAACGATGGGATTTGCAGTACCTTCACCTCATTCACTTCCCAAACAACACTGCAGCCCCTATACATCACAGACCAGACCCAAACTTGGCACACAGAGTACCCATGACCCTGGTGCAGTTTTGAGTGGGACAGACATCCTGGTGCAGTTTTGAGTGGGACAGACAATGGATGATGGGATTTGAAGTACCTTCACTCACTTTCTGAGACCGCTGCAACACTCAACCTGAGACTTCCAGTACCTTCCCTCACTTCCAGACACCACTGCAACCCTCATCCAGAGAATGATCAAGACAAAATGTGACACATACAGCCCCCATGACCCACTCAACATCCTGGTGCTGTTCGGAGGGGGATGGACCATGGCCCCCTCGCAGTACCTTCACTAAGTTCCTTAAACCACTGCAAGCCACATAAACATCTAATAGGAACCAACCTTGGCACACAATGCCTTCCTCAAATGACCCGGGCACCGCCGGGTCCTCAGCTAGTACATAATAAAATATAATAAAAGATATTATTTTAACCTGTATTATTATTATTATTATTACAATGTAATACATAGTATATCTATTAGAGGCCTCTGTGTGGTTTATCACTGTTGCTAACAAAATTTTGGAGAAATCATTTTTTAAATGGCACTCTGTTGTTTTAATGTGAAATATTATGCTAAAAGTAATGTTTGGTTGCTATAATATCCTTCCTTGTGTTGATGAAAACACAGAGACAGTTAATACATTTTAAAAACTTTATCAGGAGTGCATTTCTCATAATTCAGTATATTATTATTATTACTATTATAATTATCTGAAACACAACAAGATTAGTACACAGCAAACAATATCACTCTGCTGGCTGTTGCATTAGATCACATGACAAGACACTTCCCAAGTGTCTAGGACTGTGTGATGCATTGGCGAATAATGCGTGCAGATCCCAATAAGGTGGCCTTCTGCAGTTGGCAGATGGTAATTTTGTCAGCGCCGATTGTGTTTAAGTGCAGGCCAAGGTCTTGAGGCACTGCACCCAGTGTGCCGATCACCACTGGGACCCCATTGATTGGCTTGTGCCAGAGTCTTTGCAGTTGGATCTTTAAATCTTCATATAGTGTTAGCTTTTCCAGTTGTTTCTCTTCAATCCTGCTGTCATCTGGGATAGCAACATCAACAATGCTTACTTGGTTTTTTTATTAATTAAATTTTTATTGTAATTTTTGAATACGTACAGCTGGGGGGGATGGTTTTGGGGTAGGGCGAACTGGGGGTATAGGGAGGGATGAGGGTAGAGAGGGGTGGGGGTTAAGGGTGGTAACGGTGGTGGACTGGTCAGGATCTGGGAAGGATAATGATGGATAAGGATATTGAGAGGGGATAGAGATAGGGGTAACTTGTTTTCTTCTAGCTTCCTTTTTCTTGAGTTCTTCTTGTTTATCTCGTACAGTCTCTGTTTGGTATCCATTGTCTGTTCCTTGTCCTTCAATATAGCTAGATCTGTACCCCTTCATCTACCTCAGTCCCCTTTCTAACCATTCTCTTTAGGAGATTCGAGGCCTTTTACATCCATCTCCGGTTTGTCACATCTCAGAGGGCTAAATACGCCTTTAGAGGGTAGAGGCAACTTTTATTTAGGTTTTTCTTTCCTTTTTTGGGGCTGTTCTCATCCAGCTACTCTTCCTATTGGGTTGCGTCCCTATCTTTTTGTCTTTGTTCTTATCTGCAACCAGGATGAGGCTTTTGTATGTTGCAACATCTTCTTGGTTTTTCCTTCTTCTTCTTCTTTGGGGGCAGAGGTTTTGGAATCCGTCGTAGTCGTTCTTGGTACTTCCAGTGGAACCTCCTCTCTCTTTTGAAGTGGAGTTCTCTTTCTTCTGATGTTTCTTGCGTTTTTATTCTCATCCCCTCTCATCACTCCACCTTCACGTATTGTTACGTTTTTTTCCCTTGACCTGAGGGGCTTCTTTTCCACCTTCATAGATGGTTATCAGCTCCCTCTTTGTGGGAAGTGCTTCTCCAGTTGGTTCTATTCTTGCATGTTGGGAGTGCTCCTGGGTCGCTTTGATCTGCCTCTCTTGCCGCGTCACTATGGATTCGATCTTCTGCAGATATCTATCTTGAGCTTCCCCCAACCTTCGCAGTTCTGTAAGAATGTCTCCCAAAGTTATCTCTTCCTCCTCTGGTCTCCTTCCCGCATTCTCTTCCTCTCGTTCGCTTCTGAGGTCCATTCATGTAACGCTGCCATAGTTTTGCTGTCAGTTGTGCTTTTCTCTGTTTTACCCTTGAAAGTATGTCTTTTTTTCCCCTCTCCCAAGATGGCGCTCCTGCCAAAAAGCTCTTCTTCCTCTCTGCTCCTGGGGCTATAAGAGCTCATCCGCCATTTTGGCTCCCACCAGCTCTTTTTCTTTTACCCTCTTCCTTTGCCAGGGATGGTTGGCTGCCCCTCTGCGTGGCCTGTTTGCTGAGTTTATAATGCCCTTTTATTGGGAGCCCGATCCCCTTAATGTGGGGGGCTTCCGTGGGGCTGTTGGGGGGGGCCCGTTGCTTGCCCACTCTCTTCCCTTCCGCTCCAACAGCACCTTCCCAGTGTCGTACGGGCTGCTGTTCCGTACTTACGGCCTCCTTCCGCCTCGACTCTTCTGCTGCCTCTAATGCTTACTTGGTTTTTGAACACGATCGTGAGGTCAGTTATTATTATTATTATTATTATTTGTACCATGCTTTTTCTCCCTAACCATAACCCCCACCCCATTAACAATAAAGCCAACTTCCTTGAGCGTCTCCACTTGCTCAGTTCACAAACATGTTTGCCACCCATTTGTTATCTAACCACTAAGCCCAGGTACATAACAAAAAAACACGGTAGACAGGCAAAGGAGGCAACAGCGCAAACAAACCTCAGTATATTAAGGCAAAACAACAGCAACACAAAGGCACCAAAAAGGCTGGGCTCTTAATGGTCGAACCCACAATGGTTTGTGTCTCAAGTTCCTTCTGAGTCAGCAACCTGGCCGGCCCTCCATTGTTTGAGAGTGAGATGCTTTTGAAAATAAACATCCATCTTCCATACTTCTATTAAGCCAGATGCCCTCTCCCAGTTTGGGTGTGTATCGTAAAATCTCTCTCTGATTGCATCTATATTGAGAAATTGATGCCGTTTGATACCACTTGAACTATTTTGGTTCAATGCTATGCAGCAGGCATAGGCAAACTTGGGCCTTCCAGGTGTTTTGGACTTCAACTCCCACAATTCCTAACAGCCTACACAGATCACATGTGTCCAGGGCCGTGGCCAGGATTTTGATTCGGGGCTGAGTTTGGTTCGGGGGGCTGAGACTGGGTGGAAGAGGGTCTACCCTAGCAAACCTTTTGTATTGTTATCCCAATAACCCCATTAGTGTGGGATATAATGAGCTTGGTGATCAGATCATGATATGAATAAACATAACAGTTTAAATAATGTACCAGTAAGGCCTTTCACGGGCCACCCTGAGAATTTCGGGGGGCTAAAGCCCCCTTAGCCCCCCCCCCTGGCTACATGCCTGCATGTGTCAAAAGCAATTCGGCCTGTCATGCCATTGTATGTGGCTGGCAAGGCTTTCATTGCCAAAGCAACTTAGTTATGTTTAGAAGTCTTGCAAAGACAAACAGCCTTTTGGACGCAACCGTAAGGCTGATGTGGTCCTTGGTGAAAATGTATTTGACACTTGGCTCTAGATCAGTGGTTCTCAAACTTTTTTGGCCCACCGCCCCCTTTCCAGAAAAAAAATTGCTCACTGCCCCACTAGAAATTATTTTTTAATTTTTTTTAATAGCAATTAAACAGAAAGATATAATTAATGTTTCTACCTTTTTTGTAAAATATAGCAAAGAAAGGTGTAAATTAGAAACATTCAAGTTTGAAATTATGAAACTATTTACTGAACTTAGAATAGAAAGGTGATATCAATGTTGCATACTTCTGGAAAATGGGAAGGAGGAGATGATGTGTCCATTGGGTTCTCCATTATTGCTCCTGGCGCAGAAGAAGTGGGCTGTGTGCGGGAGGGGGGACTCTTCACCCCAACTCAGCCAACTTTATTCACCAAAAAAGCTAAAACATTCAAAATCATCTTAATGAGAAGGATGAACTTGGCATGCTGCTACCAATCTAGTAATCCTCGGCTCTACTTTCCCCGGGCAGGTGCTGCCTGGAAACTGCGGCGCATGCCCCTTTCCTCTGATGGAATGGCAACCTTCCGCCTGGCTCATGCCACTGCCCCCTTACAGGGACTCAGCGCCCCCCAAATTCTCCGGAGCTTCCCAGCGCCCCCCTTGGATCATCCCACCGCTCACCAGGGGGCGGTATCACCCACTTTGAGAATCACGGCTAGATAACCCCTTGTCTTGTTGAAGGCTTTCATGGCTGGGATCACTGGGTTGCTGTGAGTATTTCGGGCTGTATGACCATGTTCCTGCAGCATTCTCTGCTGACGGTTTGCTAATGACATCTTCAGAGGTGCGTTGGCAGTGAAGCAAGTGGAAAGTCCAGGGTGGGAGAAACAACCTTGTTTGTTTAAAGCAAGCGTGAACGTTGCAAATGGCAAGCTTGTTTAGCATTGAGTAGCCATGTAGCTACAAAGTCAATCAGTGAGGGTATCTGCATAGAAGTAGCCTGGCCTTTGTTGCCTGGAGGCATCCTCTGTGTACTGTGCAGCCGTGGAGAAGTCTACATAGGGGCCACAAAATGCATCAATGCCCAGATAGGAATCAAGGAACATGGAAGGCACAGCGGACTGATCCAACCAGAGAAGTCAGTTACAGCACAGCATTTGATGAACCAACCTGGACAGAGAATATTATTTGAGAATACAGAAATTCTCAACCACACTGACAAGCATTATGTCAGTTGACACAGAGAAGCTATTGAATCCACAAGCATGCAGTCACTTTCAACAGAAAAGAGGAAACTTTGAGCAGAGGATGCCTCCAGGCAACAAAGGCCAGGCTACTTCTATACAGATACCCTCACTGATTGAATTTCCAACTTCATGGCTCCTCAATGCTATTACAGCTTGCTCATTGCAACACCAAACTTTCTGTAAACAGGCAAGAGTTCTTTCTCCAACTCTGGACATTCCCCAGGTATATACACTCCACTTGCTTCACTACCAACAAAACCTCTGAAGATGCCAGCCACAGATGCATTCGAAATGTCAGAAGAGAAATGCTGCTGGAACATAGCCATGCAGCCTGAAAAACCCACGGCAACCCAGTGATCCTGGCCATGAAAGCCTTCAACCACACATTGTAAGAAGAGTTGTTCAACAGTGGAACTCTCTGCCTCGGAGTGTGGTGGAAGCTTCCTCCTTGGAGGCATTGAAACATAGACTGGATGACCATCTGCCTGGGGTGCTTTGATTGTGCTTTTCCTGCATTGCAGAAGGTCAGGAGAGAATGCTGCTGGAACATATCGCCTGAAAAATGCACAGCAACCCAAACAGCCTCTTACGTTCCTATATACAAATACGTTTTCCATTGTAAGGCTCATGTTCAGCTTGTGATCTACTAAAACTCCTAGATTCCTTTCACATGGACCGTTTTCAAGCCCATCCTCTTATCTCAGTGGTTCTCAACCTTCCTAATGCCGTGACCCCTTAATACAGTTTCTCATGTTGTGGTGACCCCCAAACATGACATTATTTTCATTGCTACTTCATTACTGTCATTTTGCTGCTCTTATGAATCGTAATGTAAATATCCGATATGCAGGATGTATTTTCAAGAAGCCTTGGCACAAATACCTGATATGCACAAATTTGAATACTGGTGGGGTTGGGGGGGGGGGTTGATTTTGTCATTTGGGAGTGGTAGTTGCTGGGATGTATAGTTCACCTACAATCAAAGAGCATTCTGAACTCCACCAAGGGTGGAATTGCGCAAAACTTGGAACAAAGAACTCCCATGACCAGCAGAAAATACTGGAAGGGTTTGGTGGGCATTGACCTTGAGCTTTGGAGTTGCTGACAATGCTGCCCTTGTTGCCCGTACAGAAGCAGCCCTGCAGCGCCTAACATCCTGCTTTTGCAACAGTCGCAGAGCTGTTTGGGCTGGAAGTCAGACTGAAGAAAAGGGAAGTTCTCTACCAGCCCGCACCACAGGAAGAACACCATCATCCTCACGTCAGCATAGGCAAATCTGCGCTTAAGTCCGTTCAGCAGTTCACCTACCTGGGAAGCATCATCTCTTTAGACACCAAGATTGATAAAGAGATAGATCACAGATTAGCAAAGGCATATAGTGTTTTTGGAAGGTTTCACAAAAGAGTCTGGAGCAACAAGCACCTGAGGCAAAGCACCAAAATCAGTGTGCACAGAGCTACGTACTGTCTATTCTCCTCTATGGGTCTGAAACATGGGTCACATATCGCCAACACCTGCGACTCCTCAAACACTTTCATCAGCGCTGTCTTAGCTCAATCCTAAATGTACACTGGACTGACAAAAATACTGCCTCCCAAAGATACTACCCTATGGTGAACTCGCCACGGGTCAGCCCAAGAGAGGCGTCCACAAAAAGAGATATAAGGACTCACTAAAACAACATCTCACGCTTGGCCAGATTGATCACCAACAATGGTCCACCCTGGCCTCACATCGAGAGGCATGGAGACAAACTATCCACAATGCTGCGGCCTCTTTTGAGAAGTCACAACGAACAAGTCTCGTAGAGAAATGACAACGCAGAAAGAACCGCAACTTGGAAACAACATCACCCAAGGAGACTTTCTGTTTGTGCTTTCTGCAACCAGACTTGCCTATCTCGGATTGGCCTTCTTAGTCATCAACGCGCTTGTAGAAAGCGTGGAATGAGTCCTTTCTGAATCTGAATCTTCATTTGCGAAGAAAAGCCATTCATATCAGAGAGCACTGTGGACTCAAAACAGGGATGGATCTGGATCAAAAATGGCACAAATATTTAGTATGCCCAAATTTGGAGTTTGAGGAAAATAGATCTTGACAATTGGGAGTTGTAGTTGCTGGGATTTATAGTTCACCTACAATCAGAGCATTCCAGACCCCACCAACGATAGAAACTGGGCCAAACTTCCCACACAGAACTCCCATGACCAACAGAAAATACTGTGTATGGCGATGCATTTGACCCCCCCCCCCCACACACACACACATGTAACCACCCTGAGGGTTCTGACCCACTGGTTGAGAAACGCTGCTCTATGTGTGCATTTCATTTCTATTGTCAAAGTGTTGTAATGTACATTTTTCCCAGTTGGAAGTTCATTTTGCAGTTTTGGCCCAGCTCTCTAATCTGTTAGTCCTTTGGGATTCCGATCCTGCCTTCTGGGTCTTCTGGGGATTTCCTTTTACTTAGGACTTTAGGATGAATCAGGGCTGCGAAGGAGGACCGTTGTTTTGTTTTCGGGTATCTTTGCTTGTCAACAGAAAGCAGTGCTTTTCCCACAAACACCAAACAATTAGGCTCGATGCTGGGCATCAACATCCCTCCAGACAAGGCTATTAAAACTTTGCCAAGTTGTTTTTGCCCTTGGCCGTGGCGGCGGCAACAAAGGTGTTTTGGTTCATTTGAAGGTGTTGACAGGTTTAATATGCCAATGGCAGGATTTATTATTATTATTATTTTTAGTGGGTAGATACCTGGACAGACATGCCTGCCGCTTGAGAAAGCGGTTTTGTGCTAAACACTTGCCAACTTTGGAAACTGGCATTTAAGTGGCAGACTGGCATCATTAGCTTCTTGCTGCGGGAGGACTGTTTGTTTTGCCAGATCTACATAGGGTTTCTCTTGTTCTTTCCCATCAGAAAACATTCTGAAATATTAACAACAACCCATGCATTTTGTTTTACAGGCAGCCTCACTGAGCCAATAGTTCGCATTGCAATCTGTCCATATCAAACCAAAATGGACCAAGCTTTGTGCAATGGTGAAAATAATTTTTAAAGCTGCTGAGGAACAACCGAAGAGCCAGCAGTGACCATAGACACCTCCAGGGTCATGTGGCCAGCATGACTGCATAGAGCGTCATTACCTTCCCGCCGAAGCGGTACCTATTGATCTACTCACATTCGAATGCTTTCGAACTGCTAGGTTGACAGAAGCTGGGGCTAACAGCAGGAGCTCACGCTGCTCCCTGGATTCGAACCTGTGACTTTTGGTTACCACAGGGGACTCTCTTATGCTCTTAACTACCATGGTGCAAAGTATGCTTTAGATCAGCATTTCTCAACCTGGGGGTCAAGCAGGCCCGGATTAACACGTTTTTGCGCACTAGGCCACACCTTGGAATTATGCCCCTAGCCAACCTCTACCCTCCCCCCCCCACACACACATACACACCACTCAGACCCACACTTGGCTGGATTTCGCCATGGTGCCTCCGGAGCAGAAGAGAAAGGCGAGTAGGCACCATCCCGCCACCTCCAAGGTCCCCATTCCCACTGACTGGAAAGCTCCGCTGTGCTCTGAAGGTCTCCTCGGGAGTCGGCAGGCTTGGGGAGAGTGTAGTGGGTGCAAACTCGCTCCAAAGGCGCGCGCGAGAGCGAGAGAGCGCACACGCGAGAGAGCGCTCTCTCTCGTTCTATCACTCTCTCACGCTCTCTTTCTTGCTCTCTCGCGCGCTCTCTCGCGCGTTCTCTCTCATGCGCGCCTTTGGAGTGAGTTTGCACTTGCTGCGCTCTCCCAAAGCCTCCCGATTCCCGAGGAGACCTTCAGAGCACAGCGGGGAGAGAGCACGCGAGAGAGCAAGTAAGAGAGCGAGTAAGAGTGCGTGAGAGAGCGAGAGTGCGCGCACACGAGAGCGAGTGAGAGAGAGAGAGCAAGAGAGAGAGATGTCCGCTTGACGTGTGCTCCCAGAGGGGACGAAGCAGAGACTTTGCCAGGAGAAGGAGCGAGGAGGGGCATGAGAAAGGGGGAAAGAGGTGCGCGGACCAGTTTTTTGGTCCGTGATCTGCTCCCCCCCCCCCGGCTTGTGCCCCTAGGCCATGGCCTCGTTGGCCTTATGGGTAATCTGGGCATGGGGTCAAGACCCCTGGGGTAGTCGCAAGGGGGTTTCAGAGGGGTTGCCAAAGACCATCAGAAAACATATATTTCTGATGGTATTAGCAACCCCTTTGGCAGAGAAGGCTGAAGATCTCCCTGCCTGTCCTCTTTCTTTTTGGAAACAGATGGTGAGGTGAATCCTCCCAGCAAAAGCCCTCCTCCTGCTCTCTGGATGTAGGTGAACTAACACTCCAAAACTCAAGGTCTTTTAGGTTTTGGGGGGGAAAGTTTCTTTGCTACAAACGTACCTTGCTTGAGGCCTATTTCTGTTGGCAAGTTTGGTGTTTCTGCGTTGTAAGGTTTCTCTGTTTGGGACAGTCGTTCCATGACGACTCTTCCTTTATATATATATATATATATAATACACACACACACACACACAAATAAATAATAAAATACAAAACACTCAGAAAAAAAGTCCAGATTCTGACACCAGTGATTTTTAATGACTAAGAACCCACAGTGACGGAAAAAAGTAAAATAAAAAATCAAACCGAACCCCAGGAATCATCATTGTAACATTTCCCTGGAATTGGCAAAAAATTTGGCAAAGGAATGCACTTTTTTGTTTTGTTTTTCTTCTTCTTCGTCCCTGTTTTTCATCTTTAATGCAACGTTTAATAGTTATTATAACTTAAGCGGTGAGGGGCACCCTCGCACCGGCGTGCCCTTGATACCTTAAACAAGTATATAAAAATATGCCATTAAATTCATATCGACAATCAAAAGGACTCGAGGGCGTTATGTACACAGGAAAGCGATATATACCAGTATGTACAGAAAGCCATCAGCGGCCAAGGAGGTCAGTTGAAGCTCAAAGGGGAGAAAGAGAGTCAAACTTTAGGGAAAACTCAACAGGGATTGGCTACGTCTTCTTGCCAAGACAGTCATAAGGCGATATATATTCGGAATGACTTCCATCATTACATCAGCAGTTGGTATTTGTTGACGGTGTCGGAGACGCATTTGACATTCATATCTTGGCTTCCGCTTGGTTTCAATTCTCTTTGCAACACCCAGGCAATGAATAAGACCTCTGAGCATGCGCAGAGTGCCTTCTCAACACGTTTTCAGAAGGGGGAAAAAATAATAACCCAACTCATTCCTATAGATAGAATGAAGGAGCGGACCTTGTGATGCCGGGTCAGCAGCTATTTGCCAACGATGTCGAAGATGCATTTGACAAAGGTTTTAATTCAGGAATCTTTACAAAATCACGACAATAAATAAGGCCTCTGAGCATGCACAGAGTGCTTTCTCATCACCTCTTCAAAACCTCAAATGACCCAGTTTATTCCTGAATCAAGAAATTGGCATAGGACACTTTCTCCAAATGGCTCATATGCCCAACAGACAAGCAAAAACAAAGGCAACCCATTTATTCTAATTCAGATCCAGTTAAAGTATAATTATGTGGGGCGACGTTTGCAACAAGGAAATTAAAAACTATTATGTGCACCCAAAAGATCACAGAAATGGCTGCTTTCGTTCAATTCCTTCATCCAATGGATGTTTCTCCATAATATATATTATCTATATTTTCACTGAAACACCCTGAAAGCACCAGATCCCATCTGGTCTCCAATGCTAAGCCGGGCTGGGCCTGGTTTGGATTCGGATGGGAGACCGCCAAGGAATTCCAGGCACTGTAAGCTTTACTTCAGAGGAAGAAACTGGCAAGACCCACCTTGCCATAATAAAAACCCTGTAAAATTAATGGAGCCACCATATAAGTCAGGCATGGGCAACCTTAAACCCTCCAGGTGTTTTGGACTACAACTCTCAGATTTCCGAACAGCCGGTAGACTGTTACGAATTGTGGGAGTTGTAGTCCAAAACACCTGGAGGGATGACGTTTGCCCATGCTTGATATCAGCAAAAAGGTGACTTGAAGGCACACATACAATACACATGCAAGAGTCAGGTATTTTGGACTGCAAATCTCACCTGAAATACAGGCCATGATATGTACCTTCATGAGCGATTTCTCTGCTCTAACACTGTGGTTATGAATCTAAAAGAGTTCTAAGTAAAACTACAAATCCCAGGATTCCACAGGACGGTATCTAATAGCTCTAGTTACGAAGTACATGCATAACTAGTCTAACTATCTCTAAACACACATTCATTCTGTGGATTACCAGCATTAGACTGCACCTACACTGTAGAATTAATGCAGTTTGATGCCACTTGAACTGCTGGGGATCAATATTATGGAATACTGGGAGTTATAGTTTGACAAGGACTTTATTTGGGTCTAGCTTTAGCACAGCGGGAAAATCACCAGCAATGATAAGATCTACT
The DNA here is from genome assembly GCA_030556195.1 of Anolis apletophallus. Lineage (NCBI taxonomy): Eukaryota > Metazoa > Chordata > Lepidosauria > Squamata > Anolidae > Anolis > Anolis apletophallus. The sequence continues at coordinate 202,558,089 of JARBWK010000004.1, forward strand.
AACCGAAAGGTTGCCAGTTTGAATTCCCGGGTTGGCATGAGCTCCCGACTGTCAGCCCAGCTCACTGTTTACCTAAGAAGTTCAAAACCAGCTTAGAGCTGGAAGTAGAGAAATTAGGTACTTCCAAAAAGAAGCGGGGGAGGTATTTTACGACACCATAAAGGATCAGAAAATGAGACCTGATGGCTCTTCGTCAGAGAATGGAGTGACAGCACCCCCGGTGGCTGGATTCGAGCACAACCTCCCAGGCGCCAAAAAGTTGGATGTTGACACAACCTACCTTTCTGTTCTGTCCTGTATGTCCAAAATGGCACTGAATGTTTGCCGTGTGTGTGTACTGTGATCTGTCCCGAGTTCCTTTGGGGAGATAGGGCGGAATATAAATAAAATGTTGTTGTTGTTATTTCGCCTTTCTCTGCCCAAATATGCAGTTTCTTCACCAAGCAACAAATCCCATGATTCCATAGCATTCAGCCAGAGCAGTTAAAAGTGGCATCGAACCGCATTAATTCTATAGTGCAGATGCCTCCCAAGAAAGTTCTAGCTAAAAGAAATTCATCTTAAAAGTGCTGCCAGGCTTCCTCCTCCTTTTCCTTTGGTACTGCAATAAATTCACTTTTTGAAGGAAAAAAAAGGTTTTCAGCATCAAGATTAGATCAGTCACTTCTAGTTTGGCATACCCTGTTCGTTGCCATTTGCTTCCCAAAAAAGTGAGAAAACAACATTTGGATTTAAGTATATATTTTTTCTATTGTCTTGTTCAAGGGAAGGAAGAGCAAGAAACCCAAGGCCATAGAGCAGAGAAATATGCCTCCCTTTCAATCACACAGGTCTCTTAGTTTGCTTCCATGAGAAACAGAAACTTCCCCAGTATCTTGATTGTTTTTTTCATACTTTTAAGAGACTGCGAATGCAATTCAAACTCCAAAACAAGACCAAAAATAGATCTGCAAATGCTGGAGTTCTTTGGATCAGACTCGCAATGCAGAAAGTAGCTACACCTGGGTCACAAAACTGAAAAGGGAGTTGGCTGGATAATATCGCTTACCTGCTTCTTCTGTACAAGAGTCTTGCAGGTATGGACTCAAAAGTTAATTTTCTAACCTCCACTGCCATCATCCCTATTGTGTCCCGTCACCCCCAAATAGAGAGCATACCCACCTAATCTTATTGAGTATACAGTGGGACTTCCTTTTGAAGGTAAAGGAGGGTAGGTTTCAACTGAACATTACAAGGAACCATTCAACACCAGGAGTGGAAGGTTTCCTGAACAAGTGGCAAGGTCTCCTTCTCTAGACCAATGATTTTCAACCAGTGTGCCACGGAACACTAGTGTGCCGTGAGAGATCATCAGGTGTGCCGTGGGAAATTATTTTCGAACTTCATTCATATATAAACTATAAGGCACATCTGTCCCTTTTAAGAAATGGAACCATAGCACTCTCGCGTCACCTAAGAAGTGATGCGAGAGTGCTATGGTCGCGCCATCTTGGATTCGCTCAGACGTGGCTAAGTAAACAAAGTTAGAGTTAGTGCTGCAGCTGCACATCAAGTGACAGTGGCAATTTGGGATCACAGCAAGACAAGCGAGTGACAGTGATGGAGAAGTTTTTGAGAAGGGAAAATTGCAAATGCCGAACAGGGCCCCGGAGAAAATTATGACAAAATTATGTGTCTTTCTACCATTCCTACCTGGATATCTATTTTGTGTTCATCAAAACAGGCCCAGGTTTCACACTAAGCGAGTGTATAAATACATTTAAAAACATATTAACTACATGTATTACTGTGTCCGAGTGTCATTTTGTGTCATTTTGGTTGGTGGTGTGCCCCAGGATTTTGTAAATGTAAAAAATGTGCCGCGGCTCAAAAAAGGTTGAAAATCACTGCTCTAGACATCTCCAAAAACACTATGGATGTTTTAACTGGAGATTTTGCATTGAGCAGGAGTATGGATGGCCTTTGGGGGCCCCTTCCAACTCTAGGATTCTATGAATGAACACTAACACCAAGAATTTGCCTTTTGGGGGTGGAGATGGAGACTGTAAAAGAGGGTGCTATGGGAGGAAACAAGGGTAAACAAAGCCAGGAGTTCCTGAAGTAAGGGAGAGGTGGTGGCACATGGAAGAATGGTGATGGGTAGGATGGTTTAATGAAGAACATCTGAGAAACCTGGAGGAATGTGTGAAGAGAAGGTGAGACTGGGGGAAAACTTTTGATATCTGGCTGCCTGAGGTTGTTCGTTTAGTAGTGGAGGTCCTGATTTTGAAGGATCTGCTGAATATAGCTGTTAGTTTTCCAAAGCTTTTCTGGGCTTTGTCAAGATGCAAGCCACGGGCTTTCAGGTTCCCCTGCCGAGGGAAAGGGTCAAGGAGACAGAAACTTTACCACCTCTCCAGGAAATTAGTTGTACCCACATTTTGACTGCAACCACAAGCATCCCCAGCCAGCACAGTCAATGGTAAGTGCTAATAGAATTTGCAGTTGTATGCTAATATTTCTTATCTTGACATAGACACCATGACATTTGTGAATGTGTCTCAGATTGTTAGTGCAACCAAGCAACAAGATGCATCCCTCCTCTAGTTTTCATTTTTGGAATCCAAAGGATGGTCATGTTTACTTCAGGTCGGCTCCATCCTCATACTTTCCAAGTGGGAAGCCTATCCAAAACAAAATGAAAGCAAAAAGTGTCTTGCTCTCACTGTTTTGGAGATTTGCTTGAAAACTGGAGATAGTAGAGGTAATTTAAAAGAGTGGAAATAAGGATGCTTTCAGGAAGGATTTTTTTGGTTCATAGTTCATGGATCAAGGACAACCATGAGGAAAGTTACATTCAAATGAAGACAATTTACACCAGTAGTCCACAACCTTTGGGTCCCCAGGTGTTTTTGGCCTACAGGTCTCGGCGGTGGCCGGGAGAGCTTTTGCACAGTTAAAGCTTGTGCGCCAGCTGCCTTGGGAAGTCTGACTTGGCCACGGTAGTCCATGCTCTGGTTACATCTCAAATAGACTACTGCAATGCTCTCTACGTGGGGTTGCCTCTGAAGACTGTTCGGAAGCTGCAATTAGTCCAACGCTCGGCAGCTAGGCTACTAACAGGAGCGGGGTACAGGGAGCATACAACTCCCTTGTTGCGCCAGCTCCATTGGCTGCCAATTAGTTTCCGAGCACAATTCAAAGTTCTGGTTTTAACCTACGAAACCCTATACAGTTCTGGCCCAGTTTACTTGTCCGAATGAATTCTTCCCTATGAACTATCAAGGACATTAAGATCCTCCGGAGAGGCCCTGCTCTCTATCCCGCCATCTTCGCAAGCGCGTCTGGTGGGTGCGAGAGACAGGGCCTTCTCTGTTGTGGCCCCTCGGCTGTGGAACTCCCTCCCAAGCGATGTTAGATCTGCCCCCCTCCCTGTTGTCCTTCAGGAGGCGGGTGAAGACTTGGATGTGGAGCAAGGCCTTCCCAGAATAAGCTAAGATTGATTTTAATCTGAAATGAGTAACCACTTTATAGACTGAGTTGAATGTGGTTTTAATGGCAATGTGGTTTTTATGTATCTCTGTTTTTATGTATTTTAACATGCTGTTTTAAGATGTTTTAAATTTGTATGGTGTAAGGACTCACCCATTCTGAGCAGGCCGAAGCCTGTGTAGCAGTTGGGCCTTCCTGGATAGATAGCTTGGCATCCATCGTAGGAGGGAGTTTCCACAGGGCAGCCATCATAAGAAGGTATTGCCAGAGACCGGGGGAGTGGTTTTAGAGCTTCTCTGTCTGGATACAGTAGGTCCCTGGAGATTGGCTGAGAGCTGAGGGGGAGGAGCCGAGCTGGCTAGGAGGGAGAAATCCTGTCAGAAGAGTTTAGTTTTGGGCTAGGCTTTGGGGGAGTAACATCAAAGCCTAAGCAGAGAGTCTGAAGCGGTCTGTGATCTGTAGCAGAAGCATCCAGTGAATATTCTGAGCTAAGGGGTCAGGGTAGCTGACAGCGCTTAGTGGCAGAAGGGAATTCAGGGTGAAGCTAAGAGCTTTAGAGCCGGTAGGGCTGACTTGTGATAGTCAGTCAGGACGCCTTGTAATCTCTGGGTTTAGAGATAGAGGTGGGCTCTGAGACTGAGAGCTAACAGGAAACTCTTAAGAGTAGGGGTTTGTTAGCTGATTCAGACAAGCCTAGGGAACTTTCAGTGACTAGAAGTTCCAGGGTGTAGACATCTGCTCACCACTAGTTTAAATATTAGTGTGAGAGAGTTTTTAGTAAGACAAGTTTTAGAACTGTCTAGATTTGTAATTAAGATCTAAGAAAGCCATCTGTAGAAACCAATACGCTCTAGCCCATTTACTGTAACCAGAACGCTATTGTGCCTCACCTATAAACCATTACGCTCTGTGCCTTTTAAAAGCCTTTTAAGTTAATAAACAATATCTTTAACTGTTAAGAAAAGCCTCAATTGTGCATCTTTACATTTTAGTGTGCCAGTTCCCACCTTCCCACCGTTCCAGTCAAAGGGGGAAGAATTTTTACCTCAGAATCCTCTCAGTTTGTGTTTTAATAGGAGCCTAGCTAGAAATTTTATTTTAACAGAAAATCCTAAAGAGAACTTTAGGTTGGTGGTAGCGTTTTTAATAATTTGATAGCCCAAGTCGTCACATATGGCATTGAATTTTGCTGTAAGCCGGTCTGAGTCCCTCCTTGGAAGTGAGAAGGTCGGGGTACAAAAATTTTAAATAAATAATTAAATAAACTCCCAAAAAAACCCCAGCCAGTTTACCAGCTGTTACGAGTTGAAGGCCAAAACATCTGGGCACCCATGGGTTGAGAACGACTGGTTTACACAATGGATGAGAACTTCTGGTCTAGTTAGATAATAACTTGGGGTTGTCTGACAATTTGGGCAGATGGAAGCAGTCAATCGAACATGCAAGATCCTTCTCAACTAGCAAATGGTACAAGGTAGACTTCTTGCAAGTTGGCTAGTAAGCCCACTGACTTGACTTCTAGAGACCAGCAGCCCATTAACCATATGATCCTATCCACAATAACCTGGGAGTAAACAACACTGAAGCTGGGACTACCTAATGAGCAAATCTGAATAGGTTTGGGATTGCTGTTGATGGATAAGAACTAAGTCTACATTTTCCAGCAAAACCGGCAGCCCTCCATTGACTAGCAGGGATTAAGCCATACCCCAAAATGGGGTCCCCAGGCAAATGACTTCATTTCCCATCACCTCTTATAATAGAAATGTTTTCACCTTAATCCCTATGCCCAGAAGCAACCTATGACGTCAATAGTGATCTCACTTCAGTTTGCGTTAGGAAGAAACTTCTTCATGTGATCTTGCTGCCTTTCTGCTTTCTAGTTGACCCATTTCTTTGTTCATACCAGGGAAAGACAAACCCAATGAGCTTTTTTCTCAATTCCAAACCACCCTGAAAGCCCTCTATTTTCAATTTGGAAAATAATAGGCAAATTAGGGGCTACTAACAGTCCCCTCTTTGGTAGGGTTATTCGTATAGCCAAGAAGGTGGGAAGTCTCCGCAGCTGTTTTGAAGGAAGGTAATCTCTTAGCAGTCACTGGCAGTCTGTTTTTTAAGACAAGAGAACATAAATACTGTACAAGGAGACTCAAAGGACATCCGGGGATGACATGGAGTGTGGAAATCCTGCTGACCAAAGAGGCCGACAGAAAAGCATCATGGTGAGGACTTGGCCTTGGGGAGCATGTTCTGAACTTGTTGCAAATCTGCTCAATATTGCACAATTCCTCTGTCTAGAGACCCTCATTTTTGTCTTTTTCACAGAATCCAAAAAAAGTAAACCTCCTTCCACCCACAACTTTTTTTTGCCCTACATGCTCTCTCACACACACATACATACATGCACACACCGATGATCCAGAAGCCATTTTAGCCAGTGACTGTCGTCAGCGTCACGGTATGATACTGTCCTACATACAGAACCGTCTTTAATATCAGTGTATGGTAACAAGCCCTGTGCTGAACACGCACACGCAGCCATTTGTGGTACAAGGTCCACACAACTATTCTCCGGCTCCCTGCTCCTCGTGTCAAATGGCACAAAACCATCTCCTCCCCTTTCGGAACAATTCCTCACTCCCAGTCAACAATAAATAAAGATTATTTATACATATATTTTAAAAAGACACACACATACACACACATACACTCCCAAGTTGTCCATATGCTGGTGACATGGGAGCAAATCCATTAGGGTCGTTGAGGCAATGGTGCAGCTGATTCTTGTGAGGATTATTATGAAGGTTACTGTGTGCTTTTTGGAATATAATGGTGACACTGAGCTGAATATTTCAACATCTGTATCCAGCTGGGAAGTGCGAGGGGCAGGAAGAATAATGGTAAACGTTCCTACTTATATTGGAAACCGAGTGCTGTGGAGTCTTGTCTATCCAAGCTGACTTCTGGACTCCCGAGGATCAAAATGGAGATGCCAAAACACCCAAATGCTCCCGGGTTTGGTTTGGGGGTTCCTTACCAAGCAATACACACAAAGCAGTCAATCCCATCCAAAGTAAGGCTGGGGTCCTGCACTGTTCTCTTTCTCTCTCTCTCTAGGTTTGTATTTATATTGGGAATAGCTTGCTGTGGAAGTCTTGTTTGTACAAGCCAACTTCTGGAATCTGAGGATCAAAATGGACATACCGAAACACCCAAACGCTCCTGGCAATTCACACAAAGCAGCCTATCCTGTCCTAAGCAAGGCCGGGGCCCTCCATTGTTGTCTCTCTCTCTTCCGGAGTGCCTAGTAGATGCCCACCTGTGCTTTCCACAGACATGACAATGGCAGCGGGCGCAGGGCGTGCATGATGAAGGCAAGGGAAGAGGCTGCACAACATCCGTCTCAAATGGTCTCGCTCCTCCCGTGTGGTGGATCCAGGAGACATTCAAGGCGGGCGATGAGACACGGCTGAGAGAGTGGTGGACAGCAAGGATGGACGGGACTGGAGTGTTCTCCTTCTCTCCCTTTCCCCCTGTTAGGAGAAACCCCCTCAGACTCTCCAGAGGAGGAGATGGTTCGTACTGTCGTCCCGGCCCACCGTCTCGCTGCTGTTGGTGAGCCTGAAGTCCTCGTAGCCGTCTCCGCCGCTGATCACCAGCATCTTGGACTTGGGCGGCCGGTGCCTCACAGAGTCCCGCTTCTCCAAGTCATTGGACTTTTCTGTACCTGGGCAGCCAAGGGACAGCAAAGGGCTTGTGTTACTTTGTGCATTAGACTAATCTATGTTTGGATCTATACAGTCCCAACTTTTCTAGTTCTTTACATCATCGGTAAAGAGAATCCTGAGCCTTCCACTCTCTGCCAGGCCCAGATTAACTCCTTTTGGCGCCCTAGGCCACACTTTGGAAGCCCCGCCCCCGGGGCCGCTGCTGGACATGCGCGGCAGTGGCCCCGGGGGTGAGGCATCCCTCTGCCTCTTCCTCCTCCTCACCCTGCCCTCCTTCCTTCAGTCAAGGAAGGCGGTCACGGGGAGGAGGAGGAAGGGAAGCCCCACCCCGGGGCGCTGCTGGGCATGCCCGCCAGCGGCCCCGGGGACAGGGCTTCCCTCTGCCTCATCCTCCTCGCGCCCTCCTTCCTTGACAAGGGGGCGGGGGCGATGGCAAGGAGGGTGCCATTCCCTCCTCTCCCACCCCCTCGCAGCGCTCTCCCCCCACCCTCCCCCGAGAGAGAGAGAGAGAGAGAGAGAGAGAGAGAGAGAGAGTCATCATGCCGCACGTTGCGGTTTTGTTTGAACTTTTTTTGGTGCTTGATCTGGCGCCCCCCTAGGCCTGCACCCATAGGCCATGGCCTAGTGTGGCCTTATGGGTAATCCGGGCCTGCTCTCCGCACTAAACGCACAGATTATGAACACTGGGCAGGATTCACTCAAAAAAAGAATCTGATCAGAAACAAAACTTCCCAGGCAACTAAAGCCTGCCTTAAATTTTTCTCCAACTCAAATCCAAACCTGACTGAGAATGCAACACCTACCACCTTCTCTCATCCCATCCATGCCTTTTTTGTGCCAACCTACCTGGATCTCTTGGCAAGGGAAAGAGGACATCGAAGCCTTCAGGCAGCTCGATGGAGGTGAGGAAGCGGACATGCCCTGTGTGCCCTTGGGAAAGGCCCACTGGCATTGGAGGAGTCTTCAAGGAGGCGGCATTGGCAGTGATGGAGAGTGTCAGCACCACTCCGGCGCTGGTACCGATCCAGAGAAGGTCCTTGCAGGCCAAGAGAGCGGTGATGCGCAAGCAGGCGGCCTTGTGCTGGCGAATAATGGCATCCGACCCTGTGAATCGTAAGAGGAGAGAGAGCTGACTGACTACATCCTTGTATGGCATTACATTGTACTGTTTGGCTTTGTTTATACCCTGTTTTCGCTCCAAAACTGGCACTCAAAGAGGCTGATTAAATGAAAATACACTCTTATCAGGAAATCCAAACACCTCCAAATCTGGAAAATTTTGCTATTGGATTCTGTTCTCAAGGTGGCAACTCATTTGTCTCTCAGATCCTCTGTCTCCCACTTCTCTCTCAAAACCTCTGTCCCACATTTGTCTCTCAGATCCTGTGTCCCTTATTCGTCTCTTGGATTGTCTGTCTCTCACTTGTCTTTCGGATCCTCTTTCTCTCACTTGTTTCTTGGATCCTCTGTCCCTAATTTGTCTCTCGAATCCTCTGTCTCTCACTTGTCTCTTGGATCCTCTGTTCCTCTGTCTCTCATTTGTCTCTCAGATCATCTATCTCTCATTTGTCTCTTGAATCCTCAGTCCCTCTCAATTCTTGTATTGAGACTGAGATCTGAGAGACGAACAAACAGCTGATGTTGCTGCCTTGAAGGTGACTATTTATTTATTTATTCATATACCGCTTTTCTCAGCCCTTGGGCGACTCAAATCAGTTAACAATAGCAAAATTCAATGCTCAAAACATCAGAAAACAGTTAAAAACAATTCAAATGATAACATAGCAATCAATTAAACATCAGTAAAACATCTCATTAGCATCTCACAGTTAGAATCAAGATCCAGTCTCATCATCCAATTGTTCCATATTCCTATATTCATTACACCGCCTATTCAAATGCCTGCTCGAACAACCAGGTCTTCACTTCTCTCCGAAATGCTAACAAGGAAGGAACCGATCTAATTTCTGTAGGAAGGGCATTCCACAGCCTAGGGGCCACCACTGAGAAGGCCCTGTCTCTTGTCTCTGCCAGATGTACTTGTGATGCAGGCGGGACCGAGAGCAGGGCTTCCCCAGACGATCTTAACACCCTCGCTGGTTGATAGGAGGACATGCGTTTGGACAGGTAAGCTAGGCCAGAACCGTTTAGGGCTTTATAGGCTAAAGCCAGCACTTTGAATTGTGCCCGGTAGCAAACTGGCAGCCAGTGGAGCTGGCGCAACAGAGGAGTTGTATGCTGCCTGAGTGCAGCTCCTGTTAGTAACTTGGTTGCTATCCGTTGGACCATTTGAAGCTTCCAGACAGTCTTCAAAGGTAGCCCCACGTAGAGAGTGTTGCAGTAGTCTATACGGAATGTAACCAGAGCATGGACTACTGTGGCCAAGTCAGACTTCCCAACGGGCGCAGCTGGCGCACCAGTTTTAACTGTGTGAATGCTCCCCTGGTCACCGCTGAAACCTGGAGGTCCAAGCTCAGTGATGAGTCCAGGATCACTCCCAAGCTGCGAACCTGCATCTACAAGGGGAGTGTAACCCTGTGTTGGAGGGTTGGTAGCAAAAAGTTTTGGTTTTTGGAATTTTTCAGATATTGGACTGTGGGAAAAGAAAAGTTCACCCTCTATGGACAAGTCTTACACTATGACTAAGTTGATAGCTGCATGAGACCATCTCTATAGCTCTATAATGCGGCTAAAATGAAGTGTTTGTAATGTGATTGGAATGGGTCCTAGATTATGATAAAGGTCTTTGTGTTATGTTTTTAACAATTTATTTAATGTATTGATATGTTGTGGATTTTATGATTGTTTAAATTGATTTAAATGTATAATGCATATTTTATTTGTATGTTTATGTTTATCGTGGCATTGAATGATTGCCAATTTGGAAGCCGCTCTGAGTCCCCTTCGAGGCTGAGATTGAGTGGGGGGAAAAATACAGTAAATAAATAAATCAAATGAAGTCAAACCCAGGGAGAGAGCAGAATCAATGTTATGAACTCCTGGGAGTTGTAGTTTTATGAGAGCTTTAGCCTTCTCTGCCAAAGAGTGCTGCTGCACTCCCAGGACTACAACTCCCAGGAGTCCATAGAATTGAGCTATGGCCGTTAAAAGTGGCATCAAACCACATTATAATTCTGTGTAGATGCATCCTTAGTGGGGATTGAATGCAGGTCATCTTGGCACTCTATCCAGTGTAGACTAACTCCCAGGTCTGAGCTCCGACATTATTCTGAATAGGCAGGAAAGCTCCAAAACAGAACAGTATTTTCCTAAAAGTATCACATTAGGATTGAGCTCAGGGTAGTTTCTTTACATGCTAAAAAGAATTCCTAGTGTCATATTAAGATCTCAACTCATGCACAAGAATTCCCACTGGCAATGGTGTTCCCATCCTTACCTGCCAACATTTTGTGGACAGGCGGAGTGATGTCCACTTCAGCCAACAGGTCATAGCTGGCCGAGTGATACAGCCTCACCTGGGCACTGCCTTGGAGTGTGACCCAGACCCCGATGCTGGAGCTGACCAGGCAGGTGACGCTCCGGTTGCTGTCCTGCCCAACCTGGAAGGTGTGCTGCGGAAGAAGGAGATGGAACCAAGATGACGCTTTGTTGCAGAGCCAAGAGAGAAACAAGACGTTGGTACCTTTAGGGCAGGCCTGGGCAAACTTTGGCCCTCTTGGTGTTTTGGACTCCAACTCCCACAATTCCTAACAGCCAATAGGCTATTAGGAATTGTGGGAGTTGGAGTCCAAAACACCCGGAGAGCCAAAGTTTGCCCAAGCCTGGTCTATAGGGTGCCACCCTTTAAGAAATACGAGGATTGAATGAAAAGTAATGCCTCCACCCTTGTTACTTGGGTTTGGATGGGAATATTTTAATAAATCAAATGCAGAAATAATCCTTAGAATGTGCTCTTTAACCACCACTATTCACTTTTCTACATAATCACCAGATAATTGGATACATTTCTGCCAACGATGAACAAGTTTTCTGAAGCCGTCACGGAAGAAGTCGACACTTGTTTCTGCAACCAGTGTCTCACCATTCTCTCAACGTCTTCATCAGAAGCATAATAATGTCCCCGCAGATCTTCTTTCATTATCGGGAATAGATAGAAATCAGACAGTGCCAATTACGCTTGAAATTTCTGAGTGATACGACGATCATCCTGAATCAATCTGTCAACCCTTTGCTTGTGAAACTCGGTGGTTTCTGTCACAGGACGTCCAACTCTTTGTTTGTCACGCAAGTCAGATGTTCCCACCTCAACATCTTTAAACTTACTCACCCAACGACGCACAGTACTCACATCAACACAATCACCATAAATGGCTTGCATTCTCTGATGAATCTCCTTTGGGGTGACACCTTCTGCTGTCAAGAATTCAGTGACTGCACTTAAGTCGCCTTCACCGACCGCCTGCGCAGGGTTTCGTACTTTGCACTTCAACAACACAACCGTTCAATGCTAAGGCTTCCCACCCAAATGGAACTGTAGAGAAGAGTCTACTGAACAAGCCACTACTTGCCGCATACCAGTACTGCCATCTGTTGAGGAGTTACGAAGGTGGAGGCATTACTTTTCATTCAACCCTTGTATATGTTTTAGCTTTGGGCGGCATAGGGAAGGGTTAACACCTCTGTGAGGTTCTCTTTGCTGGCTGTGCCTCTGTTCAGAAGACTTCACCTCCCTTTCTGTCCCTGTGACAATTGGATTTTGGAAAATTTGCCTTGTTGTGGAAACAAGGATTGGGGATAAAGTTTCAATGACGACCCCTTTTCTCCATGATAATAACTCTTCCAGGAGTGGATTTCCCTTCTGAAGGGGAGATTTCTCTCACTTCCTGTTTTCTCACTACCGTTCTTAATTAAGAGTTGCTTGTAAGTCAGATGTTTGTAACTCAGGGACAGCCGGTCAAAGAGAGTGTGTCAGCCTCCCCTCCTACCTCCTGCTGCAGGATGGATGTGTTGAGGATGATGACTCGGTTCTGGCATCCGCACCACAGTTTCCCGCTCACAGCCACCATCTTGGTCACGGGGCTCCCAGGAGAGCCCAGTGAGAGGGACTTGGAGTTCTGAGCATCCCAAAAACGCCCTGCAACATAGGTGAAAAGAAGGTGAGAGATGGAAGCAAACAAAGAAATACCATGTCATCCTATGACTGTATTCCCAAGCCTTAGAAACATAGAATATGGCCATACATACAGCCCTGAAAACTCACAGCAACCCGGTGATTCCAGCCCTGGAAGCTTTAGAAAACACATAAAATAATAAAGTTGGAAGAGACCATATGGACTATCTAGTCCAACTGCTTGCCATGCAGGAAAAACACCATCACAGCACCCCTGACAGATGGCCACTCAGTCTCTGTTTCAAAGCCTCCAAGGAAGGAGCTTCCATAAGAACATAAGAACATAAGAAGAGCCATGCTGAATCGGGCCTCAGCCCATCTAGTCCAGCATTCTGTGTCACACAGTGGCCCACTAGTTGTACACAGGGATCTCTAGCAGAAAGGAGGGCAAAACCCTCACCTGCTCCCGACCCCCCATAACCAGTACCCGGGGAAAATCCTGCCTGCCTCCATCAACACAGAGGTGGCACTTGGATGTCCATTTCAGTAGCTACTGATTCCCTTGGTATCCATGAATCTGTCTAATCCTGCCTTGAAGCTGTCCAGGCTGACAGCTGTCACAACCTCCTCTGGAAGTGAGTTCCATAACCCAATGACCCTCTGGGTGAAGAAGTATTTCCCTTTATTAGTCCTAACTTTCCTACCTTGGAGCTTTAGGGAGTGCCCCCTAGTCCTAGTGTTGTGTGACAGAGAAAATATTTTTTCTTTATTCACCTTTTCTATCCCATGCATGATTTTATACACTTCGGTCAAGTCTCCTCTTAAACGCCGTCTTTCAAGGCTGAAAAGACCAAGGCGTTGCAACCTGATTTCATAAGGGAGCCGCTCCATCCCTTGGATCATTCTTGTTGCCCTTTTCTGTACCTTTTCCAGTTCCGTTATATCCTTCTTAAGGTGCGGAGACCACAATTGTACACAGTACTCCAAATGTGGCCTTACCATAGATTTGTAGAGAGGCAATACAACATTTGCTGACCTATTTTCGATTCCCTTCCTGATCATGCCAAGCATAGAATTTGCTTTTTCACTGCTGCAGCGCACTGGGTTGACATCTTCATTGAGCTGTCCACCAAAACCCCAAGATCCCTTTCCTGGTTTGTCTCGGAAAGCTTTGACCCCATCAATTTGTAGGTGTAGTTGGGGTTCTTTGCCCCGATGTGCATGACTTTACACTTGTTTAGGTTAAAATGCATTTGCCACTTTGTTGCCCATTCACTCAATTTCAAGAGATCTTTCTGGAGCTCTTTACAATCAGTTTCATTTTTAACTACCCTGAACAATTTAGTGTCGTCTGCAAACTTTGCTACCCTCAGAATTCACTCCTACATCCAGGTCATTAATGAATAAATTAAAAGTAACGGACCCAAAACTGAACCTTGGGGTACGCCACTTCTCACCTCTTTCCACCCAGAGAAATGTCCGTTTATTACCACCCTTTGTTTCCTACAGTTTAGCCAGGTTCCAATCCAGGACAAGACCTGTCCTCTGATTCCATGGCTGAAGAGCTTATTTAGGAGCCTTTGGTGAGGGACTTTGTCAAAAGCCTTTTGAAAGTCAAGGTAAACAATATCGACTGGGTCCCCTTTATCTATGTGTTTATTTACACCCTCAAAGAATTCTAGCAAGTTAGTAAGACATGATTTGCCTTTGCAGAAACCATGTTGATTTTCCTTCAGCAATGCCTGTTCTTCTATGTGCTTAGTAATTTTTTCTTTAATAATGGTTTCCATCACTTTGCCTGGAACTGATGCAGAGAGTTCCACTGCTGAACAGTAGGCCTGGTTAGGTTCGTCAGAATGCTCATAAATCGGAATGAATTCGGATTAAATTCACTTTTGAAGTGGTTTCGAGCGATGTAAGCAACCAGGAAGCGAATTTGCCATTTCGAAGCCACTGCCGCCATTTTCGGAAAGGAATCATTTGGATGTGCGTTCCTCTGCGTTAGACCTGGGGCGAGATGCAGAGGAAAGCACCCAGAGTTAAAACACCCAGTTTGAATGTGGATGTGCTTCCCTCCGCATTAGACCTGGGGCGAGACGCGGAGGGAAACACATCTGCGTCCAAACTGGGTGTTTGACCAGTGCTGTTTTTTTCTTACTGCACATGTGTGTCTGCCATTAACAAAGCCATTCCGAGATTTCTGAAAAATTTGTAAAATTTCTGCAATTTTTTGGGAAACTTTTGGAAGTCATTCAGATTCGAAGAGCCAGCACCCCCTAAATCTGGAATGAGTTTTGAACTATTTTTTTTGGGATCAACCAGGCCTACTGAACAGCACTTCTTACAATGTGTTGTTGAAGGCTTTCATGGCTGGGATCACTGGGTTGGTGTGAGTTTTTCGGGCTGTATGACACTGAAAATAACAGTATCTTTACTTTAGTTCGAAAGTTCAAACAGGGTAACAATGTATATTTAAGTCTCTTTGAATTTAGACAGAAATCAGAGGAATAAAATGATCAGCCTTTAAGATAGTTGGCAGCCAGCAATCCAAAGCGGGGGGAAATGGCAGAATGACAGTTAGAACCGTTGGTCTCAACAGCTAGCCAGAGGCAGCAGCCAATCAGAACTCTGATTCCTGGCATACCCAGCCAATCAGCTGCTGACACATCCCTTTCCAGCTAACCCATTACATAATGGCGTCTCTTTTCAAATCCTAACACAAATGACAAGAAAGGAGATTCCACCTGAACATTAGGAAGAACTTCCTGATTGTAAGAAGAGTTTTTTTCCAATTGAATGGCCATTTTCCCCACTTTGGATTGCTGGCTGCCAACTATCTTAAAGGTTGATCATTTTAAGACATGAGGCTTCTTTTAAATACTACTTTAAAGGACTATTTTATTCCCCTGATCTCTGCCTGAATTCAAAGAGACTGAAATATAAATTGTTACCCTGTTTGAACTTTTGAACTAAAGTAAAGACACTGTTATTTTGTTTCACTAACCTGAATGACATTTTATTATACAGCAGGGTATATCTTGGTTTAATACTGTGGTAAAGCTTCTGCTTATTCTGCTTATTTACATTTACCAGTCCTTACAATTTGTACTCATGGATCCACCGAGTCCTTTAAGCAGCTTTACAGCCAAATACTTTACCTGCTTCTCTTTGGTAGGCGATGAGCTCTCCGTTGGCCAGGGACACAAACACCTGGTTATCAAGGTACCTGCGGGGAAAGAGATGGTCCTGTGATATCAGTTGGCATGAGCAAAGGGACACTAGACGTTGTTCAATGAGAAGGTGGAACAAGAGCTTCCCTGACAATGTCACAGCTCCCCAACTATCATGATTTTGGGGAGACACCAAAAGTTCCAAATTACTGAAATTACATATTATGGCCTTTTTGAAATGAGGTGTTTATCCTTTTAATGGGCTACTTCTAATGGGCTACTTCTATTATGTAAAGAGACATGGAAATGTGAAAATATTATCCACATTCCTACTGTACAACAGGCATTGGATTCCTCTGGAAAGGAAACCCATTAATGCGTTTCCTTCAAGTTGTTTACTAAGCTATGGTGTACAATTTTTTTTCTATTTTCCAAAATCTGTCTTGGTTTTACTATTAAATAGTGGAGCAAGGAACGCAAATCTTTCATCCTATGGATTCTATAATGCCACTAAACATATATTTCCAGTAAGCCTGGGCAATCATGGTTCTAATGGTTCTAAAGTACTTACAAAACTAAAGTTCTGTTGGTGAACACTAGGTGGCGCTGGTGCTTTGCTTCTACAGTGTTGCTAAAGTTCTGGTGGCGAACGTTTCAGAACTCTAATTACAAAACTTTCAAAATTTCATTATTATTTCATTATTGGTGATTTTTAAGACAGAACCAATTAGGAACTGTCATTTATAACGAAATTTCGAAAGGTTTTTTAGAGTTCTGAAATGTTCACCACCAGAACTTTAGCAACACTATAGAAGCAAAGCACCAGCGCCACCTAGTGTTTACCAACAGAACTTAAGTTTTTTAAGTACTTTAGAACCATTTAGAACAGTGTTTCTCAACCTGGGGGTCGGGACCCCCAGGGGGGTCATGGGAGGGCTTCAGAGGGGTCGCCAAAGACCATAAGAAAACATGTATTTCTGCTGGTCTTAGGAAGCCCTTTGGCAGAGGTTGAAGATCTCTCCGCTTTTCCTTCTCTTTCTTTTTGGAAACAGACTGCGAATTTTCCCAACTAAAGCTCTCCTCTGCTGTGATTGACAGGTCTCCCAGCCAAAGGGAGGGCTGATTCTGAGACTCCAAGCGGTGGAGGGGAGAGCAGGCATGCTTGGCGCATGGCAGCATGATGCGCATGTGTGGGTGAGGGAGAGTGTGTGAGGTGGGATGGAGGCTCATGCCTGCTAGTCCCTTCAAGACATGAGGGTAGGAATGTTGACCCAATTCTATCATTGGTAGGGTGCAAGGGGCTCTTTGATTGTAGGTGAACTATAAATCCCAGCAACTACAACTCCCAAATGTCAAGATCTATTTTCGCCAAACTCCACCAGTGTTCACATTTGGGTATATTGAGGATTCGTGTCAAGTGTGGTCCAGATCTATCATTGTTGAGTCTATAGTGCTCTCTGGATGTAGGTGAACTACAATTCCCAAACTCAAGGTCAATGCCCACCAAACCCTTCCAGTATTTGCTGTTGGTCATGGGAATTTTGTGTTCCAACTTTGGTTCAATTCCATCGTTGGTGAGTTGAGAATGCTCTTTGATTGTAGGTGATCTATAAATCCCAGCAACTGCAATTTCTAAATGACAAAATCAACACCCCCCCCCACAAAAATATGAAGTATGCAATGAAAATAATTTTATGGTTAGGGGTCACCACAACATGCGGAACTGTATTAAGGGGTCGCAGCATTAGGAAGGTTGAGAATCACTGATTTAGAACCATGATTGCCCAGGCCTAATTTCCAGCCATATGGACTGGAAACTGGCTTTCAAACAACAATGGAAGTCAATGTTCTCCGGAAGCTGGAGTCTATGTCTAATGCTACTTTTTCCCATTCGGAATAATCCCAAATGTAGTTGGACACTTACAGGATACATGTCACGGAGGCCGAATGCTGCATCTTCATGCTGTTCTTCCTGTTGCGGATATTATCTGAAGACTGGTAGACGTGGATACTGAAACCCAAAGAGAAGGGAGGAAAACATGAGCTCCTTCAAAGGAATAGAGACAAATTGCTGTGCCAAGCGAGCATAACCTGCTGGAGAACTAGAATTTCCTGGCTTCCTCAACTGTGGCTCAACGAAGTTAGCCACAGTGGCGCAATGGGTTAAACCCTTGTGCTGTTGAACTGCTGACCTAAAGGTTGGCAGTTCGAATCCGCGGGAAGGGGTGAGCTTCTGCTGTTAACCCAGCCAACCTATTTTTATTTATTTATTTATTTTCAGTATTTATATTCCGCCCTTCTCACTCCGCAGGGGACTCAGGGCGGATTACAATGTACATATACATGGCAAACATTCAATGCCATAGACACACAACATATAAAGACAGACACTCAGAGGCTATTTAACATTCCAGCTTCTGGCCACCAGGGGAGTTGTCGTTTCCTCATTCTTTGCATACTCTCTAGAGGTTTTTATGGCCTCGTAAATCAGTTAAATTAGCCTCCCCACAACGTGGTACCTAAATTTCCTACTTGACAGATACAACTGTCTTTTGAGCTGCAAAGGTCGACAACAAGCTACACAATTTTGGTCGGGAGCTCACTCCGACCCGGGCTGGCTTCGAACTCATGACCTTTCGGTCAGTAGTGATCTTAATGCAGCTGGCTCCCAGCCAGCTACGCCACAGTCCCTAGCAGTTTGAAAACATGCGAATGTGAGTAGATAAATAGGTACCGCTTTGACAGGAAAGGCATAAGATGCTTCAAGCAGTCACGCAGGTCACATGACCGGGAGGTGACAATGTGAGCTCATTGGCTTGGAAATAGAGAACAGCGCCTCCTACAGAGCCAGAGATTAGCACTGCCTCCAAAGCCGGAAATGAAAGGAGATGCCTCTGCCTATGTTTGTGTGTTTCATTGTGTTGTAACAAGGCATTGAATGTTTGATGGTATCTGTTTACACTGTAATCGGTTTTGATTCGCCACAGGAAGGGGGGGGGGGGGAATGGCGACAGGTAAGCAGCCTGGCTCTTCATTTAAACCAGGCATGGGCAAACTTGGCCCCTCCAGGTGTTTTGGACTACAACTCCCACAATTCCTAACAGCCTCAGGCCCCTTCCTTTCCCCCCTTAGCCGCTTAAATGGAAAGGGAAGGAAAGAAAGGAAGGGGCTGAGACTGTTAGGAATTGTGCAAGTTGGAGTCCAAAACACCTGGAGGGCCCAAGTTTACCCATGCCTGATCTAGATACTAGACTGTTGTCAATGCAGCCTAGAATCGCATTGGCCTTTTTAGCTGCTGCATCACACTGCTGACTCATGTTCAGCATGTGGTCTACTAAGACTCCAAGATCCCTTTCACATGGATTGTTGTTACCCATCAAGGGTCTGGAGAACAAACCCTATGAGGAGCAGCTTAAAGAGAGGGCATGTTAAACCTGAAGAAGAGAAGGCTGAGAGGAGACGTGATAGCCATGTATAAATATATGAGAGGAAGTCATAGTCATGTTTTCTGCTGCCCTGGAGACTAGGACGTGGAGCAATGGCTTCAAACTATTTTCCTGCTTCTTGGCAGAATGGGGTTGGACTGGATTGCCCATGTGGTCTCTTCCAACTCTATGATTCTATGATTCTCTATCTGTACATTTCCCTTTTTCTGCCTAAGTGCCAGTTCGGTTTGTGTCCCACTTTGTTTTCACTATTTACACAACAGTTGTTCCTCAGGCCCTAGGGTTCCCATATGTCCCTTATTCTAAGGGACATCCCTTATTTTGGCCCTAAAATTTGTGTCCCTTATTTTCAGGCCCTGTCCCTTATTTTTGACTAGCAGGACAGGACTGGGCGGGGTTCACCAGAGGAAGGTGCGCACTCGGTTTCCACGGCAATGCCTGCCCGGGGATTCCCACTCGCAGGGCAGCCTGCGTCCCCGTTGGAAGGAAGGGGCGATACAGGACTTTTTCAAAGTACAGTAGACTAATTAACCGTTAGTTACCCAAGGGGAATGTTGGATCATGTTGGATAAAGATAGTTTCTGGTTGCTTGAGAGTTACTCTTAAAATAGGCCTAGCTGTGCATCCCAATACTATACAATGCGGTGTATCCCATACTATACTATACCATTAACTATTGACATAATAACCATGTAGATGTACTGTCTTATAAAATTTATTTTATTTTAATGTTTAGACAGTGCACTTTTAAAGTCAGCAAAGTAAGTACTAAATACAGATGGAAAAAATTAGGTAGTTCTGATAATGTTTTTTCTGCATGACAAAGCATGCAGAAACATACCATGTACTGTTAAGAGGGCGTAAGTCAGTTTCTTTTGTGAGTTTCAATCATTATCTATTTCTACCTAATGTTTCAAGTTTTTAATGAAGTGTCCCTTATTTTTGTGAAAAATCCCGTAAATGTCCCTTATTTCTTATATCAAAAAATGGCAACCCTATCAGGCCCCCAGGTCTGACAAGGCACCAAGGGCCAGTGCCCACCCACCATCCATCTTCGGTGCCCAGCCACATGGAGCTCTGATAGGCCTCAGGGTCGGTGTTCAGCAGGTCCTCCAGGCTTCCTCTGGTGAAGGACCCTCGGCTTGACCGCCGCATTGCCCGGCCGTCCATGGGGCTCTCGCTGTTCCGGTTCTGGGCGCAAGCAGAGCCGAGGGGAAGGAAGGCTCCGGGGTCTTGCTCTTCTTCAGAGCTGGTGGTTTCCGCTGTCGCATCTTTAGAGCTCGGGATCTCCTCATCTAGCAAACAAAAGGAGAGGCACGCATCAGTTGTGTTGGTTTTCAACATCATGGAAGTGCCATAGTTGGGAATATTCCATCCCAAATTGAGCCAGAAACACATTGGAACTAATGGGACGTTGTTTTATACATTTCCGAGCACAATTCAAAGTGCTGGTCTTCGACTATAAAGTATAGATAAGCAGAGGGCTACACCTAGATATAAGCTACAAAGCAATTCAGGTGTCTGAATCAAACAGTACACGATATGTATCAAAAGTAGTAAAGTATATTCGCTAGTACAAAATAAAGGTGAACAATCCACAATGGGACAATGTAAATTGTAAGTACAAGTACAGCACTATTACACAGTGGTAAAATACTTCTCAATGAGAATTTGTATCACAATCAAATACAGTTTATAACACAAGTTAATGGCAGATAACAAATATAATATACAGAAGTCTGTAGATGAGCAAATACATTAGTATCGTCTCATGTCCTGGGTTGTTGCTGGTATTAAAATGTCTCTAGATATTAGTAACAGTAGGGCGCCAGGAGCGAAGTCCATTTAAAACGGAGGTTGGAGAGATCCGGACCGCTCGAAGTTGCCTCTGGCATACAATGCGCATGCGCCGGTTCGTGTTATGTTGAACCGCTGGGCAGGCTGGTCACTGTAGTTTCTCCTGTGCTGGCCAAGGTAAGCGCGCAGGATGCTCTTGGAATGGTCCGTCCTCCTGTCAAATTGAAAACGCTCAAAAGACTATACTCCTCTGAGGACGCCCAATTATACAGCCTCTGAAGAAGTCCATAGGACGAAACGGCCCCCCGCCGGCCTGGGGGTGAGCTCCTGCCGTCAGGCAACCCTCCCCGCATCTTCCTCACCACTGTGACATTTGCGTGGGACAGCTTTACCCTCCGCTGCACTGGCAGCTTGTTAAACTCTCAGATGCTAGCCAAGCCTACAATACTACCAAGACCATACTCCTCAGCGGCTCGCTACCATAGCGATGCCGCGCCTGCGCACTGCGCGCTTACCTTGGCCAGCACAGGAGAAACTACAGTGACCAGCCTGCCCAGCGGTTCAACATAACACGAACCGGCGCATGCGCATTGTATGCCAGAGGCAACTTCGAGCGGTCCGGGTCTCTCCAACCTCCGTTTTAAATGGACTTCGCTCCTGGCGCCCTACTGTTACTAATATCTAGAGACATTTTAATACCAGCAACAACCCAGGACATGAGACGATACTAATGTATTTGCTCATCTACAGACTTCTGTATATTATATTTGTTATCTGCCATTAACTTGTGTTATAAACTATATTTGATTGTGATACAAATTCTCATTGAGAAGTATTTTACCACTGTGTAATAGTGCTGTACTTGTACTTACAATTTACATTGTCCCATTGTGGATTGTTCACCTTTATTTTGTACTAGCGAATATACTTTACTACTTTTGATACATATCGTGTACTGTTTGATTCAGACACCTGAATTGCTTTGTAGCTTGGACTATAAAGCCCTATACGACTCCGGCCCAGCTTACTTGTCCGAACGTATCTCCCTCTATGTTCCACCTCGTAGCCTAAGATCCGTGGGAAGGCCTTGCTCTCGGTCCCGCCAGCTTCGCAAACACGGCTGGCGGGGAAGAGGAACAGGGCCTTCTTGGTGGTAACCCCCCCACCCCCACCTATGGGACTCGCTCCCCGGCAAAATCAGATCAGTATCCTCCCTCCTTTCTTTCAGAAAGAAATGAAAGACATGGCTGTGGAACCATGTGTTTGGACAATGAATATAATGGCACTCAACATTGAACCGAACCTTGTGATTGTTGAAATGAAAAAGCTTTTTGGATTGTGTAGATAATGTTATTGTAACTAATGTTATCTGTGCTTTGTGTATGCTTTTATCTTTTTATTATACTGTATCCCCTACGGCATTGAATCGTTGCCATGTTAGCCACTCTGAGTCCCCCTGCGGGGGTGAGAAGAATGGGGTAAAAATGGCGTAAATAGTAATAAATAATACTACGCTTACTTGAATGTAATGCTCACCTTTTTTGGCCAAATGACCTCACCAAAATTGGGGTGCACATTAGGTTTGCATCACACAGTAATGTTAGTGCTGAGCCAAAGGGGAATAATAGTAACACTAATAATAACACTTTATTTGTATTCCTCCCTATCTCCCCAAGGGGACTCAGGGCGGACTCCAGTATCTACAGACACAGGCCTCAAAACAATGACACACAGATACAAAGATAAAGATAAAGGCTTCCCCTTCATCTCCGGCTCTGGAAGTGGTGCTCATTCCCATTTCTAAGATGAAAAATCTGCATTCTTCATAGACACCTCCAAGGTCATGTGGCCGGCATAGCTGCATGGAGCACCATTTGCCTTTCCCACTGAGGCGGTACCTATTGATCTACTCACATTTGCATGTTTTCGAACTGCTAGATTGGCAGGAGCTGGGGCTAACAGCAGGAGCTCACCCAATCCGGTCAGCAAGTTCAGCAGCTCAAAGGTTTAACCCGTTGTGCCTTCATGAGCTGAAGTTCTTTGTTTTCTGATGTTTGTGATATTTTTTGTGATTTGTTGTTCGGACACGGCCCCATATAAGCCGCTCCGAGTCCCCTTTAGGGAGATGGATGCGGGTTAGAAATAAATTATTATTATTATTATTTATTTGGGAGACGTCATCTTTAAGTAATTTAATTAAATGGCCAAATTTCCATGCTATGCAATCCTGGGATTTGTAGTTTGAACATTAGGAAGAACTTCCTGACTGTGAGAGCCATTCAGCAGTGGAACTCTTTGCCCCAGAGTGTGGTGGAGGCTCCTTGTTTGAAGGCTTTTAAACAGAGGCTGGATGGCCATCTGTCAGGGGTGCTTTGGATGCGATTTTCGTGCTTCTTAGCAGAAGGGAGTTGGACTGGATGGCCCATGAGTTCTCTTCTAACTCTATGACATGACTCCCTTTTTGTGTGTGTTTCAAAGAAATAAAAGCAGGATATCAATATTAATACTACTACTACTAATAATTGTTATTTTAATTGGAATTTTGATGGTATGTTTTAGACTGCCTTTGGTGCTTTACTGCATCCTTTTGTGGTAATCTAAACGGCACACCAACTTGCTCCATTTTGACTCCTTACTCAGAAATAAAAGATAAAATAAATAATAATATTTGGTCCCAGTATTCCTCAGTGTACGGAAGGTGTCATATAACTCTGCGTAAAATACAACAGTTACTCTTAACCTGGTGAGCTGAATAAGCAACAGCAGCTACTGAATAAACCATCTCTGAACATTTACAGCTTAGCCATAAATGTTTAGTTTCTTAGGAACGAAAAGTTAATTACAGCATGTGTTTAAATAGTTTTACATTGCCTTCCTAAAAACTTGATTTCTGTTTGTAAGGCCCTTGCCTCTTCCAGACTCCAAGACCTGCTGCTTATCCAGCCAATGAAAACACATGAAACTTCCAGTACTAACAATTTACTTTTTAAATATATTGCAACCTCCTCTGTAAAAATAAAATAAAATACTGCGTTGTGTCAGATCTTAAAAAACTAAACATGCAACTGTTTAGGTAAGTGTTTCTCAACTTTCTTAATGCCGCGAGCCCTTAATACAGTTCATTATATTGTGGTGACCCCCAACCATAACATTATTTTTGTTGCTACTTCATCACTGTAATTTTGCTCGTGTTATGAATTGTAATGTTAATATCTGATATGGAGGATGTATTTGCATTCACTGGACCACATTTGGCACAAATACCCGATATGCACAAATTTAAATACTAGTGGGGTTGGAGGGGATTGGTTTTGTCATTTGGGAGTTGTAGTTGCTGGGATTTATAATTCACCTACAATCAAAGAGCATTCTGAACTCCACCAACGATGGAATTGAACCAAACCTGGCACACAGAACCATGACCAACAGAAAATACTGGAAGGGTTTGGTGGGCATTGACCTTGAGCTTTGGAGTTGTAGTTCACCTACATACAGAGAGCACAATGTTCTCACACAATGATAGATCTGGAACAAAACTTGGCACAAATACTCAATATGTCCAAATATGAACACTGGTGGAGTTTGGGGGAAATAGATCTTGACATTTGGGAATTGTAGTTGCTGGGATTTATAGTTCAACTACAATCAAAGAGCATTCTGAACTCCACCAATGATGGACTTGAACCAAACTTGGCACACAGAAAAACTCCCATGACCAACAGACAATACTGGAAGGGTTTGGTGGGCCTTGACCAAGGTTGAGCTTTGGTTTAGGTTGTAGTTCACCATATATACAGAGAGCACAATGTTCTCACACAATGATAGATCTGGAACAAAACTTGGCACGCCGAGGGCGAAGGGAAGGAAATCGGCTCAATATCCCCCCAAATATGAACACTGGTGGAGTTTGGGGAAATAGATCTTGACATTTGGGAATTGTAGTTGCTGGGATTTATAGTTCAACTACAATCAAAGAGCATTCTGAACTCCACCAATGATGGACTTGAACCAAACTTGGCACACAGAAAATACTGTATTTTCTGATGGTCTTTGGCAACCCCTCTAACACCTCGCGGGCAGCAGAACAGGAGTCAATGACCTCAAGGTTGGGAAGTTTTTGGGGGTTGTAAAGACTGAGGTGGGTTTTTGATATATATATATATATATATGGTATATATGTGTGTGTGTTTGTGTTTGGGTGTGGTTTGTGTGTGTGTGTGATATATATATATATATGAATGAAATTTCAACTGGTTGCTTCTAGAGACTTTTATTTGGACGAGGGAGTCATTTTTGGTAGCTTCCGGAGAAAATGGGAGATAGTAATGGGATATTATTACCATCCAGAAATAAATAAAACAAAAACTGTCTCCCAGAATAGCTTCTGTTCTCAAAGACGCAGATTTGGGTCTAGAATAGGGAGGTATTTGGCCGCAAATGACAAAGCTTTCAACGAGTTACAGACCCTTAGTACAACTCAAGATGCATCTACAGCAGGCATAGGCCAACTTCGGCACTCCGGGTGTTTTGGACTTCAACTCCCACAATTCCTAACAGCCTACCGACTGTTAGGAATTGTGGGAGTTGAAGTTCAAAACACCTGGAGGGGCTAAGTTAGCCCATGCCTGTTATAATGGGAAAGGTGGCATATACATCAAAAGATTGACCAGAACTCACTTCCAAAGCTGGAGGAGATAGTGGAATGACTGGCTTGGCTCTGGAGGGTCCCAGAGGGGCTGGGTGAGGACTCGTCGTCGGTATCGTCGCTGTCAAAAGGCACCAGGTCCCTATTGGTGCTGTCCATGGGCTCTGAAAGCTCCAAGGAAGACCCCGAGATGGAGATATGCAGACATTGCTGAGGTCCAGGCTCCTCCAGGTTTGCCGTCTGGACCGGTTCTGAGGACGGACTAGTCAGAGATGTGGGACGCTCTCTGGGGGTCAAAACAAAGGGGAAATCATAGAATCATACAATAATAGAGTTGGAAGAGACCACATGGGCCATCTAATCCAACCCCCTGCCATGCAGGAAAAGTACCATAAAAGCACCTCTGACAGATCGCCATCCATCTATGATACTTCACCTTGTTGATGAGAAGCTTCCCACCAGAGTGGAAATAATCTATCAGACAAATGGCAAACGATTTAACCTCAGCAGACGGAAAGCCAAAACCAAGGTAACAAGAACATCTGTTACATAACTCCAATATGCCTACGATAATGTAGTCTGTGCACATTCAGAAGACCTAAATGCAATGCTAAACACCTTTACAGAAGCATATGACAAGCTCGGTCTCTTATTTAACATTGAGAAAACCAAAGTGCTATTCTAGCAGTCACCAGCCAATCCCTCTGCAATGCCAGAAATACAGTTTAATGGTGTAAACCAGGGCTGCCAAGGAAGTCGATTGCGATTGACCAGTCAATCCCTGGACCGAAGGAGGTTGATCCTAGCCGGATGGGGTGCTTCTCAGAGGGGGCGGAGCCAGGCCATGCCAAGCCCCGCCCCCGGCTTTGGCACTCCCAGCAGCTTCTCCAGGCTTGAGAATGGTAGTGCCAAGCCAGCCTTGTGCTAGCTATGTCACCACTGGCTTGGCATTGCCACCCTCAAGCCTGGAGAAGCTGCTGGGAGCTCCAAAGCCAGAGGGGGGAGGGCAGGGCTTGGCACGGCCTGGCCCCCCCCTGGCTTCCGCTCTACCAGCAGCTTCTCCAGGCTTGAGGATGGCAATGCCAAGCCAGTGGTGGCATAGCTAGCACAAGGCTGGCTTGACACTGCCATCCTCAAGCCTGGAGAAGCTGCTGGTAGAGCTGAAGACAGAGGGGGGCGGAGCCAGGCCGTGCCAAGCCCCCCCCGCCCCTCCCCTCTCCAGCCTTGAGGAGGTAGGTAGATCTGACTTGGTTTTATTATAAGTAGCTTGCGTGCTGAAAAAGTGTGGGCACCCCTGGTGGCAGCCACCTCTCCACAAAAGTCAACATTGACACTGAAATGCAGCACCGCCTGAGCTCTGCAAGTGCAGCATTTGTCTGAATGAAACAAAGTGTTTGGGACATCTGTAGGGAGACCAAAGGGCTTGTTTATAAAACCATTGTCCTCCCAACCCTGCTATACGCCTGCGAAACGTGGACTGTCTACAGACGTCACACTCAACTCCTGGAATGATTTTATCAGTGCTGCCTCCAAAAAATCCTGCAAATCTCTTGGGAAGACAGGCGGACAAATGCCACAGTGCTGGAAGAAGCAAAGACAGCCAGCATTGAAGCGATGGTCCTCTGCCATCAACTCCGCTGGACTGGCCACGTTGTCCGAATGCCCGATCACCTTCTGAGCACTCTAACTGGAGGTCAGCTGTGACCAGCACTGCTGCAAAATTCAAGGAGGCACGAATGGAGGGCGAAAAGGAGAAACGTGCCAAGAGGAAGATGTGTCAAAACAGCTCCGAGTAGGACTGCCTTTCATCTGGAAACTGATGTCCTCACTGCAGAACAACATGCGGATCAAGAATTGGGCTCCACAGCCACCTATGGACTCACTGCCAAGACACCACATCTGGAAGACCATCGTTCTCGAGCTACGAGGGATCGCCTAAGTAAGTAAGAAAAAGCTTCCAAGGAAAACAGAAAGCAAAGAGGGCTGATCCTCACCAAACTGCAAGTCTCACGATTACATAGCACTGAGCCATGACTCTTCAAGTGGTGCCAAACTGCATTAATTCTGCAATATTGTACATACTGTGAAAACCTAATAAAAATAATATGAAAAAATCCATTTTCTTAGTTATTTTACTATGCAAGGGCTTTCCATGGAGAGGCCTATTTATTTCACTTGGAACAGTGTAGATCAGGCCTGGGCAAACTTAGTCCCTCCAGGTGTTTTGGACTTCAACCGGCTGTTAGGAATTGTGGGAGTTGAGGTCCAAAACACCTGGAGGGAGGGCCAAATTTTGCCCATGCCTGGTGTAGATGCATTGTTTCAAGTGAAATCGTATCAGCAGGAATGAATCAATCAAATATATTCCTTGGGATCTATCTGCCCCCACCTTGATTGCTCCTCAGCCAGGTATGAAGTAGCTGTGCATGTCGGGGGTGCATCTACACCAGGGCTGCCCAGGAAGTCGATCGCGATCGACCAGTTAATCCCGGGACCAAAGGAGGTCGATCCTAGGATGGGGCGCTTCTCAGAGGGGGCGGAGCCAGGCCGTGCCAAGCCCCACCCCCTCCCCCCGCTTCGGCACTCCCAGCAGCTTCTCCAGGCTTGAGGATGGCAATGTCAAGTCATTGGTGGCATAGCTAGCACAAGGCTGGCTTGGCATTGCCATCCTCAAGCCTATAGAAGCTGCAGGGAGCTCCAAAGCCAGAGGGGAGGGGGAGGGGCTTGGCGCAGCCTGGCTCCGCCCCCCTCTGGCTTCCGCTCTACCAGCAGCTTCTCCAGGCTTGAGGATGACAGTGCCAAGCCAGCTTGGCATTGCCACCACTGGCTTGGCATTGTCAAGCCTGGAGAAGCTGCTGGGAGCTCCAAAGCCAGAGGGGGGGGGCGGGACTTGGCGCTGCCTGGCTCCGCCTCACTCTGGCTTCCACTCTACCAGCAGCTTCCCCAGGCTTGAGGATGGCAGTGCCAAGCCAGTGGTGGCATAGCTAGCACAAGGCTGGCTTGGCATTGCCATCCTCAAGCCTGGAGAAGCTGCTGGGAGCTCCAAAGCCAGAAGGGGGTGGAGCCAGGTTACCACGCCAAGCCCCACCCCTTTCCAGCCTTGAGGAGGTAGGTAGATCTTTCTGACTTGGTTTTATTATAAGTAGCTCGCATGCTGAAAAAGTGTGGGCACCCCTGATCTACACTATTGAATCAATGTTTGATACCACGTGAACAGTGTCTCAATGCTATGGATATACTGGTGCCCAAGTGGTGTTGAACTGCATTAATTCCACAGCGCAGATGCCCTCAGGGACCTGCAGTTTAGAAAAGCATCTCCTTTCCCCACCTGTAGGTCCTCTTGAGTCCTGGCACGGAGGCAATGCAAAGGATCCTGGCGGAGCAGACGGCGATGCAAGCTTCCACAATGGGCTCCTTCCGGATGCTGAGGAGGCAGACCTGTCCCACGTAGCCGTCGCTATTGCAAACCCAAACTTCATAGGCATTTTCGGAGCTGCTATGGCTGGGAGAGGCGCAGGAGAACTGCAGGAGTGAACAGAACAGAAGGACCAGGTTCAAAACATGCTCCTCTTCTGCCGCCCTAGAGACAATATGGCATTGAATATTGCCATATTGTGAGCTGCTCTGAGCCCCCCTCGGGGTGAGAGAGAGAGAGAGTGGGATATACTGTATTTTCTGGCATACAAGACTACTTTTAAACCCAAGAAAATATTTTCAAAAGTCAGGGTTCGACTTATAAGCTGGGAGTCGTCTTATAGAGCGAGTGCTGAAACTTCCAATCCAGATTGGAGAATTTGTGGTTGCCGCATATGATGGGGGGAGCGCATAAATGGCAGTGGTCGCGTCCCTGCCGTATGAAGCGATTGTATGAAAGCATTAAGGGCAACACTGTACAAGTACGGTAGAAAAAAAATCAATTCGTCAGGATTCGTGGACTTAATGCAGTCCCGATGGTGAAGTGAAGGGGCGCCTCAGCAGGAAGGTGTAAATAAAGAGCGGAGCAAGCTGCAGGCGTCCGGGGTGCCCGGGGTATGGAAAAAAGAGATAGAGTTGCTCTAGGTCCAGAAAAACACACCTCTTTTACCTGTCTGGCCCGCCCTTGTATCGTATTACCGTACCTCCTCCTCTGCCTCTCAGATCTCGCTCCTGAAGCGGTGCAGGTGCGCATGTGCGAGATCTGAGAGGCAGAGAAGGCGGTACAGAAATAGGGAAATTGCCATATTGAAATAAAATCTGATGCTTTTTAAATGTTTATTTGGTGTGCGTTAGAAGAGGGGTAGTCTTATACGGCGAGTATATCCCAAACTCTGTATTTTACCTGGAAAAGTTGGGGGTCGTCTTATACGCCCAGTCGTCTTACACGCTGGAAAATACTGTTGTAATTGAGTCTTTAGCTACTACAGCTAGTAGCATTGGGGAAGATGCTGAGTCAATAGCATCAAACAGTAGCATGGATTTGGGCGAGGCTCTGGATGATCAGGCTCCTGTAGCTAGGATCAAAATGGCTGCTAGTGACTCAAGCCTGGAAGGCAGTGAACAGAGGAGAAAGATCCAGCACATACTTAGGGATCCCACTGATTCAGACACCTTTGAAGGGTTTCCTTGGGATGCAGAACTGCAGTCAGAAGAGACTGATACGTACTTAGATCTGTCATTAGTTCAGGAAGTGAGAGATGTATGTAATGCAGACTCTACCTGGTGACAGTACTTTCCTGGGGGTTGAGACGGATCAGGATTGGCCTTCTACACATTCAAAAGCTGAGTGGGACACTTTAAGCCAGCAAGATCGTTGGACAGCTTGGAGGTCTGTGCATAGTTCAGCAGCTGCAAGGAATGAAGCAGTTGTTGCTCTGGAACAGGGTGGGTTTTCAGATGATTCTGATGTTTAGTGTTATAAAAGAAGTGGGGATTTGACTTGGCCTTTACGGTGGTCAAAGAGTTGCTATTCTGGTTCGTGATCCTGTGTTCCTGACTTCGTGTACCTTTGATCCTGGTTCCAGTTACTCGTGAGTTATGGGTTACTTCTCCACTTTGT
Source organism: Anolis apletophallus (assembly GCA_030556195.1). Classification (NCBI taxonomy): domain Eukaryota; kingdom Metazoa; phylum Chordata; class Lepidosauria; order Squamata; family Anolidae; genus Anolis; species Anolis apletophallus. Next base: position 202,588,452 of record JARBWK010000004.1, read on the forward strand.
TCCTTGGGTGAGCTGCTGTAGCAGCTCTAGCTGATGTTGGGAAAAGGTGGGGGTTTTGGGATTCAATGCCTGATTCTTTGTTTAGTTGCTGCCGTGTACTTCTTGACCTTCGCTGTGACTGCTGTGAGTTCCTGCTGCAGAGTGTTGGTATCGTATTACATGGAGGGAGGTAGATGCTGTGTTTAATGGGGGCTGTGAATTATGTGCTTTCTGTATACTCAGCTCCTGACGACCCTGGCAAGTCTCCTCCTTTTCCATCTGTCTTTCTCCTACACTACGACATCTGGACTGGCTTTTGGACTTCTCTTCGTGAACACCCCCTGTTGGACGACGCAGACGGACGTCTTGTGTCTGTTTTGATTTTCCTCCACAGCATTCTTTTTGGGCATTCCTGGGATTTTTGTGGGTTTTAAAGCTGGATTTTGGCTACTTTTTTGTTAGTCCTCTTCCCATTTATTGTGCTAATAAACTTTTGTTACCTTTTTTACTCCTGGACTTGGCTGCTTATGTCTCTGTTCCATAACAAATACGGTACACAGAGTAAACTAAATAAATAAATACAGACTAAGACACAATGGAGAAATGTTTCCAAACTACAGGGAGTTCCCAAGTTACAGACAAGATTGGTTCTGTAGGTCTTTTCTGAATTCGAATTTGTATGTAAGTTGGAACAGATACATTTTAAAGTGTAACTCAGGCCAATCTTTGGATAATAACAACAATACTTTATTTGTATTCTGTCCTAGCTCTCTGAGAGGGCTCAGGGCAGATTTCAGCATACACAAACACAAAGGCAAATATTCAATGCTTAGAAACAACCAAGCACAGATAAAGGTAAAGGCTTCCCCTTCTAGTTCATCTCCATTTCTAAGCTGAAGAGCCAGCGTTGTCCATAGACGCCTCCAAGGCAACCTCACGTAGAGTAGTCTATATGGGATGTAACCAGAGCATGGACTACCGTGGCCATGTCAGACTTCCCAAGGTATGGGTGCAGCTGGCGCACAAGCTTTAACTGTGCAAATGCTCCCCTGGCCACCACTGAGACCTGGGTTTGATGCTTGAGATGGCAACAAAAGCCCAAGCTCTCAAGGTTTAAGCACATACCGGCATCAGAGGTCTTAGATTGTTTTATTAGAGGCTTATCACTTGAAGAAAATATGGATGGTTCCAACAGACTTCATTTCAAGCGCAATGAAGTTAAATGGCCAAGTGCCATGTAGGTTATAGCTGGCGATGGGAACAAATGTTTTGCTCAGTGCTGAATTAGCAGCTGAAAACTAACAGCTGACTGTGTGGGCAGAATTGGGAAAAAGGAGACCTACTTGCATCCCGCTCCTCGTCTTCATGATGGGAATGGCCTTCAGGAACTCGGGGTCCAGGCAGTTTTTGTTGGAAGCTGGTTAGGGAAAACAACAAGCAAGCAAACAAGCAGCAAAGTCATGTTTTAATCATGGTGGTAAGTATTCCTTTTAAACTTTTGCACTTGCATTTCAGTTGCATCTATTGGAAATTACTGTATTTATTTATTTATTTACAGTATTTATATTCCGCCCTTCTCACCCCGCAGGGAACTCAGGGCGGATTACAATGCACATATACATGGCAAACATTCAATGCCATAGACACACAACGTATATAGATAGACACACAGAGGCTATTTAACATTCCAGATTCATGAGGGAATTCCAGCCACCGGGGGTGCTGTCGCTTCACCTCTACTTGTGACACTGATGGAGTACTTCCTCATTCTTTTCCACAGTGCTGGAGATTATATGGCATCGTAAATTAGTTAAATTAGCCTCCCCACATAAGTGGTACCGAAATTTCCTACTTCACAGATGCAGCTGCAAAAGTCGACAGCACGCTAGACCAGTGTTTCCCAACCACTGTTCCCCGGCACACTAGTGTGCCGCGAGAAAGCCTCTTCCCCCCTCTCTGCAAATTCAAAGTCTCCGGAAACGCCGCTGAGCGAGCTGCAGTGCCAGGCCATGTTCGAGCTCAGAACCCGGCTCATCCTGCAAGGGCCCGACCCCTTCCAGCAGCCACACCACGCCGCCTTCAAGGCCTTCTTCCCGCGAGACCTGGTGCTGGCCTTGCTCTGTGGCACGGGAGGAGAAGGCCCAGCCTCGCCCTCACACTGCCACCCGTCAGGCCTGGACGCCGCTGTGCTGGACTACATCCAGGGTGGGCTGCGGCTGCTCATCAGCTGCCCGGCGGTGCTGTAGCTCTTCGCGCTGCTGCAGGAGGAGGACTTGCGGCTGGTGAGCGAGCGGCCCCTGGCCCCGCTCTGCGCCCGCCTCTGCCTGGCTGCCTGGCTTCTCGGGGGCGATGGAGGCGCAGACCTGAGTAATCAATACCCGATATCCAGAAAAGTGCTGCACCAGGACACAGCGCTTTTCCGGATATCGGGTATTGATTACTCAGGTCTGCGCCTCCATCGCCCCCGAGAAGCCAGGCAGCCAGGCAGAGGCGGGTGCAGAGGGGCCAGGGGGTGCTCGCCCACCAGCCGCGAGGCCTCCTACTGCAGCATCGCCAGGCTGCGCCCCATGGCCCCGAGAAGCCAGGCAGCCAGCCAGGCAGGAGGGAAATAAGGAAGAGGGAGGGGCCTGGGCTGAAAGGGGGCGAGGCCTAGGTAGAGGCCACGCTCCAAGTGACCAGGTGTGCCGCGGCTCAAAAAAGGTTGGGAAACACTGAGCTAGACAATGGTTTCCGACAATGGTGTCAGAGGCTATTTAACATTCCAACTTCTGGCCACCAGGGGAGCTGTTGATTCACCGCCCATCTGCGACACTGATGAAGTACTTTCTGCATTCCCCGCGTGCCTTTGCTGGAGATTTTTTATGGCCTCGTAAATTTTGTTAAATTAGCTTTCCCCATGCATAGATGTTACCTAAATTTCATACTTGACAGATGCAACTCTCTTTCGGGTTGCAAAGGTCGACAACAAGCTACACAATTGGTCGGAAGCTCACTCCGACCCGGGCTGGCTTCGAACTCATGACCTTTTGATCAGTAGTGATCTTAATGCAGCTGACTCCCAGTCAGCAGCACAACAGTCCCTGTATGCTGCCTTTGAACAGCTGAAGGACTTATTTTTATAGAGATTACATGGAGAAATACATCTGTCTTTCATTTGCATCAAATTAAAGACTACAGGTGATGAGATGGTGATACAATCCAACATTCCTCCCTACAGTGACTAGAACTAAAAGCATTATCCATGCACACAGAATCCTGGATGTAAGGAAGAAGCACAGGCTGGTCTTCATGATGATACGCTACTTTTCCATTTTTGGAGACCTATATATTTTATTTTCCTGATAGGGAGGAGCGTTTGATGTGCTGCCCAACAACATGGCCCTCCGAATGGGCTACCTAGTTTCTTCTTGGTGTCCTCAAAGGCCTGCTCGAAGCTGTGGCGTGCATCAGGGTTGGGGAACTCGAAGATGTAGGACTCGGTGCCATCCGCCTTGGTGGCCGTCAGCTCCATCTTGTTCGGTGGGAAGGACATGGTGAAGGACAGCGACTGCTTCTCAGCCAGCTCTCGGTGGATGGACGCCATCAGGTCCTTCAGGACGTCATCCAAGCCCTATTAGTGTAGAGGCAGATAGGCATTGTCAGAGGGGAGAAATATGGGTTGTTGTTGCTGTGAAGCAGGAATTGGCCAACTTCGGCCCTCCAGGAGTTTGGGACTTCAACTCAAGCCGCCAAGTCAATCAGTGAGGGTATCTACATAGAGGTAGCCTGGCCTCTGCTGCCTGGAGGCACCCTCTGTTTGGGAGGCATTAACTGGCCCTTGATTATTAGATGTCAAGACAGTAAATAAAGAACACCATTCAGAAACAGGAGAACTTTCAACAGCAGACGATCAGGTGCCAGTTAACACCTCCCAAATGGAGACTGCCTCCAGGCAACAGAGGCCAGGCTACCTCTATGCAGATACTCTCACTGATTGACTTTGCACCTCCATGGCTACTCGTGCTATTCAAGCTAGTGAACTGCAATATTCACACTTGCTTTAAACAGGTAAGGGTTCTTTCTCCCTCCTGGTCATTCCACAGGTATATATACGCTTCACAGCCAACAGAACCTCTGAGAATGCTATTGGCCACAGATGCAGGCAAAAGGTCAGAAGAGAATGCTGCTGGAACGTGGCCAGACAGCCAAAAAAACTCACAGCAACCCAGTGATTCCAGCCATGAAAGCCTCCAACAACACATTGAACATCTCTATGGAGACCTTTAAAATTTGAGATCACTCTTTACATATACATACATACATACATACAGGCCACTAAGGACAGTAATACACTTTTGGTGAATCAGAGGAAGCTCCACAGAGATGGAGGGGATCTGAATATGTTTTTACAGTTTTTAACTGAATTGTTTTTAATACTAATGATATTTAATTCTGTTTTAATATCTGTATATATTTTAAAATGGCATTGAAATGCTTTTAATGTTAGCTGCTTTGAATCTCCTTTGTGGAGACAAAAAGTGGGATATAAATGAACATAATAATTTTTTTTAAAGTATGGATCGTCGCTGTTGCAATCCCAGGTGACATTGAAGAGAAACAACTGGAAAAGCTGACATGATATGAGGATTTAAAGATCGAACAGCAGTCTCTGGCACAAGCCAGTCAAGGTGGTGCCAGTGGTGATCGGCACACTGGGTGCAGCGCCTTAAGACCTTGGCCTGCACTTAAACACAATCGGTGCTGAGAAAATTACCATCTGCCAGCTGCAGAAGGCCACCTTACTGGGATCTCCACGTATTATTCGCTGGTACATCACACAATCCTAGGCACTTGGGAAGTATCTATTCCAGGGGTGGGCAATTATTTTTTCCAAGGAGCCACACGAGTGGCAAAAAATATTATGGAGGGCCGCACCTACAGGCTGAACTACATTCTAATCTACATTATTTATTTATTTATTTATTTATTTACTATATATTACACATCATTAATATTAACATTAATATATCATGAAATATTCATATATTACTATTAATATCATAATTATTATATTATAGTATATATACAGACATTATAATATATTGAAATTATAATATAACATTAAATTATATCATTTATTATATTATTATTATATTATAAAATAATAATAAAAATCACTAAAATGAAATGAAATGAAATTCAAGAAGACAAGGTGCGAACCAAAATAGAGGCTGACATCCTCAAGAGAGGAAGGATCCCAAGATGGAATGGCGCAATGGACCCAGCCCAAAGGATGACAAAGTGGACCCAGCTGCCGCTGCAGCAGCGTAGAGCAGCAGATGATTGGAGACTGCAGGCCTCTGCCCGCTATCGCCCCCAGCCGTTCCCCAGCTGATCGCCCTGCCATGGGGTGCCTGCCATCCCGGCTTTGGAGTGCCTGCCATCCCGGGAGGCAATCTGGGCCTGCAGCGGGAGCAGTCAGCGATCTGAGGTGGCTGATCGCCCTGGCGAACTGGAAGACTTGATTGTCTTCCGGGTCACCAGGGTGATCAGCCCCGCAGGTCGCCGACTGCTTCCGCTGCAGACCCGATCACCTCCCAGGATGGCAGGCACTCCAAAGCCACCACTCCTCCGATCATTCTCCGGAGCAGCGGGCTGTCTGCTGATGTAGGCCCCACAGCCCGCGATGGGATGGTGGCAGTGGCAGGCCTTCCTCTTGTGGAAATGGCCCCGCCCCCGACGCCCTTCTCCCCGGGCACCGAAGGATCCACGGGCCGGTCTGAATCGGCCGCCAGGCCGCATCCGGCCCACGGGCCGTAAGATGCCCAGGTCTGGTCTATTCAATACAACAGTCAGCAGAGTGATCTTGTTTGCTGTGGTCTCATCCTGTGGTGTTTCAAATAATAATAATAATAATAATAATAATAATAGTGTCAAAGGCTTTCATGGCTGGAATCACTGGGTTGCTGTGAGTTTTTCGGGCTGTATGGCCATGTTACAGCAGCAATCTTTGCTAATGTTTCCTCTGCATCTGTGACTGGTGTTATCAGAGGTCCACAGATGCAGCCAAAACATTTGGAGAGAGTGCTGCTGGAACATAGCCATACAGCCCGAAAAACTCACAGCAACCCGATTATCATAATAATGATTTGTAAGGAGATTTCACAGTCCAGAGTAAGGCTTGCTTTGCATGTTCACCAGACTAGCTTTCCAAGGTTGGTGGGATACATATGAGGGCCTCGGTTGAAGATACTCTTACCTGATGGGGAAAACTCAGCGTTTCGGAAAGCTTGCTAAGTTGGCCGAGGGTGCTGAGGTCTTCGTCCAAACGGCAAATGGCCTTCTGGATGCTTTCACGGTTGGTGGACTGAGAGGCCCCTAAAGCCAGGCAGAAACCACAGGGGTGCATCAGACGAGAGGAGTCTCGCAAGTTAGTAAGCAATGTTTTACTGCAAATACAAACACTTGCCTTTTGCAATTGAGGTATGGGAAATGCCAGAAATCTGTTTGAAATATAGAATTCGGATGGCCTCTGTTTTGTAAGTGTTTCCAAAAAATTCAGGAGATTTGAAAAAAATTGTTTCGAATCCGATATTTTGTTATTGTTTTGTTTTGTTATTCCGCCCATTCATGGCAATGGGAAAACTTCCAGGGCTCATTTGTCCATTACAGATATCAGGATTAAACTTGCCACACTCGTAGGACACATTTATCATTGTACACCTCCCCCAAGTTTCAGAACCTTTCGCACATTCACTGATTTTTGGGAAATTTGAAAAGTTTTTACAAATTTGTGAAATTTTTACAAATGTATGAAGTTTTTACAAATCTGTAAACTTTTTACAAATTTGCAAAGTTTTAAAAAATAACTTTAAAAAAAACCCTACAGGTGCTATCTTTCTGAATTTATCTACACCGACACAACATAACTGAGGCATCATCCCTCCAAAGTTTCAGAAGGATTCATACATCCACTGATTTTTAGGCATTTTTTTTCAAAAAAAACAACTACAAGAGCTATCTCCTTTAATTTCTCTACACCAGGGCTGCCCAGGAAGTCGACGATGCGATCGACCAGTCGATCCCGGGACTGATGGAGGCCGATCCCAGCCGGATGGGGCCCTTCTCAGGTTTGAGGGGGCAGAGCCAGTCCGCACCAAGCCCCACCCCTCCCGGCTTTGGCACTCAAGCCCAGCAGCTGCTCCAGGTTTGGGGGAGGGCAGGGCCAAGCCAGCCTTGTGCTAGCTATGCCACCACTGGCTTGGCATTGCCATTCTCAAGCCTGGAGAAGCTGCCGGGAACTCCAAAGCCAGAGAGGAGGGGCAGGGCTTGGCGCGGCCCGGCTCTGCCCCCGTGTGGCTTGCCGCTATGCCACCAGCAGCAGCTCCAGGCTTGAGGATGGCAGTGTCAAGCCAGCCTTGTGCTAGCTATGTCACCACTGGCTTGGCATTGCCATCCTCAAGCCTGGAGAAGCTGCTGGGAGCTCCAAAGCCAGAGAGGAGGGGCGGGGTTTGGTGCTGCCTGGCTCCGCCCTCGGCTTCCGCTCTACCAGCAGCTTCTCCAGGCTTGAGGATGGCAATGCCAAACCAGTGGTGGCATAGCTAGCACAAGGCCGGCTTGGCACTGCCATCCTCAAGCCTGGAGAAGCTGCTGGTAGAGCGGAAGCCAGAGGGGGCGGAGCTAGGCCACGCCAAGCCCCCCCTCTCCAGCCTTGAGGAGGTAGGTAGATCTTTCTGACTTGGCTTTATTATAAGTAGCTCGCGTGCTGAAAAAGTGCGGGCACCCCTGCTCTACACTGACACAAGATAGCCAAGGCACCATCCCTCTGAAGTTTCAGAAGGATTTGCACATCCACTGTGTTTTAGGAATTTTCTTTTTCAATTTAAGCACCTTGGGCAAGTCACACTTTCTCAGCTTCAGAGAACTTCGGGCTTTCAATTTTTTTACGGCTTTCTGGATTAAAGTTGCCCCAATTATAGGATTCTTGATTTTATGATTTCCCCCCCAATTACAGCTTTTTGTGATGGGTTGAGGGGTCCTTTATGGAAGGTTTCCAACCCTATTTTTGACCAGGGACCACTTTGAAGAGAGTCCACTCTCCAACATTGACACTACTAATAATAATACAGTGTTCCCTCACTTATCGCAGGTGTTAGGTTCCAGGACCAGCCGCAAAAAGTGAAAAACTGCGAAGTAAGGATGCTATATATGTATATCGAATTCCGAGAGTGAGGCAGAAGCAAGGCGAGATTTAAAGGCACAGCACACCTTTTTTTGGCTAGCTATCTCTGCTTTACATTGCAATCTCTCTTGATTGGCTGCCTCCCTCCTGAGGAGGATGATGAAACCCCCTCTTCTACACTCCTTCGTTGCCAGGAAGCGGGATTAGAACGCCGCTCTGGGGAAAGGCTGCCATTCATAAACTGGGAGGAAAAAACCCGCGAAACAGCAAGTCCGCGAAAAGCGAACCACGAAGTAGCAAGGGAAGACTGTAGTAACTTTGTTTTTATACCCTGCCTCCATCTCCCCGAAGGGACTCGGGGCGGCTTACATGGGGTAAACCTAATCAACAGAGTTAAAACATAACATGTAGAAAATATATAACAACAGTATAAAAACAACATAAAACAACATTACAACAATAAAACAAGCATCAGAATCAACAAACAATGATATAATTCAAGTTTCGTGGGAGAGCGGACTGGTGTACAAACAATTCAGAGTATGCCTAGTTTAAAAAGTGCATAGGTCATACAGCAGCATAAGTGCATAGGTCATACATCGCCTTCCGTTAAGAGCCTGGGGGTCCATCTGGACTCCCAGCTGACCATGGAGGCCCAGGTCTCCGCGGTCAGCAAGGTTGCTTTTTTTCATCTGCGACAGGCTCGGAGGCTGGCCCCCTATATCTCCCGGAATGACCTGGCCACGGTGATCCAAGCTACGGTCATCTCAAGGCTGGATTACTGTAACGCGCTTTACGTTGGCCTTCCTTTGTCGGCGACCCGGAAGCTCAAGCTGGTGCAGAACACTGCCGCCCGGCTACTGTCTGGAACCCCAGCAGGCCGCCACATCACACCTGTTTTGCAGGATCTGCACTGGCTCCCAATCGAGCACCGGATCTCCTTCAAGGTGTTGGTTCTTACCTTTAAGGCCTTGCATGGCCTGGGGCCAGCGTATTTGAGGGACCGACTCACCCCACACTGTCCCCGAGATCACTACGCTCCGAGGATGCTAATTTGTTAGAGATACCTCGGCGAAATCGGCTAAACTGACATCTACTCGCCGGAGGGCGTTCTCCGTTATAGCTCCTACGCTGTGGAACGCCCTCCCGGCTGGAATGCGGGCTATAAAGGACCTGCTCCCGTTTAGACGCGCCTGCAAAACTTATTTGTTTAAGCAGGCCTTCGGTGAGTAGGTCCTGCCCATGTTCCGCTTTAGCCGCTGTCCTGGGGTGTCACGCTATCTAATTTCTGAACTGTACCTGGGGGTTTTGTATTTTGCTGTTTTAACTGTTTAATTATCTTAGAGGTTTTATCGCATTGCTTGTGTGTAGTTGTACCTTCGGTTCCTGTGAGCCGCCGCGAGCCTCAGGGAGTCGGCGGCATAGAAACACGAATAATTAAATAAATAAATAAGGATAAGAGCAATTATAACAGGCTCATTATGACTTTGGGTAGTACCATAGTAAGGTGCAGGGACAAAATTGTAGGTCATGGTTAGGGCCAACTATCCAGGGAATTGTCTAATCAAATACACAACAGAACATCCACCTCTTTAGTTCCTTACGAAACGTGGATAGGGAGGGTGCTAGCCTGATCTCCCTAGGGAGGGAGTTCCAGAGCCAAGGGGCCACCACCGAGTAGACCCTCTCTCTCGTCCCCACCAACTGCGCCTGAGATGGGGGTGGAACTGAGAGAATAGCCTCCCCAGAAGATTTTAGAGATTGTGTGGACTCGTAGGGGAAGATGCGGTTATGAAGATAGGCAGGTCCCGAACCGTTTAGAGCTTTATAGGTGATGACCTGCACCTTGAATTGGGAACAAATCGGTTTTTGGTCAACTTTAGATTTGGTTTGGTGATTAGGGGTGCTGACTCAGAAAACTGCATTGGATAGACCACATCAGCTCTAGTTTCTGATATGAAACATATGCCATCCAGTAGTCACCATCTGCTTGGTCCACAGATAAACATATTCAATAATCAAGAGTTGATGTGGTCTATCCCAGTGATTTTCAACCTTTTTAAAGCCGCGGCACATTTTTTACATTTACAAAATCCTGGGGCACACCACCAACCAAAATGACACAAAATGACACTCTAACTGTCATTTTACTAACTGTCACCCTCCCCACTCGTGACACTGCTGCTTCTGCCAACCCCCCTGCCCCCCCCGGGAGCCCCACATGCAGGAGGCCCGTCACCGTCCCACGGGGGAGGGCTGCGCTGAATGGCCGAAGCGCACGCGGGCTCGGCTGAGCAGGACAAATAGGAATTGAGCACAAAGGGCGGCTCCGAGCCTCAGAACAAACTGCAGCAGAGACTCGCAGCCGTCGCCACCCCCAGCTCTCCTTCCCGAAGGGGTTCAGCCCCCCCCCCAGGAGTGCCTCCCTCCCCGCCGCTAGAAGGCAGAAAGCCTCGCCTCGAGCCTCCGGGAGCGGGGTCGGACGGGGGCAGCCCTTGCGGACTCCTCCTCCTTGCTGCCGGAGGGGAGGAGGGCAGAAGAGCGCCCAGGAGCCAGGAAGCAGGAGCCGCAGCCCCGCCATGTAGCCCTTGGTGCGCAGAGGGGGAAGGGAAGGAAGGAAAGGAGAGAGAGAGAGGAGGGAGGAAGGAAAGTTCTGGACGCCGAGGGCTCTCCCTGACTGCAGCCAGGCTGGCTGGCATTGCTGCTTCGGCCAGGAGCGCCTCATTCCCACTGCCTGAAGTTTCCTGCTAGGCTCTTTCTCTCTCTCTACACTGTAATTTCCCACGGCACACCTGATGATCTCTCACGGCACACTAGTGTGCCGCGGCACACCAGTTGGGAAACACTGGTCTATCCAATGCAATTTTCGGAATCAGAACTCCAAATAACCCCAGGAGCAGGCCTAAAAACAGAAACACCAAGGCGCTCCCACTTCCAGGCGCCACATGGAACAACATCACTCAAGAGGAAGGAGGAGGAGGAGAAGAAGCAGTCAGGAGGCTTCTTGTTGCACCGTTAGTGGGTAGTCACCCTCTCCCCTCCCAACATACTCGTTGCCTCGACACTATAAGAGGGCTTCACGAGACCAGTCATTCTTGTTGCAACCGTGTAGTAACAGTGAGGTCGCAGACCACACTTTAGTTCTTGGGGACCACAGGTTGGGAACCACTGCTTTATGAGAAACTATCATATTTACAGCTAACAGGATGAAACCTGGGACATTTGTAGGACACATTTACCACTGTTAGCCTGTCAGGTTTCTGAATGTTTCACTCATCCATTAATTTTTAGGAATTTTTAAAAAAGTTTTTACAAATTTTTTTTATAAAAAAAACTACAGAAGGGATCTCTTTGACTTTTTGGACAATGAAACAATATATTTAGCGCATCATTCCTCCCAAGTTTCAGAACATTTTGCTCATGCACTGATATTTTTAGAATTTTTGACAATTTTCTCTCTTTCCTAGACTAAGTTATTTGGCAACTGAAGGTTTCATAAAAATGTTTTGATTTGGAGCCAGAGGAAGGCAATGCCCATGTCAATTGGCCTACCAAAGGGAAGTCATTTGCAACTATAGTGCCTGTGCCATGGCTAAAAGTGCTTTGTCCTGTGTTCTCACACAATATATTACTCTCGCTGATGGGATGCAAAGAAAGTTTTTGGCAGTAGATGTCTGTTCTCACACAAACATATGTAAGGAAAGGCGTTTTCCTTCACATATCAAGGTCTGAAGCAATTCAATTATGCAAACGACATCCTTCCAAGATGCAAGTTGGGCACTTGGACTGCATATTTGCCATGACCAGTTTATGCAGGTCTTAATTTAAAGCGAAATATCATCTTTTTGATTGATAACAACAGTGGGAACGGCAACAAACCTTTCACAATGTCGACATCTTCCAAGGGTAACTTCCAGAGCAATTTGTACTTGCTGGCTGTGTCTATAACACTGGCGGCTGTGTAACTGGTGAGAGAATAAGAAAAACAGAAAAACAAAAATTGAAACATGATGGATTGCAATACTCGACGTGACCACTAGGTGACAGGGTTGACACATTTTTAGAAGGGAAATGCACACAGCAAAATAATGAAGACTTGGGATGTATATTGAAGACAGTCAAAGCAGAAAGTGCAAAGACTGGTTTACAGCTGGTCAGGTCACCCTTTAGAACAGGAATAGGCAAACTTTGGCCCTCCGGGTGTTTTGGAGTTCCACTCCCACAATTCCTAACAGCCTCCCAGTTGTTAGGAATTGTGGGAGTGGAAGTCCAAAACACCCAGAGGGCCAAAGTTTGCCCAGACTTGGTTTAGATCATGGGTTTTGTAATAGTTCACTTACAGACTCATGGAACTTCGGCGCAGGGACCCCGACTTGCGCTTCAAAGTGGTGCAGACCAAAAGATCTGTGAAGAGGAAAAGGGAACGGTCTTTCTTTCCACCGATGGCTTTCTGTAACGAGACAGAGACACAGTCAACAAATAATTATAATAATAATTATTATTATTATTTGAAACACAACAAGATGAGTCCACAGCAAACAAGATCATTCTGCTGGCTGTTGTATTTGATCACACGTCGGACACTCCCCAAGTGTCTAGGATTGTGTGATGTATCCACGAATAAATGCAAAGCAGATCCCAGTAAGGTACAGAATCATAGAATCCAGGCCCGGATTACCTATAAGGCCACCCTAGGCCATGGCCTAGGGGCGCAAGCCAAAGGGGCACAGTTCACATGGACCAAAAAAATGTTGAAAGAAAACCGCAACGCGTGGCATGGAGATTCTCTCTCTCTCTCTCTCTCTCTCCCTCTCTCTCTGGGGAGGGCGGGTGGAGAGCGCTGCGAGGGGGCCGGGGAGGAGGGAATTGCGCCCCCCTCACCATCTTCCCCGCCCCCTTGTCAAGGAAGGAGGGCGTAAGGAGGAGGAGGCGGAGGGAAGCACCCGGGGACGCTGCCGGGCATGCGTGGCACCCAGGAACATGGCGGAGGAGGCAGAGGCGCTTGCACCCTCCTGCTGCGCATGCCCAGCAGCGGCCCTGTCGCCGGGGCTTCCCTCCGCCTCCTCCTCATGCCCTCCTTCCTTGAGTCAAGGGAGGGCGTGAGGAGGTGGAGGGAAGCCCCGCCCCCAGGGCCGCTGCCGAGCATGCGCAGCACCCAGGAATATGGCGGAGGAGGCAGAGGCGCTCGCACCCTCCTGCTGCGCATGCCTGGCAGCGGCCCCGGGCATGGGGCTTCCCTCCTCCTCCTTGCGCCCTCCTTCCTTGACTCAAGGAAGGAGGGCGCGTGCCACGAGGAGGAGGAGGAGGTGAGGGGTGTGGTAAAGGTTGGTTTGGGGGCATAATTCCAAAGTGTGGCCTAGGGCACCAAAAAGGGTTAATCCGGGCCTGATAGAATCATAGAATCATACAGTTGGAAAAGACCTCATGGGCCATCCAGTCCAACCCCATTCTGCCTAGAAGCAGGAAAACTACATTCAAAGCACCCCTGACAGAAGGCCATCCAGGCTCTGTTTAAAAGCTTCCAAAGAAAGAGCCTCCACCACACTCCAGGGCAGAGAGTTCCACTGCTGAACAACTCTCACAGTCAGGAAGTTCTTCCTAATGTTCAGGTGGAATCTCCTTTCTTGTAGTTTGAAGCCATTGTTCCATTGTGTCCTAGTCTCCAGGGCAGCAGAAAACAAGCTTGCTCCCTCCTCCCTATGACTTCTTCTCACATACTTATACATGGCTATCATGTCTCCATTGCTAATTCACAGATTGGATTAAAAAAAGCTTGCTCTAGGAATCGCTAGCTTCTCCAGTGTATTGTTATGGTCAGTTTCCAGGAGAAGTTGATGACAGCATAAAACAACAAACAAGAGGGGAGGACAAGTAAAATCCTGTTGAAATTCCTTCATCCACGGGAACCACCTCCAGTTTTCCACTGGCAACCCTATGTCCTCCTTTTCTATTGCCGTGAAGACGTTTGTTTGTTTTTATTGTTTATTATATTTATTACTAGCTTGGGGACCCGGCCCTGCCCGGGTTATTTGAGAAAGGCATTGTGTGCCAAGGTTGGTCCTTATCAGATGTTCACGTGGCTTGCAGTGGTCTCAGGAAGTTAGTGAAGGTACTGCAAGTCCCATCGGCCATGGTCCATCCCCCTCCCAACAGCACCAGGATGTAGAGTGGGTCATGGTGGCTCTGTGTGCCACGTTTGGTCTGGATCATTCATTGGATGAGGGTCACAGCGGTCTCGGAAGGTGAGTGAAGGTACTTCAAGTTCCATCATCCATGGTCCATCCTCCTTCAAATGGCACCAGGATGTAGAGTGGGTCATGAGGGCTCTGTGTGGCAAGTTTGGTCTGTATTGGTCATTGGATGAGGGTCACAGTGCTCTCAGGAAGTGAGTGAAGGTACTTCAAGTCCCATCATCCGTGGTCCGTCCCACACAAAACTGCACCAGGATGTAGAGTGGGTCATGAGGGCTCTGTGTGTCAGGTTTGGTCTTGATCAGTCATTGGATTAGGTTTACAGCAGTTTTGGGAACTGAGTGAAGGTACTTCAAGTCCCATCATGCATGGTCTGCCCTCCTCCAAACTGCACCAGGATGTAAAGTGGGTCATGGGGGCTCTGTGTGTCAAGTTTGGTCTTGATCAGTCAGTGGATGAGGGTTGCAGCAGTCTGGGGAAGTGATTGGAGGTATTTCAAGTCCCACCATCCATGGTCTGCCCTCCTTCAAACTGCACCAGGATGTAGAGTGGGTCTTGGGGGTTTTGTGTGCCAAGTTTGGTCTTGTTCTGTCATTGTTGGGAGCCGCAAAGTGTTTTGGTCTGAAACCATGGCTGATTGCCTCAGGTCTTTTCCTTATCCCCCTCTGGCAGTTTAGAGTGTCGGAATGTTCGTGGTGGCGACTGCCTCAGGCCTTTGCCTTTTCCCCCTCTGGCAGTTTAGAGTGTCGGAATGTTTGTGTTGGCTGGCCAATTAGAGGCGTTATGCAAATACTCCCTCACTGGCAACCAATCATGTTGCCAGAATGTAGAGGCCGGGAGCCAATCAGAACGCTGCCGCATACATACAAACCCGCAAACATACAAACATACCGCTTTATTATATATATAGATTTTTATCCCATTTTTTTCTTCCATAGCTGACAATTACCCTTGTGCTTGTACCAGTGCTCTCCCAAAAATAATTTGGATAATTTCACCCTATTACGGCACCTCAGTCGAATGAACAACCTCCCTTTGGCGTGGAAATCTATTGCAATTTCCTTGCATAATATGTGGCTTCATTCCTTGCCACTGGGGAGCTGTGCCTGCTAAGGAACACCTCTTGTTCATTACCCCGTTGTATAATTAAGGCAATAAACCTTGCTCATCACCCTAGGGAGTATTTCCTTTATTTAAATAGATACAAATTAAACACACTTAATTCCACTAAGAATCCACACAAGGGATGGGAAGGAGGGGAGCATTAAGGGATCACATTTTTAAAAATGATGGTTGTGTGAATGAATTTCGACAGCTTGTAGCCAAATGGCAAGATTATAGCACTTTGAACCTCTTTAATTGCCACGGAACTCTGCCATGTAAGCTAGTATCTGAATATAGATTATCTGCTTTGAACTGGATTATATGGTCCTGTAACACAGTGTTTCCCAACCTTTTTTGAGCCGCGGCACACTTTTAACATTAAAAAATCCGGGGGCACACCACCAACCAAAATGACACAAAATGACACTCTAACACAGTAAAGAACGGTTGGGGGTTGGTGGCCTGCTGGGAGCAGCTGCTGGGAGTGCGAAGCCGGGGGAGGGGCGGAGTCAGGCTGTACCATGCCCCGCCCCCTACCCCCGGCTTCACCTCTCCCAGCAGCTGCTCCAGCCTTGAGGGGGCAGTGCCAAGCCAGCGGTGCCAGAGCCAGCACAATGCTGGCTTGGCACTGTCCCCTCAAGGCTGGAGCAGCTGCTGGGAGTGCTGAAGCCGGGGGAGGGGCAGGCCAGAGCCATGCCCCTCCCCTCCCCCCAGCTTCAGCTCTCCTACAGAGGAGGAGCATGAGTGGTGAACGGGCTTCAGTGGGCGGGGCTCCTCATCCACGCGGCTTCAGCGAGGGCCGAGAGTCATGGTGGGAGTCATGGCGGATTGGAGGCTGGCTGGGGAAACGGCCGAAGGAGGCGCCCCCCCGGTTCCTTCTTCTTTTTCTTTGCCACTGCCCGGCCCTTCCTCCTCCTCCCCCAAGCAGCAGGAGTTTGGCAGGAGGGGGGAGGAAGGGGGGCAGAGAGCTTTTCTCGTGGCACAGCAGGAGGTCCGTCACGGCACACTAGTGTGCCACGGCACACTGGTTGAGAAAGACTGCTGTAACAAATGCATATACAATGGCTCCACTAAGACTGAAAAATCAACTAATTTGAAGACCACTGTGAAGTTATTGAATGAATTACAATGGAGTTTTTACTAGGCCCAATAGTTTTAAGGCTAGTTTTTCTTTCTAATTATTACAAGGGTACTCTAGTCCAGTGTTTCCCAACTGCTGTGACGCAGCACAGTAGTGTGCGACGCAGCACAGTAGTGTGCCGTGACGGACCTCCTGGGGTGCCGCGAGAAAAGCTCTCTGTCCCCTTCCTTCCCCCCTCCTCCTGCCGAACGCCTGTTGCTTGGGAGAGGAGGAGGAAGGGCCAGGCGGCGAAGAAAAATAAGAAGGGGCCGGAGCGCCGCCTCCTTCGGCCGTTTCCCCAGCCTCCAATCCGCCACGACTCCCGCCCCTCGCTCGCTGAAGCCACGCGGAGAAGGAGCCACGCCCACCACTCATGCTCCGCCCCTTCCGTGCGGCTTCAGCTCTCCCACAGCTTCTCCAGCCTTGAGGGGGTACTGCCAAGCCAGCATTGTGCTGGCTCTGCCACCACTGGTTTGGCACTGCCCCCTCAAGGCTGGAGAAGCTCTGAGAGAGCTGAAGTCAGGGGGAAGGGGTGGGGCATGGTGCGGCCTGGCTCCTCCCCCTCCCTGACTTCGGCACTCCCAGCAGGCCACCATCTCCCAGCCGTTCTTTACTGTGTTAGAGTGTCATTTTGTGTCATTTTGGTTGGTGGTGTGCCCCTGGATTTTTTTAATGTTAAAAGTATGCCGCGGCTTTAAAAAGGTTGGGAAACACTGCTCTAGTCTAAGGATGTACACTGTCATATAATCCAGGATCCCATCCCAGATTATCTGCTTCGAACTGGATTATACGAGTCTACACTACCATATAATCTCAATCAAAGCAGATAATCTGGGATGGGATCAGAAACTAGATTACTATATATACTCAAATATAAGCCTAGTTTTTCAGCCCCCTTTTTAGGTAGAAAATGCTCCCCTCAGTTTATTATTTTACTCTATTAGTATTAATTTTATTACATTTATTTACTCTATTTATTATTACATTTGCATCATTTTACTCTATTATTATTATTACATTTATCTACTCTATTTATTATTAAATTTACATTATTTACTGTATTATTATTTTTATTACATTTATTTACTCTATTATTACATTTACATTATTTTACTCTATTATTATTTTACTTTATTTTTTTACATTTATTATTTTACTCTATTTATTATCACCTTTATTATTTTTCCCTATTTATTATTGTTATTATTACATTTATTATTTTACTCTCTTTATCATTATTGGAAGGATACGTACATAGAAGGAGGTTAGAATAATGGTTTAATCAGAGCTGGACAGTCTTATCTTAAATTACAGTTTTATGTAAATATTCCAAAAATTTAACCTCCTAATGCCGCAATTCATGTAATTCTATTGGTATCTATTTTTATTTTGAAGTTGACTCATAGCTGCTGCATTTCCCACCCTCGGTTTATAATCAAGTCAATATGTCTTCCCAGTTTTTTGTTGAAAAATTAGGTGCCTTGGCTTATATTTGGGTTGGCTTATATTCGAGTATTTACAGTATAAGGCAATGTAGATGGGGCCAAAGGCTGGTTCTACACTGCCATATAATCCAGATTATCTGCTTTGAACTAGATTATAGAAGTCTACACTGCCATATAGTTTAAAGCAGAGAATGCGGATTTTATATGGCAGTGTAGAAGGGGACTAAAATGTACTGAATTTACAGTTATAAAATGCCATGTGGCCAAGAGACAGAAAAATTTCAATGCCATTTCTCAAATTCTGCAAAATTGTATAAAAAGAACAAATATGACAAAAATTGTGCAGATTTACTCTATTTACATAATTGTCAAGGATGGCAGAATTCGGTTTTTCTGCAGACAGAACATAGAGCAACTCTGGCACGGCATTGCCTTCCTACTTCCTTTACGCAGCCAGAAATACCAATTCAGATTATGCATTTATTTAAATTAGTCATTAATTATTCAAAAAGTATTGATCTAAGGCCTCTTTGATCACCACTTCCCCCAGGCGACATATAGTAAATAAAAGCATAAAAACAAAAACATTAAATAAACAAGCAGAACCACTTAAAACTCTTTAAAGATCATATGGAAACTCTGGTCGCCACCACAGAGTATTCAAAGCACAAACAGCAAAGCCAAATCTCATGCTGGGCCCTTTCTAGCTGCCTACGATAGGTTTCGAAGCTTCTATGGCTTTCATTATATTTTATTGTTTTACTCTATTTATGCCCTGCTGTGGCATAAATAGAGTAAAATAAAAACATTACTATCCAAAAGAGTTTTGGTTTCCAACAACTACAATGTCCCATATTTGGACAAAATAAGAAAATGGGTATTTGTTGCAAACTGTAAACAGAAGCTTCACAGGGTTGCCGTGAGTTTTCCAGACTGTATGGCCGGAAAACTGAATCTTCCAGAAGCATTCTCTCCTAACGTTTCACCCACATCTATGGCAGGCATCCTCAGAGGTTGTGAAGTTAGTTGGAAACAAGGCAAGTGGGGTTTATCTATCCGTGGAATCAGGGTTGTAGCCAGGATTTTGATTCGGGGGGGGGGGGGAATTTGGTTCGGGGGGGGGCTGAGACCGGGTGGAAGAGGGTCTACCCTAGCAAACCTTTTGTATTGTTATCCCAATAACCCCATTAATGTGGGATATAATGAGCATGGTGATCAGATCATAATATGAATAAACATAACAGTTTAAATAATGTAAGCCCCCTTAGCCCCCCCCCCGGCTACATGCCTGCGTGGAATGTCCAGGGTGGGAGAACAGTAGTTCTGTTCTGTCTGTGTATTGTGTATATCTATAAAATGGCATTGAATGTTTGCCATGTATGTGTACTTGTGTTCCGCCCTGAGTCCCCTTCGGGGTGAGAAGCGCAGAATATAAATAAAGTGTTGTTGTTATTATTATTATTATATCTAATTGGCTACTGAGCTGTCATTTGATTGCCCCAACCCTTGGTCTCCACAGAAGTGCCAATGACCATGCCAGAGATGCCCACTTTGAGAAGGACCACTGACTTACCAATTCCACCACCATCTCCTGGCGTAGGAACCTCCGCAGCGGGGCCTGGAGCTGCAGAGAGAAGGAGTTACATCCGTTAGAGAGGTCACCAAGGGATCAAGGGATAACAAACTTATGTCAAAACAGCTGTGGAGGAGGAAGGCTAGATGGTGGTGGTGCAGGGACCATAATTTGGTTCTTAACATCAATAAGACCAAGGAGCTTTTAGTAGATTATAGAAGGAATAGAAAAGAAATCCAGTCCTTGGTCATAAATGGGGACCAAGTGGAGTAGGTGTCCAGTTTTAAGTTCCTGGGTGCTGACCTGGGGTGTTCATACTGTTAAGACAGCCCAGCAGAGACTGTACTATCTGAGACGTCTAAGGCAGTGTTTCCCAACCAGTGTGCCGTGGCACACTAGTGTGCCGTGAGCGATCATCAGGTGTGCCGTGGGAAATTGGCACTCTCCCCCTCCTAGCAGCCCCCTCCCAGGTTTCCAAGAAACAAATTGAGCCTCTCCGCTTGGAAATGTGTTTTTTAAACTATTTTACTGGATTTTTCGAGAGTTGCCTCCCCCCCCCCCCCAAGGAACTGTTTATAACAGCTTCATGACATCCATAGTTAACTGGAAGCAAGTTTCACTCAGGGTGAAATTTCACAAAGGTCTGGAGAACAAGCTCTATGAGGAGCGGCTTGAAGAGCTGGGCATGTTTAGCCAGAAGAAGAGAAGGCTGAGAGAAGACATGATAGCCATGTATAAATATGTGAGAGGAAGTCATATATATGTTNTGTTCATCGCAACAGGCTTAGTTTTCACACTGAGTGTATAAATACATTCAAAACATATTAACTATATGTATTACTGTGTTAGAGTATAATTTTATGTCATTTTGGTTGGTGGTGTGGCCCAGGATTTTGTAAATGTAAAAAACGTGCCATGGCTCAAAAAAGGTTGAAAAACACTGTTCTAAGGAACCAACAACTGAATTAAAAACTGCTGGTGACTTTCTCCTGCGGTGCTACAGAGAGAGTCCTCGCCTACTGCATCTGCACATGGTTTGGTAGCTGCACAGTGTCAGGTAGGAAGTCGCTCCAAAGAGTCACCACTTCTGAACAGAGAATCATTGGTTGCCCTCTTTGGAAGAACTGTATAAGTCCGCACAGGATCCATCGCACCCCGGATATTCTTTTTTTGAACTATTATCATCTGGCAGACGGTACAGGGTGACAAAGGCAAGGATAAACAGACTAAGAGATAGCTTTTATCCTAGAGCTGTGGCTATGTTGAACTCCATAGCTTCGCATTGACATGGCACTGGGGGCTGGTTCGAGTGTGAAGGGATGCTTGTGTTGTTTTTCTAATGTGTGATGGGGAAAGTATTTAACTTTGTGGGACAACGTACAATGACAATAAAGTTATTCTATTCTAGATGAGACGTTGGCTGGAGGTGACTTCTAGCCAAAGCATCTCAGCCTGTACAGACAGTCTCCGAGTTACAAACATCCAACTTACAAATGACTCCTAGTTAAGAACAGGGCTGAGACAACAGGAAGTGAGATAAATCTATTCCTTGGGAGGGAAATTCATTCCCGAAATAGTTTTTAATCACAGGAAAAGGTGTCTCCACTGAAACTTTCTAAATAAGGTTAAACACTGTGAAAGCCACACACTGCATGGCTATCAGCCTCCTCCCAGTAGACTCAAATCAAGGGAAAGCTTCATGAGAACCACCACTCCACTTTGGGTTCCCATATGTCCCTTATTTTGGCCCTAAAATTTGTGTCCCTTATTTTCAGGCCCTGTCCCTTATTTTTGACTAGCAGGACAGGACTGGGCGGGGTTGACCAGAGGAAGGTGTGCGCTGTGGTTTCCACGGCAATGCCTGCCCGGGGATTCCAACTCGCAGGGCAGCCTGCGTCCCCGTTGGAAGGAAGAGGCGATACAGGACTTTTTCAAAGTACAGTAGACTAATTAACCGTTACCCAAGAGGAATGTTGGATCACGTTGGATAAAGATAGTTTCTGGTTGCTTGAGAGTTACTCTTAAAATAGGCCTAGCTGTGCATCCCAATACTATACAATGCTGTGTATCCCATACTATACTATACCATTAACTATTGACATCATAATCATGAAGATGTACTGTCTTATAAAATTTATTTTATTTTAATTTTTAGACAGTGCACTTTTAAAGTCAGCAAAGTCAAGATTTAGGAAATTAGGTAGTTCTAATAATGTTTTTTTCGGCATGACAAAGCATGCAGAAACATACCATGTCCTGTTAAGAGGGTATAAGTCAGCTTCTTTTGTGAGTTTCAATCATTATCCTATTCTGTTAATAAAACTACTTCTACCTAATGTTTGAGTTTCAAATTTTTAATGAAGTGTCCCTTATTTTTGTAAAAAATCCCGTAAATGTCCCTTATTTCTTCTATCAAAAAATGGCAACCCTAAATCCACTTAGCATTCCCCCAGCAACAGCAACAGCAACAGCATCTCTCTGGGCAGCTAAACCAGGAAACGCCAATTTGCCCTCCCCCCCCCCCCTTGAGATCAGCTTCCAGGGCCAAACCAAGAATGGGCAACACGGAAGTCCCTGAACAGACTCAGAAGTAGAGTGGGCAAAATGGCACGACCGAGAAGAATCCTCCACCTTGTGCGACTGTGGAGCAGAACAGACAACTCAGCATCTGTAATGCCTGTCCACAATGACCTGCCTCGTCCTTTAGGAGGGAAGGCAAAGCCAAGGGGAGCCCTCCATGGCTTCTCCTTCCCTCCTAGTGTCACGCCAGCCCCCTCCCCTGTTCTGCCTCTTCCACCGGCGCCCTGATCAGGGCGCCGGTGGGAGAGACAGAACGGAGAAGCCCCGTGCCTGAAGAGGAGGAAAGCAAGCGCTTGCCTTCCTCCTCTTTAGGCACGCCCCCTCCCCTGTTCTGCCTCTTCCACCGGCGCCCTGATCAGGGCGCGGTGGGAGAGACAGAACGGAGAGTCCCGTGCCTGAAGAGGAGGAAAGCAAGCGCTTGCCTTCCTCCTCTTTAGGCACGCCCCTCCCTGTTCTGCCTCTTCCACCGGCGCCCTGATCAGGGCGCCGGTGGAGAGACAGAATGGAGAAGCCCCCCGTGCCTGACGAGGAGGAAAGCAAGCGCTTGCCTTCCTCCTCTTTAGGCACGCCTCCTCTCTACCTGGCTCCTCCTCCCTGCACCGCCCCTTGTCTCGAACTCGCAGCGGCGGCACGGAGAGAAGGACAGAGGGGGCGGTGCAGGGAGGAGGAGCTGGCTCACTTCCTCCTCCCTGCCCCGCCTCCCCTCCCCCCCCGGCCGCCATTTAAAAATGGCGGCCGGGGGGGGCATAGCTGGGGCCGGAGCCAACAGGCTGGGGGGCCGTGTACGGCCCCAGGGCCGCCAGTTGGACAGCCCTGCTTTAGATACTAGATAAATAAATAAATGAATAACTGAAACTTTCTCACAAAGCCTTAGATCAGGGGTGGGCAAACTGCGGCCCTCGGGCCGCATGCGGCCCCACAGCTGCTTTTCTCCAGCCCGGGGAGAAGTTGTCGGGAGCGGGGCCAAGAGGAAGGGGTGCCGCTGCCGCCATGCCATCTGTGGGGCCGAGTCTGTCTCCGGCAGACAGGCCAGAGGAGCTGTGGCTTCAGAGTGCCTGCCATCCCTGGAGGCGATCTAGGCCTGCAGCAGGAGCACTCACGACCTGCGGGGGCTGATCGCCATGGCGAACCGGAAGACTTCATCGTCTTCTGGTTGCGAGGGCGAACAGCCTCCTCAGATTGCGACTGCTCACCCTGCAGGCACTCCAAAGTCGCCGCTCCTCCGGCCTGTCTGCCGACACAGGCCCCACAGAGCTCGCGATGGAGGAAGCGGCAGGAGGGGAGGCCGGGGCCGGTGAGAAGCAGAGCAGCCGGGGCTTCCTTCCTTCAGCGGTGAGTGTGGCTGAGGGGAAGGAAGGAAGCCCCGGCTGCTCTGCTTCGAACCAGCCCCAGCCTCCCCTCCTTCGTTCGGCCATTGCTTTCCTCTCACCCAAGCAGGCCACCGTCGCCGCAGCTGCTCTCGGCTCTTCCTCTTCTCTCCCGGTGACGGTGGCCTGCTTGGGTGAGAGGAAAGCGAAGGCCGAACGAAGGAGGGGAGAAGGAGCCGAGAAGCAGGAGGGCTCTTTGGGTGAGAGGAAAGCTAAGGCCTTGGCGCTGCTACCGCGGCTCCTTCCTTCCTTCCTTCTCCGAAGCACCCTCCCGGTTCCTTTTCTGCTGGCTCCAAGGCTCCAAACCTGCGTCCTGTCCAAAGGAGCCGGGATGGCAGGCACTCCATGGCAGGGCGATCAGCTGGGGAATTTAATTTAATTTTAGAGGTTTTTATTATTATTTTATAATAATATTAATAATAATAATATAATAAATAATATAATATAGTTATATTATATTATAATTTCAATATATTATAATGTCTATATATATACTATAATATAATAATTATGATATTAATACTAATAATATATGAATATTTCTTGATATATTAACATATTAATATTAATGATGTGGAATATATAGTAAATATAGTAAGTAAGAAAATAAATAAAGAGGTGCGGCCCTCCATAATATTTTTTGGCTCTCGTGTGGCCCGTTGGAAAAAAATAATTGCCCACCCCTGCCTTAGATTTGCAACAAGCCAAATTTTCCAAAACCCAATTATCATAAAGAGATGGGTTGGGACAGCAAAGCAACTACTCTTGTTTGGAACTTGGGGACTGCCTGTATATATATATATTTGGGGTGTTTATTTTATGTCGATGTGTTTTGACTATTCTGTACCCTGCCTTGAGCTGTTAAAGAAGGCAGGTAACAAATGAATAATAGTAGTAACAGCAGTAATAATAATGATGATAACAACAACACCAATAGTAATAATAACCATCAATCACCTGAAGATTAAGGTCAATTGGAGAGACCTTTGTGTTCCATCGCTGGGAGGAAGATACTTTATAAGGATTTACGCATCCCTCTCCCAGAAGGCCCACCTGTAACCAATACTTTTATCATTTTGCTACCAAGTCAGAACACAGCTTTTCACAAGAGTTTCTGTAGGTTTAATTGCTTTCCGCCAAACTTTCCATGCACAATTTTATCAAATGGCTTAGTATGTTTCTAGTAGGCCTGGGCAATCCATGGTTCAAAATGGTTCTATAGTACTTACAAAACTAAAGTTCTGGTGGTGAAAACTAGGGGGCGCTGGTGCTTTGCTTCTACAGTGTTCCCAAAGTTCTGGTGGTGAAAATTTCAGAACTCTAAAAAAAACTTTCAAATTTTCATTATAAATGGCAGTTCCTAAATGGTTCTGTCATAAAAATCTCCAAAAATGAAAAAATAATGAAATTTTGAAAGTTTTGCTATGAGTTCTGAAATGTTCACCACCAGAACTTTAGCAACACTGTAGAAGCAAAGCACCAGCGCCACCTAGTTGTCACCACCAGAACTTTAGTTTTGTAAGTACTTTAGAACCATTTTAAACCATGGATTGCCCAGGCCTAGTTTCTAGTTTGTTTTCAGAGAATATTCTGCTTCAATCCAATATAGTGGAGTGGTTTAAGGCTCAAGCTCTGGACGCTAGGGTTTGAAACCCCTGCTTGACCATGGAAACCCAGTGGATCACTCTGGGCAAGTGGCTCTCCCTTCCAAAGACCCTTTTGAAGCAAAACAGGATCTGGGATGTTAAGGCAATGTGTAGAGAAGGGCTGGGCCTATGTCAGGCCTGGGCAAACTTCGGCCCTCCAGGTGTTTTGGACTTCAACTCCCACAATTCCTAACAGCCGATAGGCTGTTAGAGCCAATGGAGTTAAGTCCAAAACACCTGGAGGGCCGAAGTTTGCCCAGGCCTGGCCTATGTTGTTGTGGGAAGGTGACTTAAAGAGATTGGTCACCCTAACAAAGAGATTGAAGAGTATAGCTCTTCCCAATTCCCGTGGAGATCCTGTTTCCTCAGAACTGCCCTCCATCTTTCACAAATCTGACTTGGGGTTAGCAACAAGGACCATACAACTTTATTGCAATAGCCCTTGGCTGTCTATCTGCTTCCAGACAAAATCCCATGAGCTGGTGGTGATTAATAAAGCCATCTAGGAAACAGGTCCAGGTCTCAGGTTCTGGACACTAGGGTTTGAACGACCACATTCTCCCATATGAGCCTCTTTTGAGATCTTTGGGGGAGTCCCTTCCCTTCGTCCCACCACTGTCACACATTTCCACACATTTCCAGGTAGTTTTGGGGAAACCTACGTCTTCCATTCCCTCAATGTGGGACTCAATTTCCTGCACGATGCGGGCGTTCCTCTCCACCTCCTCTGCGCTCCTCATCCCTTTGTTGATCCTCTCGGCCACCTGCTTGATGCTCCTCTGGGCTTCGAGTAAGAAGGGATGGTCAGGGTGTTCTTCCGGGGTGTGTTTCAGGAGGTCCTGATGGCAGTGGGAAGGGAAAAACAGCCATAATTATTATTTATTTAAAACTTTTATATCCCGACCTTCACACCTCCGAAGAGGGACTCAGATTGGCCTTACAGAAAGAATTCAATGCAATTGATACAAATTAAAACATCATACAACAATACAAAGTTAAAATACATATAGATAAAATACATTAAAGCCAAATCGTCAGATAAAATCAAATTCAACTCAATCCGTATATGTGGTCATTAACTTTTGTCTAAAAACAGTCTCGGTCCTTATTCTGTGAATGCTTCCTTCCAAAGCCAGGATTTCACTAGCCTCTTAAAGGACAGGAGAGAGGGGGCAGATCTAATCTCGCTCGGGTGTTCCATAGCCAAGGGGCCACCACAGAGAAGGCCCCGTCTCTTGTTCCCACCAGACACGCTTGTGAAGGTGGCGGAACGAGAGCAGGGCCTCTCTGGAAGTCCTTAGCATCCTTGATGGTTCATAGGGGAGAACACATTCGGACAAGTAAACTGGGCCGGAACCATATAGGGCAGTGTTTCCCAACCGCTGTGACGCGTCACAGTAGTGTGCCGTGACGGATCTCCTGCTGTGCCGCGAGAAAAGCTCTCTGCCCCCCTTCCTTCCCCCTCCTCCTGCGGAGGAGAAGGAAGGGTCGGGCGGCGGCGAAGAAAAAGAAGAAGGGGTAAGGGTGCCGCCTCCTTTGGCCGTTTCCCCAGCCAGCCTCCAATCCGCCATGACTCCCGCCATGAGCCTCGCCCCTCACTTGCTGAACCCACGCTGAGGGGGCGGCATGGCTCCGCCGGGCTCCGCCCCCTCCCCCCAGCTTTGGCTCTCCAAGCAGCTGCTCCAGCCTTGAGGGGACAGTGCCAGGCCAGCATTATGCTGTCTCTGCCACCGCTGGCCTGGCACTGCCCCCTCAAGGCTGGACAAGCTGTGGGAGAGCTGAAGCCGTGCGGAGGGGGCGGGGCATGGTGCAGCCTGGCTCCGCCCCCTCCCTGGCTTCGGCACTCCCAGCAGCTGCTCCAGCCTTGAGGGGACAGTGCCAGGCCGGTATTCTGCTGTCTCTGCCACCGCTGGCCTGGCACTGCCCACTCAAGGCTGGACAAGCTGTGGGAGAGCTGAAGCTGTGCGGAGGGGGTGGGGCATGGCATGGCCTGGCTCCACCCCCTCCCCGGCTTTGGCACTCCCAGCAGCTGCTCCCAGCAGGCCACCATCCCCCAGCCGTTCTTTACTGTGTTAAGAGTGTCA
Organism: Anolis apletophallus; assembly: GCA_030556195.1. Lineage (NCBI taxonomy): Eukaryota > Metazoa > Chordata > Lepidosauria > Squamata > Anolidae > Anolis > Anolis apletophallus. The sequence goes on from JARBWK010000004.1 coordinate 202,615,702, forward strand.
TTTTGTGTCATTTTGGTTGGTGGTGTGCCCCCGGGTTTTTTTAATGTTAAAAGTGTGCCGCGGCTCAAAAAAGGTTGGCAAACACTGGTATAGGGCGGGATTTATAGTTTAAGACCAGCACTTTGAATTGTGCTCAGAAGCTAATTAGCAGCCAGTGGAGCTGGTGTAGCAAGAGCGTTGTGCGCTCTCTGTACCCCGCTCCGGTCAATAATTATATTTGTTCCTGGGTTATAAATGTCATTTCCTAATTGGCTCTATCATAAAACATGGGAAAAGTGTATTAAATAGCAAACCCTTTGTCTTTGCAGGACATCCTGAAGCACATCTTTGCTATAGTTTTTCAATGGATAGCTATTGAGTCCCAACCAATTCAACCTAGTTAGTGGTACATTGTGAAATGTGCTGGAGGAAGGTTTTGCAGATAATACAGAGGAATAAATGGGTCCTAGAGCAATGGTTCATTATTTTGGGCACCACTTAGAGTTTGCATAGGCTGTTAGGAATTGTGGGAGTTGAAGTCCAAAACACCTGGAGGGCCCAAGTTTGCCCATGCGTGTGTTAGAAGCTGCCTTCTATCAGAACAGTTCCAGGCGAGATCTCTGGAAGCACGAGGCAGGCAGCTGCGTGGGGCCAGCCTCTTTCCTATAACCACCTCTCCAGGCTATTCATCACGGCGAAAGCAAATAAAACTGGCTGGTTAATTGGCCAGCAGTCAGGGAAGGATAGCTGAGCTCTCGAGTAATTGGTGGTAATTTAGTGCCAACCCGGTGGAACATGCAAACATCCATCAGGGCTGGAGGAGGCTTTGGAGTGGGTGGCTTGTTCCTTCTGTTGGTGCTGTTTGCAAAAGGAGGCTGCAGCAGCCAGAAAGGGGGAAAATATACAGGGTGATGTGCACACTCCCAGGAACTTTAACCATTGCTCACGGTTTAAGACATGCCCAAATATTTTCTTGCATACTTCAGTCTCCGGGCAGAATATATCGTTGATGAGTCATTTGGGTAGCCATCTCTCTCCTTATATACATTGATCTCAAGCTCAAGAAATAGACAGATCAATAGACCGATTGATCAATCAATAGATCAATAGATAGATGACAGAAGGTCTAAAGCTCTCTCTACTTGTGGGTCTAAAACACAATATATATATATATATGTGTGTGTGTGTGTGTGTGTATTAGGCCTGGGTAGGTCCGTCGGAATGTTCGTAAAATTGGTTTTGAAGCAATGTAAGCAACCCAGAAGTGAATTTACCATTTCGAAGCCACCGCCGTCATTTTCGGAAAAGAATCGGCGGATTTCCCTTCCCTGGCCTTCCCTTCTCGGCCCAGTTTTGAGCGGAGGGATGGCATCCGGGAATGTGGTGCAGCTGGCTAAGTGTCAGCTGCATAAGATCTCTCTGACCAATAGGTCATGAGTTCAAGGCCTGCCCGGGTCGAGGTGGGTGCTCGACCTTTAAGTGTAGCCTGCTGTCGACCTTTGCAGCATGAAAGACAGTTGCATCTGTCAAGTAGGAGATAAAGATACCACATTAAGTGGGGAGGCAAATTTTGACTGAATTATGAGACCATTAAAGAACTCCAGGAACGCTGAGGAATGCAGAAGGAACAACAAGGGACGCTGGGAATGCTGAGAGATGAGGAGTGCGTCAGCCCCCCTGGTGGCCAGAGTTTGCCTCTGTTCGTCTATATGTGTGTATGTGGAAACGGCAGGGATTGTCTGCTAAGTATGTGTACCTGTAATCCGCTCTGAGTCCCCTTCGGGGTGAGAAGAGCGGAATATAAATAAAGTAAATAATAAATAAATAAAATCCGCATCCAAACTGGGTTAAACATGCGTGTCTGCCATTAACGAAGCCATTCTGAAATTTCAGAACTAATTCCGAAAATTCTGAATTTTTGGGGGAAAATTTCGGAAGTCAATCGGATTTGAAGCGCCTGCGCCCCCTACATGCGGAACGAGTTTTGAACCATTTTTTTTGATCACCCAGGCCTAATGTATATGTATATGTGTGTGTCAAAATATTGCTAAGTGAAGTGGCCTTCTGTGATGCCAGAGAGGAAAAATGTGACATGTGTATGAGGGGAAGGAAGGAAATTAAGAGGGAAAGACAAGGAAGGAGATGGGAAGGAGAAGGGAGAAAGAAAAAGAAAGTAAGGGATTATATGGCTTTTAATTCTGGAAGTGGCTTTTAACCCATGGTTTTTAACTTTGTTTTAATGTTGTAATGTTGTATGTGTGTAATTGTGTTTTATTAACTTTTGTAATGATTTATTTCATGATTGGTTGTTTATACTGTCTATTTGTTTGTTTATCATGTTGTTAGCTGCCCTGAGTCCCCATGGGGGGATGGGTTGAGATACAAATAAAGTTTTGATTGACTGATTGAAGGAAGGAAGAGAAAGGAAAGGAGAGAAGAAAGTAATCAGGTCCCAATGACACCCAGGCAACACCAGAGGTAGATATATTATATTTATATTGCAAGAGAGAGCACAAGATCTAGACAGAATCATAGAATCATAGAGTTGGAAGAGACCTCATGGGCCATCCAGTCCAACCCCATTCTTGTAGTTTGAAGCCACTGCTCCACGTCCTAGTCTCCAAGGCAGCAGAAAACAAGCTCGCTCCCTCCTCCCTATGACTTCCTCTCACACATTTATACATGGCTATCATGTCTCCTCTCAGCCTTCTGTTCTTCAGGCTAAATATGCTCAGCTCATTAAGCCACTCCTCATAGGGCTTGTTCTCCAGACCCTTATAGATATAGATAAGCAGATAGACAGACAGCACAACATATGTATCTATCATCTGTCTGTCTGTCTGTCTCTCCATCCATCCATCTTTTAATTTATGCTTAATATATATTAATTTTAATCCAATTTATTTTTAAGTTAATATTGTATGTTTTAAGGCACAATATAAGTACCATTTGTAAGCCACCTTGAGTCCCTCTTGGGGTAGAGAAAGACGGGATATAAATAAATATAAATTTTATCTATCCATCCGTCTTTCCATCCATCCATCCATTCATTTTTCCATCCATTCATCCATTCATCTTTCCATCCATCCATCTTTTCATCCACCCGTCCACCTTTCCATCTATCTTTTCATCTTTCCATCTTTCCATTCATCCATCCATTCTTCCATCCACCCACCCATCTTTTTATCCACCTTTCCATTCACCCATCCATCCATCTTTCTGTCCATCCATCTATCTTTTCATCCATCCATCCACCTTTCCATCCACCTTTTCATCTTTCCATCCATCCTTCCACCCATCCATCTTTTATCCATCTTTCCACCCATCTTTCCATCCATCCATCCATCCATCTTTCTGTCCATCCATCCATCTTTTCATCCATCCATCCATCTTTCCATCCATCCCTCCATCCATTTATCCTTCCATCTTTTTATCCACCTTTCCATTCACCCATCCATCCATCCATCTTTCTGTCCATCCATCCATCCATCCATCCAACTTTCCATCCATCCGTCCATCTTTTTATCCATCTTTCCACTCACCCATCCATCCATCTCTCCACCCACCCATTTTTCCATCCATCTTTCTGTCCATCCATCCATCCATCCACCTATCCAACTTTCCATCCATCCATCCATATTTCCATTCATTTATCCATCTTGTGTGTTAGACCCACAATTCTTGCTCAGCAAACCTTTCTGCCTGTAAACCTCAGCAGCCTCTTTCTTCCCCCACTTAATTCACCCATTTTAAGAGATATTACTTCAGTCACATCCATGTGTTGCTTCCAAGGTCAAGAATTTGGTGGTTGTTTGACATTTACTGGCAACTCTTAATATTTAAGGAGGCCCACAGGGAAATGTTAGGAGACTCTGACATTTACTGGCAACCGTAAAGAAGAAGAAAGGAGGATAAAATCTACGTCAGCATCCTGTTTGCAACACTGGCAGGGCAGATGCTTTTTTGGGAAGCTCATAAAGATGGCATATGGGCATGGGACAATTGCCAATGTGGAGGTAGGCTGCATCTGGCCAAGAAGTTATGACAATTGGCTGCAAATGCAACAAGCTGGCAATATAGTTGACCTTTGCCATTACTCCCTAAGAGTCATGCCGTAAACATCTCCATCGAGGACATAGATCTGTTGGACATAAGAGTGAGCTATAGAGCTTTGTATGTATACTATTTTGCTAGATGTTTATGTGACAAAGTGAGAGTATCGAAGTGTGAGAAATGCAGTAAAAATATCTGACTTGGAATCAACAGAGGCACAGACAGCAAAACAAACACTGAAGGGGTGTTAGCCTTTCCCTATGCTATCCAAAGCTTATATAATATAAGAGTATGAATGTGTGTGTGTATCTCTATATATAATAAAGCAGAATGTTTGTATGTATGTATGTATGTATGTATGTATGTATGTATGTATGTGGCAGCGTTCTGATTGGCTCCCAGCCTCTACATTCTGACAACATGATTGGTTTCCAGTGAGGGAGTATTTGCATAATGCCTCTAATTGGCCAGCCAATACGAACATTCCAACACTCTAAACTGCCAGAGGGGGATAAGGCAAAGGCCTGAGGCAGTCAGACATGGTGGGAGTTTCAGGCCAAAACACTTTGCGGCTTCCAACAATGACAGAACAAGACCAAACTTGGCACACAAAACCCCCAAGACCCACTCTACATCCTAGTGCAGTGTGAAGGAGGATGGACCATGGATGATGGGACTTGCAGTACCTTCACTCAATTCCTGAAAATAATGCGACCCTCATCCAATGACCAATACAGACCAAACTTGGCACACAGAGCCCCCTTGACCCACTCTACACCCTGGTGCTGTTTCAAGGAGGATGGACCACAGATGATGGTACTTGCAGAACCTTCACTAAGTTCCTGAGACCACTGAGAGCCACATAAACATCTGATAAGGAACAACCTTGGCACACAATGCCTTTCTCAAATAACCCGGGCACTGCCAAGTCCCCAAGCTAGTATACTGTGTATGTATGTATGTATGTATGTGGCTGGAGTCACACTTTAAAAATGTACCTGTTCTGACTTATATACAAATTCAATGGAAGAGCAAGCATTGTTCGTAAGTTGGGGACTGCCTATAAATAATGTAATTATGATTCATTTCTCAGTACTGACAACAAATAGAGTGTAGTTCACTTTTGTTGTCTATACCAATAGTTATCAACTGCTTGCAACTGAGACTTTGATTTGGAGAGACACTGAACCTACGTAACAGGTTTTATTTTTGCAGATTTAATTACGCTATGTAAAATTCTTTTTGTTCCTGGGATATAAATGTCATTTCCTAATTGGTTCTCTCATAAAAACAATCGGAAAAATTTATTCACCTGCAAAAACTTTGTTTCTGCAGGATAACCTGCAGCACATTTTGCTATTTTTCAATGAATATCTCATTGTTGTAGATCAGCCAGAGGCTGATAGTTTAACTGAGGATTTAAAAGGGGATTGTGGACTTTCCTGTGGCACAAGGTGATGGGCTCTCAAGTCTGGGAAATTTAGTTCTGGGAAATGAGGTTTCTCTCTGTGAGAAAACTGACTCGGAAACTGCAGGGCCTCAAGGCCAATCCGAGGAGCCAGAAGTAGTAACAACAGATAAGGAATCGGGTGAAGAACTGAGTGATAAGGAGGGTTCCCAGGAGAAACAACCTGTAGCTACAGAGATTTTAAAAAGTCCCCATTTACAAATCAGAACCGAAAATACAGTATGCCGGACTGAAAAATTACATGGGAAAGTTGGGGAGAAAATTCACGGGAGGCATAATGCTTTCATCGGTGTCTATTAAACAACAAGTTGTTTCCTTTAAGGGCAGTTTAGGCAACACTGCATTAAAGTGAAAAGCTAAGCCTGAGTTCTCAAGTTCTCAGTTCAAGTCAAGCCTTGGTTTTGGATTGTAATATCCTGGAAGTTTTCCATGTTCCTGTTCATGTGTTTCCATGCAAATTTTTACTACTTATATCTTCTTGCTTGTGGACTTATGCTGTAGCTGTGATTTCTGGCTGTTCCTGGATTTTGTCAAGTTTGGAACTTAATGAGCTTATGGGATTGTTTGGTTATCACCTTTTGGATTATATATCTGCTTTTCTTGCTTCTGCTTTTTTATATGCTTTTAATGTGTTTTACCATAAATGGTTTGATTATATTCCTGGACTCTTGTGTGATGTGATGGTCATAAATGTTGACAGGTCTGGAGTACAACACTCAGAGTCTCAACCAATTCAATATTGTTTTGTGGCAGCCACAAAAACAAAATTTCAGGAGTATAACAGCTACAATTAAACAGGAAACTTTCAAACCAGGAACAGATTTATTTCCCAAATTTTGTTACACAGTGTTACTCATGGTTTTCATTAATATACACTGGAGACCGCGGTTGAGCAATCGGTGAAACCCTTGTGCCGGCAGGACTGAAGACCGACAGGTTGGAGGTTCGAATCTGGAGGACGCTCACCTATGTGTTCCTCACCTATCGTGGGGGTTTTGTTCCAGGAACCCCCGCGATAACTAAAAACCTCAATGTAGGGTCGCTATATTGTATATGTACAGTATAGCTCTGCCCACTCCTCTCTCTCCCTCCTCTCTCTCTCTTCCTCTCCTCTTTCCCCATCCCTTCCCCCTCCCCTTGCTGGAGCCACCCTTCTCTGCTTCTTGGCAGGGGGTTGGACTGGATGGCCCGCGAGGTCTCTTCCAGCGCTATGGTTCTGTGATTCTATGGAGAGAGGGTGGATGAGCTCCCTCTGTCAGCTCCAGCTACCCATGCGGGGACATGAGAGAAGCCTCCCACAAGGATGGTAACACATCAAAAACATCCGGGCGTCCCCTGGGAACCTATCATGGGGGTTTTGTTCCAGGAACCCCTGCAATAAATGAAAAACCATGATGTAGGGATGCTATACTGTATATGTACAGTATAGCTCCGTTCACTCCTCTCATAGAATCATAGAGTTGGAAGAGACCTCATGGGCCATTTTCCTGCCAAGAAGCAGGAAAATTGCACTCAGAGTACCCCCGATAGATGGCCATCCAGCCTCTATTTAAAAGCTTTCAAAGAAAGAGCCTCCACCACACTCCGGGGCAAAGAGTTCCACTCACAGTATCTCCCTCCCTCCTCCCTCGCCTTGCTGGAGCCACCCTTCTCCCTCCCTCCCTCCCTGCTTCCCCACTGGCAGGGGGCTCTCACCCGGTCGCCAGAGGAAGAGCAACTGGGAAGAAGCCCCGGCGGAAGCTGCCTTGGTGGTGGCCCTTTCCAGCCCTGGAGGAAGTAGCACTGGTGGAAGTTGTCTTGGTGGCCATCTCCGCACCCCTCGCCGGCACAACTTTGGCAAGTGGGGTTTATAGATCTGTGTATACAATGTTCCCTCAGTATTTAAATTTTTTTTAAAAAAAAAACGCGAAACAGAGAGTTTGCGGGAAGTGAACCACAGAGTACCGAGGGAACACTGTATATACACTCTCTAGAAATCTCTAAGTCCTCCAGGATGCCTATATAGTCAGTTTCCCCTATAGAATTCCCCAAGAGGGTTGGCTTCTCGGCTTTTAAGTAAAAAAAAAATCAATGTGATTGGTGAATGCCTCAGTTCCTGTATGTCCATACATCATCCTTATTTCCAACATCTGTGTGAAAAATGACTTCATGCAGGAAAGTAATAGTAATAGTAATTGCATTTCTTCCGAATTTCATTCGCACTTCATTCCCTATGAGGCTAACAGAGAGGCTTGCATTTTTTGCTACCCATTGGTAGGTTTTTCACACATTCCGAATTGGTCCATTTATTTGTATGTAATAAAGAAGTAAATAATCTTTTCTGCTTTGTTCAACTGATGGAAAACCAGAAAGAAAGAAAGAAAGAAAGAAAGAAAGAAAGAAAGATAGAAAGAAAGAAAGAAAGAAAGAAGTGCATTTCCACCAACAGTCTGGAAAATAACGTATTGTATAATTTCCATTCAAAAAATCCAATTATTATGAATGCTTTTGTCATCCCAAACCACTTGACATGAGCTTTCCTGTCATTTCCCACTCAGCGTGCTCAAAACTGAAGAGCTTCCAGTAAATGCTTGTTTGTTTGTTGTTTATATCATCTCCAAGGATACGTATGATTCTCCACCAAACGCAAAGGTCTATGCCCCAAGCCGTTTGCAATCTAGAATCCATCCCAGTGTGAAAAATAGGGCCAAGGTAAGGATAAAGCAAAGAGAAGTAAACACAACTGAAGGAAAATACAATGTATACTATAGCTGATGTAATTTCTTCTATTAACAAGCAGATACCAGCTGAAACAGATAGACAATGAGTACCTGCTGAAACAGTAAAATGCATTGCTGGGCTGGGCTTTAGCCCAGCTGGTAAATCACCAGCAATGATAAGATCTACCAACTGTAAGTAGAGAAAATTTGAAGCCTGGGTTGGCATGAGCTCCTGACTGTCAGCCCAGCTTACTGTTGACCTAAGCAATGTGAAAACAGTGAGCTGTAAGTAGAGAAATTAGGTACTGCTAAAACAAGCAGGGGAGGTATTTTATGACACCATAAAGAAAAAGATACGAAAATGCCTGCCGACCAAAAGGAAGGAGGAAGCCCTGATGACTCTTTGTCATGGAGCGAAAGCACTCCCCTGTGGCTGGATTCAAGCACAACCTCCAAAGGTGTCAAAAAGCTGGATGTCAACACAACCTCCTCCTTTCTGTTTTGTCTGTCTCTGTCCTGTCTATCCAAAACAGCTGTGTATGTGTACTTGTGATTTGCCCTGAGTCCTCTTGGGGAGATAGGGCAGAACATAAATAAAGTGTTATTATATTATTATTGGTGGTGGTGGTATGCAAATATAGCTTATATAAGGTTGTTGTGAGTTTTTCGGCCGGTACGGCCTTGTTCCAGAAGCAAACTCTCCTGACTTTTGCCTGCAGCTATGGCAGGCATCCTCAGAGGCTGTGAGGTCTGTGGGAAGCTAGGAAAATGGGGTTTATATCTCTGTGGAATCATGTCCAGGGTTGGAGAACAAACTCTTGTCTGTTTGAGGCAGGTGTGAATGTTGCAAAGCTTATACTGGAAGTAAAGAGGTAACAGCTACAAGCTACAGAGCCGGGTTGCTGTCTCCATGTGCAGAAACGCTGCCATAAGCCTAATGCCAAAGGTAGGCTGTGAGCTCAATGATGCCTGAAATGGAGCATTTGTTGCCTCATCAACTCTGCACACAAAGCAGCTTTGGACATTTGTGTTCAAGACTGTAAGCTAAAGCAGAGAAACATGGTGGGAAAAGGCCTTCTGTCTCCATTCTGCAGATGCAATTAAATCTGTGGATTGGCATGTGTAAGGACTCACCCATTTTAGCAGGCTGAGGCCTGGGTAGCAGTTTGGCCTCCCTGGTAAGATAGAGAATCTAGGAAAGGGGGAGTGGCTTGGAGCTTCTCCAGAGAGAGGGAGGGAGAGAGGGAGAGAGAGAGAGAGAGAGAGAGAGAGAGAGCTGTAGGGGCGTGGCTCAGAGTGAAGGGGAGGGGCCAGCTGACTTAGGAGGGAAAAAGTGTAGCTTTTTCAGTCAGAGGGAACTTGGCTCTTGTCAGAGCAACATAGGAGTCTCTGTTGTGAGCAGTCAGCAAGACAGGGAGTGTCTTAAATAGCTGACAGGAGAGGTCTGTGGAAAGCTGAGGTCAGGGAGAATCAGCCAGCAGACTTAGATCTCTTAGGATAAGAGATTGGCTCACACTTGGGGACAACTAACTAGGATTAGTTAGTGGAAGAAACTCACGACTAGGGTTGCCACTTTTTGATTTAAGAAATAAGGGACATTTACGGGATTTTTCACAAAAATAAGGGACCCTTCCTTAAAAACTTGAAACTCAAACATTAGGTATAAATAGTTTTATTAACAGAATAAGATAATGATTAAAACTCACAAAAGAAACTGACTTACAGTACATGGTATGTTTCTGCATGTTTTGTCATGCAGAAAAAACATTATTAGAACTAACTTGTTTTCTCCATCTGTATTTAGTACTTGACTTTGCGGACTTTAAAAGTGCACTGTCTAAACATTAAAATAAAATAAATTTTATAAGACAGTACACCTTCATTATTATTATTATGTCAATAGTTAATGGTATAGTATAGTATGGGATACACAGCTAGGCCTATTTTAAGAGTAACTCTCAAGCAACCAGAAACTATCTTTATCCAACATGATCTAACATTCCCCTTGGGTAACGGTTAATTGAGTCTACTGTACTTTGAAAAAGTCGCCTCTTCCTTCCAATGGGGACGCAGGCAGGCACACACTCGCAAGCGCAAGACTGTCAGCCTGCCCTGCGAGTTGGAATCCCCGGGCAGGCATTGCCGTGGAAACCGCAGCGCACGCCTTCCTCTGGTCAACCCCGCCCCATCCTGTCCTGTTAGTCAATAATAAGGGACAGGGTCTGAAAAAATGGGACACAAATTTTAGGGCCAAAATTAAGGACGTCCCTTAGAATAAGGGACATATGGCAACCCTACTCATGACTAGTTTTAATATTAGAGTGAGGGAGTATTTTGACAAGTGGTGAAAGACAATTACATCGGTCTACTCCTGTATCAAAGTTTAAAGATACCATGTTTTATGAAACCACCAAGCTATTGTACCTTTCTTGATAACCACTCACGCTTCGGTGCCTTTTAAAGTTACCTGTTCTAACAATAAACCTTTTCATCGTTAACTTTTAAAGAAATGCCTTTCTTGTGCCTCATTCCATCTAGCAGTTAATTTAACAGCTCTAGTGCGGTGACAGTTCCAGCTTCTAGGCGGATTTTATTTACCTCAGTACTTCTCCCAGCCCTTGTTAGTATAGGAGCCAAGGCTGGTGCAGTGTGTTTTGATCTTTACAAAATCCTAAAGGCTATTTTTAGGTTGGTGGCAGCGATACCCAAGTGGTCCAAGCCCTTCACATGCACTTACGTCCACACGAGTCTGGGTTGAGATATGCATTCCATTTATTTACTGTGATGAGAAAGCATCGGAAATGGTGACTGCAATAAATGCCTTCTGGGATGTAGTGCGAACAGTAAATGCTGAACTTATGGAGCAGGGAGGGAACAATGGATTAAAAGGCACTGGGTAAGATTGAGAGACATATACTCATGAGTAGCTGACAAGGCTTTGTGGGCAACGTTCCCCTACATGTCCATTGATTGATTAATTGATTTACATCATTTCTACCCCACTCATATCAGCCCTAAGGCGACTCAGGGCGGCGAACAGTTGGCACAATTCGATGCCGTATATGAAATAGACACATCAATAGACATCAAAAACACTGAAACAATCAAAACATCGAAACAATGAACAAACCGGGAATGTGGTGCAGCTGGCTAAGTGTCAGCTGCATAAGATCTATCTGACCAGTGGGTCATGAGTTTGAGGCCTGCCCGGGTCGAGGTGGGTGCTCGACCTTTAAGTGTAGCCTGCTGTTGACCTTTGCAGCCCGAAAGACTGTTGCATCTGTCAAGTAGGAGATAAGGGTACCACATTCAGTGGGGAGGCACACTTTCACTGAATTATGAGGCCATTAAAGAACTCCAGGAATGCTGAGGAATGCGGAAGGAACAAAAAGGGACGCTGGGAACGCTGAGAGATGAGGAGTGCTGTTCTTGAGCAAGCAGGGATCACCAGCATTGAGGCCATGCTATTGAGAACACAGCTGCGCTGGGCAGGGCATGTCTCTAGGATGGAGGATCACCGCCTCCCAAAGATACTACTCTATGGTGAACTCGCCATGGGTCAGCGCAAGAGAGGCGCCCCCCAAAAGAGATATAAGGACTCCCTGAAACAACATCTCAGGCTCGGCCAGATTGATCACCAACAATGGTCCTCCCTGGCCTCACATCGGGAGGCATGGGGGCGCACTATCCACGATGCTGCGGCCTCTTTCGAGAAGACACGCCGAATGGGACTCGAAGAGAAATGACAACGCAGAAAGAACCGCAACTTGGAAACACCATCACCCAAGGAGACTTTCTGCTGTGCTTTCTGCAACCGAACTTGCCTATCTCAGATTGGCCTTTTTAGTCATCAACGAGCTTGTAAAAAGCGTGGGATGAGTCCTTCATAAGAATCTTCGTTCGCGAAGTAATGCCAAGAGAAATAAATGTAATAAAAATAATACTAATAACAGAGTAAAATAATAAATAACCTTGGCTAGAGTATAACCCAAGCCTAAAATGGGTTGGTTTATATTCAAGTATATACAGTACATACAGAGTCCAATTCTCTTTAAGCCTCTCAAAACTCCAATACCTTCCCAAAACCTTCCAACCTTCCAATACCACCAAATCCTTCCTCATCATCAACATCCACCACCAACTCTTTCTTACTCCTTCATTATCCCAGCAGTTACCCCACCCTGACTGTAACTACTCAATGCTTGCCAGTTGGCCCGGCTCCCACTGCCTGCTGCCCTGATCCTTGTACTACTTGTTACTTAAGAAATGATACCCCTTCCTTTCTTCCCTCTGCCACTTAAGCTTAACTTCATTTTTGTGGCTGCCCCAAACTATGTTGAATTGATTGAGACTCGATGAGATATTCATTGCACAACTAGAGCAAAACGTGCTATAGCGGGATGTTCCTCCCGCAAAAGCAAAGTTTTGGCAGTTTAATAAACTTTTTCCATGTTTCTTTTAGGATAGAACCAACAAGGAAATGATATTTATAACCCAGGAACAAAAATCGTGTTGCACTGTGTAATCAAATATGTAAATGTCAAACCTGCAAATGGACTTGGCTGGCTGCAGACTTTGCTCTGCCACAAAACAACACCCAAAAATTTTTTTCAGTATTGTTTGACTCACTTTGACCAGGAGCTCGTAGCGTGGGATCCGCTGCACCGGCTTGATCATGAGGTCTGAGAGGGCCTGCTTCTCTTTGTTTTCCCTCATGCTTTGCTGAAGAAAGAAGAAGGAAAGGTGAGATGCACAATGGTCCCTCCATAAAAGATATAGAATTTATTTATTTACAGTATTTATATTCCGCCCTTCTCACCCCGCAGGGGACTCAGGGCGGATTACAATGTACATATACATGGCAAACATTCAATGCCATAGACACACAACAAATATAAACAGACACTCAGAGGCTGCAAAGGTTTAACATTCCAGCTTCTGGCCACCAGGGAAGCTGTCGGTCAGTAGTGATCCTCATTCTTTGCATACTTCCTGGAGATTTTTCTTAATGCAGCTGACTCCCAGCCAGCTGCGCCACAGTCCCAGTGAAGAAGGATGTTTCGGGGGCACATGAGGAATAGCTGAAACACCTGTTTTGTAAACTTGCATAGTTTCCCCATAATGGCTTCATGTTAATAGGGCTGTGGTAGCACAGTGGGTTAAACCACAAACTGCAAGAAATCTGCTGACTGGAGGGTTAGCAGTTCGAAGCTGGGGTGAACTCCCTGCTGTCAGCCCTAGCTTCTGCCTACCTAGCAATTTGAAAGCATGTAATGATAGTAGCTCCAATAGGTACTGTCTAGATAGAGAGGTAAAATGGTGCCCCATACAGACATGCTGGCAACACGATCAGAGAAGTCTATGAACAACAGGCTCATCGGCATGGAAAAATGGAACAAGAGCACTTCCCCATGGCCGGAGCTGAGCATCACCTCCAGACACCAGAGATGGAAGGGGAAGGCCTTTACCTCTGTCTGTATATTGTACGTAGTTGTTTACCGTGCAAAAAAACATGTTTGCCTTATATATGTAAAACTGTAGTCCGCTCTGAGTTCCTCCAGGGAGATAAAGCTGAATCTAAATAAAGTGTATTATTATGTTTATGATTGGAGTTTCCACCACTCATCTCTGGAAAAGACAATGTGTGGCTGTGGGTGATAGGAGTTGCAGTCCAACACTTCTGAAAGCAGTTGGTCGGGGAGACTGTGGCGCAGCTGGCTGGGTGTCAGCTACATTAAAGATCACTACTGACCGAAAGGTTATGAGTTCGAAGCTAGCCTGGGTCAGAGTGAGCTTCTGGCCAATTGTGTAGCTTGTTTTTGACCTTTGTAACCTGAAAGACAGTTGCATCTGTCAAGTAGGAAATTTAGGTACCACATATGTGTAGGGAAGGCTAATTTAACAAATTAAGGAGGCCATAAAAATATCCAGCAAAGCATGCGGGGAATGCGGGAGTTACTTCATCAGTGTCGCAGATGGATGGTGAGGTGACAGCTCCCCTGGTGGCCAGAAAAAAGTTAAATAGCCTCTGACTGTCTGTCTAGATGTGTTGTGTGTCTATGGCATTGAATGTTTGCCATGTATGTGTACATTGTAATCCGCCCTGAGTCCCCTGTGGGGTGAGAAGGGCGGAATATAAACACTGTAAATAAATAAATAAATAAATAAATAAATAAATAAATAAATAAAATAAGGCAGTTTAAGTGGTACCAAACCACATTCTTTCTGCAGTGTAGATACACCATGAGTTGCCTCTTATTTTCACCAGCACAGCCGTAAGAGCAGAGCTCATATCTTACCTCGAGAAACTTCATAAAGGCTGGCTTGGCTTCCTTGGCAATCCTCACGGCATCTTTGGCATTGAGGAAGTTATCTATGTAGGCGGAGTAAATGTTCACCAGGATGTCCTTGGAAAACTGGAGGAGGGAAGGAAGGAGAGAAAGATGAAACCAATGTAGGCATTTCTCTCTGTGTAAGAGAAGAAAATAGAAAGTTACATCATGGGCAAGAGATAGCCCTCCCAGTCCAGGCACCTGGGAAATGACATTTATAAACTACTAGCTTGGGGACCCGGCGGTGCCCGGGTCATTTGAGAAGTGCAGCAGGATGTAGAGTGGGTCATGGGGGCTCTGTGTGCTAAGTTTGGTCTGTATTGGTGAATGGATGAGGGTTGCATTGTTTTTAGGAAGTGAGTGAAGGTACTTCAAGTCCCATCATCCGTGCTCCGTCTCACACAAAACAGCACCAGGATGTAGAGTGGGTCATGAGGGCTCTTTGTGCCAGATTTGGTGTTGATCAGTCATTGGATTAAGTTTGTAGCAGTCTTGGAAAGTGAGGGAAGGTACTGCAAGTCCCATCATCCATGTTCTGCCTCCCTCCAAAGTTCAGTAGGATGTAGAGTGGGTCACTGGGGCTCTGTGTGCCAAGTGTGGTCTTTCTCGGTGTTTGTTGGGGGCCGCAGTTGTCTGTGGGAACAGAGGGGTGTGAAAGTACTACAAATCCCATCATCCATTGTCAGTCCTCCCCCGAACCTCACCAGGACGTGAAGTCAGTCATGGGGGTTATGTGTGCCAAGTGTGGTCTCGATCAGTAATTGGATGAGGGTCGCAGCGGACTTGGGAAGTGAGTAGAGGTACTTCAAGACCCATCATCCATGGTCCACCCTCCTCCGATCTGCACCAGGATGTAGAGTGGGTCATGAGGGCTCTGTGTGGCAGGTTTCGTGTTGATCAGTCATAGGATTAGGTTTGTAGCAGGCTTGGAAAGTGAGGGAAGGTACTGCAAGTCCCATCATCCATGTTCTGGCCCCCTCCAAACTTCAGTAGTATGTAGAGTGGGTCACTGGGGCTCTGTGTGCCAAGTGTGGTCTTTATCAGTGTTTGTTGGGGGCCGCAGTGGTCTGTGGGAACAGAGGGGTGTGAAAGTTCTACAAATCCCATCATCCATTGTCAGTCCTCCCCCAAACCTCACCAGGACGTGAAGGCAATCATGGGGGTTATGTGTGCCAAGTGAGGTCTCGATCAGTAATTGGATGAGGGTCGCAGTGGACTTGGGAAGTGAGTAGAGGTACTTCAAGCCCCATCATCCATGGTCCACCCTCCTCCGATCTGCACCAGGATGTAGAGTGGGTCATGAGGGCTCTGTGTGGCAGGTTTCGTGTTGATCAGTCACAGGATTAGGTTTGTAGCAGGCTTGGAAAGTGAGGGAAGGTACTGCAAGTCCCATCATCCATGTTCTGGCCCCTCCAAACTTCAGTAGTATGTAGAGTGGGTCACTGGGGCTCTGCGTGCCAAGTGTGGTCTTTATCAGTGTTTGTTGGGGGCCACAGTGGTCTGTGGGAACAGAGGGGTGTGAAAATTCTACAAATCCCATCATCCATTGTCAGTCCTCCCCCAAACCTCACCAGGACGTGAAGGCAGTCATAGGGGTTATGTATGCCAAGTTTGGTCTCGATCAGTGATTGGATGAGGGTCGCAGCGGACTTGGGAAGTGAGTAGAGGTACTTCAAGTCCCATCATCCATGGTCCACCCTCCTCCAAACTGCACCAGGACGTAGAGTGGGTCATGGGGGCTGTGTGTGCTAAGTGTGGTCTGTATTGGTCCTTTTTGGTGGCCTCAGTGGTCTGTGGGAACCAAAGTGTTTGAAAGTACTACAAATCCCATAATCCGTGGGTCATGTCCCCTGAACCGCACCAGGACGTAAAGGGGGTTAGGGGGTTATGTGTACCAAGTTTGGTGCAGGTCCATCACCCGCGCTGGTCGCTGTGGCCTGTGAAAGTGGCTGCCACATATCCGCCCTTCCGCCCTCCCGCCCTCCGCACACATACATACATACAAACATTCCGCTTTATAAAGGTATACAGATACAGATTTCATCAGGAGAGCATGGCTTCAATAATTCACAGTACTGGTTTCTGTCCAAGTTTTGAATAAAAAATAAATATGGCGGGCAACTATAGCAGGACTATTATGATTTACAACTCTTTAGCCCTGCTTTTTAAGTCAAGTTCTGCTGCTCAAAGGACCAAGACATGGAGTAAAGGAATCATACTACAGCAAAAGAAATTCCACCTGAACATTAGGAAAATCCCTGATGATAAGAGCCAGATGACAGTTAAATATGCTGTTGCCTGTGCATCCAATGGAGGGCCCTTCCACACAGCTGTATAACATCCACATTGAACTGGATTATATGGCAGTGTGGACTCAGATAATCCAGTTCAAAGCAGATGTTGTGAATTATCTGCCATGATTTTCTGGATTTTATGGCTGTGTCAAAGAGCTCTGAGTCTCCTTCTCTGGAGGATTTTAAGCAGAGGCTGGATGGCCATCTGTTTGGAGGGATTTGATTGTGTCTTCCTGCCTGGTAGAAGGGGGTTGGACTGGATGGCCTTGAGGGACCCTTCCAACTCTGAGATTACGATGCTTTAATATTATTTATTTATTTACGATATTTCTATCCCGCCTTTCTCAAGCTCGAAGGCAACTCAAGGCGGATTACAAATTGGCAGCCCTTCAATGCCATAACGCTATGTCCGTCGTCATCTTGGTGTCACACTTGACTCTCAACTGTCGATGGAGACACACATCTCCACCGTCAGTAGAGTAGTATTTTTCCATCTACACCAGCCGAGGAAGCTGGCCCCCTATTTGTCCCGACATGACCTGGCCGCAGTGGTCCAAGCCACTGTCATCTCAAGGTTGGACTACTGTAACGCTCTTACATTGGCCTTCCTCTGTCGGTGATCCGGAAACTTAAGCTGGTGCAGAACGCTGCAGCTCGGCTGCTGGCAGGTGTTCCAACTAGCTGTCACATTACACCTATCCTACGCGAACTGCACTGGCTCCCAGTGGAATGCCGGATTACCTTCAAAGTGTTGGTATTGACCTTTAAGGCCTTGAATGGTCTGGGGCCAGTGTAAGTTGTGGGGTCCCCCAGGGGGCCATCCTCTCCCCCTTATTGTTTAACATCTATATGCGCCCCCTGGCCCAGCTGGCCCGCGACTTTGGTCTGGAATGTTATCAATACGCTGATGACACCCAGCTTCTGCTGAGAATGGACGGCAGACCGGACTCCGTACCCGATTGTTTCCATCAATGCCTCGAAGCCGTGACTGGATGGCTGCGCGCCAGCCGGCTGAAGGTGAACCCGTCGAAGACGGAGATCTTATGGCCCGGTCGCCCTGGGCTGGATGAGTGCCGGTTGCCTACCCTGGATGGTGAGCAACTTAGCCCGTCATCCCTTGTTAAGAGCTTAGGTGTTCAACTGGACTCTTTGCTGTCCATGGAGACTCAGGTCTCCATGGTCAGCAAATCCTCGTTTTACCACCTACGACAGGCTAGGCGACTGGCACCCTACCTGTCCAGGGACGACCTGGCCACGGTGATCCAAAGGACGGTCATCTCGAGACTGGACTACTGTAACGCCCTCTACGTCGGCCTTCCCTTGTCGACAATCCGGAAACTCAAGCTAGTGCAGAATGCTGCTGCTCGCTTGCTGGTGGGAGCACCAGTGAGGGAGCATATTACTCCCATCCTTCGGCAACTGCACTGGCTTCCCATTGAGTACCGAATTGCCTTCAAGGTGTTGGTTTTAACCTTTAAGGCCTTGCACGGTCTAGGGCCTGAGTACCTAAGGGACCGCCTTACCCCGTATGTTCCCCCAAGATCACTACGCTCAGAAGAGCAGAATTTATTACTTGTTCCATCGATCCGCTCTTGCCACCTTTCCACAACCAGGCAGCGAGCCTTCTCGACTGTGGCCCCCGTGTTGTGGAATTCCCTTCCTGATGACACTCGAGCAATTCCTGAGCTCGTCCCTTTTCGGAGGGCTTGCAAGACCGCCCTCTTTAGATTGGCTTTTAATTAATCTGGTCTGGCCTGGTATGTTTTTATATTCCATGTCCATGGAATCCATGGGTTCCTACAGACCTTTTTACGGAGACAATGCTTTGTCATGTTTTTATTATACGTTGTATGTTTTTACTATATGCTGTATATTGTATTGTATGTTGTGATCCGCTCCGAGCCTGCAGGGAGGAGCGGAATATAAGATTGAATAAATAAATAAATAAATAATAAAAAATACCTAAGGGACTGCCTCATCCCATATTGTCCCACTAGACCCCTGAGCTCAGAGACGCAAAACCTCCTGGTGGTCCCTAGTTCTAAGACCTATCACCTGACCACAGGGGCGGTCTAAGGTAATTTTAAATGGTAGGCGAACATTATTTTGGTGCCCCCCCAAAAACATTATTTTCCCCCCCCCCCATGTAAAACAAATATACAATTATAATATCACAATACCATTAGTAGTATTATATTGTATCAATGTATATACAATATATTATACCATACTCATGCTATATTATATCATAATTATATTATACTACATTACAATATAATTATATTATAATATATTGACATTATAATATAATGTAACATTCTATTATATTATTATTATAAAATAATAAATTTATTTAAATAAAATTATCCTCTACTAAATATTTTCATTACTCTTATAAAACTCAAATAAAGTAAAATAAAATATTATATATTACTATTTTGTACAATACCACTATACTGCAATATTGTTTGTAATATTACATGTAATATAAAATATATCATCATTCTATTGTTATATTGTATTTGTATTATATTGTATGACAATATTAAGCAGAACTGTATAATAATCAACAAGAAATGCAATGTAAATGCATCAAAATCAGAATATATTACCTATCACCCGACTCATAATTCATAGGAGTCTCCCATAAGTCCAAAATTAGGATCCCAACGTAAATGTAAATAGAAAAACAGCCAAAATGTTCAAATGAGGTCGAATACAAATGAGGCCTGGGCAAACTTGGGCCCGCCCTCCCTCCTTCTAAGTGTTTTGGCCTCCAACTCCCAGAACTCCTCATAGCCGCAGGCCCCTCAGGTCTAGACAGAAATAGAGCCGAAGAAAGGAAGGAGGGAGAGAAAAGGTCACAGAGGAGGAGGAGGAAAGCCCTTCATTCATTCCTTCACTTACACTTCCTTCACTGATTCTTTTCTCCTTGCCTGCAAACGCACGCGCGCGGCGGAGACAGATGGAGAGGGGAAGCACTCCCTGCCTGCCCGATAGGGAGTGCTTTGCTTACAGGCTTCTGCGCAAGGGAGCTACTGGGCATGCACGGAGGTTTTCGCACATGTGCAGTTGCTCCTGCGCTCAACTTCAGCTCCAGAGCAACTGCGCCTGCGTGAAAACCTCCGCGCGTGCCCAGAAGCACCTGACCACAACACGGAGGAGGGCTTTTTCTATTATAGCTCCAACCCTTTGGAATGTGCTGCCCTCGGATATACGTGCTCTTTCGAGTTTGCTGGCTTTTCGGAAGGCCTGCAACACCTTACTGTTTCAACAGGCTTTTGGTTCTTAAAATGGCTGGCTTCTCTTGGCATTATATTTGGCCTTCCCTGATACTGCATGTATTTTATGGCTGCTGTTTTAATCCTAAGATTTTTTTAAATGTTTTTTTTTAAAAAAAAGTTTTTTATTGGTTTCCATTTTAAAATAAACATAAAACATAAAACATTACAACATACATTCAGGATACACATTCCACTACTTGAAGGAAAATAGTCGTGGTTGAAAGGAAGTATTGTTTAGAGAGAAAAGGAAGATATTGGAAAGGCTTTTGGTTCTTAAAATTGCTGGCTTCTCTTGGCATTATATTTGGCCTTCCCTGATACTGCATGTATTTTATGGCTGCTGTTTTAATCCTAAGATTTTTTTAATGTTTTGTATATGTTTTGTAATTGCTGTTTTTATTCTGTGTAAGTCGCCCCGAGCCAGATGGGAGTGGTGTAGGGTTGCCATATGTCCCTTATTTTAATGGATGTCCCTTATTTTGGCCCTAAAATTTGTGTCCCGTTTTTTCAGGCCCTGTCCCTTATTATTGACTAACAGGGCAGGACTCGGCGGGGTTGACCAGAGGAAGGTGCGCGCTGTGGTTTCCACGGCAATGCCTGCCCGGGGATTCCAACTCGCAGGGCAGGCTGACAGTCGCGCACTTGCGAGTGTGTGCCTGCCTGCGTCTCCGTTGGAAGGAAGAGGCAATACAGGACTTTTTCAAAGTACAGTAGACTCAATTAACCATTACCCAAGGGGAATGTTTTTTTTTAAATTCGTATTTGTTTGCCACCCTTCCCAATGGCTAGATCATGTTGGATAAAGATAGTTTCTGGTTGCTTGAGAGTTACTCTTAAAATAGGCCTAGCTGTGTATCCCAATACTATACAATGCTGTGTATCCCATACTATACTATACCATTAACTATTGACATAATAATGATAATAATAATGTGTTTGAGTTTTATTGATTGTATTGGTTTTTTATAATTGGTTATTGCTTTGTTATTGTGTGTTATTGGGCTTGGCTCCATGTAAGCCACCCCGAGTCCCCTCGGGGAGATGGGTGCAGGGTATAAATGAAGTTAATAAGTAAATAAAATAAATAAGATGTACTGTCTTATCAAATTTATTTTATTTTAATGTTTAGCCAGTGCACTTTTAAAGTCAGCAAAGTCAAGGACTAAATACAGATGGAGAAAATAAGGTAGTTCTAATAGTGTTTTTTCTGCATGACAAAACATGCAGAAACATACCATGTACTGTTAAGAGGGTGTAAGTCAGCTTCTTTTTTGAGTTTCAATCATTATCTTATTCTGTTAATAAAACTATTTATACCTAGTGTTTGAGTTACAAGTTTTTAATGAAGTGTTCCTTATTTTTGTGAAAAATCCCGTAAATGTCCCTTATTTCTTATATCAAAAAGTGGCAACCCTAGAGTGGTGACGGATTAATTTGAATAAATAAATAAATAACAATCCAAAATATACAATTAAAACATTTAACAACATTATTAAAAATCCTGGGTTGTTGTAGGTTTTTCAGGCTGTATGGCCATGTTTTAGAACCATTATCTCCTGACGTTTCACCTGCATCCTCACAACCTCTGGAATTCAACAAAAAAGCTCATGTTTTGTGGCAAATTTCCTATGAAGTGGGTGAAGTGGTAGTCCTTTGTGATGTTATCCAATTTTTTTCTGGAGGAGGCAATGATTTACAGTATTATAAACTACTGACAGGTCTATGAGGACAGATTTAGGTGTGAATCTGATATTTTCATGTACCACAATAAAGGTTTGCAGATACATTTCAAATGATTTCTCTTTGTTTACAGACTG
This sequence comes from Anolis apletophallus, assembly GCA_030556195.1. Lineage (NCBI taxonomy): Eukaryota > Metazoa > Chordata > Lepidosauria > Squamata > Anolidae > Anolis > Anolis apletophallus. The sequence goes on from JARBWK010000004.1 coordinate 202,637,628, forward strand.
ACTACATTATAGAAAACATTAAGGCAAATAGAGGGAAAATGAAAGAAGGAAGGACTTTAAGGGTTCGCAATGCCTTAAGGACAGAGTTAGGGAAAAAAACCCTTCTGATATGTTTATGACCAAAAATATTTGGGAACTGCTGAATTAACAGCAAGTCTTGGATCCGGTTTTGAGGTCTGGATGGGGCTTACACTTCTCCATAATGAGAATGTGCGGATCACCAGAGCACCCATTGCTTAATCAGTTTCACAATGCAATTCTAGTTTACACTACAGAGCACTGATGTGCATTAAGGGCTCTAAACTGGAGTATCCCTCTACTGTTAGGAATACTTATTTATTATTATTATTTATTTACTTTATTTCTACCTAGAGGGGGACTTAGGGCAGCTTCACAATTGCATCAATGATGCTGTACGTAATACATTCAATAAAAACAATGAGTACAAAATATTATCAAATCATCAGTAAAATCATTAGCTATGGTGGGAGTTGAAGTCCAAACACTGGAAGGGCTGAAGTTTGCCCATTCCTGGCTTAGAGATTTCTAGAGGGAATGGTTACATCAAAAATCTGCAAATAATCAAACCTGCGAATGTATTGTCGAAGGCTTTCATGGCCAGAATCACTACGTTATTGTAGGGTTTTTTTCGGGCTATATGCCCATGTTCTAGAGGCATTCTCTCCTGACGTTTCGCCTGCATCTATGCCAAGCATCCTCAGCGGTGCTCTGCTATATGGCAACCCTTCTTTTTCCGGCAAGGAGGATGTGCCTGGCATGGTAAGTGCCACCCCCAGAAAGCCTCCTTCCTTCCTTGCTGCTTGTTGTTGTGCTCTCCAGCTCCCTGTTTTCAAGCGGCGGCATCTGTTCCGTGCCCTTTCCAAGAAAAGTACTTTCAAGGGAAAAGGGATGGGAGGGAGAAGCTGATAGATCGTGCTCACGGGCTTCTGGGGATTGATGACAGTGAAGGAAGGCGGCCATCTCTCTAGGCGCAAGGCTCTTGGATTCAGTCCTAATCCACCTCCGCAGATCTCCTTGGCCTGTGCATTTGCAAACGGAGGGCTGCATCATGCCATCCGGAAAGCCCTTGTATGCCATTGCAATTGCACTGCAGCATGTTACACATTACAAAGATACAAGAGCTGGGTCAAAACTAACCAGGGAGAAATGTACAGTACTAAACTTAAGCAGGAAAAGAATGCACATATATAGGATGGGTGATACCTGAATTGAGAACTGTATGAGTGAAAGAGATCTAGGTGTCTTAGTGGACCACAAGCTGAGCAGGAGTCAACAGTGTGATGCAGCAGCTAAAAAAGCCAATGTGATTCTAGGCTATGTCCATAGAAGGTTTGTGTCCAGATTGAAGGAAGTCATAGTCCCACTCTGTTCTACTTTGCTTAAACCTCACCTGGAATTATAACCTTGTCTCCAGTTCTGGGCAAAGCTCTTCAAGGAGATACACAAGCTACAACATGTTCAGAGAAGGACAACCATAATAACAACCAAAGGTTTGGAAGCCAGGCCCTTTGCAGAGTGGCTTAGGGAGCTGCACATGTTTAGCTTTGAGAAAGGGACAAGAAAGCCATGTTTAAATAACGGAAAGGGTATCACATTGAGGAGGAAAGGGCAAATTTGCATCCCCTGGGCAACATCCTTGCAGACGGCCAATTCTCTCACACCAGAAGCAACCTGTAGTTTCTCAAGTTGCTCCTGACATGAAAAAAAATCTGGAAAGTAAAGTTACATCTGTATACCTTTATAAAGCGGAATGTTTGTGTGCGGAGGGCGGAAGGGCGGGTTATGGGATTTGTAGTACTTTCAAACACTTTGGTTCCCACAGACCACTGAGGCCACCAAAAAGGACCAATACAGACCACACTTAGCACACACAGCCCCCATGACCCACTCTACACCATGGTGCAGTTTGGAGGAGGGTGGACCATGGATGATGGGACTTGAAGTACTTCTACTCACTTCCCAAGTCCGCTGCGACCCTCATCCAATTACTGATTGAGACCACACTTGGCACACATAACCCCTATGACTGCCTTCACGTCCTGGTGAGGTTCGGGGGAGGACTGGCAATGGATGATGGGATCTGTACTACTTTCACACCCCTCTGTTCCCACAGACCACTGCGGCCCCCAACAAACACCGATAAAGACCACACTTGAGACACAGAGCCCCAGTGAACCACTCTACATCCTACTGAACTTTGGAGGGGGGCAGACCATGGATGATGGGACTTGCAGCACCTTCCCTCACTTTCCAAGACTGCTACAAACCTAATCCAATGACTGATCAACACCAAACCTGGCACACAGAGCCCTCATGACCCACTCTACATCCTGGTGCTGTTTGGTGTGAGACGGACCACGGATGATGGGACTTGAAGTACCTTCACTCACTTCCTAAAAACAATGCAACCCTCATCCATTCACCAATACAGACCAAACTTAGCACACAGAGCACCCATGACCCAATTTACATCCTACTACACTTTGGGGGAGGGTGGACCAGAGATGATGGGACTTCCACTACCTTCAGTAATTTCATGATACCACTGCAACTCCCAATAATGATGGATCAAGACCAAACTTGGCACACAGAGCCCTCATGACCCCACTCTACATCCTGCTGCACTTCTCAAATGACCCGGGCACTGCCGGGTCCCCAAGCTAGTATTTTAATAAAACATGGATTGTAGCATAGGTATTACATTATTTTTATACACTTTCACCATTCAGTTCAATACATTTTGTCATCTATGGGATGAGTTTTTGTTGCCTGTGTCATAGAAGTTTCCCTCTGCCTTTTTCGGTCAGTTCGCCACTTGTTGTCAGAAAAGTATTTTCCACCCAGGTGTTCCTCCAATTTAGTGAACAGATGATAGTCACTGGGTGCAAGATCAGGGCTGTGAGGGAGTGGCTTAAAACATCCCAACCAGCTGAAGTCAACAACCCCTGTGTGGCATCTGCAGTGTGCACATTCTCATGAAGGAGACAGACTCCCTCCGTCAGCATCCCACAATGTTTGTTTTGGATGGTTCTGCAAAGTTTCTCTCAATATATTCTGTATCCATTTTGTCACATGCTGCCTTGACATTACATCCCCTCCATAAACTGAAACGCTTTTGCGATGAATCGCAGGGGCATTCATGCCCTAAGCACTTAGGTAACATATTAAAGTGTGAACTTCGCACTTGGAGAGAAACAGAATGAGGATGCTCATCTCTAACCTTCACCACAACGGCAAGTTTGGTCCTGATCCAACATTGTTTGAGTCCACAGTGCTCTCTGGATGTAGGTGAACTATTTATTATTTATTTATTTAAAACTTTTGTACCCTGACCTTCTCACCTCTATCGAGGGACTCAGACAACTCCAAAACTCAAGGTCAATGCCCACCAAACTCGTATAGTATTTTCTCTTGGTTAGGGGAGTTCTGTGTGGGAAGTTTGATTCCATACCATCATTGGTGGAGTTCAGAATGCTCTTTGATCGCAGGTGAACTATCACTCCCAGCAACTACAACTCCCAAATGACAAAATCAATTTTTTGACTGATGGTCCCTCCTTGGGTTAGTATTAGTATGTTTTGTGTCCAAATTTGACAGCAATTTGTCCAGTGGTTTTTGAGTTATGTTACCACCCCCCTGTTGTGTCAACTCCATTGGCTGCCTGTCCACTTCCGAGCTCAATTCAAAGTGCTGGTTTTGACCTTTAAAGTTCTATACGGTTCTGGCCCAGCTTACTTGTCCGAACGCATCAGCCGCTACATCCCACCTCATAATCTAAGATCATCCGGGGAGGCCCTGCTCTCGCTCCCGCCTACTTCTCAAATGTGGCTGGTGGGGACGAGGATAGGGCCTTCTCGGTGGTGGCTCCCGCCTGTGGAATGCGCGCTCCCTATCGATGTACGATCCACCTCATCCCTCCTGGCATTCAGGAAAAAAGTAAAATCCTGGCTGTGGGACCAGGCGTTTGCACACCAGCACAAGGCAGCACTTTAGATGGGATTTTAATGGAAAGTGGATGAAAAGGGCCAATGCTTTTATGGACAGAACATTGTTTTAATCTGCGTATGATGTTTAGGTAATTGTATTTTAATGTATTTCAATTGTTGAAGGGTTCTTGGATCTTATATGGTTACTGTGTGGGCGTCGAATTGTGCCTTACTGTAAGCCGCTCTGCGTCCCCCCTCGGGGGTTGAGAAGAGCGGGGTAAAATCCTGAAATAAATAAATAAATAAATAATCCCACAAATGAACATTACATATATATATAGAGAGAGAGAGAGAGAGAGAGAGCGAGAGCGAGAGAGAGAGAGAGAGAGAGAGAGAGAGAGAGAGCACAACAGCGTGTGCGTCTCTGCCATTCCTGCCAGGATATCTATGTTGTGTTCATCGAAAAAGGCCCAGGTTTCACACTGAGAGTATAAATACATTTAAAAACATATTAACTATATGTATCACTGTGTTAAAGTGTCATTTTGTGTCATTTTGGTTGGTGGTGTGCCCCAGGATTTTGTAAATGTAAGAAGTGTGCCACGGCTCAAAAAAGGTTGAAAAACACTGGGCTATGAGAACCCAATGAGTTACCTTGGGCAAAACACTCTCTCTCAACCTTAGAAGAAGGTGACAGTGAACCTCTTTGGAAGAAATCTTGCAAAGAAAAACGCAGAAGTGTCTTGAAAGCACATAACAATTACAGCCATGCTTTGCTGTGCACATATGAAATGCCCTTTGATTGGATTTCCTTGAAGAGCAATTTATTCTTGGAAATTAGAACATTTGGAGCAGGGAGAACAGGTGGAAGGAAAGGTTAAGAGAGCCACATTCGGTCACGTGAAGTCCATGGAGGCTGCCTGGCCTCAGATGCAAACGTGACAGAATATAAACTGGGTCAACAATTCGCCCACTTTTCTCCTTTTTTCCCCTGGTAATTACCGGCCATAATAACAGCCAGAGCACGTGCATGCAAGCCGAGAGAGCCACGTTTCCACCTGAAAACACCATGGTGAAAACCCAGTGTTGCTCCACTCCCACGTGTGGCTTTTTTGGGCTGTTTTGTGAAATAGATACATTGCACGAGTACAATTCCACATGTGTCACCTTTTCACATGGCCCTCAGACCTACTAGTGTTCCAAATAGACCAGAGTCGTTGACTCAACTGGGTTTTACGTCCAGAAGGAGTCACCATACAAGAAGGGATTAAATCCTTTTGTTCTTGAATACGGCACTGAATTCCCCAGGATTGCGGAAACAACCACTGTGGTGTTCTCATTACAGCAAAGGACAAACTATAGGAAATTAGATTCCATCTGAGCATTAGGAAGAACTTCCTGACTCTGAGAGCCGTTCAGCAGTGGAACTCTCTGCCCCGGAGCATAGTGGAGGTTCCTTCCTTGGAGGCTTTTAAACAGAGGCTGGATGGTCATCTGTCGGGGGTGCTTTGAATGTGATTGTCCTGCTTCTTGGCAGGGGGTTGGACTGGATGGCCTATGAGGTCTCTTCCAACTCTCTGATTCTATGATTCTAAGTAGGCAGACTGGGAAATGAATAACACTATGTACCACGATTGTTGTTCCTCGGTTATAAGTGTCATTTCCTAATTGGTTCTATCATAAAAACATGGGGAAAAGTTTATTAAACTGCAAAGACTTGCAGCATGTTTTGCTATAGTTTTTCAATAAATATCTCATCGAATCTCAATCAATACAACATAATTTGTGGCGGCCACAAAAACAAAGGTTCTGGAATAACAACTACTTTCAAAGTAGGTACCGCACAATTACAAACAAAATAACACTTTCAAACCAGGAACAGAAATGTTTTCAAATTTTGTTACGTAGTGTAATCAATTACTCAATGTTGGTATTTTGCAAAAGGAGGCAGGAGCACCACTATTGGGGAAGTACATGGATGTAGATCATGTATGGGTAAACTTGGGCCCTACAGGTGTTTTGGACTTCAACTCCCACAATTCCTAACAGCCCCAGGGCCTTTCCTTTCCCCCCTTAGCCACTTAAGCAGCTAGGAATTGTGGGAGTTGGAATCCAAAACACCTGGAGGGCCCAAGTTTGCCCATGCCTGGTGTAGATGGATGTAGGACATCGGCTTAGACTAGGGGTGGGCAATTATTTTTTCCAAGGGGCCACACGAGAGCCAAAAAATATTATGGAGGGCCGCACCTAAAGGCTGAACTACATTCTAATCTACATCATTTATTTATTTATTTATTTATTTACTATATTTACTATATATTACACATCATTAATATTAACATATTAATATATCAAGAAATATTCATATATTATTAGTATTAATATCATAATTATTATATTATAGTATAAAGACATTATATATTGAAATTATAAAATAATATAACATTATATTATATTATTTATTATATTATTATTATAATAAAATTATTATAAAATAATAATAAAACCTACTAAAATAAAATAAATTGAAATTCAAGAAGACAAGGTGCGAAACAAGATGGAGGTTGACATCCTCAAGAGAGGAAGGATCCCAAGATGGAATGGCCCAATGGACCCAGCCCAGAGGATGACAAAGCGGACCCAGCCGCCGCTGCAGCAGAGCAGAGCAGAGCAGAGCAGCAGATGATCGGAGGCTGCAGGCCTCTGTCCGCTCTCGCCCCCAGCCGTTCCCCAGCTGATCGCCCTGTCATGGAGTGCCTGCCATCCCGGCTTTGGAGTGCTTGCCATCCGGGGAGGCAATCCGGGCCTGCAGCGGGAGCAGTCGGCGACCTGAGGCGGCTAATCGCCCTGGCGATCCGGAAGACTATCAAGATGGATCTGGACCAAATGCCATAAAAATGCCAGCAATTTGATCAAGAAGGAAGTTTATGAACAAAGCTCTTCAGCAGGGAAGATGGAGCAGCAGCACCCCCTGGTGGCCAGAACCGAGCACTGCCTTCAAGATGCCGAAGATGGGGAAAGCCTATATATACCTATAGGCTATATATACCTATAGTATTGTCTGTCTTGTCAGTGTATAATGGAACTGAATGTTTGCTGTATATGTACGTTCTGTGATCCGCTCTGAGTCCCCTTCGGGGTGAGAAGGGCGGAATATAAATTCTGTAAATAATAAAGTCTTCCTGTGGAAAGAAGCTCCTGTGTTTGCTATTATTGCTCATACTATAGACAAGTGTTTTCTCAATCTTCCTAATGCGGCGACCCCTTAATACATTTCCTCATGTTGGGGTGACCCCGACAACATGAGTAAATCATTTCAGTTGCTACTTCATAACTGCAATTTTGCTACTGTAATGAATATAGGATGTATTTTCATTCATGAACCAAATTTGGCACAATACCCAATACACCCCAATTTGAATGGGGTTGGGGGAGAATTGATTTTGTTATTTGGGAGTTGTAGTTGCTGGGATTTATAGTTCACCTACAATTAAAGTGCATTCTCAACTCCACCAACGATGCAATTGAACTAAATTTGGCACATAAAACTCTCATGACCAACAGAAGCATTGACCTTGGGTTTTGGAGTTGTAGTTCACCTACATTCACTGTGGTCTCAAACAAAGATGGATCTGGACCAAATTTGGCACAGATACTCAATATGCCCATATGTGAACAGTGGTGGAGTTTGGGAAAACTAGACCTTGACATTTGGGAGTTGTAGTTGCTAGACCAAACATCCCAAACACAACCCCTATGACCAACAGAAAATACTGTGTATTTTGATTGTTGGACTTTGTAGAGTGTATGTTATTTCACTTCAATTTAAATGTTTTCATCCTATAGATCAGACCTGGGCAATTGCTGGCTTTCCAGGTGTTTTGGACTTCAACTCCCAGAAATCCTAGCCAGTTTACCAGCTGTTAGGATTTCTGGGATTTGAAGTCCAAAACACCTGGAATGCCGGCAATTGCCCAGGTCTTCTATAGATAATGCCTAGAATTGCATTAATTTTTAATACCACCACATCACACTGTTGGCTAATGGTCTTAGCTGTGGTCTACTAAGACTCCTGCGTAGATCCCTTTCACCTGGACAGTTTCCAAGCCAGGTTTCATCCATGCTCTATCCATGCATTTCGTTTTGTCTATGGCACCGTACATTTCTCTCTGTTTGAATTCATTTGGTTTCTTCTATCCCCTCTCCTCCCTTTCCATTTTCCATTAGCCTAGGGATACGAGCCCACGAGGCTCTTGAAAAGGCACATTGCATGCGCACGGGATCCAGCCAGCTGTACTCACAGACTGTACCAGGATGTCTCCCACTTTCTGCTTCTCGTGCCAGTTCTGCATGCACTCCGAGATCTGATCCAGGAACTCTTCGTGATGCTCCAAAAGCTCAGGAATCTGGTCAAAGATCTCATCCACCAGAGAAGGGTCGCAGAGGATGGAGTTTTCTGGCTGCTTCAGAGGCTTCATATAGCCCTGCAAGGAGGAAAACATATGAAATAAGTATTGAAGGTTTGGAGCTAGAATGGGAGCTATTTTTTGTAGCATTGTTGTTTATTAATATCTAGACCAGGCATGGGCAAACTTGGGCCCTCCAGGTGTTTTGGACTTCAACTCCCACAATTCCTAACAGCCAATATTCCTAAATGCCTGGCCTAAACCATAGGCAATAACAACAACAACATGCTGAAAACTTATTTAGCTGAGCAGAGGTCAGGTGATGCTTTGAGGGTGCATCTACACCAAGGGTGGGCAATTATTTTTTCCAAGGGGCCACATGAGAGCCAAAAAATATTATGGAGGGCCGCACCTAAAGGCTGAACTACATTCTAATATACATTATTTATTTATTTATTTACTATATTTACTATATATTACACATCATTAATATTAACATATTAATATATCAAGAAATATTCATATATTATTAGTATTAATATCATAATTATTATATTATAGTATATATAGAGAGACATTATAATATACATTACATTATATTATTTATTATATTATGATTATAAAATTATTATAAAATAATAATAAAAACCACTAAAATAAAATAAAATGAAATTCAAGAAGACAAGGTGCGAACCAAGATAGAGGCTGACATCCTCAAGAGAGGAAGGATCCCAAGATGGAATGGCCCAATGGACCCAGCCCAGAGGATGACAAAGCGGCCGCAGCAGAGCAGCAGACGATCAGAGGCTGCAGTCCTCCGCCCGCTCTCGCCCCCAGCTGTTCCCCAGGTGATCGTCCTGCCATGGAGTGCCTGCCATCCTGGCTTTGGAGTGCCTGCCATCCCGGGAAACAATCCGGGCCTGTAGCGGGAGCAGTCAGTGACCTGAGGTGGCTGATCGCCCTGGCGACCTGGAAGAGGTCGCCAGGGCGATCAGCCGCCACAGGTTGCTGACTGCTCCCGCTGCAGGCCCGGATCGCCTTCGATTGTTCTCCGGAGCGGTGGGCTGTCTGCCGATGCAGGCCCCACAGCCCACGATGGTATGGCGGCAGCGGCACCCCTTCCTCTTGGCCCCGCCCTCGACGCCCTTCTCCCCAGGCCGGACAGAATCGGCTGCCGGGCCGTATTCAGGCCACGGGCCATAGGTTGCCCAGGTCTGATCTACACTGTAGAATTAATGCGGTTTGACGCTGCTTTAATTGCCATGGCGGAAGGCTATGGATCCCAGGGACTAGGCTAATGTGTGGAGGTGAACAAAGACATTGCTATTTTTAAAAAATGTCATAACACATATCTAGGAATTTCTACGTCTTCCAGTATGACTCTGTAGTTGACATCCATTGGAAGCCATTCATAGGACCACACTGGAGGACCAAGGCGATTCCTGCAGAGAATATTTTTTAATCAAATCCATGTATAATTAAATCCGAAAAAGTCAAAACTGTAAATACACCATGCAACAAGCTTTGGAAAATGTTCTGTTCCTGGTTTGGAAGTGTTATTTCCTGTTCAGTTGTGCAGTGTCAACTTTGACAGTACTCCAGAAATTTTGTTTTTGTGGCTGCCACAAATGAGGTTAAATTGGTTGAGATTCTTATCAGATATTCTGTGAAAAACTAGACCAAAATGTGCTGCGGCCTGCCCCACATAAGTTTTTGCAGTTTAATAAACCTTTCCCCTGCTTTCATGATAGAACCAAATAGGAAATGATATTTATAACCCAGGAACAAAAATGTGTTACATAGAAGGGAAAGAAAAAGAGAAAGAAGGGAGGGAGAGAAGGGAAAGAAAGAGAAAGGAAAGCAGGAGAGAAGGAAGGGAAAAATGAAGAGAGAAGAAAGGAAGAGAGAGAGAAACGGGGGGAGGGAGAGGAAGGAAAGAAAGAGAGATAAGAAGGGAAAGGAAAGAAGAGAGAAGGAAGAGAGGGGAAAGAAAGAGAAAGGAAAGCAGGAGGAAGCGAAAAGGGAAAAGAGAAGAAAGGAAGAGGGAGAAAAAGAGAGGGGGAGGGAAGAAGACAAGAAAGAGAGATAATAAGGGAAAGAAAGCAAGAGAGAAGGAAGCAAGGGGAAAGAAAGAGAAAGGAAAGCAAGAGAGAAGAATGGAAAGCAAGGAAGAGAGAAAAAGAGAGAGGGAGGGAGGAAGGAAGGAAAGAGAGAGAGATAAGAAGGGAAAGCAAGGAACAGAGAAGAGAGAGGGGAAAGATGGAGAAAGGAAAGCAAGAGAGAAGGAAGGGAAAAGGGAAGAGAGAAGAAAGAAAGAGAGAGAGAAAGGGAGGAAGGAAAGAAAAGAAGAGAGATAAGAAGGGAAAGAAAGGAAGAGAGGAGGAAGAGAGGGGAAAGAAAGAGAAAGGAAAGCAGGAGAGAAGAAAGGGAAAAGGAAGAAAGAAAGGAAGAGAGAGAAAAAGAGGGGGAGGGAGGAAGGAAGGCAAGAAAGAGAGATAAGAAGGGAAAGCAAGGAAGAGAGAAGGGAGGACAGCGAGAGGAAAGAGGAAGGAAGGAGTGAGAGAAAGAAAGGAAAGCAAGGAAGAAAGAAGGATAGAAGAGAAAAAGAGGAAGGGAGGGAAAGAAAAAGAAGGGAAAGAAAAGGAGAGAGGGGAGAAGAAATAGTAAGGAAGGATGGAAGAAATGAAAGAGAGAACGAAGGGAAAGAAAGGAAGAGAGAAGGGTAGGAGGGGAGAAAACAGAGTAAGAAAGGAAGAAAGGAAAGAGGGAGAAAGAGAAGGGAAAGAAAAGGAGAGAGGGGAGAAGAAAGAGGAAGGAAAAAGAAAGGAAGGGGGGGCAAAATACAAGGGGGAAAAGGAAAGGAAAAAGACAACAAAATGTAAACCCAGGCAATGTCAGGTCTACATGCTAGTAGAGATATAGGTATATAGATACACACAGGAATGCACTTATTTATAGACATATATATCTATATAAACATACACATACATTCCAAAAACCCCCAAACAAAACCACATTTGGATTGTGGAATTGCCCAGCTGGATTCCAGGAACCTGGGCTTGCCAACTATATGATGTCATCACTTGGCTTCAAGCCCTACTGAGCATGCCCAAAAGCAGTGGACTGTGGGAATATCTTTAGTTGCCATAGAAACCAGAAGTGATGGAGGCAGTGAGGAATTACATCTGCCGGGGAAACAGGTGGCTGGGATGAGCAGATATGGTGGGGGGAATTTATTTATTTATTTATTTACTATATTTGTATACCGCCCTCTCAGGGCGGTTTACAGAGGCAACAATTCAATGCCGACCAAAACCATATATACATTTAAAACATTTAGAAAACATTAACATCTATATATATAAAGGAACAGTCGTCATGGAAAGACCGTCCCAAACAGAGAAACCTTACAACGCAGAGACACCAATCTTGCCAACAGAAATAGGCCTCAGACAAGGTACGTTTGTAGCAAAGAAACTTTCCCCCCCAAAACCTAAAAGGCCCCCAAAACAACAAGTAAAAAAACCCCTACATTTCCCAGCATCCTCCGGGCCTGCCAACGACTCTCCCAGCCTCTACCTTCTGAGAACATGATTGGCTGCCAATAAGGGCGGATTTGCATAACTCCTGTACTGGCCAGCCAACATGAACATTCCGACCCATAATAAACTGTCAGAGCAGGATAAGGCAAAGGGCTGAGGCACAAACACAAACACCCAATTCACTTCCCACAGAAAATTTACACCCCTAAATCACAGACCACGCCCAAAATTGACAGTAAGGCTTCATTAACTTAATTTCCCTGACTAGGCCTCACTTAATGGAATGCTGTTTACGCTCTGAATTGACAGTAAGGCTTCATTAACTTGATTCTCCCAACTAGCCCTCAGCTCATGGGACATTGTGTATGGCCTGAATTGACAGTAAGGCTTCATTAACTTGCTGTTCCTGACTAGGCCTCAGCTCATGGGACATTGTGTATGGCCTGAATTTACAGTAACCTACCTTGGCACACAGAGCCCCTATGACCCACGCTACATTCTACTACAGTTTGGAGGAGGGTGGACCATGGATTATGGGACTTGAAGTACCTCCATGGATAATGGGATTTGTAGTACTTCAAAACCCATCATTCCCCACAGACCACTGTGTCCCAGAACCAAGACCGATAAAGACCAAACTTGGCAAACAATGCCCCCAATGACCCACACTCCATCCGACTGCAGATTAGAGGAGGACCCACCATGGATAATGGGATTTCAAGTACCTCCACTCACTTCCAAAGTACCCCACCCACACACGCATCAACCTCTACATCAACACAGCAGACGGAAAGACAAAAAACATTGTATATCCACAAGCTATGCAGAACGCCAGCAACACCACACAACAACAACTCCACAGGACTCCAACATCCCACCCACCAAAACAACCCACAACAACACAGCCATGACCCCAACAACACCATAACTAAGAACAACTCCAACCCTTACATACTCAGACTTCCTTGCATCTCCAAAATAGGGCACAGCAACGCGTGCCGGGTACAGCTAGTATAATATAAAAACTATAACAAGATCAATAAAACATAAATAATTTGCACCTCCTAGTTAAAACGTAGTCCGATCTCATCACCCAGTCGTTTCATATTCCTATGTCTGTTACACTGCCTTTTCAAACGCTTGCTCAAACAGCCAAGGCTTGACTTTTTCCCGGAATGCTAAAAGGGAGGGGTCGATCTAATGTCCCTAGGAAGGGCGTTCCATAGCCGAGGGGCCACCACTGAGAAGGCCCCGTTTCTCGTCCCCGCCTAATGTATTTGTGATGCAGGCGGGATCGTGAGCTGGGCCTCGCCAGAGGATCTTAACAAGATGGTTTATAAGAAGAGATACGTTCTGACAGGTAAGCTGGGCCAGAACCATTTAGGGCTTTATAGGCTAAAGCCAAAACTTTGAATTGTGCCCGGTAGCACTGGGACTGTGGCACAGCTGGCTGGGTGTCAGCTGCATTAAGATCACTACTGATCGAAAAGTCATGAGTTCGAAGCCAGCCCAGGTCGGAGTGTGTGGTTTGTTGTCGACCTTTGCAACCCAAAAGACAGTTGCATCTGTCAAGTAGGAAATTTAGGTACCACCTATGTGTGGGGAGGCTAACTTAACTAATTAACGAGGCCATTAAAACTCTCCAGCAAAAAGCATGCAGGGAATGCGGAAAATACTTCATCAATGTCACAGATGGATGGTGAAGCAACAGCTCCCCTGGTGGCCAGAAGTTGGAATGTTAAATAGCCCCTGACTGTCTGTCTATATGTGTTCTGTGTCTATGGCATTGAATGTTTGCCATGTAATCTGCCCTGAGTCCCCTGAGGAGTGAGAAGGGCGGAATATAAATACTGTAAATAAATAATAAACAAATAAATAAATAAGTTAAATAGCCTCTGACTGTCTGTCTATATGTGTTATGTGTCTATGGCATTGAATGTTTGCCATGTAATCCGCCCTGAGTCCCCTGAGGAGTGAGAAGGGCGTAATATAAATACTGTAAATAATAAATGAATAAATAAGTTAAATAGCCTCTGACTGTCTATATGTGTTATGTGTCTATGGCATTGAATGTTTGCCATGTAATCTGCCCTGAGTCCCCTGAGGAGTTAGAAGGGCGGAATATAAATACTGTAAATAAATAACAAACAAATAAATAAATAAGTTAAATAGTCTCTGACTGTCTGTCTATATGTGTTATGTGTCTATGGCATTGAATGTTTGCCATGTAATCCACCCTGAGTCCCCTGAGGAGTGAGAAGGGTGGAATATAAATACTGTAAATAAATAAATAAATAAGTTAAATAGCCTCTGACTGTCTGTCTATATGTGTTATGTGTCTATGGCATTGAATGTTTGCCATTTATGGCGCAGCAGAGGAGTAGTATTCTCCCTGAGCACCGCTCCTGTTAGTAACCTCGCTGCCGTCCGTTGGACTATTTGAAGCTTCTGGACAGTCTTCAAAGGCAACCCCACGTAGAGCGCGTTGCAGTACTCTATACGGGATGTAACCAGAGCGTGGACTACCATGGCCAAGCCAGACTTCCCAAGGTATGGGCGCAGCTGGTGCACAAGTTTTAACTGTGCAAATACTCCCCGGTCACCGCTGGAACTTGGGGTTCAGAATCACACCCAAGCTGCGAACCTGCATCTTCAGGGGAAATGCAACCCCGTTCAAAACAGGCTGTTAACCCTATGCCTTGTTCGGCCTTTCGACTTACCAGGTTTAAGCACTGTCAGAGGCTTATGTTTTATTTATTTCACCCTCACTCTGTGCTTTTATTTCCACTCGGAGATTCGCCGACCAAATTATAAATACAGTTTAATGGAAATAAACAAATAAAAATTAAAAAGCCAGCCCTAATTGGAAATGAATGGGAGAAGAAGTATTTTGGAATTTTCTTTCATATTTGGAAATATTTGCATTCTGCTATATGGGAAGACACAATCAAAGCCCTCCTGACAGATGGCCACCCAGTCCAAAGCCATTCTGCCATTCAGGAAGACACAATCAACGCTCTCACAACGGATGGCCATCCAGTCGAACCCCATTCTGGAATACAGGAAGATTCAATCAAAGCCCTCCTGACATATGGCTATCAAATCCACAGGAAGACACAAAGCTCTCCCAACAGATGGCCATCTAGTTGAACCCCATTCTATTATATGCTAAATGGTTTTAATTGCATTTTATGTTTGTTGAGGCATCGAATTGTTGCCGACTGTAAACCGCCTTGAGTTGCCTTCGGGCTGAGATTTTGTAACATACAAAGTCATGGTAAATAAATAAATAAAAACTGGATTAATTCTAGTGTAGATACACCCAAAGTAAAGAAAGGGAAGATCACAGGGAGGAGAAAATTAAAGCAAGGTGAATGTATTTACAATTTGGAATTAATAGTTTCATACTGTTTCAAAAGCCATGGCTCAATGATATTGAAGTCTTCGGGAGATGAAAAATTAAAGCAAGGTGAATGTATTTACAATTTGGAATTAATACAGTTTGATACTGTTTCAAAAGCCATGGCTCAATGATATTGAACCTCAGGGAGTTGTAGTTTTACAAGGTTTTTGGCCTTCTATGCCGAAAGAGTTTTCGTACTTCACCAAATTACAATTCCCATTATTCCCTTGCATTGAGCCATGGCAGTTAAAGTGGTGTCAAACCGCATTGATTCAATAGTACAGATGCAACCACGCTCTGATTACATTCCGTATAGATTACTGCAGCGACCTTTACGTGGGACTGCCTTTGAAGACTGTTCGGAAGCTTCAACTGGTCCAACGGACAGCAGCCAGGTTGATAACAGGAGCGGCACTCAGGGAGCGCACAACACCTCTGTTGCGCCAGCTCCACTGGCTACCAGTTTGCTACCGGGCACAATTCAAAGTGCTGGCTTTAGCCTTGAAAGCCCTTAACAGTTCTGGTCCAACTTACATATCCGAACGCATCTCCCCCTATGAACCTTCAAGATACTTAAGATCATCCGGAGAGGCCCTGCGCTCGGTCCCGCCTGCTTTGCAGGCGCGATTGGTAGGGACGAGAGACAGGGCCTTTTCAGTGGTGGCTCCTCAGCTTTGGAACGCCCTCCCTAGAGACATCAGATCGCCCCCCTCCCTCCTGACATTTCGCAAGAAGGTAAAGACCTGGCTATTTGACCGGGCATTTGCAGATGTAGTATGATTACCAAATTGAGACCTACGGAACGACGACGATGCAATTGGAAACCGATTTAATAATGAGACGCTGATATTGTGTTTTTAACGTTAAGTGCTAATTTGTATATGATGGAATTGTGTTGATAATTGTTGATATGTTTGTCTTGGGCAGTTCTTGCCATTTGTACACCGCCTCGAGTCGCCTTCGGGCTGGGAGAGGCAGTCTAGAAGCAAAGTAAATAAATAAAATAAAATAAATAAATAAAATAAATAAAATAAAAGGAAGGGATGTCTATCAGGCCACCCATCTACACTGCAGAATTATTGCACTTTGGCACCACTTTAACAGCCTATGGAATGTTGGGATTTATAGTCCACTGAGCTCTCCAAAGAGAAGGAAAAATATCTCAGCAAAACACAAATCCCAGGATTCTTCCACAGCATAAAGCCATGACAGTGAATGTGGTAACAAACTGCTCTAATTTTGCAGCATGGATAATGGCTCAGTGGTGACAATGGAAACTGGAAAGCAGACTTAAGAGGTCTGGTTCCTGTTCTGAAAATGGGAAGTGCTCCTACGTGATGAAAAGCAAGTTTGCGTGGAATTAAATCACTGCCTGAGATGACATTTCACAGCAAAATCCCTTTTTGGAGCTGCCAAAAAACCTCACGGGTTTACACCTCCTCTTTCACTTTGAAAACAAGGAGGACAATGGGAATTTAATTGGGAAGGACAAAGGGAGTGCTTCCAGTCCTTTTGCAAAGCTTAGAGAGCGGGTGTGTGTGTGTCAATGTCATGTTCGTTTGTGGGATTAACATAACTCAAAAACCAGTGGGCGAATTGACACCAAATTTGGACACAATATACCTGTCAGGCCAACGATTGACCATCGCTCATAAAAACACTGAAAAACACAAAGGACAGGACTTAAAAAGCCAAAAAAGTAAAAAGACCCTACAGTGCATGCACAAAACGACTCCTCCTGTCAAACACAACACACAATAGCATATCCACATTCTCTTTCGGACTACAGCTCTCAGCATCCCCTAGACCAGGCTCTTTAGGAGAGGAGGATGATCTAAATCAGTGTTTCTCAACCTGGGGGTCAGGACCCCTGGGGGGGGGGTCGCGAGGTGGTGTCAGAGGGGTCGCAAAGACCATCAAAAATCCAGTATTTTCTGTTGGTCATGGTGGTTCTGTGTGGGAAGTTTAGCCCAATTCTGTTGTTGGTGGGGTTCAGAATGCTCTTTGACTGTAGGTGAACTATAAATCCCAGCAACTACAATTCCCAAATGTCAAGGTCTATTTTTCCCAAACTCCATCAGTGTTCACATTTGGGCATATTGAATATTCGTACCAAGTTTGGTCCAGATCCATCATTCTTTGAGTCCACAGTGCTCTCGGGATGTAAGTGAACTACAACTCCAGACTCTTACACTAAACTTCTGGCTAAAGTTAAAACACTTACCTAAAGGATTGGCCCCTTTAACCCTGGCAGACTCTTTTAGGTCTACATTGAAAAACACGATTCTCAGAAATCTCAAACTGTCAGGGTTGCAGGAAGCCGAACTGGACCACCTGGGATATATGAATGCTAGAGTAGCAGTAAGGCGCAGAATAATGGATATAGATTACCAAAAACATCTAGCCTGTGCCAGATACCATCCACTACTAAAATGCAGTACTAACGTACCCTTTGCTACACAAAATTATTTAACAAATTTAACAAATCCGAAACATAGGAAAGTGTTTACTCTGGCCCGAGTCAATGCTCTGCCAACAGCTGTGCTACTGGGAAGGTACACAAAAACACCCTATCATGAACGTATATGCCCCTGCGATGCAGGGATGGTTGAATCTATAGAGCATGTGTTCTTTTACTGCCCTTTGTATTTGGATGCCCGCCTCTCCTTAATTTCAACAATCCTGTCCCGTTTATTTATTTATTTATTTATTTATTTATTTATTTATTTATACATCAAACTTGTATACCGCCACTCCCGCAGGCTCGGAGCGGTTTACAAAAGTTTGAGTGCCCAGTGGCAACACCAAACAACACAAAGGTACAATGGACATGGGAAAAACACAAGGGTGGGGGAGGGGAGGGAGGGGGGAAGTCAGCAGCGATGCCTACTGGGACACCACCCCGCCATCGAAGGAGGGCAGGCGGGAGGGCCCTGCAGGATCGCTGGCACTAAGATGCAAGCGGAGGGCAGAGACCAGCGCCTCCCACGTGGGAGTCCATATTTGGGGTCTCGATCCGTTTGCACGGTGTCCTCAACAGCTTTCATGCGAGGCTGGCAGGTCCTTTGGAGCTGCGACTGCTTATAGCAGGAGCTCCAGAACGTCCTGGTTAAGAACGTCTTCCGGGGTCTTGCCGCTCTCGTAGTTGAACGTCCATCAACTGGAGACCCAGCACAGGTATTAGCTCTATGGTCCCGGTTTTTCTGGACCCTCCGGCAAGGGGGTGGGTCTGTTCTCCGGTCCGGAGTGCGGGAGCTGGAGTACTCGCCTTCCTTCCGCTTCCGGCCCGCCTCCTCCTCTTCTGGGGCCACGCTTCCCCTGACTGGGTCGCTCTTGGAGGTAGAGTCCTCCAAAGGCGGGACTTCCGGGGCTTCAGGCGGATTACTCCTTCCGGGTGCTGCTTTCCCACCAGGTCCCGGCACATGGAGTGACTGGGCATCAGCAAGGTCAGAGTCCTCCGGGGGCGGGACTTCCGGGGCATCCAGCAGTCTACTGCTTCCAGGTTTACCTGGTAGACCTGAGGAATTCTACCTATACTGGCTGCTTGACGACAAACACAAGGAGATAACCAACTTGGTGGCCAAATATCTCACGGCCATTCTGGTCACGAGGAACCAGCATAATAAACTGCACGCGGAAACACAATAGGCCAGATACTTTTGGTGTTAGTTTTAGAGTTGAATGGAGTTTTAACATTTATATTGTTCTATTTTCTGTATAATATGATGTTGGTCTTCGACCATAAATAAATATCTATCTATCTACAACTCCAAAACTCAAGGTCATTGCCCACTAAACTTTTCCAGTATTTTCTGTTGGTCATAGGAGTTCTGTGTGCCAAGTTTGGTTCAATTCTGTAGTTAGTGGAGTTCAGAATGCTCTTTGATTGTAGGTGAACTATAAACCCCAGCAACTACAACTCCCAAATGACAAAATCAACCCTCCCCCCAACCCTACCAGTATTTAAATGTGGGCATATCGGGTATTTGTGCCAGACTTGGTCCAGTGAATGAAAACACATCCTGCATATTAGAAATTTACATTATGATTCATAACAGTAGCAAAATGACAGTTATGAAGTAGCAACGAAAATAATGTTATGGATGGGGGCCACCACAACATGAGGAACTGCATTAAGGGGTCACGGCATTAGGAAAGTTGAGAAACACTGATCTAAATGCACTGCTTCCAAGCTACAAGCTTTCTTCTCCTTGGATTTCTTTGAGAGCATCCCAATCCTGCATATTTCCAATTTCCTATTCCAGGACTGGAACTCCCAGCAATCCTCCAGATAGATAGATTAGAGATAGGTAGGTGGATAGATAGATCGATCAGGAGGACGGCTGAGAATTGCAGTCTAAGAATAGATAAAGAATAATAATAATAATACTTTATTTATATTCTGCCCTTCTCACCCCGAAGAGCACTCAGGGTGGATCACAAGTACTTATACACGGCAAACATTCAATGCCGTTTGTATAGATGTACACAGTACACAGACAGAACAGAAGGAGGTTTTTGTGTCATGCCACAAGGGGTGCTGTCGGTCCATCCTCTATGACTAAGAGCTGTCAGGACTTCCTCATTCCAGCATTTTCTGATCTACTTTTTCTTTATGGCATTGTAAAACACCTCCCCCGCTTTTTAGTGGTACCTAATTTCTCTAATTACAGCTAAAGCTGTTTTCAAACTGCTTAGGTAAACAGTGGGCAGGGCTGATGGTTGGTTGCCCACGCCAACTCGGGGTTCGAACTTGCAACCTCTTGGTTGATAGATCTTTTTAGCTAGTGCTGTTTTAACAGCTGTGCTAAACTTCTGGGGAGAAAGAGGAATGGTAAGAAAAGGTGAGCAGAAAGGAAGGGAAGAGAAAGAAGAATGGAAGGAAGGAAGTGTAAGGGCTCTCTATATTTCACTTTCAACTGTGGCCGGGTAGTTTTCTTATTCCACCCTTACCACCAACTTATATAAAGACTTCTTTATATTTCCACTTGCTGCCACCATATAATGTAATAAGTATTCACACAGGTCAGCTTACCCACTGACCTTTCGATTACTGTGTCAGGGCAGGTTATCTCTCTAACTCAAACTCCTACTGACACTATTTGTTAACCTTCGCTGCCACCATTCACTATACTTGGCTACCAACTAGGAAAAAGTTGTTTTCGAGGCTTGTGAGTAAAGGAACTACCCGGGGGAGAGATATCTTTGTTAAAGAACTGCAAAGTTTATTCAAACAATGTTCTAAGTGTGAAGGTTTCAGAGTTCAAATCTTAGGTGGTTACAGTATCTTCTTAGAGGTACGTATCTTAAGGTTACAATACACTAACTATGGAGATGCAACTTGATACTATATAGCTGTACTCCCAGAACCAATAGCTCAGCAGTCTTCACACTAACTGCTCCTCCAAACCCAACCGCTTTCCTAGCAGTTCAAACACAGCCCTTCCTCCACTCTCTCACAGAGCAGAGTCAGAGTCCCCTTCAAAACCGGCTGACAGCTGGCTAAAACAGACTCTCCAACTCTCCACACACCCTCTCTCCTTCGACTTTCACTGCCAACAGCCAACTGCTAAAGTTTGAATTCAAAGATTCTAAGGCCAGTTGCAGGCTCCGCCTCCTGTTTCCACGGTAACGGAAACCCCTTGGAGGTTCTGCACGCTAATATCTCTGTTAACCATTTAGGGTTTGCTAAGTTTTTACCCCTTCAACATATCAACCATATTTAAAACCTGTAATAAAGAAATATGACTTCACCACAGGAAGGAAGGAAGGAAGGAAGGAAGGAAGGAAGGAAGGAAGGAAGGAAAAAAGGAAGGAAGGAAGGAAGGAAAAAAGGAAGGAAAGAAAGAAAGAAGAGAAAGAGGGAGGGAAGGTTGGCCACAGCAACATGTGGCGGATACAGCCAGTATGTATATATGTATGTGCATATATATACTGTATATATACACAAAATTAAATATTAGTGCCATGAATGTAAAAGTGGACAAGAAACAATGCCTTCAAACTACAGGAAAAAAGGATTACACCGTAACATTAGGAAGAACTTCTTGATGGTAGGAGCTTATTTGGCAGTGGAGAATGCTGCTGCCTTGGTCTGTGATGGAGTCTCCTTCTACAAGGCTGCATGACCATCTGCAAGGTGTGCTTTGATTGTGTGTTCCTTCCCGACAGAAGTGGGCTGGACTGGATGACCTTTGTGGTCTCCTCTAACTCTGTGATTCAATCCAAGGGGCACATTTTCAGGAGAACTGGTGCGGGAAAGGAACATTGAAGTTTGTGAAGCATCCCGGTGCCTCCTCGTTCATCCTCTTCCCCCAGAAATACGGAAAAATGAGCAGAGCAGTGGACGGATGGTGGAAAAGCGAACTCCGGTTATGATCCCAGTGTCCCAATAAAACCCAAGCATCTTAAATTTCTAAGAGGAGAGGGCTCTGCCAAAAGAGTCTGGCCTCCAAAGCTTCCTCCGTTGTCCTGGCAGGAAGTCAAGGAGAAAGAAGGGGAGAAAGAGGAAGGGAAAGAAAAAGGGGGGAAGGAAGGGAAGAGAAAGAGAAGGAAGGAAGGAAGGAAGGAAGGAAGGAAGGAAGGAAGGAGAGAAGGAAAGAAAAAAGGGAAAGGAAAGAAGGAAAAAGGGAAGGAAGGAATGAAAGAAAGAGGGAGGAAAGGTTGGCCACAGCAAGCTAGTATATATTATATCTATTATATAAAGGAGGTCCCGTCATGGAACGACCGTCCTAGGCAGAGAAACCTTACAAGGCAGAGACACCAAACTTGGCAACAAAAATAGGCCTCAAGCAAGGTAGGTTTTTAGCAAAAAGACTTTCCCCACCAAAACATAGAAGGTTCCCAAAACAACGATACAAAAAAACTTACATTTCCCAGCGTCCTCCGTGGCTGCCAACGAATCTCCCGGCCTCTACATTCTGACAACATGATTGGTTGCCAATGAGGGAGTATTTGCATAACGCCTCTATTGGCCAGCCAACATGAACATTCCGACCCATAATAAACTGGCAGAGGAGGATAAGGCAAAGGCCTGAGGCAGTCGCCAACACAAACACCCAATTCACTTCCCACAGAAAATTTAAACCCCTACAAATCACAGACCACGCCCAAAATTGACAGTAAGGCTTCATTAACTTGATTTCCCCAACTAGGCCTCACTTAATGGGATGCTGTTTAAGCTCTGAATTGACAGTAAGGCTTCATTAACTTGATTTTCCCGACTAGGCCTCAGCTCATGGGACATTGTGTATGGCCTGAATTGACAGTAAGGCTTCATTAACTTGATTTTCCTGACTAGGCCTCAACTCATGGGACATTGTGTATGGCCTGAATTTACAGTAACCTACCTTGGCACACAGAGCCCCTATGACCCACGCTACATTCTACTGCAGTTTGGAGGAGGGTGGACCATGGATAATGGGATTTGATGTACCTCCATGGATTATGGGATTAAAGCGGTTTTTGGTACTTTCTGTGGAGAAGAAAGGTCAGAGAGTGATGCTGCACACGTGTAGAGCTTTGGAAAGTGGGTTTCTGTGCCAAGAATCAGGCAGGCACTTGTTCCGTGAAAGTAACACTGTGATTGGCGCTTCTAATCTATGCTGTGACTTGCTGATGTGCACCCCGTGCCTAACGTGAGATAACGTAGGCTTAGATTGGTCAAACAGTACAGAATGTGCTATTGGGAGACGTTAGTGCCAAAAAGGGAAAAGAACTGCGCATGTACGGAGGGATTCAGCCCCATCCTTTGCTGGCAGGGAAAGGCAGAATGTGAAATGTTGCAAATCGGGTACATGAACGTCCCAGGCCACTGATATGTACTGTGAGAAAGAACTAACTTAGTAAAGTCCATTGTTCTAACACATAGGTGGCACTTTTAGATGTGATGCTAATGGAAATGAAATGTTTTATTGGATTAATGAAATGCCATGTAACACCAGCTCATTATGATTGTGTAAAATCCATGAAGGAGGGCGGGCTTTTCCGAGATGCCGCCATTGGGGGTATAAATGTTTTGTACTGAGAGTGACCGGGGCTTTTGCCCCTGATAGCAGCCGTGTTCTGCTGGCAATCCCCACCAGCTGGTGCAATAAACCATTTTTTATTTCATCTACAGTACGGTTGTCGTGAGTTTTCCTCATCCTTGCACCCGCACGTCCAGGTAGCCTTGGTAAGAGTAAACTTGCCACTCGGAGTTCCATAACTCCCTAATTTGCTGCTTCAGGATTTGTAGTACTTTCAAAGCCTTCATTCCCCACAGACCACTGTGGTCCAGAACCAAGACTGATAAAGACCCAACTTGGCACACAGTGCCCCCATGACCCACACTCCATCCAACTGCAGTTTAGAGGAGGGCACACCATGGATGATGGGATTTCAAGTACTTCCACTCACTTCCAAAGTACCCCACCCACACAAGCATCAACCTCTACATCAACACAGGAGATGGAAAGACAAAAAATATTGTATATCCACAAGCTATGCAGAATGCCAGCAACACCACACACCAACAACTCCACAGGACTTCAACATCCCACCCACCAGAACAACCCACAACGACACAGCCATGACCCCACCAAGACCATAACTAACATCAATTCCAACCCTTACATACTCAGACTTTCTCGCATCTCCTAAATAGGGCACAGCAACGCTCTATATACTAGCTGTACCCGGCACGCGTTGCTGTGCCCTATGTAGGAGATGCCGATCGTATCTCATTTGGAAGCGCGTTCCACAGGCAGGGGGCCACCGCCGAGAAGGCCCTTTCCCTCGTCCCCACCAGCCGAGTTTGGGATGTTGGCGGGAGTGAGAGCAGAGCCTCCCCGGATGATTTTAGGTTGTGAGGTGGGATGTAGAGGCAGATACATTCCGACAAGTAAGCTGGGCCAGAACCATATAGGGTGCCCACACTTTTTCAGCACATGAGCTACTTATAATAAAACCAAGTCAGAAAGATCTACCTACCTCCTCAAGGCTGGAGAGGGCCAGGGGCGAGCTTGGCATGGCCTGGCTCCGCCCCCTAGCTTCCGCTCTACCAGCAGCTTCTCCAGGCTTGAGGATGGCAGTGCCAAGCCAGCCTTGTGCTAACTATGCCACCACTGGCTTGGCACTGCCATCCTCAAGCCTGCAGAAGCTGCTGGTAGAGCGGAAGCCAGAAGGGGGTGGAGCCATGCCGCACCAAGCCCTGCCCCCTCTCCTCTGGCTTTGGAGCTCCCAGCAGCTTCTCCAGGCTTGAGGATGGCAATGCCAAGCCAGTGGTGGCATAGCTAGCACAAGGCTGGCTTGGCACTGCCATCCTCAAGCCTGGAGAAGCTGCTGGGAGTGCCAAAGCCGGGGAGGGGCGGGGCTTGGCGCAGCCGGACTCCGCCCCCCTCTGAGAAGCGCCCCATCCGACTGGGATCGACTTCCTTTGGTCCCAGGATCAACTGGTCGATCACGATCGACTTCCTGGGCATCCCTGATATAGAGCTTTATAGGTCAAAACCAGCACTTTGAATTGAGCTCAGAAGTGGACAGGCAGCCAGTGGAGCTGACACAAAATAGAGGGGTGGTATGCTCCCTGTATGTAGCTCCTGTTAGCAGCCTGGCTGCTGCCCGTTCGACTAACTGCAGTTTCCAAACCGTCTTCAAAGGCAGCCCCACGTAGAGTGTGTTGCAGTAATCTATAATCACTAAGCACAAAGTAGCTGCACGCAGTAACATTGTGAGGAAACGTAGACCCAAAATTAATAAGAACATTAGCCCTGGCCTTGTCTTACTTGGCTGCTGAGTATGCCTGCTCTGTTTGGCACAAGTCTGCCCACATGAAGCAGGTGAATACAGCCCTGAATGAAACATGCAGAATAATCACAGGATGTCTCAAACCTACACCTTTTGATAAACGCTACAAGCTAGTTCCAATTTCCCCCACTGGTGTGTGAAGAGGGAGTTGCTGCCAATTGCAAGAGAACTCAGGTTGAACACTGTGAAAGCCACCCACTGCAGGGCTATCGGCCTCCTCCCAGTAGACTCAAATCAAGGAAAAGCTTCATGAGAACCACCACTCCTCTAAATATTCGTACAGCAACAGCAAGAAAATGGGAACCCTGGTGGTGCAGTGGGTTAAACCCCTGTGCCGTAAGGACTGAAGACTGAAAGGTCACAGGTTCTAATCTGGGTTGAGCATGGATGAGCTCCCTCTATGAGCTCCAGCTCTTCATGCGGGGACATGAGGGAAGCCTCCCACAAGGATCAGGCCCGGATTAACCCCTTTTGGCGCCCTAGGCCACACTTTGGAATTACGCCCCCAAACCAACCACTACCTTGTCAAGGAAGGAGGGCGCGAGCACCTCTGCCTCCTCTGCCATGTTCCTGGGTGCCGCGCATGCATAGTAAATATGAGCAGCGAGTCGTACACAAACAATACCAGCTACTAGAGAATATAAAGGAGCATGGGTGTGCGACGGGGAAGGGTTGAATTCAACAGCGATGCGGTGAGCTTACTCACGAGTCAATAATGTCCCTTCATGGGTGAAATCCCACAGTCCGAATGATGCTCTTCCCTCAAAACCACAACTAAGGGGAGGGGAGTGCACGACTGGGGAAGGAGGAGGTCGCTCTCGCTGTGAAAGATCCGGAATGGACGTCCCCGGCACAACGTGGTAATGCCGTGAATGGCAATGAGGTGCTCCCGTAGGGGCCAAGGTGTAGCGATCTCACTGCAGGTGGTTAGGCAGCCAAGCCCATGATGGATGGACACGGGATTTCACCCATGAAGGGACATTATTGACTCGTGAGTAAGCTCACCGCATCGCTGTTGAATTCAACCCTTCCCCGTCGCACACCCATGCTCCTTTATCACCTCTAGTAGCTGGTATTGTTTGTGTACGACTCGCTGCTCATATTTACTATGCATGTATGTACTATTGTATTCTATGACATATGTAGTAGGCTTCTTAGCCCTCACCTTGATTTATATATTATATTTTATATAGCACATTGCCTATGTCCTTTTGGGTATATTGTTTACTAAGTCAGCACACGTGTTTAGCATTCTGTGGAGCAGAACCAACAACCCAGCACCTCTATGCTTGCCCATCATGTCCTGCCTAACGCACAGAGGAAGAACTGTTTAAAGCTACAGACAATGTGGTCACTGTTGCCCCTTCCGTTTTGGGTCTAAAATTATTTAGCTGCTTGTGCTCCCTCTATTTTATCCATTTTATCCTTATTTATTTATGCAATGCTTTTGACACAAAATTAAAAAAACATAACCCTCCAACGTAGTTGGGAAAGTTAATTGCAATGCACAGATATAGGATGTGCTTGAAAACAGTCCATGGGAAAAGGGCCTAGGCATCTTGGCAGACCACAAGCTAAACATGAGGCAACAGTGTCATGCTGCAGCTAAAAAGGCCAATGCGATTCTGGGCTGCATTAATGAATATAGTGGTGAGATTGAGGAAAGTAAAAGTATGTATTTTGTGTTTTGACTGTGTTGTACCCCTCTTCCTCCTCCTTCTCATTTGCCTCTCCAACTAGCAAACCTCATGATTCTACAGCAGGGGTGGGCAACCTACGGCCCACGGCCAAATGTGGCCCGGCAGCCGATTCTGTCCGGCCCGGGGAGAAGGGCGTCGGGGGCGGGGCCAAGAGGAAGGGGTGCCGCTGCCGCCACCCCATCACGGGCTCTGTGGGGCCCGTGTCGGCAGACAGGCCGGAGGAACGGCGGCTTTGGAGTGCCTGCCATCCCTGGAGGCGATCCGGGCCTGCAGCGGGAGCACTCCGCGACCTGCAGGGGGTGATCGCCCTGGCGACCCGGAAGACTTGATCGTCGTCCGGGTCGCCATGTCAAATAAGCCACCTCAGATCGCCGACTGCTCCCCCTGCAGGCCCGGATCGCCTCCAGGGATGGCAGCACTTCATAGCAGGGTGATCAGCTGGGGAACGGCTGGGGGCGAGAGGGGGCGGAGGCTGCAGCCTCCGATCGCCTGCTGCTCTGCTTTGCTGCTGCGGCGGCTGGGCCCGCTTTGTCGTCCTCTGGGCTGGGGGCATTGGGCCATTCCATCTTGGGATCCTTCCTCTCTTGAGGATGTCAGCCTTCATCTTGGTTCGCACCTTGTCTTCTTGAATTTAATTTAATTTTTAATTTTTAATTTTTGTGGTTTTTATTATTTTATAATAATTTTATAATAATAATATAATAATAAAGACAGATTGGACTTAAGTTAATGAATATTTAGTGGATATTGAATATGTAAAGTACTACTGTCAGACATTCACTTTTAAGAATAAGAGCATTGGGGATGCCCTGTGTTTAAAATGAAATCAAAGAACATATGTAATTAGTGTGGAGCTAGAATGGAAGTCAACATATTCCCTTTTCCTCTTCCCCTTTCCTTTTTCCTACTGTGATCTTGTATGTTTGATAAAATGGAAACTTTCAATAAAAAGCATTTACAAAAAAAAATAAAATATATAATAATGTTATATTATATTATAATTTCAATATATTATAATGTCTCTATATATACTATAACATAATAATTATGATATTAACACTAATAATATATGAATATTTCTTGATATATTAATATGTTAATATTAATGATGTGTAATATATAGTAAATATAGTAAATAAATAATGTAGATTAGAATGTAGTTCAGCCTTTAGGTGCGGCCCTCCATAATATTTTTTGGCTCTCATGTGGCCCCTTGGAAAAAATAATTGTCCACCCCTGCTCTACAGCATTTGAAGAGGTGTCAAACTGCACTAATTTGATAGTATAGATGCACCTTTATTCTCCGTGCTGTAGTTAAAAAACTCACTAATCGGATTCCAGTCCCAGTCTGTCCAAATTACTGCTCTTGGTTTAAATTCTAAATTGTTTAAATGGATTTTGCTTGTGATCCCATGATCAAGAGCAGAATATAAATATTTTAATATGGAGGGGCGGGTGGCCTCTGCTGCGAGAAGGGAAGTCTATCCATCACTTTCGCTCCATGCCTTTGTCTAATCCCCAATTAAAGCCATCCATGTTGGCAGCCATTACTATGCCTTGCGGTAGCAAATCCCCCCATTTAAATATACAAAAGGTGAAAAAACGCTTAGAATCACAGAATTATAGAGTTGGGAGGGACCACAAACACCATCTAGTCTGACCTCCCTTCATGCAGGAAAACACAATTAGATGCTCTTCCATTCTTTAAACAAAGGACCGGGCTGTGGCACAGCTATTTAGTAGCCAGCTGCATTAAATCACTACTGACTGAGAGGTCATGAGTTCGAAGCCAGACCGGGTTGGAGTGAGCTCCCGACCATTAATAGTCTAGCTTGCTATTGACCTATGCAGCCCAAAAGACAGTTGCAACTGTCAAGTAGGAAATTTAGGTAACGCTTTATGCGGGGAGGCTAATTTAACTCATTTAGGACAACATAAAGCCTTCCAGCAGTGTGTGTAAGAATGAAGAAATATTCCATCAAGGTGTCACAAGTGGACAGTAAAGTGGCAGCTCCCCCTGTGGCCCGAATTGAGTATACAATCATAAAGCTGGAAAGTTGGAATGTTAACTTGCCTCTGTATCTGTATACGTTGTATGTCTAATGGCATTGAATGTTTGCCATGTATATGTGCATTGTAATCCGCCCTGAGTCCCCTGTGGGGTGAGAAGGGCGGAATATAAATACTGTAAATAAAGACCTTCAAAGGATTCTGGATTGTGGACTTTGGAAACAAGAGCTCTTAAAGGTCAATTCTAAAATTTGAGTGGAATGTTGTTTCTTGTAGTTTTGAATCCATTGGTTCTCTTCATTTTCCCTGCATTGAATATTTATTTATTTATTTATTTGCAGTATTTATATTCCGCCCTTCTCACCCTGCAGGGGACTCAGGGCGGATTACAATGTACATTTACATGGCAAACATTCAGTGCCATAGACGCGCAACATAATATAGACAGACACACAGAGGCTATTTAACTTCCAGGTTTCATGAGGGTATTCTGGCCACCAGGGGAGCTGTTGCTTCACCGTCCATTTGTGACACTGATGGAGTACTTCCTCATTCTTTTTTGCTTGCTTGCTTGCTTGCTGGAGATTTTATGGTGTCGTAAATTAGTTAAATTAGCCTCCCTGCATAAGCGGTACCTAAATTTCCTAGTTGACAGATGCAACTGTTTTTTGGGCTGCATAGGTCAACAGCAAGCTACACAAAGGTCAGCAGCTCACTCCGACCCGGGCTGGCTTCGAACTCATGACCTCTCGGTCAGTAGTGATCTTAGTGCAGCTGACTCCCATTCCATTTCTTTAATGCAGCTGATTCCTTCATTAACACAGTGTGCCGTATAATCCAGTCCAAAATAGATAATCTGGATTTTATACAGCAATATAGATGGGTCCATAGAGTGAATGCACCCCCGCTGTACAATGGCATTGTAAAATAGTGCCACGGCTCTATGTTATGGAATCCTGGGATTTGTAGTTGACTGAGGCATCAGAGGTGGCCGTGTATAAAGTCTTAGGTAGAAGGGAGCAAGCTTGTTTTTCTGCTGCCCTGGAGACAATGGAATAATGGCTTCAAACTACAGGAAAGAAAGATGTTACCTGAACATGAGGAAAAACTTTTTAATTGTGAGAGCTGTTCAGCAGTGGAACTCTCTGCCCTAGAGTGTGGTAGAGGCTCCTTCTTTGGAGGCTTTGAAACAGAGGCTGGATGGCCATCTGTCGGGGGTGCTTTGAATGCAATTTTCCTGCTTCTTGACAAAATGGGGTTGGACTGGATGGCCCATGAGGTCTCTCCCAACTCTAGGATTCTATGAATGAATGCAGTCTGACACCACTTTTATTGCCATGGCTCAGTGCTGTGGGCTCATGGAATTCGTAGTTTGGTGCGGCATCAGCCCTCTTTGTCAGAGAAGGCTAAAGACCTTGTGGAACTACAATAATAATAATACACTTTATTTATATTCCGCTCTTCTCACCCCGAAGGAGACTCAGAGCGGATTACAGGTACACATACTTCGCAGACAATCCCTGCCGTTTCCACATACACACATATAGACGAACAGAGGCAAACTCTGGCCACTAGGGGGAGCTGATGCACTCCTCGTCTCTCAGCGTTCCCAGCCTCCCTTGTTGTTCCTTCCACATTCCTCAGCGTTCCTGGAGTTCTTTAATGGCCTCATAATTCAGTCAAAATTTGCCTCCCCACTTAATGTAGTACCTTTATCTCCTACTTGACAGATGCAACTGTCTTTCGGGTTGCAAAGGCCGACAGCAGGCTACACTTAAAGGTCGAGCACCCACCTCGACCCGGGCAGGCCTCGAACTCATGACCTACCGGTCAAGAGAGATCTTATGCAGCTGACACTTAGCCAGCTGCACCACATTCCCGGTGTTCTACAACTCCCAGGATCCCATAGCAAAGGACCTTATAGAACTACAACTCCCAGACCTGCATAGCATTGAGCGATGACTATTAAAGTGGTGTTAGATTGCATTAATCCTGCAGTGTAGACGCATTCAAGGCCAGCCAAAATGAGGAGAGAACCCGTCCCTATATGGTGAGTCTGGTAGTGGTGCTTTTCAGGCTTTCGAATGCTTCTATGATGCTGAAGCATAACAAAAGACAAATTGAATCAAGCTTGGTGTGCAAAGAAGCCTCCGAAAGAACATTTTAATCCAATCTGTGAATAATAATCACATCTGGAAAAGATGAAACTGCAAATGTTGAGGGATGACTGTATCTTTACACCACCCATCTTAACCTTTTTGGATGAGTAATAGAGCGGGAAGAAAGGCCGGGCTGCATCTTGCATCTACACTGCAGAGTTAACACAGTTTTAAACCACTATAACTGCCAAGGCTCAGTGCTATGGAATCATGAGGTCATAGAATCATAGAACCATAGAGTTTGAAGAGACCTCATGGGCCATCCAGGCCAACCCCCTGCCAAGAAGCAGGAAAATTGCATTCAACGCACCTCTGACAGATGGTCATCCAGCTTTTGTTTAAAAGCTTCCGAAGAAGGAGCCTCCACCACACTAAGGGGAAGAGAGTTCCACTGCTGAACGGCACTCACAGTCAGGAAGTTCTTCCTCATGTTCGGGTGGAATCTCCTTTCTTATAGTTTGTATTTCCTTTCTTGTAGGTTAAGATACACCCAACTGTTGCCATTCGAACTGTTGGAAGTGTAACTCACATGTGGGAAGTTATTTCCACATGTGGTGGACATGCCCAAAAACAACTGAATTTTGGAGAACTATCCATAAAGAAACCCAGTCCATATTGCAACTCAAATTTCCTTTAAAGCCAGAATATTACCTCCTGGGGTTAAATGATAGTGAACTAAGATTAGATGACAATAGTGATAAACTATTTACTTATATGATAACAGCAGCACGCCTGGTATTTGCCAGAGAATGGAAGACAGACTTAATACCCAAACTGGACCAATGGATACAGAAGATCTACGACATTAAGGACATGGATAAACTAACTTACTACTTAAGAAGAAATACGGGATCCCCAAGAAAATTAACCGATTGGACATTACTAGAAGAATATATGAAAAAGAAGGACTGCAAGGATAAATAGAGAAATATCCACATAGAGAAGAATGGAAGTCATGATGTATATAGTTATATTCACAGCTTTGTACCCTCCTGTTTACGCCTACCCCTACCGTTACCCCCCCTCTCTGTAATTCACACCCCCACCCATTAACCACACAACCCCAACCCCTATTAACCTTTACTGTGAAATCTATTCACACCACCATTCTATTTCATTGTGCACCAAAGAAGCAAAAACCAATAATATATATATATATTTTAAAGATACACACATGTTTTAATATATGCACACAAGAATAGAATCATAAAACTACAACTATTCTTGTATTGGTTTCTCATCCACTCCTTTGCAGATTGTGGATTCTGGGACTTGTAGTCCACATAGCAATGCAGACTGGATGACCTCTAGCAGGCATGTAGCCAGGGGGGGGCTAATGGGGCTTCAGCCCCCCCCCCCCGAAATTCTCAGGGTGGTCCGTGAAAAGGCCTTACTGGTACATTATTTAAACTGTTATGTGCATTTATATCATGATCTGATCACCATGCTCATTATATCCCACATTCATGGGGTTATTGGGATAACAATACAAAAGGTTTGCTAGGGTAGACCCTCTTCCACCCAGTCTCAGCCCCCGAACCATACTCAGCCCCCCGAATCAAAATCCTGGCTACGGCCCTGACCTCTAGGGTCCTTTCTAACTGTACCATTCTAGGATTTTGTCCAGCTGCTCCTCTCAGATTTAGCTGCACCGTTTACAATACGGAGAGTTTTATTTTCAGCCTTCTCCCTAATTATCCCCTTCACGGGACTTGTGTTTTTCACAGCCGCCACTTCGAGTTAATGCTTGTGTGGAGAAATCCGCCATGAAGTCTAGCTGCCCAATCAGGCCCTGGGATGTGAAGCACTCCAAGGGAAAGGGTTGAGAACAAAGGGCATCCAAGGTCAGAGCGAGGAAGAGAACAGGGAGGAGAAGCAGGAGAGGGCAGAATATATGCAACCGCATGGAATTGGGAGGCAAGGAGAAAGCCACAGAGCTGTGCGGCAATGGGTGAGAAATGAGAAAGAGTCTAGAACTGTGTTTCTCAACCTAGGGATCGCGACCCCTGTAGAGGTTGCGAGGGGGTGTCAGAGGGGTCGCCAAAGACCATCAGAAAACACAGTATTTTCTGTTGGTCATGGGAGTTCTGTGTGGGAAGTTTGGCCCAATTCAGAATGCTCTTTGATTATAGGTGAACTAGAATTCCCAGCAACTATAACTCCCAAATGTCAAGCTCGATTTTCCCCAAATTCCACCAGTGCTCACATTTGGGCATAATGAGTATTTGTGCCAAGCTTGGTCCAAATTCATCATTGTTTGAGTCCAGATTTCTCTCTGGACGTAAATACAAATCCCAATACTTTCTGTTGGTCATGGGAGCTCTGTGTGCCAAGTTTGGTTCAATTCCATCGTTGGTGAAGTTCAGAATGTTCTTTGGTTGTAGGTGTACTATAAATCCCAGTGTGGTGAAGTCATATTTATTTGTTACATGTTTTAAATCTGGTTGATATTTATATATATACTAGCTTGGGGGTGCCCGGCAGGATGTAGAGTGGGTCATTGGGGGGGTCCAGTGTGCCAAGTTTGGTCTTGATCCATCAGTATTGGGAGTTACAGTGGTATCATGAAATTACTGAAGGTACTGGAAGTCCCATCATCTGTGGTCCAACCTCCCCCAAATTGCAGTAGGATGTATATTGGGTCATGGGGGCTCTGTGCGCCAAGTTTGATCTGTATTGGTGAATGGATGAGGGTTGTATTGTTTTTAGGAAGTGAGTGAAGGTACTTCAAGTCCCATCATCCGTGGTCCATCTCACACAGAACTGCATCAGGATGTTGAGTGGGTCATGAGGGCTCTGTGTGCCAGGTTTGGTGTTGATCGGTGATTGGATTAGGTTTGCAGCAGTCTTGGAAAGTGAGGGAAGGTACTGCAAGTCCCATCATCCATGGTCTGCCCTCCTCCAAACTGCAGCAGGATGTAGAGTGGGTCATGGGGGCTCTGTGTGCCAAGTTTTATATTTATAGGTCTTTGTTAGGGGCCACAATGGTCTTTGGGAAGCAAAGCGCTTGGAAGTACTACAAATCCCATAATCCGTGGTCCATCTTTCCCAAACTGCACCAGGACGTAAAGGGCACCATGGGGGTTATGTGTGCCAAGTTTGGTTCAGGTCTGGCTGAGGCCTAGTCAGGAGAATCAAGTTGAGGAAGCCTTACTGTCAATTCAGGCTGAGGGCTAGTTTTTAAAATCAGCTGAAGGAAGCGTTTTTGTAAAGAACTCTGTCTGGCACCTTTAGAGATTTGGGATGTTGGAATGCTGGCCAATCCATGGTCCATCCTCCCTCAAACTGCACCAAGACGTAAAGTGGGTCTTGGGGGTTCTGTGTGCCAAGTTTGGTTTTGTTGTCTCATTGTTGGGGGCTGCAAAGTGTATTGGACCTAAACTCCCACCATGCCTGACTGGCTCAGGCCTTTTCCTTACTTCCCTCTGGCACTTTTGAGTCTCGGAATGTTCGCGTTGGCTGGCCAATGGGAGTTGTTTATGCAAATAACCCCACAGTGGGAGCCAATCCGAAAGCTGCCACATATCCTTCCGGCCTTCCGCCCTCCGGACACATACAAACATTCAGCTTTATTAAGGTATACAGATGTATGTATATTGTAAGGGAAATCATAGACGATGCTACAGTAAAATGAGATTAACAGGAAGACGTTGGTGATTATAACAATGTTTTAAATGTTTATAATTGTATACTTTGGACTGTGAAGGCATCTAATTGTTGCCAATTTGTAAGCCTGTACCTTGGGAAGTCTGATCTGGATATGGTGGTCCACGCTCTGTTCACATCCCACATAGATTACTGCAACACAGTCTACATGTGGCTGCCTTTGAAGACGGTTCGGAAACTGCAGTTAGTCCAACGGGCGGCAGCCAGGTTACTAACAAGAGCTACATACAGGGAGCATACCACCCCTGTTGTGTCAGCTCCACTGGCTGCCTGTCCACTTCTGAGCTCAATTCAAAGTGCTGGTTTTGACCTATAAAGCTCTATACTTATCCCAGCTTACTTATCCGAACGTATCTGCCTCTACGTCCCCACCTCATAACCTAAGTTCATCCAGGGAGGCTCTGCTCTCGCTCCTGCCAACATCGCAAACTTGGCTGGAAGGGAAGAGGGACAGGGCCTTCGCCTCAGTGCCCCCCCGCATGTGGAACGCGCTTCCAAATGAGATACGATCGACCCCATCCCTCCTGGCTTTCAGGAAGAAAGTAAAATTGTGGCTGTGGGACCAGGCTTTCGGTCAGCAGACATAAAGCAGCACTTTGTTGAAATGGACTGGAAAGATGATTTACATGAGGATACGGTTTTATTGGTAATTAAGGTTTTATATTGTTTAATTAATGGCTTATGTATATTATGTATTTTCATGGTTAATTGGTAGGTTTAATGGTTATTGTATTAATTGTTCATGTAATGGCATCATGTAATAGTCCGTGAGCTGCTTTTTGCTGACGATGCTGCCCTTGTCGCCCATTCAGAAGCAGCCCTGCAGTGCCTAACATCCTGCTTTGCAGCAGCTGCAGAGCTCTTTGGGCTGGAAGTCAGCCTAAAGAAAATGGAAGTCTTCTACCAGCCCTTACCACAGGAAGAACACCATCATCCTCACATCAGCATAGGCAAATTTGTGCTTAAGTCCGTTCAGCAGTTCACCTACCTGGGAAGCATCATCTCTTCAGACGCCAAGATTGACAAAGAGTTAGATCACAGATTAGCAAAGGCATATAGTGCATTTGGAAGGCTTCACAAAAGAGTCTGGAGCAACAAGCACCTGAGGCAAAGCACTAAAATCAGTGTGTACAGAGCTATCGTACTGTCTATTCACCTCTATGGGTCTGAAACATGGGTCACCTATCGCCAACACCTACGACTTTTCAAACGCTTTCATCAGCGCTGTCTTTGCACAATCATAAATATACACTGGACCGACTATGTGACTAATGTTGCTGTCCTTGAGCAAGCAGGGATCACCAGCATTGAGGCCATGCTATTGAAACTACAGCTGCACTGGGCAGGGCACGTCTCTAGGATGGAGGACCACCGCCTCCCAAAGATACTACTCTATGGTGAACTCGCCACAGGTCAGCGCAAGAGAGGCGCCCCCAGAAAGAGATATAAGGACTCCCTGAAACAACATCTCAGGCTCGGCCAGATTGATCACCAACAATGGTCCACCCTGGCCTCACATCGGGAGGCTTGGAGATGCACTATCCACAATGCTGCGGCCTCTTTCGAGCAGACACGCCAAATGGGTCTCGAAGAGAAACGACAACGCAGAAAGAACCGCAACTTGGAAACAACATCACCCAAGGAGACTTTCTGATGTGCTTTCTGCAACCGGACTTGCCTAGCTCAGATTGGCCTTTTTAGTCAACAACGCGCTTGCAAAAAGCGTGGGATGAGTCCTTCCTAAGAATCTTCGTTCGCGAAGTAATGCCGAGACTAATGGCATCGAATCGCGGCCTATGTAAGCTGTCCTGAGTCCCCCTCTCGGGGCAGAGAAGTGACGGGATATAAATACCAGAAATAAATAATAAATTCGCCGCCTTGAGTCGCCTCTGGGCTGAGAAAGGTGGGATAGAAATATCACACACACACACACACACACATATATATATATATATGTTTGTTTGTTTGTTTGTGTGTGTGTGTGTGTGTGTGTGTATATATATATATATATACACACCCAAAGAATATTCCACCCAAAGAATATTGACAAACAAGCGTGGGATCTCCTTCTTTCTTTGCGGAAAGCCTGCTTACCTGCATCCGGGTCCGGAGAGACTCCACATAGGACTGCTCAGTATCCAGGAGAGTCATGATAACATGTTTCCGCATATCCTACAAAAAAAAAAAAGGAAGAAAGGTCAACGACTTGTGAGAAACAGTGTTCTGAAAAATAACCCTGGCATGTCTGTGCATACATCAAGCCAAGAAGGGCGCCTCTCTAGAAAGGTAAACAATGCAGGTACATACATCCCAGCTAAGGAAGTAGATACACTCCTGAGCATTCTTCATTTAACCAACATTCAATACCAGAGGTAGAAATTAACATGGGAATAATAAATACTTGGTCCCCATGTCATATAAAAGAACAGCTCCCTCTCACTTTGGTTTCTTTCCCAAAAGACGCCACGCGCTAATCAAATCTATCTCTTAGCAGAATTAAAACATGCGGCCGCAATCCATTTGCAGGGCAGGAGGAGAACCGTGAAATCGCAGCGCCGCCAGAGAGGCGGACTCTAAGAATAAACCTTGGAGAAAGCAGATCGGATCTGGGGTCGACCTCCGAAGCAGAGTCCCTACAGCTCCAGCCGTATCCCATCATTCTTGCCCAACTGAGACCCAAACAAGGCGAGAGCAAAGGAACTATTTGATATTAGGCTAAGGATGCATCTGCATCAGGCATGGGCCAACTTGGGTCCTCGAGGTGTTTTGGACTTCAACTCCCAGCATTCCTAACAGCCTCAGGCCCCTTCCTTTCCCCCCTCAGCCGCTTAAGCTTAAGCGGCTGAGGGGGGAAAGGAAGGGGCCTGAGGCTGTTAGGAATGCTGGGAGTTGAAGTCCAAAACACCTGAGGACCCAAGTTGGCCCATAACTGATATACACTGTCAAACCCACGCAGCATACCGCTTTCACTGTCGTGACGCAATGCAATGCAAAGCTAAGATTTGCATTTTGGTGAGGCACTCTTTGGCACAGAAGGCCTTAACTGCAAACTATAAATCCCCTTATTCCATAGGTTTGAGCCATGGCAGTTAAAGTGGTGTCAAACTGCATTAGTTTTGCAGTGTAAACACATTTAATCTCGGCTCAATTCGCTGCCTTTGTTTTGCATGCAGGACTTTGTCCCTCCCATGCGACTCCCTTTGCCCGCCCCCATGAGCATAGCCATTGTTTATCTTAGCCATTAAATCAATTAACTAGCTCTTAATTGAGTTAGTGAGTAATATAAAAATCAATTCAAACCAGGATTAATTTGCAGGGAAAGAGCTTCACCGTTTCCCCTTTTTGGCAGCGACAAGGAGTTCAGTAAATCCGTTACAATCTGGGATGATGAGATGTACCGAACATGATTCAGATTTCCCCCTTTGTCTTTGGGTGGCATCCAAGCCACGAGGAGAGGCGAGTAAGAAATAAAATTATTATTATTATTATTATTATGGAAACCCAGGTTCGCAGCTTGGGAGTGATCCTGGATTCATCGCTGAGCCTGGAACCCCAGGTTTCAGCGGTGGCTGTGAGAGCTTTTGCACAACTAAGACTTGTGCGCCAGCTGCGCCCGTACCTTGGGAAGTCTGACTTGGCCACAGTAGTCCACGCTCTTGTTACATCCCGATTAGACTACTGCAACACGCTCTACGTGGGGCTGCCTTTGAAGACGGTTCGGAAACTTCAACTAGTACAACGGTCGGCAGCCAGATTACTAACCAGAGCTACATACAGGGAGCTCCCTTACGAAATCAGGTTGCAACGCCTTGCTCTTTTCAGCCTTGAAAGACGGCGTTTAAGAGGTGACTTGAGTATAAAATCATGCATGGGATAGAAAAGGTGAATAGAGAAAAATATTTTCTCTGTCACACAACACTAGGACTAGGGGCACTCCCTGAAGCTCCAAGGTAGGAAAGTTAGGACAAATAAAGGGAAATATTTCTTCACCCAGAGGGTCATTGGGTTATGGAACTCACTTCCAGAGGAGGTTGTGACAGCGGTCAGCCTGGACAGCTTCAAGGCAGGATTAGACAGATTCATGGATACCAAGGGAATCAGTAGCTACTGAAATGGACATCCAAGTGCCACCTCTGTGTTGATGGAGGCAGGCAGGATTTCCCCGGGTACTGGTTGTGGGGGTCGGGGAGCAGGTGAGGTTTTGCCCTCCTTTCTGCTAGAGATCCCTGTGTACAACTAGTGGGCCACTGTGTGACACAGAATGCTGGACTAGATGGGCTGAGGCCCGATTCAGCATGGCTCTTCTTATGTTCTTATGTTCTTATGAGCATACCACCCGCCTGTTATGCCGGCTCCATTGGCTGCCGATCCATCTCCGAGCCCAATTCAAAGTGCTGGTTTTGATCTTTAAAGCCCTAAACAGTTCTGGCCCAGCTTACTTGTCCGAACGCATCCACCCCTACGCCCCACCTCGAAATTTAATATCATCTGGGAGGCCCTGCTCTCGCTTCCGCCAACAGCTCAAATATGCCTGGTGGGGACAAGGGACTTCTCAGCGGTGGCTCCTTGCCTATGGAACACTCTCCCAACAGACATAAGAACGATCTCTTCTCTCCTAACTTTCCCCAAGAAAGTGAAGGCTTAGCTCTGGGACCAGGCGTTTGGTCAATAGAAGTAGCAGCACCCTAAAGGGATAAATCTGGACTGATGTGAAGACGGATGAGGCTGGTATATGTTTTTAAGTGATGACTGTATTGATTTTATTATGATGTTTTATTGGGTATTCTATTTGTTATTGGGTTGTCTATTTGGTGTGATTTTATTGTAACTGTTGAAGTAGTCTCTTGATGGGGCTCAATTGTAAGCCACCCTGAGTCCCCCTTCGGGGGTTGAGAAGGACGGGATAAAATGCAGTAAATAAATAATAAATAAACCCCCTTGGGCAAGTCACATTCTCACAGCCTCAAAGGAAGGCAATGGTAGCAAACCTCCCTTGAATAAAACCTTGCCCAGAAAACCCCGCAATAGGTTCACCTTGAGGTTATTATAGGTCGGAAATGACTTAAAGGCACACAACGACAAAACTTATGGTCACAATTGGAACAAAACGACAGTTGTTATTATATAATGACACATTCCCCTTGTTTCCTGGATTACAGGGTGCATCCACACTCTAGAATTAATGCAGTTTGGCACCACTTTAACCACTATGGGACAATGCTTGGATTTCTGGAAGTTGTAGTTTGGTGAATCACCAGCACTATTTGCCAGAGAAGGCTAAATAACTTGTAAAACGACAATTCCCATGGTTATAAAATCCATGTCAGTTAGAGATGTCATAGAATCATAGAATCCTACAGTTGGAAGAGACCTCATGGGCCATTCGGTCCAAGCCCATTCTGCCAAGGAGCAGGAAGATCGTGTTCAAAGCACCCCCGACAGATGGCCATCCAGCCTTTGTTTAAAAGCCTCTAAAGAAGGAGCCTCCACCACACTCCGGGGCAGAGAGTTCCACTGCTGAACAGCTCTTTCTCATAGTGTGGAAGTTCTTCCTCATGTTCAGGTGCAATCGCCTTTCCTGTAGTTTGAAGCCATTTCTCCATTGCATCTTAGTCTCCAGGGCAGCAGAAAGGAAGCCTGCTCCCTCCTCCCTAGGACTTCCCCTCACATATTGATACATGGCTCTCACTATGTTTCCTCTCATCCTTCTCTTCTGAAGGCTAAACATGCCCATCTCTTGAAGCCGCTCCTCATAGGGCTTGGTCTCCAGACCCTTGAACATTTTAGTCACTCTCCTCTGGACACATTCCAGCTTGTCAAACTGAATTTAATCTACAGTGTAGATTTGTTCCTAGAAGACCATCAAAAACTGGTTCATTGGCCGTTCTGTATAATCCTACAGTGAGACACAGCATAAGTCCATAAGCAAAAAGGTATAACTGTAACACTTGACAGGAGTACATGAACAGGAACATAGAAACTCCTAGGATTAAAATCCAAAACCAACTCAGGCTTTGCTTCTCACTCTAACACATTGTTGCCCTTAAGGTAAACAACATGTTGGTTAATAGACAACCATGAAAGGTTTACATCTCCTGTGAATTTTCTCCCAAACTTTCCCACGTAATCTCTCAGCCCGATGTAATCTATTTTCAAATCCGATTTGTAAACAAAGACTTTGTTGATCTCTGTAGCTCCAGGTGGGTTTTTCCTGAGAACCCTCCTCATCATTCAGCTCTTCACCCGATTCCTTATCTGCTGTTACTACTTCTGGCTCCTCGGATTGGCCTTGAGGCCCTGCAGTTTCTGAGCCAGTTTCATTTCCCAGACCTGAATTTCCCAGACTTGCGCCCCCATCACTTTGGTTCATAGGAAAGCGCACAATCCTCTCTAAATTATCAGTTAAACCAGGGGTCGGGAACCTATGCCTCACGAGCCATATGTGGCTCTTTCAAGGCTTGCATGTGGCTCTCCGCCTGTCCCTCACATGCCGGCTCTCAGCTGCGCGCACGGTCTTCACCCTCCTTCACCTCAAATTCCACGTGCGCATCTGAGAGCCAGCATGCAGAGCTTGACGGTGACACTGCCTCCAGCTGAGCGGTGTGTGCGGAATTTGGGGCGAAGGAGAACGAAAGCCGCGCGGAGCTCTGCTGGAGGCAGGGCCAGCGCCAAGCTCTCCATGGCAGCTCTCCGCTGCGTGCGCGGCCTTCACCCTCCTTCGCCTCAAATTCCGCATGCGGAGCTGCGAACCGGCATGGAGAGCTTGGCGCTGGCCCCGCCTCCAGCTAAGCTGGCTGGAACAACTTGGCCTCTTTTCTTCCAGCGGGGCCACCAGAGCTTCTTGCCCAGAGCTTCCTGTGTTGTCAGGGGGGAGGGACTCAGCCTGCTTCCTGTGTTTGCCGGGGCCGTGCCTACCCCCCCTCCCCGCCATAGCCGCGAGCCCAGTGGCTGCCTGTGGGCCTGCCACGCGTCTCTGGCTGGATGCGGAGCTTCCGGTGTCAGGCGGGGGCGGGTCCTGGCTCGCCCCCCACGCTCCCCTACCTCGGGCCCGGCGGGCTGCCTGCATGGGCCTGCTGCGCGTCCCGAGGCCTACTCCGGACTTTGTGCGGAGCCTCCGGTGTGGGGCAGGGGAGGGAGATGGCCCACCTCCCGCACTCGCCGGGGCTGCGCCTTCCTCCCTCCACCACCTTGCTGCTGGTGGGGCCTGGAGTGGGCCAGCCTTGCGGCGTTCCTGCAGTGCCCCAGTTGGGGACGGGGGAGAGTTTCAGCCCCCTGCCCACGCCTGTCAGGATAGGAGGCCCCAACGTGCATCTTTCCCTTCAGGTACCAATTTTTAAAAATAAATTAATTATATGGCTCTCACTGAAATAAATATTTTCAAACATTTTGCTTTCATGGCTCTCTGAGTCAAAAAGGTTCCCGACCCCTGAGTTAAACCACCAGCCTCTCTGGCTAATCTACAATATGCATCCAATGACACACGGAGATCAATAGCTTGAATAGCACTATTTAATAACATTTGAAAAATCTTCTGTTCCTGGTTTAATTGTGCGGTCCTTATTTGGGAAGCAGTTGTTCTACTCCAGAAACTTAGCTTTTGTGGCTGCCACAAACTAGGTAGCAATTGGTTGAGACTGGATGAGATATTTGTTGAAAAACTATAGCAAAATTTGTTGCCGGATGTCCCTCCCACAAAAACAAAGATCTTGCACTTTAATAACTTAACTTCTCCCATATTTTTGATGATAGAACCAATTCGGACATGACATTTATGACCCAGGACCAAATATCGTGTTACACAGTACAGCCTATCAATTTATTTCCATGGAGAGACCCACCACCTGGGATGGCCAAGGTTCTGACCTTCAAGTGACCACCAGCAGACCTCCGTCCTCATCCTCAGTCTTTTCCATCTCCAAAAAATAAATAAATAAGCAATTTGCACCAGCTGCTGCGACTGTCCCAGCCTCATAAATAACACTGGGACATCAACCGCAATTGACACTGTTGGCCCAGACTGGAGAACAGGGTGTTTTATTAGCAATGGCGTAAATCCTAGGCTTAAGGCCATGCGTTGATGGGGATGAAGGACAAGGACGCAAGGCAAGCGCCTGCCTCCTTCCATCACAATCTATCTTCCAGTGGAGGCTGAGTGTCTTTATGAAAAGGAGAGAGGAAGCATCATGTGGACATGAGCCAAGAGTGTGATGCAATAACTCAAAAAGCCCATGTGAGTCTAGGCTGCGTTGAAAGGAATATAGTGTTGAGATGGAGGGGAAGTCCTAGTCACACTCTCTTCTGCTTTGGTCAGACCTCAACTGGAATAAATCCAGTTCTGGGCAAAGCTGTTATAATTCAGCCTGTGATTTTGCCTGATGTCAATGGGGATGAGTGTTTTCCTGGACCTGAGTCAAGCCAGTCAAGCCCAGGCCTTGCTGAGAGACTCGAGGTTTCTCCTGTAGATTCCCAAGATCAAATTCCTGGAAGAGGCCCACAGCAGTCATAGAATCATAGAATCCTACAGTTGGAAGAGACCTTGTGGGCCATCCAGTCCAACCCCCTGCTAAGAAGCAGGAAAATCACCTTCAAAGCACCCCCAACAGATGGCCATCCAGGCTCTGTTTAAAAGCCTCCAAAGAAGGAGCTTCCGCCACACTCTGGGGCAGAGAGTTCCACTGCTG
Source organism: Anolis apletophallus (assembly GCA_030556195.1). Lineage (NCBI taxonomy): Eukaryota > Metazoa > Chordata > Lepidosauria > Squamata > Anolidae > Anolis > Anolis apletophallus. Next base: position 202,680,928 of record JARBWK010000004.1, read on the forward strand.
AACAGCTCTCACTGTCAGTAACTTCTTCTCTGAGAAACTGTCTTCTAGGGCAGTCTTTCTCAACCAGTGTGCCATGGCACACTAGTTTGCCATGACGGACCTCCTGCTGTGCCGCGAGAAAAGTTCTCTGCCCCCCTTCCTCCCCCCCTCCTGCCGAACTCCTGCTGCTTGGGGGAGGAGGAAGGGCCGGGCAGTGACGAAGAAAAAGAAGAAGGGACCGGGGCGCCGCCTCCTTCGGCCGTTTCCCCAGCCAACCTCCAATCCGCCATGACTCCCACCATGACTCTCGCCCCTCGCTCGCTGAAGCCGCGTGGAGGAGGAGCCCCGCCCACTGAAGCCCGTCCACTGCTCATGCTCCTCCTCTGTAGGAGAGCTGAAGCTGGGGGGAGGGGGCAGGGCATGGGTTAGGGCCGCGACCTATAGGAGAGCTGAAGCTGGGGGGAGGGGGCGGGGCATGGCACGGCCTGGCTCTGCCCCCTCCCCGGCTTCGGCACTCCCAGCAGCGGCTCCCAGCAGGCCACCAACCCCCAGCCGTTCTTTACTGTGTTAGAGTGTCATTTTTTGTCATTTTGGTTGGTGGTGTGCCCCCGGATTTTTTAAATGTTAAAAGTGTGCTGCGGCTCAAAAAAGGTTGGGAAACACTGTTCTAGGGATGATTTGTTGGGTGGAGAATTTAATGAGTTTGATGATAGAAGACAAGACTTTTATAAACTAAGAACGCCCATAACCAAGAGAAAATACTATAAGAGTTTGGTGGGCATTGACCTTGGGTTTTGGAGTTGTAGTTCACCTATATCCAGAGAGCACTGTGGACTCAAACAATGTTGGATCAGGACCAAACTTGGCATGAATACACAATATGCCCAAATGTGAACAGATGGAGTTTGGGGAAAATAGACCTTGACATTTGGGAGTTACAGTTTCTGGGATTTATAGTTAACACAAAATCAAAGAGCATCCTGAACTCTTGCAACAATGGAATTGAACAAAACTTGTCATATTGCACTCTCATTACCAACAGAAAGTACTGAAAGGGTTTGCTTGGGAATTGACCTTGAGTTTGGATGTTGCAGTTCACCTACACCCAGAGAGCACTGTGGACTCAAACAATGTTATGTTATGTTGTTGTTTGTTTTCTATCCAGAATCACAATGTTGGAAGGAGGCTCACCACTTTAAGGTCCTAAAACAGGCATGGGAAAACTTTGGCCCTCTGGGTGCTTTGGATTTCAACTCCCACCATTCCTAACAGCCTGAGGCCCTTTCCTGCTTAAGTGGCTGAGGGGGAAAAAGGGAAAGAACCTGAGGCCGCTAGGAATGGTGGGAGTTGGAGTCCAAAACACCTGGAAGGTCCAAGTTTGCCCATGGCAGCTTTCGACAGAGACCTCTTCCTCCCCCCCTTCGCGCCCTTTCTTCCCCCTCCTGCCGAACACTTATTTTTTCTTCTACACTGCCGCTTCTGCCGCCATTTTGATCCGAGGGGTCAGCGTGAGCGTGTTCAGGAGGGGAGGGGGGAGGGAGGAAGATGTGGCCCATGCGTTACTGCGCAGACTCGTCCCAGAGCAAAGCGAGCAGAGCGAGACTGGGAAGAAGGGAGCTCGAGTGGAGAAGAAAAAGTGTTTGGCAGGAGGGGGAAGAAAGGGTATTGGAGGTTCCAATTTCCCACGGCACACCTGATGATCACGGCACACTAGTGTGCTACGGCACACTGGTTGGGAAACACTGCAATAGAGGAATATAGACTTGAGTTATTTGAACGTTTTCAATAGAGGCTATCTATTAGGAGTGCTTTGATTGTGTATGGCAGAATGATGCTGGACTGGATGGCTCTTGGGGTCTCTTCCAACTCTATGATTCTAACACCCCTACTTGTTTAGTTAGCTGTGAGTAATCCTGACTGATCGAACCATTATCATCTTCCCAGAATAGCTGCTTGCTGTGGGTTAGGTACACTTGTGCTCCTGACTAGCATCAAACAGACAATAGCAGGAGAATCTGTATCTCGCTGCTGCAATGAGCCAAGTGGGTGGAATGTATTAGCAGTGGCACAGGAGAATTACTGTCTCTTCTCTTCCTTGGTTCAAAAGTGCAGGCGGTTGCAGTGTGTCATTATTAAGAGCAGCGCTGGGGCTTCCGTGCCCATCCCCATAGTGTTGCACAGCATAAAACACTGCAGATGGAGTTATGGATCAATTGTGCGATCACTGAGAGGTGAATAGCAACATTGCACAACTGAATATGCATCTATCAAGGAAAGGGTATATTTTGCTTAAGGCTTTAATACTGCACAGAGCTGTATCACTTATCTCTTCGCCCAACAAAAACAAGAGAACTCAGGCCTAGCTTCTCACTCAAATGCTACGTTGCCTAAACTAACCCTTAGGTAAACCACTCGCTATTTAATAGACACCCATGAAATCATTCTGTTTCTCCACAACTTTCCCACGTAATCTCTCTGACTGACACTGCCTATTTTCTGCTCTGATCTGTAAATGAAGACTTTTGTTTATCTCCGTAACTGCAGATTTTTTTTCCACTGGGTGCCTTCTGTATTACTTATCTCTTCGCCCAATTCCTTATCTAATGTTGCAGTTTCTGGCTTCTCTGACTGACCTTGAAGCATTGCGCTTTCTGAGTCAGGTTTCTCACAGAGAGAGCCATAATTTTCATCACGTCAATCTTCATCCCTTCGTCCCCCAGGAAATTGCACAGGAAATCCCACAGTCCTCTCTAAATCATCAGTGAACCCATCAGCCTTAGGCTGATCTACAACAGATTGATTGAATGCCAGTTAACTGAGAATCTACTGTAATATAGTTGTATTACTATTACTATTATTCTGCGCTGCAGCAGTGAAAAAAGCAAATTCTATGCTTGGCATGATCAGGAAGGGAATCGAAAATAGGTCGGCAAATGTTGTATTGCCTCTCTACAAATCTATGGTGAGGCCACATCTGGAGTACTGTGTACAATTCTGTTCACCGCACCTCAAGAAGGATATAACGGAACTGGAAAAGGTACAAAGAAGGGCAACAAAAATGATCCAAGGGATGGAGCAGCTCCCTTATGAAATCAGGTTGCAACGCCTTGGTCTTTTCAGCCTTGAAAGACGGCGTTTAAGAGGTGACTTGATCGAAGTGTATAAAATCATGCATGGGATAGAAAAGGTGAATAAAGAAAAAATATTTTCTCTGTCACACAACACTAGGACTAGGGGCACTCCTAAAGCTCCAAGGCAGGAAAGTTAGGACTAATAAAGGGAAATATTTCTTCACCCAGAGGGTCATTGGGTTATGGAACTCACTTCCAGAGGAGGTTGTGACAGCTGCCAGCCTGGACAGCTTCAAGGCAGGATTAGACAGATTCATGGATACCAAGGGAATCAGTAGTTACTGAAATGGACATCCAAGTGCCACCTCTGTGTTGATGGAGGCAGGCAGGATTTTCCCCGGGTACTGGTTGTGGGGGGTCGGGAGCAGGTGAGGGTTTTGCCCTCCTTTCTGCTAGAGATCCCTGTGTACAACTAGTGGGCCACTGTGTGACACAGAATGCTGGAATAGATGGGCTGAGGCCCGATTCAGCATGGCTCTTCTTATGTTCTTATGACACAGAAACACAGTATGTCACAGCAAGCGAGATATGTGACGGGAATGTGGCGCACCAGGAATGTGGCGCAGCTGGCTGGGAGTCAGCTGCATAAGATCTCCACTGACCAGAAGATCATGAGTTCGAGGCCTACCCGGGTCGGGGTGAGCTCTCGACCAATTGTGTAGCTTGTTGTCTGTCTATATATGTTGTATGTCTATGGCATTGAATGTTTGCCTGTATATGTGCATTGTGATCCGCCTTGAGTCCCCTGTAGGGTGAGAAGGGCGGAATATAAATGATGTTATTGATGTAAATAAATATATGCTGGAATTCGTATCACAAAATCAAAGGCGAACAGTTCCCAAGCATTTAGGACTGTATGATGTATTTTCAGATGATGTGTGCAGATCCAAGGAAGGTGGCCTTTTGCATTATTATTAATATTATTATTATTATTCACTTAAACATCAAATAGCTTCTGTAGGGGAATGCATGCTAAGACATCAATAGGACTCTGGCCTAAAATGTTTCCATCCATTATGAATTTAAAATAGGCCTATCTAGTCCACATTCTGCTGTATTCCAGGATGACTGCATAGTCAAAGTATTGTTGTTGTTGTTGTAAAAGTTTGGTAGAAACTGAATACAGAATTGCTCTGGAGGATCTAGAGATTCCTAGAGATAGAACATTTTAAATCAAAGAGCGAACAGTCAAATCTGCAGAAGTCAACTGCACAGATCGGAACGACCGACTACAGTACGTCAGCTCTTCCAAAGGCCCTATGCTTTCTTCCTGCACCACTGATATGGTGATCAAGTTGAACAGGAAGCCTGGATCGCTTTGCAAATCACGTTCTGGAGACTGCAGCAATAGCTCCTTTGCCTTGCGCTCCGATTGCCAGGAGCACTTAGAAATGCCCCGAAAGGATGCCACGCAGTGCAGTGGAAACACCACTTGAGATGCATCTCCAAGGAATGAGATTTCGAGCTCAATCGCTGGAGCCAGGCAGCTGCTGGAAGGCTCCCTTAATGGCCAATTAAAGCCTTCCATGGCGGCACACTTCCCATGGGGTTAATTGACGGGACTGAGTCCATTAAGGAGCACAAACCCTCAGGAAGCAGCACTGTTGCTGTTTCCAGCACTGGAGTCAGCACAATGGAAATGGGGGTCTACACTCTAGAGTAGGCATAGACAAACTTTGGCCCTCCAGGTGGTTTGGACTTCAACTCCCACAACTCCTAACAAGCCCCTTCCTTTCCCCCCTCAGCCACTTAAGCCAAAAAACATCTACTCTCCTTTAAAATTTAGCTGCTTTTCAATCATGCTCTCAAGAGACAAAATAAACCGTCTTCTTTAAGAGTAACAGAGTTGGTTTACTCACAAAACTTCATATAAACAACATACAGATACTTTGCTTATGAATCCTGTTACAATAGGATTTTAAGTAGTTGATTTAGGTCGGTAGCACAGGGGATCTACCTTAGAAACAATAGTCCATAGTTCAAACAAAGTTGAGACTAAGAATAAGTCTCTGAGCAATGACCGTATACAGTATATATGGCCTGTGCAATCATGCTTCTAAATGTTTCTAAAGTACTTACAAAACTAAAATTCTGGGGGAGAACACTAGATGGCGCTGGTGCTTTGCTTCTACAGTGTTGCTAAAGTTCTGGTGGTGAACATTTCACCACCAGAGCTTTAGCAACACTATAGCAACAAAGTACCAGCCACCTAGGTTCTGCCCCAGAATTTTAGTTTTGGTTAGAAACATTTGCATGATTGCACAGGCTATATATATATATATATATATACACACACACAGACACACACACACACACACTGTATATATAGTGGGCCTTTGGTTGTAAACTAAGCCACATGCTTGCCCTATTCTTAACCTGCTTGGGGAATTGTTATGTTTGGTAATCGTAAGGCAATCAAGGAAATAAATCTCGGATTCGGATTCCAGAGTTGTAGGGGCTCCCCCTCCACTTGACGCCCCCTTGGGCAGAAATGCCCACTTCCTCTCCATCCGCTGAAGTTGCAGAGATGTGGATCTTTGTGTCTGGCAATGCTGATTAATCCTTCCTCAAAAGCCTCCCTATTTGCAGCAAAAAAATGCCACGGGCAGCCAAAGGCCACGGGCTAATTATGTATTTTGAATGAAGCAGACCAGATTCCCTCCTTGCATTGCCCTGATCTGATAAAACTACTTTCATGTCCAGGCTGACCTCCAGCCACAAAGGCCACGCAAGCTTTAGCTCTAGGAAAACACATTTCTAAGGAACTAAAATGGGTGGAAGAGGTTAAGAAGAGACGGCAAAGAAGAATAGCTTTTTGTAGTCTTCGGATGCCTCTACACTGTAGAACAGGTATGGGCAAACTTGGGCCCTCTGGGCGTTTTGGACTTCAACTCCCATAATTCCTAACAGCCGGTAGGCTGTTAGGAATTATGGGAGTTGAAGTCCAAAACGCCCAGAGGGCCCAAGTTTGCCCATGCCTGTTATACAAGGACAGAATGCGACTTACAAAAGAGAGAGAAAATGCTAATCTAAACACATATGTTCAAACACCTACACAACGTATTGTGAAAGGCTTTCATGGCCGGCATCACTGCGTTGTTGTAGTTTTTTTGGGGCTATATGGCCATATTCTGGAGGCATTCTCTCCTGATGTTTCGCCTGCATCTATGGCAAGCATCCTCAGAGGTTGTGAGGAGAGAATGCCTCAAGAACATGGCCCTATAGCCCGAAAAAACCTACAACAATGCACCTACACAAAGTCGAGACTAAGAATAGTAATGACAAATGTGAAGTCCTTATAAAGATATGACTTAGAAACAAATAATAAAAGCAACAGAGCTCCAAAAATAAAAGCCGCCCCCTGTGAAATAACCAGTTCTCATAAAGAATCAATACTGGGATGAAAAGGTTTTCACTATTACTAAAAAGATGGCAAACAAAGGTTGCAAATCTCATATATTAGGATCTCCTTCCAAAAAGGTGGTAAGATGGCCAAGGTCACAACAACATCTGTTACAGAACTCCAATATGCTGATGACAATGTTGTCTGTGCACACTCAGAAGAAGATCCACATGCCATTCTAAACACCTTTGCAGAAGCATATGAGAAGCTCGGTGACTCATTGAACACCGAGAAAACCAGCAGTCAATCCCTCTCCCATGCCAGAAAGACAGCTTAATGGTGTAACATTAGAAAATGTGGACCATTTCCGCTCCCTTCGCAGCCACCTCTCCACAAAAGTCAACATTGACACCGAAATGCAACACTGCCTGAGCTCTGCGAGTGCAGCATTCTTCCGAATGAAGCAGAGAGTGTTTGAGGACCGGGACATCCGTAGGGAGACCAAGACACTTGTTTATAAAGCCACTGTCCTCTCAACCCTGCTATATGCCTATGAAATGTGGACTGTCCACGCTCACTTTTGCTACACCCAGAGGTGGGTGGGATAGCAGGCATTAGCCTAATATGTCAACATTGGAGTTATCTATATATATAAAAGGGAAGTGGTCGTGCAACGGGGCATATGCACACCAAAACTACATTTCCCACACACACAACAAAACACAGGGCCACTCATCCCCACCCCGAGGTACATCAACCACCCACTGAAACACCCCTAAACACAACACAAAACCCCCAAAACATCCCCCTAAAAACAACATTACTACGCATGCGCAAAACACCCCAGACACACAAACGGCCGCCATAGAAACATCACAATACCAAGCATGCGAACATCCCACGCCATGCCCCCCTCCTCCTCCGCTTACGAACCACTCCAGAGACCAATGAGGCGACATCCTCCACGCGGCTCCCGGGACCCAACAGCACACATCACGGGAGGACGCGGCAGCGGTCCCGCCCGCACGACCCTCCACCAGGAGAGCCAACTAAACGGCGAGGGAGAACGGCGCAGCCACGGGACTACAACTCCCAGAAGGCTCCACGCGGCGATGGGGCCGGGAGGGAAGCCGCGCGTCTCTCCCTTCCGCCTCCTCTCGGCCAGCGGAATGGAGCCGGCGGGTAGCGGCGAGAGCCCCTTTGCCACCTATCTTCCGCTGGCCGAAGAGCAGGCCGGCGGGAACCGGCCAACACCTCTCCCTGCGGCCTCCGCTGCCCGAGGAGGAGGCTGCAGGGAGGGGAGTTGCCCGGTTCCCCTTCGGCCTGCTCTTCGGCCATCGGAAGACAGGCGGCAAAGGGCTCTCCGCCACTACCCGCCGGCTCCATTCCGCTGCCCGAGGACGAGGCCGAGGGGGAGCCGCAACGTCTCTCTCCCTGCGGCCTCCTCTTCGGCCAGTGGAACGGAGACGGCGGCCGGCGTAGGAGAGCCCTTAACCGCCTCTCCTCCGCTGCCCGAGGAGAGGGCCGCGGGGGAAGGACATAGAGCGCTTCCCCATCGCCCTCCTCCTCTTCGCCTCCTCTTCTACACATACACACACACACATAAAAACAAAACAACATATAAAAACCCACATAAAAACACATATAAAAACACAACCACATACAAACACATATATCTACACACCTAAACATACACATCCACAATAATACATACACATATATACACACACATATCCCCACCCCTCCATATATACACATACATACATATACACACACAAACACACACACACATATACACACACACACACAAAACACCAATACCTGCACACACACATGCACACAAACCCCCAAAAACCCATACACACATACAACTAAAAACACACATACACACACATACATATACACACAACAAACATGCTCACATCACTTCCACAACATACATACCCTGACACTCTCACATCACCAACATAGGGCACAGCAACGCGTGCCGGGTTCAGCTAGTAGATATATAGAATCACACAGGTGATACAGCTATCTGTTTATTAGTGAGGTTTGGCTTGTTGTGTGCTTTAGATTGTCCACAGACGTCATACGCAACTCCTGGAAATATTCCATTAGTGTTGCCTCTGAAAAATCCTGCAAATCTCTTGGGAAGACAGGTGGACAAATGCTAGCATGCTGGAAGAAGCAAATACCACCAGCATTGAAGCGATGCTCCTACATCATCAACTCCGCTGGACTGGCCATGTTGTCCAAATGCCCAAAGATCACCATCTCCCAAAGCAGTTACTCTATTCCCAACTCATGAACGGAAAATGGAATGTTGGAGGGCAGGACAAGAGATTTAAAGATGGGCTCAAAGCCAACCTTAAAAACTGTGGCATAAATACAGAGAACTGGGAAGCCCTTGTCCTTGAGCATTCTGACTGGCCTCACTGTTAGTACAGTTGCAGTGAGAATGACTGGTCTCGCGAAACCCTCTTACAGTGCTGAGGCTTATTAAATATGGTTTTCTGTGGGCAAGCAGATGGCGACTACTGGATGGCATACGTTCTGTATCAGAAACTAGAGCTGATGTGGTCTAGCCAATGCAATTCTCTGAATGGGCACCCCAAATAACCAAACTGAATCTAAAGTTGACCAAAAACTGATTCGTAACCCTTTCGGTATTAATGTTGGAGAGTGATCCTTGGTCAAAGTGCTCCCTGGTAAAAAAAAAGAAAGTTGGGCACCACTGCAAACCTTCATCAAAGTCATGAATAAAGATACTGTGGCCTTAGTCAGACCACATCTGGAATACTGTGTCTAATACTGGGCACCACAATTGAAGCAAGATATTGACAAGCTGGAATGTGTCCAGAGGAAGGCGACTAAAATGATCAAGGGTCTGGAGAACAACCCTATGAGGACTGGCTTAAAGAGCTGGGCATGTTTAGCCTGCAGAAGAGAAGGCTGAGAGGAGACATGATGAGGGCCATGTATCAAGATGCGAGGGGAAGTCATAGAGAGGAGGGAGCACACTTGTTTTCTGCAGATTAGGAAGCAGTGGAACAATGGCTTCAAACTATAGGAAGGGAGATTCCACCTGAACATTAGGAAGAACTTTCTGACTGTGAGAGCTGTTCAGCAGTGGAACTCTCTGCCCTGAAGTGTGATGGAGGCTTCTTCTATGGAGGCTTTAAAACACAGGCTGGATGGCCATCTGTTGGGGGTGCTTTGAACGCGATTGTCCTGCTTCTTGGCAGGTGGTTGGACTGGATGGCCCACGAGGCCTCTTCCAACTCTAGGATACTATGATTCTATGAATAGTACTGGAGGTTCCAAAACCAAACCCTGCATATAGTGCATTCAGAAGGCTTCACAAAAGAGTCTGAAACAATAAGCACCTGAGGCAAAGCACAAAACTCAGTGTGTGCAGGGCTATTGTACTGTCTATTCTCATTTATTGGTCTGAAACATGGGTCACCTATCGCCAACACCTACGACTCCTCGATTGATTTCAACAGCGCTGTCTTCGCTCAATCCTAAATGTACACTTGACCTACTATGGGACTAATGTTGCTGTCCTTGAGCAAGCAGGGATCGCCAGCATTGAGGCCATGCTATTGAGAACACAGCTGCTCTGGGCAGGGCACGTCTCTAGGATGGAGGACCACCGCCTCCCAAAGATACTACTCTATGGTGAACTCACCACAGGTCAGTAAAAGAGAGCGCCCCAAAAAAGAGATATAAGCACTCCCTGAAGCAACATCTCAGGCTCAGCCAGATTGATCACCAACAATGGTCCACCCTGCAGGGGCGGTCCTACCGGTAGGCAAAGGACGCCGCTGCGTGGGGCGCCATCTGGGTAAAGGGTGCATTCCCCCTCCCGCTAGACAGTGTCCGGCGGATGTTTCGCGGCCGAAGAGGAGCCCGACGAGTAGTAGCGCTGCTGCAGAGACGCCGAGGATAGCGGCATGCTGGAGTGCAGGAAGAGGTTGCTCGTGCCCCCACCGGTGCAGTAAGAGTGCAGGGAGACCCCCGGGGAGGAAGAGGAAGCGCTGAGGAAGCGCGAGGAAGAGGAGGAAGCACCGCCACGCGGGGAGAGGAAGAGTATGAGCCCAGCGCGGGGCTGAAGGTGCGGTGGTAGGAGGTGGAGGCACGGAGGAGGAAACACCTCACCCTGCAAAGAGGCCACCCTCTGGCTCTTCCCTTTGGCCGGGCATGGCACCCCCAATTCCGCCCCTTCTTCTCCCCCAAAATTAAGGCGGATTCCGAGACCCCTTTTGCGTCAGAAGAAGGGGCTCTTTCCCCACCCATAATGGTTTTTTTTGGGGGGGGGTGCCAAAATTATGTTCGCTTACCATTTAAAATTACCTTAGACAGCCCTTGCCACCTTGGCCTCCCATCGGGAGGCATGAAAACGCACTATCCATAATGCTGCGGCCCCTTTCGAGAAGACGCACCAAACGGGTCTTGAAGAGAAACAACAACGCAGAAAGAACCACAACTTGGAAACAACATCACCCAAGGAGACTTTCTGCTGTGCTTTCTGCAACCGGACTTGCCTATCTCAGATTGGCCTTTTTAGTCATCAACGTGCTTGTAAAAAGCGTGGGATGAGTCCTTCCTAATAATTTTCGTTCGCGAAGTAATGCCAGAGAGAGAGAGAGAGAGAGAGAGAGAGAGAGAGAGAGAGAGAGTGGAGGGCCCAAAACCAAACCCTGCAGCACCCCACTACTCACTTCTTTAACAGACCACTGAATCAAACATTCTTCAAGTGACCAACAATATGCTTATGGGAAGCTGCCAGCCAAGCTTAATAATGCCCACCGTTTGTCCTTTAGTAACTTATAGAAGAGTTAAGTAAATGTACGAAAAACTCATTGTTGGTGTTGGATGGCTGGATGTAGCATTCTCATGCTAATTCCCAATGCGTGCTTCCAAAGCATGGCTGTGTATCATGCCTGCCACCAGCAAGGCTAAAATTAACATATTGTTCGCTTTGCCCTTTCTGGAATCCCTGGCCAAAGACCAAGGCCTCAGTCGGTCCCGGGAAAATGGAACCCCGAAATGAAATCTCTCAATCAGGGTTTGCCAGGAATCCCAAATCCCTAGCAAGAGCAGAAAGGAAGAAAACCCCGAAGCTTCACCAACAGGAATCACTGGGCATTGTTAACTCTCCTGCTTCAAACAGAAATTGGGAATAATTCGATGCAAATATTCATACGTCAAATGCCCTGTAATTTCGGAAGCACGCTCAACAATCCGAAACTCCTTTTCTTTCAAGTCCACGAAACGTCAAAACAGCAACTGCACTCAACAAGATGACTCTTCGGGCAAGAAAAATCGAAAGGACTATTGATTTGGGAAGAATAGCGCAGGCAGGCGTTCTTTTTGCTCCTTCTTAGGAGGGCTTTATATGAGGTAATCATTTGAACAGGTTGCGATAACAGGAAGGTGTGAAAGTAAATCAGATTTAAAATAAAAGGAAATGGGTTTGTATATATAATGTTCTGAAAGGCCACCATTGTGTACATCTCAGCTCTGGATTTAGTAAAGCAAAAATCAATTTGCCCAGATAAAGGCAAACAAAATCATCCCCATACCCATTTTTAAAATAGGATTTTCCTCTCCCAAAAAGATAATAGTGCAGGCATGGGTAAACTTCAGCCCTCCAGGTGTTTTGGACTTCAACTCCCACCATTCCTAACAGCCAGTAGGCTGTTAGGAATGGTGGGAGTTGAAATCCAAAGCACCCGGAGGGCTGAAGTTTGCCCATGCCTGCAATAGAGGTTCTATGTCTCAGAGTGGGTCACTCATTTTGCTCTGGGCTCTAGTCCAAACTTTGAAAGGCGCTTCCTACAGTCTATCTACATTGTAGAATGGAAGTAGTTCGACACCACTTTAGCTGCCATGGCTCAATGCTATGGAATCATGGGAGCTGTAGTCCTTTAGCCTTCTTTGCCAAAGAGTTCTAGTTGCCTCAACCGCATCTTCCAGGCTTCCATAGCATTGAGTCATGGCAGTTTGACACATTTAAAGTGGTGTCAAGCTACATTTATTCTATGGTATAGATCAGTGATTTTCAACCAGAGTGCCACGGAACACTAGTGTGCCGTGAGAGATCATCAGGTATGTCGTGGGAAATTATTTTCGAACTTCATTCATATATAAACTACTAGCTGTACCCGGCACGCGTTGCTGTGCCCTATTTAGGAGATGCGAGAAAGTCTGAGTATGTAAGGGTTGGAAATGATGTTACTTACGGTCTTGGTGGGGTCATGTAGGCATGAATTGCGCACTTTCTATGTGTGCTCCAAATGATGTCATCTGGAAGCATGAGTTGTATTGTCTTATATAGCGGAGGATGTGTTTTTTTGATTCTGGAGTGTCTCCACTCAGCAAAGTTTGTAGTGGTTGTGGAGGAGTGGCAAGTGGTGGTAGAGAGACTTTACCGGCTAGGCAGCACATTCCTGGTGTTTCTGCTGGGTATTTCAGGGCTTTGCAGTGTGTGCAGATGTGTGTTAGGGTGCCAAGGTCGGCCTCTGGCGCCATGCTGTAGTCTTCTGCAGCGTTGTATCTGAAGGCTAGGCGGTGGAATTGGTTGTGGTGTTTTTGAAGTTTGTTTTCTCTGTTGCGACGTCGTTTTTCTGCGCTCCTTGCGCGCTGCTTTTGTGTTGTATTTCTGCGTCTTTGTTGTTCCTGGCTGCGCGCTTCTTCTTGTCGTGCAGTTCTTTGCATTTGGTTCTCAGCTGTGCGTCGTGCAGTGACCTGTTGTCTGTGTCTCTGTTGTGCAGTATGTTTCTGTTCTGGCGTTTGTTCTGCCCTTTTTTGTTTGATGTATGTAGCGTTGTGAGTGTGTCGTCCGATGCTGTTATTTTTATAAGGCATGGCTTGTCTTTTGGGTCAGTTTATGTCTGTATGGAAGGAAGGAATGGTTTTTGTTTGTGGTGTTTGTAGGTGTTGTGTGTACGGGGTCCCGTAAGGTTGGTGGGATGGGTTGTGATTGGAAGTTGTGTTGTGTTGTGTGGGTAGGAATTTGCTGGAGAATTGCTCCCTCAGAGTTTGGTTTTGGCAGTTTAACCCTCAAACACCATCTGAAATCTCTCAGCAGTTCTCGTTTGTGCCTGGAGAACTGGGGCCTGGACCCGGGGTCCCATTAGCATTAGGCCCTGCAGCTGCAGAACCAGATTCAGAGGATGAGTTGGAAGATTGGGGAGAAGGTCAGTTTCCCATCAGTGGGCCTCCTTCGCCCGCGGAGAGCTTGGCATGGGAAGAATTGATGTTTGGCCCTGACGTAGATTCAGATAACCAGGTGCAAATGGAGGGCAGTGATTGTGGGAGTTATGAGCACCCGGGTGGGAAAGGTTCCCAGGAGCTTTTGAGCCAAAACATGGAAGCAAGCGGCTGGGAAGATCCCAGGGAGGGAAGCTCTCATGCAGATAGTGACCCAGGTGGTGAGAGGCAAGGCCGAACCTTTGATAGGAGAAGTAGCATTGAGTCCCCGCAGAAGGGGATAGTACCATAGCCTAGACAGGCCGAGAGGTCCCGTCAGCAGAGATTGAGACGAAGCCTAGAGCGTCGGGGACCTCGGCCGAAGGATTAAGTATAGGAGCCGTGGGAACGAATCCTCAGTGCTTGACGCCACGTCTCATTTGAATAGGCGTGAAGCGAAGTGGGTCCACGGAGCTAAGTGAGCTAGTGGTCATCAAGTCCTGCCTTGCATCTGCCTTGCCCTGTTTCCTGATCCGCAGTGTTGCGCGGAGCCTTGCCTTGTTTCCTGATCCGCAGTGTTGCGCGGAGCCTTGCCCTGTTTCCTGATCCGCAGTGTTGCGCGGAGCCTTGCCAAGCCTTTGGATTTTGCCACGTTTGTTTTGGACATTATTGCTTCAAGCCTTTTGGATTACTTGCTATTCTTTTGGACATTATCTTTTGAACTGTTTTTATATTCAATAAAGTAGTTAGCCTTCAGTCCGTCTCTGTGTGTGTGATTAAGGGGCCGGTCAAGTCCGTGCATCGTGACAGCATTCTATCCTAGCCTTGGATGGCTCTTGCCAGCGTTGCTATGGTTACAGCAGTTATGCAAATCCGCCCTTATTGGCAGCCAATCATGTTGTTCAGAATGTAGAGGCTGGGTGAGTCATTGGCTGCCCCGGAGGATACTGGGAAATGTAGTTTTATTTTTACTCGTTGTTTTGGGGGCCTTTTAGGTTTTGGGGGGGAAAGTTTCTTTGCTACAAACGTACCTTGCTTGAGGCCTATTTCTGTTGGCAAGTATTGTTTTTCTGCGTTGTATGGTTTCTTTGTTTGAGGTATACATCACATGACGTGAACTCATTTATATAATAGATAAGGCACATCTGTCCCTTTAAGAAATGGAACCATAGCACTCTCGCGTCACCTAAGAAGTGTCGCGAGAGTGCTATGGTCGCGCCATCTTGGATTTGCTCAGACGCGGCTAAGTAAACAAAGTTAGAGTTAGTGATGCAGCTGCGCATCAAGTGACAGTGGCAATTTGGGATCACAGCAAGACAAGCGAGTAACAGTGATGGAGAAGTTTTTGAGAAGGGAAAATGCAAATGCCGAACAGGACCCTGGACAAAATTATGACACAGATGAAGGCCCTAATAAAATGAGAGAGACTGACAGCTGTTGAGCAAGAGCCGTGTATGTCTTTCTACCATTCCTGCCAGGATATCTATTTTGTGTTCATCGAAACAGGCCCAGGTTTCACACTAAGTGAGTGTATAAATACATTTAAAAACATATTAACTATATGTATTACTGTGTTAGAGTGTCATTTTGTGTCATTTTGGTTGGTGGTGTGCCCCAGGATTTTGTAAATGTAAAAAATGTGTCGTGGCTCAAAAAAGGTTGAAAAACACTGGTATAGATCCACCCATATTACTGAAAGTACTCTGGAAGGAGATAATTATTCAGCACCTTGAACAGATCCTTGGAAGTTCAGACTAAAAGCTGGAGCAGGTTCAGCACCGCTCTGTTATAGTAGCAATCAGCTTCCATTGCAAAGGTAAACAACAACAACAACTGTATTTCCTTTCTCCAGGCTGGGACGCAAAGTAATTCATAACAATTCAAAAAAGACAATGTTGCCTCCTAGTTACTGCCTCTACAAATTGTATAATGTTACTTATATTGCTTGGACACACACACACACACAAAAATATAAAACAATTAAAAAGATAGTGTTGCCTTTTTGTTGTTTTTAGATAGGGAAGAGTGAGGGAAGTTAGTTTTGATGGGACTATTGGTGACATAACTGAAGCTTTGCAGTGGCTGCAATCCTTCCTGGAGGGACGTACCCAGAAGGTGTTATTAGGTGACACCTGTTCGGCTCCGCAACCGTTGTCTTGTGGAGTCCCTCAGGGTTCAATACTGTCCCCGATGTTAAGGCCTCAGTCGGTCCCAGGAAGCGGAACCCAGAAATGAAATCTCTCTCAATCCTAAGGGTTTGCAGGAATCCCAAATCCTAACTTAAGAGCAGAAAGGAAAGAAAACACGAAGCTTCACCAACAGGAATCACTGGGCATTGTGCTCTCCTGCTTCAAACAGAAATTAGGAATAATTCGATGCAAATATTCATACGTCAAATGCCCTGTAATTTCGGAGGCTCACGCTCAACAATCCGAAACTCCTTTTCTTTCAAGTCCACGAAAGCGTCAAAACAGCAACTGCACTCAACAAGATGACTCTCGGGCAAGAAAAATCGAGAAAGGACTATTGATTTGGGAAGAATAGCGCAGGCAGGCGTTCTTTTGCTCCCTTCTTAGGAGGGCTTTTATATGAGGTAATCATTTGAACAGGTTGCGATAACAGGAAGGTGTGAAAGTAAATCAGATTTAAAAATAAAGAAATGGGTTTTTATATATAATAATAATGTTCTGAAAGGCCACCATTGTGTACATCTCAGCTCTGGATTTAGTAAAGCAAAAATCATTTTGCCCAGATAAAGGCAAACAAAATCCCATCCCCATACCCATTTTTAAAATAGGATTTTCCTCTCCCAAAAGATAATAGAGCAGGCATGGGTAAAGCTTCAGCCCTCCAGGTGTTTTGGACTTCAACTCCCACCATTTCTAACAGCCGGTAGGCTGTTAGGGAATGGTGGGAGATATCAAGCACCCGGAGAACTGAAGTTGCCCATGCCTACAATAGAAAATTCTATGTCTCCAGGTGGGTCACTCATTTTTGCTCTGGGCTCTAGTCCAAACTTTGAAAGCGCTTCCTACAGTCTATCTACATTTGTAGAATGGAAGTAGTTCGAGCACCACTTTAGCTGCCATGGCTCAATGCTATGGAATCATGGGAGCTGTAGTCCTTTTAGCCTTCTTTGCCAAAGAGTTCTAAAGGTTCAACCGCATCTTCCAGGCTTCCATAGCATTGAGTCATGGCAGTTTGACACATTTAAAGTGGTGTCAAGCTACATTTATTCTGTATGGTATAGATCAGTGATTTTCCAACCCAGAGTGCCACGGAACACTAGTGTGCCGTGAGAAATCATCAGGTGTGTCGTGGGAAATTATTTTTGAACTTCATTCATATATAAACTATACGGCGCATCTGTCCCTTTAAGAAATGGAACCATAGCACTCTCGCGTCACCTAAGAAGTGACGCGAGAGTGCTATGGTCGCGCCATCTTGGATTTGCTCAGACGCGGCTAAGTAAACAAAGTTAGAGTTAGTGATGCAGCTCTGCATCAAGTGACAGTGGCAATTTGGGATCACAGCAAGACAAGCGAGTAACAGTGATGGAGAAGTTTTTGAGAAGGGAAAATGCAAATGCCGAACAGGACCCTGGACAAAATTATGACACAGATGAAGGCCCTAATAAAAAGAGAGAGACTGACAGCTGTTGAGCAAGAGCTTCGTGTATGTCTTTCTACCATTCCTGCCAGGATATCTATTTTGTGTTCATCGAAACAGGCCCAGGTTTCACACTAAGTGAGTGTATAAATACATTTAAAAACATATTAACTATATGTATTACTGTGTTAGAGAGTCATTTTGTGTCATTTTGGTTGGTGGTGTGCCCCAGGATTTTGTAAATGTAAAAAATGTGTCGCGGCTCAAAAAAGGTTGAAAAACACTGGCATAGATCCACCCATATTACTGAAAGTACTCTGGAAGGAGATAATTATTCAGCACCTTGAACAGATCCTTGGAAGTTCAGACTAAAAGCTGGAGCAGGTTCAGCACCGCTCTGTTATAGTAGCAATCAGCTTCCATTGCAAAGGTAAACAACAACAACAACAACAACTGTATTTCCTTTCTCCAGGCTGGGACGCAAAGTAATTCATAACAATTCAAAAAAGACAATGTTGCCTCCTAGTTACTGCCTCTATAAATTGTATAATGTTACTTATATTGCTTGGACACACACACACACACACACACAAAAATATAAAACAATTAAAAAGATAGTGTTGCCTTTTTGTTGTTTTTAGATAGGGAAGAGTGAGGGAAGTTAGTTTTGATGGGACTATTGGTGACATAACTGAAGCTTTGCAGTGGCTCCAATCCTTCCTGGAGGGTCGTACCCAGAAGGTGTTATTGGGTGACACCTGTTCGGCTCCGCAACCGTTGTCTTGTGGAGTCCCTCAGGGTTCAATACTGTCCCCGATGTTACTTAACATCTACATGAAACCACTGGGAGAGATCATTCAGAGTTTCGGAGTAAGGTGTTATCTGTACGCAGATGACGTCCAGATCTGTCACTCCTTCCCACCTGTCACTAAGGAGGCTGTCCAGACTTTGAACCGGTGCTTGGCTGCTGTGTCGGACTGGATGAGGGCTAGCAAATTGAAACTTAATCCAGACAAGACAGAGGTCCTCCTGGTCAGTTGAAAGGCCGAACAGGGCATAGGGTTACAGCCTGTGTTGGATGGGGTTACACTCCCCCTGAAGACGCAGGTTCGCAGCTTGGGAGTGATCCTGGACTCATCGCTGAGCCTGGAACCCCAGGTCACGGCACAGTTAAGATTCGTGCGCCAGCTGCGCCCGTACCTTGGGAAGTCTGATCTGGCTACGGTCGTCCACGCTCTGGTCACATCCCGACTAGATTACTGCAACGCACTCTACGTGGGGCTGCCTTTGAAGACAGTTCGGAAATTGCAGCTAGTCCAACGGGCAACAGCCAGATTACTAACGGGAGCTACATACAAGGAGCATACCACCCCCCTGTTGTGTCAGCTCCACTGGCTGCCTGTCCACTTCTGAGCTCAATTCAAAGTGCTGGTTTTGACCTTTAAAGCTCTATACGGTTCTGGCCCAGCTTACTTGTCCGAACGCATCTGCCGCTATGTCCCACCTCGTAATTTAAGATCAGCCGGGGAGGCCCTGCTCTTGCTCCCGCCAACTTCTCAAACACAGTTGGTGGGGACGAGAGAGAGGGCCTTCTCGGTGGTGGCTCCCCATCTGTGGAATGCACTTCCGAGCGACATACGATCAACCCCATCCCTCCTGTCATTCAGGGAAAAAGTGAAATCATGGCTGTGGGACCAGGCATTTGCATATTAGCACAATGCAGCACTTTGGAGTGGAACTGTAATGGCAAGTTGATGGATATGGCTCAATACTGTTTTTAACTGAAATGTATGTGTATTATGTGTTAATGTTAATGGTTTTTATGCTGAATGTTTATGGTTTTATATTGAATTTATTGTGTATCGGCATCAAATCATTGCCTTGTTGTTATGCCGCTCTGAGTCCCCTTTCGGGGGTAGAGAAGAGAGGGGTAGAAATGATGGAAATAAATAAATAATAAATAAATACTTGAAAATACTTTACAAATTGTATAATGGCGCACACACACACTACAAAAATATAAAACAATTCAATAGTCATTGTTGTCTTGTTTGCTTGCTTTCATATGGAGAAGGTGAGGGAAATTAGTTTTAAGGGGTGCACTGGTGGTATAACTGGTGTTTTGGAAAATTACGGACATTACAAATTGTGTAATGATACTTATATTACTGGGAGAATACACACACATATAATAATTAAAAAAATAATTAAAAAAATAAAATCAGATGACATTGCTGAGTGCAAGAATTAGCAATAGCCAGTGCTTTGTGTAAAACAGACCTTCTACCGTGTTTCCCCGAAAGTAAGACAGCGTCTTACTTTCTTTTGACCCCCAAAATCCCCACTACGGCTTACTTTCGGGCACGGCTTACTTTACCGTACCCCGAAAGTAAGCCTTTCCCCTTGGCCGCCGCGTCACTCGGTCCCGCCTCCTCCTCCGCCTCCTCCGCCCGCCGCTTGCCTCCTCCTCCGGTGCCGCCCGCCGCCGCTTGCCTCCTCCTCCGCCTCCTCCGCCCGCCGCCGCCTCCCTCCGCCTCCGGTGCCCCTACCCGCCTCCGGTGCCGCCTACCTGCCTCCTCCTCAGCGGCCCCACGCCGCCCGCGCCGCTGCCTCCTCCTCCACAGCGGCCATGGGCACGCCTGCGCTCTGCGCGCGCCAGCGCTGCGCCCGGGGCGCGTTTCAGGCCTTCTGCCCATGCGCGAATGTCTGCACATGGGCAGAAGGTACCAGCGCTCCGGCGTGCCCAGCGTCAGCGCGCCAGCGTCAGCTGCGCCTGCGTCAGACAGCGCTCAGTACCTTCTGCCCATGCGCAGACATTTGCGCATGAGCAGAAGGTCCGAGCGCGCCGCGCAGCCGCGCCTGACACAGGCGTGGGGCCGCTGTGCGGCGGCGGAGGCAAGCGGCAGCGGGCGGCACCGAGGCGGAGGGAGGCGGCACCGAGGCGGAGGGAGGCGGCGGCGGGCGGAGGAGGTGGAGGAGGAGGCAAGCGGCGGTGGGCAGCACCGGAGGCGGAGGGGGAGGCAAGCGGCGGGCGGAGGAGGCGGGACCGAGGAGGAGGCGGCCGGGGGTACGTCTTATTTTCGGGGTACGGCTTACATTAGCCGACCCCCCTGACACCCCCGATACGTCTTACAATCGGGGGTGTCATACTTTCGGGGAAACACGGAATCATCACTCATCACATTCCTGACGAGATAGTAAAAATCTTTGTTTATTTGCAAAAATAAAGAAGGGAGGGTGCCAGCCTGGCATATCTAGGAAGGAAGCTTAGAGGCCAGAAGACCCCCATCTCCAGTGTTTCTGCCAAACTGTGGGACAGAAAAAAGGGTCTCCCAAGATCTCAAAGCATGGCTTGCATCATAAGGGAGAACGCGGTCCTTCATGTAACCTGGACCTGAACATTGCATGCTTTCAAATGCCCAGGAATCTCCCACTCATGCGAGAGAAAGCCCAACAAGTGGGCACTTGTAGCAGGAGCGCTGCAGGAATGCCTCCTGAATGGAAAATATGACGATGCCCCCGTTTGTATGGTCTGAATGGCTGTCATTTCCCTAGGATGGCACTGATGCCCTTTCCAGCTCCAAAAGCCACCTGTGGGAAGGATAATCCTCACCTTCTGAAACACACATGGAGGTGCCTCTCCGGGTACATGTCCACCCGTGAGTTTTCTATGTGTCAACAGTGCATGGAAAATGGCTGCTGCAGCTGGAAGATGGTGGCATGCCATGGGATCGTCCTCCAAAGAATGCCATGCCCAAACGGAATAATACTGGTAGAATCACAGAATTGGAGAAGACCCCAAGGGCCATCCAGTCCAACCTCATTCTGCCATATGTTTCGTTCTCTATTCCTTGTTGTTGTTGTTGTTGTTTTCTGTGTCAGGAGTGATTTCAGAAACTGCAAGTTGTTTCTGGTGTGAGAGAATTGGCTATCTGCAAGGACATTACCCAGGGGATGCCCAGATGATTCGATTTGACGTTGTGAGGAATACTGAGGAAAGTAAAGGCTGTGAAATGTTTTGTTTGTTTTCTTCTTTGGGGGTGGGGGGGCACAGCTTCGATTCCCTTTCCACCCTGATGAAAATGTATCTTTTCCATTTACATCCCTTTTTTGTGGTGGAAAGATCATTGAAACTTCTTCAAGAGAGCAGAAAGCAGATTGTGACGTTGTGTCGTAATTAAATAAAGGCTCAAACATTACAGTATTTAATGCATTGTCAAAGGCTTTCATGGCCGGAATCATTGGGTTGTTGTGAGTTTTCCGGGCTGTGTGGCCATGTTCTCAGGGCATTCTCTCCTGACTTTTCTCCTGCATCTATGTCAGGCATCATCTGGCTACCAGTACTAAAATACTCTAAAATCATAACCGTAAACAAAGAGCAATGCTCAAAAAACAGAGAAATTCCAAACAAGAAACTAGTAGGGCCAGCTAATCACCTCCCAACAAAAGATTCCCCCGGGCAGTAAGAAGCCAGACCTTGAAACTGCTACACCATTAGATGCCAATTCAAACATTCACACTTACTTCAAACAGACAAGAGTTCTTTCTCCCACCCTGGACATTATTCCACAGATATACAACCCCATTTTCCTAGTTTCCAAATGACCTCATAACCTCAGAGGGTGCCTGCCATGGATGCGGGTGAGATGTCAGCAGAGAAGGCTTCAGGAGCATGGACATGCAGCCTGGAAAGCTCTCAACAACCCATTATTTTGCTTTATTGTAACTGCTTGGGCTTAGCCCCATGTTAGCCGCCCCAAGTCCCTTCAGGGAGATGGAAGCGGGGTACAAATAAACTTGCTGTTGTTGTTGTTATGTTTTACCATCCTTTGTGGGAGGCTCATGTCCCCGCATGGGGAGCTGGAGCTGACAAAAGGAGCTCAACCCACTCTCCTCGGATTTGAACCTCCGACCTGTTGGTCTTCAGTCCACAAGGGTTTAACCCACTGCGCCACCGGTGTCTCCTCCATTCCTTGTTGCCCTTTTCTAAGCCTGTTCCAACTTCCCTCCGATCCTTCCTAGAACTAGAACCCAGAACTAGAATAATAGAACCTTAGAATTGGAGGAGTCCCAAACAGGCCATATAGTCCAACTATATCTTGCCATGCAGGGAGACACAATCCCGAGGGAATCGGGGTACAAATAAAGTAAATTATAATGATAAATAAAACACTCCCGACAGATGGCCATCCAGCCTCTGCTTACAAACTGCCAGAGAAGGAGACCTCACTGGACTCCAACGCGGCATATTCCACTGTCAAACAACTCTTAACAGTCCTTCCTAAGTTCTCCTTTGCTTGCAGTTTGAATCCATGGCTTCATTGTGCCCTAGTCTCTAGACCAGGCATGGGCAAACTTGGGCCCTCCAGGTGTTTTGGACTTCAACTCCCAACATTCCTAACAGCCTCAGACCTCTTCCTTTCCTCCCTCGGCCGCTTAAGCTGGGCATGTTTAGCCTCAGAAAAGAAGATTGAGAGGAGACATCAGTGCCATGTATAAATATCTGAAAGGGTGTCATAAGTAAGACGGAGCAGGCTTGTTTTCTGCTGCCTCGGAAAGTAGGACTCAGTGGAGCCATGGGTTCAAACTACAGGGAAGGAGATTCCACCTGAACATTAGGAACAAGGCAGAGTTGTTCAGCAGTGGAACCCTCTGCCTTGGAATATGGTAGAAACCCCTTCCTTGAAGGCTTTTAAATAGAGGCTGGGTGGCCATCTGTCGGGGGTGCTTTGATTGTGTTTCCCCTGCATGGCAGGGGGTTGGACTATATGGCCCACGTGGTCTCTTCCAACTCTATTATTCTATGTTCCAATGTCTTCAGTTGATAAGACACTCGACTTCTGTGGATACAGCCTGCAATCGCACTGGCCTTTTTAGCTGCCACATCACACTCTTGACACACTCATGTTCAAGTTGTGGTTTACGAAGACTAGATTTCCTAAGACTTTCACATGTACTGTTTTCAAGCCAGGTGTTTGTTTGTTTATTTATTGTTTCGATTTATATACCACCCTTCCCAAAACGGCTCAGGGTGGTTCACAACAATGAATACACAACACATATTGTGTATTGCTCTGATTGTGCTTTTCCTGCATGGCAGATGGGGGTTGGACTAGATGGCCCATGAGGTCTCTTCCAACTCTATTATTCTATGATTTCATTCCTTCAATTGATAGACACTCAACTGCTGTGGATGAAGTCTAGAATCACACTGGCCTTTTTACCTGCCGCATCACACTCTTGACACACTCATGTTCAAGTTGTGGTTTACTAAGACTAGGGGCCCTTCCAGACTGGCCCTATATCTCAGGATCTGATTCCAGGTTTTCTGATTATCCCAGATTATCTGGCAATGAAGATTCATATAATCAGGTCTAAACCTGGGATCAGATCCTCGGTTATAGGGCCAGTCTGGAAGGGCCCTAGATGTCCTAAGACTTTCATTTGCACTGTTTTCAAGCCATCCTATATCTGTACATTTTATTGACAGCACAGTACAGCATGCATTAAGGCAGTGTTTCTCAGCCTGGGGGTCCGGACCCCTGAGGGGGTCACAAGGGGGCGGGGTCAGAGTGATCGCCAAAGACCATCAGAAATATTTTCTGTTAGTCATGGGGGTTCTTTGTGGGAAGTCTGGCCCAATTCTATCATTTGGTCCAGATCCATCATTGTTTGAGTTTTACTCTGTGATTGCTTTTTGTTTGTAGGTGAACTATAAATCCTGGAGCTCACAGTAGCGCAGTGAGTTAAACTGCTTAACTGCTAAATCTTGTTGACCGATAGGTTGCAGGTTTGAATCCGGGGAGCAATGTGAGCTTCCGCTGTCAGCCCCAGCTTCTGCCAATCTAGCAGTTCAAAAACATGAAAATGTGAGTAGATCAATAGGTACCACTCCAGTGGGAAGGTAACTGCACTCCTTGCACTCATGCCGGCCACATGACAATGTGATGCGACGGCAAAAAAAGCCAACAGGATTTTGGCCTGCATCAAAAGGAGTTTAGTGTCTAGATCCAGGGAAGTCATGTTCCCCATGCTCTATTATCCCTTGGTTAGACCACACCTGGAATACTGTGTCCAATTCTGGGCACCACAATTGAAGGGAGAGGTTGACTCTAAGCTGGAAGGTGTCCAGAGGAGGGCGACTCAAAGGATCAAGGGTCTGCAGAACAAGCCCTATGAGGAGTGGCTTAAAAAGCTGGGCATGCTTAGCCTGAAGAAGAGAACGCTGAGAGTAGACATGTATAAGTATGTGAGAGGAAGTCATAGGGAGGAAGGAGCAAGCTTGTTTTCTGCTGCCCTGGAGACTAGGATGCAATGGAACAATGGCTTCAAACTACAAGAAAGGCAATTCCACCTGAACATGAGGAAGAACTTCCTAACTGTGAGAGAGAGCTGTTCAGCAGTGGAACTCTCTGCCCTGGAGTGTGGTGGAGGCTCCTTCTTTGGAGGCTGGATGGCCATCCGTCGGGGGTGCTTTGAATGGGATTTTCCTGCTTCTTGGCAGAATGGGGTTGGACTGGATGGCCCACGAGGTCTCTTCCAACTCTAGGATTCTATGAGTTGTCTACGGACAACGCTGGCTCTTCAGCTTAGAAATGGAGATGAGCACCAACACGCAGAGTCAGATATGACTGGACTTAATGTCAGAGGAAAACCTTTACCTTTACTTATAAATCCCAGGAACTACAATTCCCAAATGTCAAGGTCTATTTCCCCCAAAACCCACCAGTATTGAAGTTTGAGCATATCTGGTATTTGTGCCAAATTTGGTCCAGTGACTGAAAATATATCCTGCATATCAAATATTTACATTATGATTCATAACAGTAGCAAAATGACAGTTACAAAGAAGCAACGAAAATAATGTTATGCTTGGGGGTCACCACACCATGAGGAACTGTATCAGGGGTTGTGGCATGAGGAAGTTTGAGAGCCACTGCATTAAGGGCTTCAAAATGGGACAAACAATGCTCTTATGGATGCAGCCTAGAATCATAAGCTACCCCATAATGTTCCTCATTGGGATTCATGTCCCTCTCGGCCTCCTCTTCTCCAAGCTAAACCTCCCCAGCTCCCTACGGTGCTCCTCAGAGGGATTCCTGGCTTCCAGATCTTGGTGGCCCTTCTCTGGACACCTTACGACATGACCACAACCATCCCCTTTCCCACACTTGATTCCTTCCTTCCCCGCATCACCTCGGTGCCCCCATTCCGGGTGGGGCTGCTCCGGTTGCTGCTATTTTTCTCCAGGTTCTCCTCCAAAGGCCCTCCGGCCGAAGACGAAGGGTGGAGGTTGGTGTCGCCGGCGTCCCCCAATTCTCGCATCTCTTCCAATGCGATGGTGAACTGGGCAAGTGTCCTGACCATTTGCAGCATACGGTCCCTGGGGGTGGGTGGGCCGCCCGTCTAATCAACGGCACCGATTCACCCGAGGAAAGACAAAAATCAGATCCAAATAAAGAGAGATCTCTCTCCCTTCTCTGTCCACACACAATGGAAGGAGAATCTCTTACGTATAGATAAATAATCCCTCTATCAATGCGATTTCTGAAGGGGTGTGAATAGATCCTCCTCCTCCGGCTGCCTTCTCGTGGCGCTTTTGTCCTTCAGCGCCGCTCCCAGGCTCTTCTTTCCGCATTTATATACTGTCTATATATTAATAAGCAAGAGGGTGATTATTCCCTAGCAGGTGTAACGGCCCCTTTTGCATCGCTGCGGCTGTCGTTGCGAAGCACAGAGCAGGCGAGAGCAATCGTCGCCAGAGTGCAAAGGAGGGGAAAAAGAGAGAAAAATCAGGAGACGGAGGCTGCGCATTGTCGTGGAAACGACACACACGGTGGCACCTGCCTTGGGGACCAGATCTAAACGGGGATTTTAATCAGAAAATGGAAAATTGCTCTTTCGGCCCTGGCAAATTCACAACAAGGAGAAGGGAAGCAAGGATGATTTCTCGCATGTTTAAAATTGCATCCAGATAATTCGATCTCTAGTATAGCATCTTTGCAATCAGCCATTCAGCACAGCAGGCTTCCTAAACCTAGCCCTTTCTAACCAGTATGTAGAACTACAAGTCCCATAATCCTCATTTATTTCATTTATTTATACTTCACATTTATAAATAAATTTGAATCTAGTATAGACATCCCACTCTGCCCATGCATTCTGTACCCATGGATTCCATTTACGACACCTTGAAAATATTCACAAAACTGCAAAAAGCAACCCTTTTGGACATGGCATTCATTGACCTTGCAAAGGCATTCACCACACTGAATCACAGTGCTTTCTGGGCCATCCTCCGAAAAATCGGGTGCCCTGACAAATTTCTGAATATCCTGCGGCTCCTCCATGATGACAGTCTTGGACAGCAATGGCTCCCAAAGTGACCCATTTCAGGTAGAATCTGGTGTCAAACAGGGATGTGTTATTGCCCCAAACTTATTCTCCATCTTCATCACTATGATACTTGTTGATGGGAAGCTTCCCACCAGAGTGGAAATCATCTATCGGACAGATAGCAAGCTATTATTTATTTATTTATTTAGATTTATTAGTCGCCACTCCCGTCAGGCTCGGGGCGACTTACATATGCTAAAAACACCATAAAACACAGCTAAAACATCAAAATTAACACCAATTATTAAAGCTATACAATAGTGCACAACGCACAATAAAATACTCCCATGGCCTACGGCTACAGTGGTAGAAGATCTGGAGTTATTCATTCGCCGAATGCCTGTACAAACAAAAAGGTCTTACAAGCCTTCTGGAAGGCTAGTAAGTTGGGCAACGCGTGGATTTCGGGAGGAAGAGCGTTTCAGAGTATTGGAGCGATGACACTAAAGGCTCTCCTCCATGTTGAGATCAGGTGAAGGGTTTTACAACTCGGCACCGCAAGAAGGCTAAGGGACTCTGAACGCAGTGGTCTTGCGGGACAATATAGGGGGAGGCGGGCCCTTAGGTACACTGGCCCCAGACCATTCAAGGCCTTGAAGGTTAGAACCAGCACTTTGAAGGTGATCCGGTGCTCTACTGGAAGCCAGTGCAGTTCACACAGAACGGGCATAATGTGGCAGCAAGATGGTAAGCCTGCCAGCAGCCAGGCTGCAGCGTTCTGCACCAGCTTAAGCTTCCGGATCACCGACAAAGGAAGGCCAATGTAGAGAGCATTACAGTAGTCCAATCTTGAGATGACCGTGGCTTGGACCACTGTGGCTAGGTCATGACGGGACAGGTAGGGGGCCAGCCTCCTCGCCTGCCGGAGATGGTAAAAAGCTACTCCGCTGACGATGGAGATATGCCTCTCCATCAACAGTTGAGAGTCTAGTGTAACTCCAAGACTCTTAACAGATGACGATGGACGTAGCGTCATCTGTTAACCTCAGCAGACTCAAAGCCAAAACCACATCTATTCTAGAACTCCAATATGCTGATGATAACATAGTCTGTGCACATTCAGAAGAAGACGTACAAACCACTCTAAACACCTTTGCAAAAACATACAAGAAGCTTGGCTTCTCATTGAACATTGAGAAAACCAAAGTGCTCTTCCAGCAGTCACCATCCAATCCCTCTCCAATGCCAGAAATACAGCTTAATGGTGTAATGTTAGCAAATGTTGACCGTTTCCATTACCTCAGCAGCCACTTCTCCACAAAAGTCAACATTGACACTGAAATACAACACCGCCTCAGCTCTGCGAGTGCAGCATTCTTCCGAATGAAGCAGAGTGTGTTTGAGGATCAGGACATCTGTATTGATGCTTGTTTATAAAGCCACTGTCCTCTCAACCCTGTTATATGCCTGACCTGGACTGCCTTCCACCTGGAAACCGATGCCCTCACTGTGGAAGAACATGTGGATCAAGAATAGGGCTCCACAGACATCTATGTGAGTGTTTCTCAACCAGTGTGCCGTGAGCGATCAGCAGGTGTGCCGTGGGAAATTGGCACTCTTCCCTCTCCTAGCAGCTCTTTCTCCCTCTTTCCCTCCCCAAAGATCCTCCCGGAGGCAAAGGAAGGGCTCCACCGAATGTCGGAAGCTCCACATCGGTGAATTGGGCAGTGAGCGAACCTGGGAGCATCGGGAGGTTGAAGCATTCACAGGTTTCCAAGAAACAAATTGAGCCTCTCCGCTTGGAATGTTTATTTTTTTTACTATTTTACTGGATTTTTGAGCGTTGCCTCCCCCAAGGAACTGTTTATAACAGCTTCATGACATCCATAGTTATCTGGAAGCAAGTTTCACTCAGGGTGAAATTCCACAAAGGTCTGGAGAACAAGCCCTATGAGGAGCAGCTTGAAGAGCTGGGCATGTGTTGTGCATCTTAACAGCATATTTAGCCTGAAGAAGAGAAGGCCGAGAGAAGACATGATAGCCACGTATAAGTATGTGTGAGAAAGTCATATATATGTTGTGTTCATCGAAACAGGACCAGGTTTCACACTGAGTGTATAAATACATTTAAAAACATATTAACTATATGTATAACTGTGTTAGAGTGTCATTTTGTGTCATGTTGGTTGGTGGTGTGCCCAAGCATTTTGTAAATGCAAAAAAATGTGCCGCGGCTCAAAAAGGTTGAAAAACACTGATCTACGTATCCCCTACCAAGACACTAACACTTGGAAGGCCATCATACTCGGATGAGCGATTTCCTGAATAAAGGTCTCCCAGCCTTTGTGTTGGCTAGATCAGATGGGAACTGCAATCCAGCAATATCTGCAAGTCTGCTGAGGAGTCATGGATAATATTTTTCTGAACCTCTCCAATGCCAAGATAATCCAGCATTTCTTAGGGCAGGGCTGTCCAACTGGCGGCCCGGGGCCAGATCCGGCCCGGGGCCTGTTGTACTGCCCCCCTATGCCCTCAGCCGCCATTTTTAATTTTTTTTAAAAAATCGATTTAAAAAAAGGCGGGGGGGGAGGAGGCGGGGCAGGCAGGAGGAAGAGAGCTAGCTCCTCCTTTTTGGCGCCCCCCTCCCACCCTGGGCGGGGAGCCGCGAAAAGGGCAGATGGCGGCGCCAAGAGCAGCGCGTCAGGCCTGGCGTGACGCGCTGTCCCTGGCACCGCCTACTCCTCCTTCGGCGGCGCCCCCTTCCTAGGCCGGGAGCCGCCGAAAAGGAGGAGTAGGCGGTGCCAGGGGCAGCGCGTCACGCCAGGCCTGTGACGGCGCTGCCGTTGGCGCCGCCTTCTGCCCCGGCGCCCCCTCCCTTCCTAGGGCAGGGCCGCGAAAAAGGGCAGAAGGCGGCGCCAAGAGCAGCGCGTCACAGGCCTGGCGTGACGCGCTGCTCTTGGCGCGCCTACTCCTCCTTTTTCGGCGGCTTTTAGGGGCGGGGCCTGGGCTGGGGTGGGGCCTGGGGGCGAGGCCGCTCGGCCCCGCCGGTCATCAGTGACCTCTTATCCAGCCCTGGACCCACCAGAAGTTGGACAGCACTGTCTTAGGGGAAATAAATTGGGATAAACTGGGTGAGTAATTGTGATAATGGGCAGGTATGGTCGCCATGATGTAGGTGTGGATTCTTTGCACCAAAACTTTTGCGTTGAATTCCTCTACCTTTTGACTCTGCAACTATATATATATATATATATAGAGAGAGAGAGAGAGAGAGAGAGAGAGAGAATTACTAATACCAATTTTTGCTGTAGCTGACGCTTGCCTTGCACCCACCTAAAGTGGGAGGGCAGGAGGCAGCCACAACCAGCTGACTTACCTAATGCATGGCTCTGTCTCTTAGTTGCTATGCTACCTTGGCCCTGCGCTGGAGCAGACAGCATGAGACATGGCTGCAAAGCCCTTCAGGTACTTCCAAAAAGCCACTTGTTAGCCTTTCAAGGCATCTTTTTCTGTCCCACTCTCCAGACGCTTTCAAGGTGGGAGAAAGCACAATTGCACCCATTCATGGCACTGCAGATTTCAATAGTCTTTCCATTGTCCCTCTGCTGTGAAAACGCCCTTAAGCTTTTAAATAAAACCCAGGCAAACTCCCCAAACGCCCACTGTTCAGATCTTAAATTGGGTAGAAATCAGCCCTCATTCTTTGCAAGCTATTGAGGACTGTTTGGAAAGCCACGGCTCAATGCAATGGAATCATGGAAGTTGCAATTTTACAAGGCCTTCTCTGCCAAAGTTTCCTGGTATTGTTAGTGGGGTCAAACTGCATTAATTCTACAGTGTAGATGCACTAAAATAGCCCAAAAGTATCGCAACTTGCCTGATCTTGGAAGCTAAGTAGGGTTAGATCTGGTTGGGAATTGGATGGGAAACCACCAGTGAAAACACCAGCATTCCATAGGAGTTGAACATTCCATAGCACTGAGACATCATGGCAATTAAAGCAATGGCTTCAAATGACAGGAGATTCTGATACCGGAGGTGACCCCCCCCCCTTTTTTTTCTTAGGCTCTGTAGAAGACAGTTTTAAACCAAGGGATTCATAGTTTTCCCATGAACACCAGGCTAGAAGCAGGGGCGGCCCCAGCGATTCCGCGACCTACGCGGTCGCGTAGAGCATCATCGGCTGGGAGGGGCACCACCGGCTGGGAGGGGCGCCGCCGCGCTGACTCCGTGCCCCCACGGCCGCCGCACTGCCCTACGCCGCCGTCCGCGCGTGCGCAGAAGCACCTACAGGCGCTATAGCATGCGCAAACGTTCAAGCACGCACACTCCCTCCCAACCGCACCTGCCGCTTTGGAGCCAGCGGCGCATGCGCAAAACCTGCACTGCACGCATGCGCGCTGGCTCCAAAGCGGCAGGCGCTTGGGAGCGAGTGTGCGTGCGTGGACGTTCGCGCGTGTGCAGAAACATCTACAGGCGTTATAGCGCCTGTAGGTGCTTCTGCGCATGCGCGGCCGGCAGAAAGGTGCGCCACGGAGGTGTGCCGCGGCAGATGGGGCCAGCGGCGTGGCGGCAGCGGTGAGTGACGTGGCGGCGGGGGGGGGGGACAAAATTTTTTCACGTACCCCCCCCCCAAATTAGGTCGGGCTGCCCCTGGCTAGAAGTGATCCCATAATCCCCAAACTCTCCCCATGTGGGAACCTAAGGCTCTTCCCATGGCTCCATGGTCCCACATGACAATGCCTCTGTAACACTTTATGAATACACCCAGTTATTTCCCTTTTGCATTACTCTTATAGAATTTTACTCATTCCAAATTCCTTTCTGTCTAGGACTCCTTGGGCTATCTTTTATTAATCTAATAAACTGTGTATCTTTCTGGTGGGTAGGCAGGGGTAATCAGGATGGTATATTTTCTCCATAAACCCAATGTATCTCCCCTCATGTTTCCCCCCCTTGTATGTAATTTTAAAAATATGAAAATACCACTGTTTACTTTTAGCCAGATACCTTGGGCAAGCCTTGCCAGCTGCAAGCTTGTGATTCAATCACCCCTCCACTAGCCTCATTTGCATGACAATGGCAGGAGCCAGCTCTTCTAAAAGGGTCTTTCCCCCTTGGGCCAAAACTGGTTTTTACTAATCAATAGACCAAGGCCTCTGAGTTTTGCCTACCTTGGGGTATTGATTAATAAGCAAAATTATTTCTATATTTCATAAACGGCCACCTCTATCAGCCTCGGAAACTGGTACATGGCTACAGCTTCTTTGTTTGTTTACAATCCAAAGAACTGAGAGCCTGCAGCAATATATTAATCTGTGTCTATCAAACAGAGAAAAACACAGATGAGGACATTTGATCATCAACCAAAAGACAATAGAATTGCTCAGCCTGAGAACAGGAGGGTTCTTGCTGAACACTTGGCCACTTGATCTACATATTTAATCCCATCAAAATGTTTTTCTGCCTTCATTGTTCTACTCATCGCCCGCCTCTTCACCCCCATTGGCTGGAAACCGGGAGAAGATGCAGCCAGCCAGCAAGATTCCATCCAATCAACGCAAGGCTGGTCTGGGGGCGGGAAGTGGGAAATTTGAATCTGTAACCTTATAAAATGGCATGTATTTTGAATGTAACTTTATGACTGCTTTGCAACAAGGATATTGTGGTTGTCATCCTTCTCAGCTGATGAGAAATAAAGACCTCGGCGGTTTTTCTTTAACTTGGTGAGACTTATTGGGAAATCTTGGGGTGGGTTTTTATGTGTCCTGCCTTTCCTCACCAAGGGTATCGATCCCTCTCTTTGGGCACTAGGGCGCTTGCCTCTTATGGGCAGAGCCAACCCACATTCTGTTCGTTAACAATTCCACCTGAACCTTAGGAAGAACTTCCGGGCTGTGAGAGCTGTTCAGCAGTGGAACTCTCTACCCCGAAGTGTGGTGAAGGCTCCTTCTTAGGAGGCTTTTAAGCAGAGGCTGGATGGCCATCTTTTGGGAGTGCTTTGAACGCGATTTTATTGCTTCTTGGAAGGGGGTTGGACTGGATGGCCCACGAGGTCTCTTCTAACCCTAGTATTCTATGAATCTAAAGTGGCTTCAAAGTGCATTAACTCTATAGTGTAGATGCACCCTTGCTCTATACCAGACATGGGCAAACATTCTAACTTGGGGGCTGCATGGTGGACCGGAGAGGGATGGGTGGGCCAGGAGGGAGGGGTTTCTCCCCAAGCCCCCTTCCTGCTCTTACCCCCTTCTCTTTCGGGGGGCAGAAAGTGAAGGAAAGACAGGAAACGTTTGGATCCCAAAAGGGTTGGTCTTGGTCAGGATAAGATGATGGATGGGAGATAAAAAGCGTATCCCTTAGACCCCATATTGCCTCCTCCTGATATAGAATCATAGAGCTGGAAGAGACCTCCAAGGGCCATCCAGTCCAATCCCCTGCCATGCAGGAAGGCATAATCAAAACAGCCTGTGTTGAAAAGCCTCAAGAGAGGGAGACTCCACCACACTCCCAGGTAGTCTAGGCCAGTGTTTCTCAACCAGTGTGCCATGGCACACTAGTGTGCCGTGACGGACCTCCTGCTGTGCCGCGAGAAAAGCTCTCTGCCCCCTTCCTCTCCCCCTGCCGAACTCCTGCTGCTTGGGGGAGGAGGGAGGAAGGCCGGCGTGGCGAAGGAAAAGAAGAAGGGGCCGGGGCGCTGCCTCCTTTGGCTATTTCCCCAGCCAGCCTCCAATCCGCCACGACTCCTGCCATGACTCTCGCCCCTCGCTCGCTGAAGCTGCATGGAGGAGGAGCCCCGTCCACTGAAGCCCATCCACCGCTCATGCTCCCCCTCTGTGGGAGAGCTGAAGCTGGGGGAGGGGGTGGGGCCTGGCACGGCCTGGCTCCACCTCCTCCCCCTGGCTTCGGCACTCCCAGAAGCTGCTCCAGCCTTGAGGGGACAGTGCCAAGCCAACATTGTGTTGGCTCTGCCACCACTGGCTTGGCACTTCCCCCGCAAGGCTGGAGCAGCTGCTGGGAGAGCTGAAGCTGGGGGAGGGGGCGGGGCATGGCGCAGCATGGCTCCGCCCCTCCCAGCTTCGGGTCTCCCACCAGCTATTCCCAGCAGGCCACCCCCCCCCCCAGCCATTCTTTACTGGGTTAGAGTGTCATTTTGTGTCATTTTGGTTGGTGGTGTGCCCCCGGATTTTTTTTAATGTCAAAAGTGTGCCGCGGCTCAAAAAAGGTTGGGAAACACTGGTCTAGGCCACTCTCCAGGAAGTGATGTAAAGCACAGACATCTTGTCATAATGTGGCATGTCCAGGGGCAGTCCTACAAGATAGCCCAAGTAGGCGGCCGCCTAGGGCGCCATCTGGGAAGGGGGAGCCATCCTGGCCGCATGGGGCGCCATCCTGGCCCTGCCGATGTTCCTCAGACAGTGCTGCAGCTGCCTGCTTTTTGACCCCGGCCTTGTGCGCTCGACGCCACTTCTGGGCACGCGGAGGTTTTTTCACGCAGGCGCAGTTGCTCTGGAGCTGAAGTTGAGCGCAGGAGCAACTGCACATGCGCGAAAAACCTCCGCGCATGCCCAGTAGCTCCCTTGCGCAGAAGCCTGTAAGCAAAGCACTCCCTATCGGGCAGGCAGGGAGTGCTTCCCCTCTCCCTTTGTCTCCCCGCGCGCGTTTGCAGGGAAGGAGAAAAGAATCAGTGAAGGAAGTGTAAGTGAAGGAATGAATGAAGGGCTTTCCTCCTCCTCCTCTGTGACCTCTTCTCTCCCTCCTTCCTTTCTTCGGCTCTATTTCTGTCTAGACCTGAGGGGCCTGAGGCTATGAGGAGTTGTGGGAGTTGGAGGCCAAAACACTTAGAAGGAGGAGGGCGGGCCCAAGTTTGCCCAGGCCGCGCTGCCTGTATTCGACCTCATTTGAACATTTTGGCTGTTTTTCTATTTACATTTACATTGGGATCCTAATTTTGGACTTATGGGAGACTCCTATGAATTATGAGTCGGGTGATAGGTAATATATTCTGATTTTGATGCATTTACATTGCATTTCTTGTTGATTATTATACAGTTCTGCTTAATATTGTCATACAATATAATACAAATACAAATACAAAATAACAATAGAATAATGATATATTTTATATTACATGTAATATTACAAACAATATTGCAGTATAGTGGTATTGTACAAAATAGTAATATATAATATTTTATTTTACTTTATTTTGGGTTATTTGAGTTTTATAGGAGTAATGAAAATATTTAGAAGAGGATAATTTTATTTAAATAAATAATTTTATTATTTTATAATAATAATATAATATAATGTTACATTACATTATAATGTCAATATATTATAATATAATTATATTGTAATGTAGTATAATATAATTATGATATAATATAGTATGAGTATGGTATAATATATTGTATATACATTGATACAATATAATACTACTAATGGTATTGTGATATTATAATTGTATACTTGTTTTACATGGGGCGGCAAAATAATGTTTTTTGGGGGGGGCACCAAAATAATGTTCGCCTACCATTTAAAATTACTTTAGACCGCCCCTGGGCATGTCTCATTAAGAGCCACATCCACTGTTTCAGCATGGCGATATGTATTCCATACTGGGTGTGCATATTCAGCAGCAGATAATGAGAACCAGATAATGAGAACAATAATATTCATGAAACTTTTACATCTGCTGAGTTGGAAATGGCTCTCAATAAATGTAAAAATGGCAAAGCAGCTGGCCTGGATGATCTACGGATGAAACAAATCAAGAACTTTGGCCCAAAAGCAAGGTGCTGGCTGCTGAAGCTGATGAACAACTGCACTCCATCCTGTCAGATCCCCAAAATCCGGAGGAAAGCAAGAGTCATGGCAATTTTGAAACAAGGCTAAGATTGCAATGATCCAAAAAAGCTATAGACCCATCTCCTTGTTGTGCCATCTTTATAAAGTTTTGGAGAGACTTATTTTGAATAGAAAAAATAGACCCATGTCTGATCCCACAACAAATTGGTTTCAGGAAAGGCAAAAGCTGCACATCACAAATGTTGAACCTGACTCTGCACATAGAAGATGATTTGGAAAGATAGCAGATTACAGGAGCTGTCTTCATAGACCTGTCAGCAGCATATTATACTGCAAATCATCACCTTCTCCTGAGAAAAAATTATAATATCACAAAGGACTACCACCTCACCCGCTTCATATGAAATCCGCTACAAAACAGGAGCTTTTTTGGTGAGTTCCAGGGTCAGAGAGGCAGATGGTGAGAACAGAAGAATGGCCTGCCTCAGTGTGCTCACTCAATCAATGCTTAACATTTACACAAATGACCAGCCACTGCTAGAAGGAACAGAGAGTTTAATCTATGCTGACGATAGTGCCATCACCACTCAAGCAGGGAGCTTTGAAATGGTGGAACAGATCTTCTACGGAGCATTAGGTGCTCTTAAACCCTATTATAGGGGAAACCAGCTGATTCCTAACCCATCTAAAACACAGATATGTGCTTTTCATAATCAGAACAGACAAGCTTCTCTAGCTCTGGGAAGGAATCCCACTGGAGCATTGCAGCACATCCAAATACCTGGGACTGTTCTCTGACCTACAAGAGCACTGCTTGAGGTTGGTTGTCTCCTGACATTAAGTCCAGTCGTGTCCAACTCTAGGGGTTGGTGCTCATCTCCATTTCTAAGCCAAAGTGCCAGAGTTGTCCGTATACACCTCTAAGGTCATGTGGCCAGCATGACTGCATGGAGCACCATTACCTTCCCACCAGAGCAGTACCTGTTGATCTACTCACATTTGCATGTTCTCAAACTGCTAGGTTGACAGAAGCTGGGGCGGACAGCAGAAGCTCACACCACTCCACGGATTTGAACCTGCGACCTATTGGTCAACAAGCTCAGCAGCTCAGCGGTTAAACCCACTGCCCCACCGGGGGGGCTCTGCTTGAATTTTAAGCAAAAGTAGGTGCTAGAAATAACATTATACGAGAACTGACTGGCACAACCTGGGGATCACAACCAGACACAGTGAAGACATCTGCCCTTGCGCTTTGCTACTCTGCTGTTGAATATGCATACCCAGTATGATAGTGCTATAACTGCATAGTATGGAAAGTACCCAGGTAACTGAAAACAGGACTAAGGATGAGTAATACATTGCAAAGATCGTGGATGTACTTACACCAAGAATAGCAAAAGCAAAATTTTATCCCTTTTATCTATATATATAATTTTGGTCAGTCTGTTTAATGTCGTATATAGACAAAGAAACTATGGCTCGCAGAAGCACCAAACTTGACAACAGACTGGACCATTACACTCGCTACAGACAACAGCAAAAAAACCGGACCTACATCCTCCCAACACCCCAAAAACGAACCCCAAAATTGCCAACTGAACTCCCACCCGGCCACTTCGCTGCCAGCGCGAACGCTTAGAACGTTCGCACATGGCAGCCAGAGCGCCTCCTCCGCCTCCTCCTTTGATCAGGAAGAGCGGCGTGGGGGGGGGACCGGGAAGGAGGAGGGGAAACCCCTCCCCCCCCTCCCCAGCCCCTCCCACCTCCCCCCGCCACCCCCCCTCGCCGCCCGGTTTAAAAGAGTGGCGAGGGCCGCCTCCTCCTTTGATCAGGAAGAGCGGCGTGGGGGGGGACCTGGAAGGAGGAGGGGAAACCCCTCCACTCCTCCCCCGCCCCCCCCCCCCCCCGCCACCCCCCTCGCCGCCCGGTTTAAAGAGTGGCGAGGGGGCGTGGCCAGGGGGCGGGGACACGCCTCCCCCTCCCCAGCCCCTCCCACCTCCTCCCGCCACCCCCTCGCGGCCCGGTTTAAACGAGTGGTGAGGGGGCGTGGCCAGCGGCTGGGACACGCCCCCCCAGCCCTTCCCACCTCCCCCGCCACCCCCCCGCCGCCCGGTTTAAACGAGTGGTGAGGGGCGTGGCCAGGGGCGGGGACACGCCTCCCCCTCCCCAGCCCCTCCCACCTCCCCCGCCCCCCCCTCGCCGCCCGGTTTAAACGAGTGGCGGAGGGCGTGGCCAGGGGCGGGGACACGCTCCCCCCCAGCCCCTCCCACCTCCCCCGCCACCCCCTCGCCGCCCGGTTTAAACGAGTGGCGGGCGTGCCAGGGGCGGGGACACGCCTCCCCCTCCCCAGCCCCTCCCACCTCCCCCGCCACCCCCTCGCCCCGGTTTAAACGAGTGGCGAGGGGCGTGGCCAGGGCGGGACACGCCTCCCCTCCCCAGCCCTCCCACCTCCCCCCGCCACCCCCCCTCACCGCCCGGTTTAAACGAGTGGCGAGGGGGCGTGGCCAGGGGGCGGGGACACGCCTCCCCCTCCCCAGCCCCTCCCACCTCCCCCCGCCACCCCCTCGCTGCCCGGTTTAAACGAGTGGCGAGGGGCGTGGCCAGGGGCGGGGACACGCCTCCCCCTCCCCAGCCCCTCCACCTCCCCCGCCACCCCCGCCGCCCGGTTTAAACGAGTGGTGAGGGGGCGTGGCCAGGGGCGGGGACACGCCTCCCCATCCCCAGCCCTCCCACCTCCCCCGCCCCCCTCTCCGCCAGAGAGAGAGAGAGAGTGAGAGAGAGAGAGAGTGAGAGAGTGAGTGAGTGAGAGAGAGTGTGTGTGAGAGAGAGAGAGAGTAAGAGAGAGAGAGTGAGTGAGAGTGAGAGAGTGAGTGAGAGAGAGTGAGAGAGTGAGAGAGAGAGTGAGAGAGAGAGTGAGAGAGAGAGAGAGAGTGTGAGAGAGAGAGAGAAAGAGAGAGAGAAATAGAGAGAGAAATAGAGAGAGAGATACAGAGAGAGAGAGTGAGAGAGAGAGAGAGTAAGAGAGAGAGAGAGAGTGAGAGAGAGAGAGGGTGAGAGAGAGAGAGAGAGAGAGAGTGAGAGAGAGAGAGAGTGAGAGAGAGAGAGTGAGAGAGAGAGAGAGAGAGAGAGAGAGTGAGAGAGAGAGTGAGAGAGAGAGAGTGAGAGAGAGAGAGGGTGAGAGAGAGAGTGAGAGAGAGAGAGACGGAGTGAGAGAGAGAGAAATAGAGAAAGAGAGAGAGAGAGAAATAGAGAGAGAGATACAGAGAGAGAGAGTCATGGCACAGCAACGCGTGCACGGGTACAGCTAGAGTCTTATAAAAGGGATAAAATTGTCCGATCTGACTAATTTCCCTCTATATGTCCTCTGAAGCGCTTTATCTACCCGTTGGATTGATCTCCCTACATCATGCTCTAAAACCCCTATGTCTAGACATACCCTACTCTGTACACGCCCATTGTTTTACCATATTTTTCGCACCATAAGACGCAGTTTTTTTCCTCCCAAAGTCTTTGGTTTCCTCTGCCAAGGTCTGCCAGTCTTCCTCAAACTGCAACTCCCAGAATTCCACAGCACTTAGCCATGTCAGTTAAAAGTGGTATGAAACCGCTCTAATTCTACAGTGTAGATCAGTGTTTCCCAACCACCATTCCGCGGGACACTAGTGTGTCGTGAGCGATCAACTGGTG
Source organism: Anolis apletophallus (assembly GCA_030556195.1). Lineage (NCBI taxonomy): Eukaryota > Metazoa > Chordata > Lepidosauria > Squamata > Anolidae > Anolis > Anolis apletophallus. Next base: position 202,720,021 of record JARBWK010000004.1, read on the forward strand.
TGCCGTGGGAAAACCTCTCTTCCCCCCTTTCTCCCCCCTCCTGCCGAACTCCTGCTGCTGCTGCTTGGGGGAGGAGGAGGAGGAGGAGGAGGAGGAAGGGCCGGGCAGCGAAGAAGAAGAGGGGGCCAGGGCGCCGCCTCCTTCGGCCGTTTCCCCAGCCAGCCAGCCTCCAATCGAGGGAGGGCGGGGAAAGGAAGCAGCAGTGGAAGTGCACTTGTCTGGGCGCATGCGCACTAGGTCCCAGGGATGGCAGACGCATTCGCCTTCCTCCTGCGGCGGTGAAGGAAGCGAAGGAGCCAGCTGCTTCCAGAGGCACCCCGGCTTGGCCCTGCTGCATCCCAGGTGAGGCCCTAGGGTGCCCTTCCCCTCGGCCAGGCCCCCCCGAAGCCCCTCGGAGAAGAAGGGCCCCGAAGGGGAGAAGGGGCCTTCCTTCGCGGGGTGGAAAGGGTCGGGGCCTGGCAGGAAGGCCCTCAGAGGAAGGAAAGGCAGGCAGGATTCCGTGAGGGACTCCCTCGCCAGCCTTCCTCAGGCTTCCTCCCAAATGTCAAGGTCTATTTTTCCCAAACTCCATCTGTGTTCACATTTGGGCATATTGAGTATTCATGCCAAGTTTGGTCCTGATCCAACATTGTTTCAGTCCACAGTGTTCTCTGGATATAGGTGAACTACAACTCCAAAACCCAAGGTCAATGCCCACCAAACTCTTACAGTGTTTTCTTTTGGTTATGGGAGTTCTGTGTGGGAAGTTTGTGTCTTTCTGCCATTCCTGCCAGGATATCTATGTTGAGTTCATTGAAACAGGCCCAGGTTTCACACTGAGTGTATAAATACATTTAAAAACATATTAACTATATGTATTACTGTGTTAGAGTGTCATTTTGTGTCATTTTGGTTGGTGGTGTGCCCCAGGATTTTGTAAATGTAAAAAATGTGCGGCGGCTCAAAAAAAGTTGAAAAACACTGTTCTACAGTGTAGATGAACCCAAATTTTCACAACTAGCATGAGACCATGGAAAACTGTCATTCCAAAAAAAGGAACTTTTCCAAGGCCCCATAGCATTGAGCCCTGACAATTAAAGCAGTGTCAAACTACATTAATTCTACAATGTAGATGCACCGTTTGCGCCTCTAAATGGAATATATTTGCAAGTTAACCCGTAAGACACAAAAGGGAGTCCCCCTCTTAGAAACCCCAGCCTCCTCCTGCTGCGTTAATTAATCCTCATTAGATACTGGCAGGTTTCTATGGCAACTTGGAGTGGCAACCTTTCCGCAGGTTGCTTCCAGCATCAGTAGATTTTCTCTCCTGGAGGCTTGAAAATGGAAGAGCTTATATTGGGGGGGGGGGGGGGATCTATACAGCATATTTAGTGCAGTTTGATACCACTTTAACTGTCATGGCTTAAGGCTGGTGCCTTAATAAGCTACAGATCCCCGGGAATCCAGAGTCAGGGCAGTTAAAGTGGTGTTGAACTGCATTAATACTGCAGTGCAGATGGATCCCTGGCTACTATATTACGTTACGTCAATTCACTATGGAATCTTGGGAGTTGTAGTTTGAGGCTCTAGGCTTCCAAACTGCAGAGTCCAGGATTCCATAGGATGCAGCTATGACTCTGAAAGGGAAACCACAGCCCTATAGTTAGCCGTCCACATTTGCAAGTTCAGCTGCTCAAGCAGGACTCACTAAATCTGGGAGTTGTCGTTTTACAAGATCTTTAGTCCCCCTCTGGCAAAGGGTGCTGGTGCCTCCCCAAACTGCAAATCTCAGGATTCCACAGCACTTAGCCATGGCAGTCAAAAGTGGTATGAAACCGCTCTAATTCTACAGTGTGTAGATGAACCCTAATTCTCACAACTAGCGCGAGACCATGGAAAGCTGTCATTCCAAAAAAGGAACTTTTCCAAGGCCCCAATTTTTTTTCAATACCCTGATTTTATCTGAATCTCCATTAAGGGAGAAAACAGAGTATAAATAGTAGTAGTAGTGACAACAAAAACACTATGATGATGACGGTGACAATGATTTCAACCCCATTTCCAACCTCAACAAACTCCGAATCCTATTTGCTCCAGTAGGTGGAAGTAAAGGAAAAGGAATAGGAGACGCATGGAATCCCTTATAGATACAGATGAAGTGGTTTCCTTCACACAAACAAGGAGAGAGGGGAGAAAATGATTATGCAATGGATTTCAGTGTTGCCAACAGAGTAGGTGTATTTGATGACGGGGATATGACGTTGCTATGGATGGAGTATTATGGGCTGCATGTGTGGTAGAATCATACCACTGGAAGGGGCTCTAAAGGTCATCTAGTCCCACCTGCTGCAGTTCCCTAACCCAGTGTTTTTCAACCTTTTTTGAGCCGCGGCACATTTTTTACATTTACAAAATCCTGGGGCACACCACCAACCAAAATGACGCGAAATGACACTCTAACACAGTAATACATATAGTTAATATGTTTTTAAATGTATTTATACACTCAGAGTGAATCCTGGACCTGTTTTGAAGAACACAACATAGATATCCTGGCAAGAATGGCAGAAAGACACAAACTTCCCACACAGAACTCCCATAACCAAGAGAAAATACTGTAAGAGTTTGGTGGGCACTAACCTTGGGTTTTGGAGTGCACTGTGGACTCAAACAATGTTGGGTCAGGACCAAACTTGGCATGAATGCTCAATATGCCCACATGTGAACACAGATGGAGTTTGGGGAAAATAGACCTTGACATTTGGGAGTTACAGTTTCTGGGATTTATAGTTAACACACAATCAAAGAGCATCCTGAACTCTTGCAACAATAGAATTGAACCAAACTTGGCATATTGAACTCTCATTACCAACAGAAAGTACTGAAAGGGTTTGCTTGGGAATTGACTTTGAGTTTGGAAGTTGTAGTTCACCTACACCCAGAGAGCACTGTGGACTCAAACAATGTTGTGTTATGTTGTTTGTTTTCTATCCAGAATCACAATGTTGGAAGGAGGCTCACCACTTTAAGGTCCCTAAAACAGGCATGGGAAAACTTTGGCCCTCTGGGTGCTTTGGTCTTCAACTCCCACCATTCCTAACAGCCTAAGGCCCTTTCCTGCTTAAGTGGCTGAGGGGTAAAAAGGAAAAGAGCCTGAGGCTGCTAGGAATGGTGGGAGTTTGAGTCCAAAACACCTGGAAGATCCAAGTTTTCCCATGGCAGCTTTTGACAGAGACCTCTTCCTCCCCCTTCCCTTTCGTGTCCTTTCTTCCCCCTCCTGCCGAACACTTACTTTTTCTTCTACACTGCCACTTTTGATCCGAGGGGGCAGCGTGAGCGCGTTTAGGGGGGGAGGGAGAAAGACATGACCCGTGCGGGCGCTACTGTGCAGACTCGCTCCACAGCAAAGCGAGCAGAACGAGGCTGGGAAGAAGGGAGCCCAAGTGGAGAAGAAAAAGTGTTCGGCAGGAGGGGGAAGAAAAGGTATTGGAGGTTCCAATTTTCCATGGCACACCTGATGATTGCTCACGGCACACTGGTTGGGAAACACTGCCCTAACCCATTTCCACCATTCTTTTCATGCTTTTAAGGCAGTGTTTCTCAACCTTCCTAATGCTGCGACCCCTTAATACAGTTCCTCATGTGGTGGTGACCCCCAACCATAAAATTATTTGTGTTGCTACTTCAAAACTGTAATTTTGCTCCTGTTATGAATCATAATGTAAGTATCTAATATCTGATTTTGTCATTTGGGAGTTGTAGTTGCTGGGACCGTATTGTGAAGGGACCGGGCTGTGGTACTGCTGGTTGGGAGTCCCCTTTAAATCACTACTTACCGAGCGGTCATGAGTTCGAAGCCAGCCCAGGTTGGAGTGTTCAGTGTTCAAAACTTTATTACGGTCACAGACCAGCACAAAGCGGGCACAAGCGCCCTAAGAGGAGAAGGACAACTCCCCAGAGGTTGGAGTGAGCTTCTGGTCATTTGTCTAGCTTGCTGTCGACCGTTGCAGCCCGAAAGACAGTTGCATCTGTCAAGTAGGAAATTTAGGTACCGCTTATGTGGGGAGGCCAATTTAACTAATTTACGACACAATAAAAATCTCCAGCAGTGGGCGAAAGAATGAGGAAGTACCACAAGTGGATGGTGAAGCAACAGTTCCCCTAATGGCCAGAATTCAAAAAGCATACCCTCATGAAGCTGGAAAGTTAAATAGCCTCTGTGTCTCTCTATATATTGTGTGTCTATGAATGTTTGTCATATACAGTATATGTGTATTGTGATCCACCCTGCGGGGTGACAAGGGCAGAATATAAATACAATAAATAAATAAATAAATAAATAAATAAATAGTTAACCTGCAATCAAAGGGCACTTTCCCCCTTGCCTTGAAGGAACGGTCCCTTCATCCTCACATGCTCTCCCCTTGCCCGCTTGGAGTCTCAGAAACAGCCCATCCCTTGGATGAGAGGCTAGCCAATCACAGGAGAGGAGGACTTTTGGTGGGAGGATTCGCCGTCTGTTTCCAAAAAGGAAGAGAAGGACAGGCGGAGAGATCTTCAGCCTTCTCTGCCAAAGGGGTTCCTAAGACCATCAGAAATATATGTTGTCTGATGGTCTTTGGCGACCCTTCTTAAATCCCTTTGCGACCCCCACCCCCAGGGGTCCCGACTCCCAGGTTGAGAAACGCTGTTATAAGACACTTTGCACTATTTTTCAAACACAAAAGTTGCAAAGGAGTAAGGCAACCTCTGCCCCAACTTTGCATAGATCAGTGGTTCCCAAACTTTTTTGGCCTACCGCCCCCTTTCCAGAAAAAAATTTACTCACCGCCCCTTATAATTTTTTAAAATTTTTAATAGCAATTAAACACACACACATATATATATGCAGTGGTTCTCAAACTTTCTAATGCCGTGACCCCTAAATAAGGTTCCTCATGTTGTGGTGACCCCCCAACCAAATTTCGTTGCTACTTCAGAAATAATTTTGCTACTCTTACGAATTCTAATCCAAGTATCTAGTATGCAGGTCAAAGCGAAGGGGGCGGGGCCAAAGAAGAGGGCCGCGCGACCCCTCCTAAATTGCCAATTGCTCACCGCCCCCTTAAAAGGGTTCACCGTCCCCCAAATTCCCCTGAGCCTCCCACCGCCCCCTTGGATCGCCTCACCGCTCACCAAGGGGTGGTACCGCCCACTTTGAGAATCAGTGGCATAGATCAAATACAAATCTGAGGATTCCGTAGCAATACTCACTTAAGTGATCCCTTGTTGTCTGAGGGAGATTGTCCTCCAAGTGCAGTGTCCTGGTGGTGGGTCCATAGGTGACTGTGGAGCCCTATCTTGACCTGCATCTTCTCCTGCAGTGAGGGCATCAGTTTCCAGGTGGAAGGTGGTCCTGGTCGGGGTTGGCTTGACGTACCTTCCTCTTGGCACATTTCTCTCTTTTGCCCTCCATTCATGTCTCTTTGAATTCCGCAGCACTACTGGTCACAGCCGAACTCCAACTAGAGCACTCAAGGGCCAGGACTTCCCAGTTCTCGGTGTCTATGCCACAGTGTTTAAGGTTGGCTTTGAGCCCATCTTTAAATCTCCTTTTTTGTCCTCCAACATTCCATTTTCCACTCTTGAGTTGGGAGTAGACAAACTGCTTTGGGAGACGGTGGTCGGACAACATGGTTGGTCCAGCAGAGTTGATGGCGGAGGACCATCAGTTCAATGCTGGTGGTCTTTGCTTCTTCCACCACGCTGACATTTGTCCGCCTGTCTTCCCAAGAGATTTGCAGGATTTTAAGAAGGCAATGCTGATGGAATCGTTCCAGGAGTTGCGTATGACGTCTGTAGATAGTCCACGTTTCGCAGGTGTATGGCTGGGTTGGGAGGACATTAGCTTTATAAACAAGCACCTTGGTCTCCCTATTAGGCCTGGTTGAGCCAAAAAAAATGTTCAAAACTCGCTCCAAATGTAGGGGGTGCTGGCGCTTTGAAACTGATTGACTTCTGAAATTTCCAGAAAAATTTCGGAATTCCCCGAATTATTTTCGAAATTTCGGAATGGCTTTGTTAATGGCGGACACGCACGTTTCACCCAGTTTGGATGCGGATATCTTCCCTCCACATCAGAACTGTGGCAACAGCCGTGGATGCAGAGGCCTCCCCTCCGCGTCAGAACTGGACACGGAAGGTAAGGCCAGGGAAGGGAAACCCGCCAATTCCTTTCCAAAAATGGTGGTGGTGGCTTCGAAATGGCAAATTCACTTCCGGGTTGCTTACATCGCTTCAAAACCAAAGGTGAATTTAATCCAAATTCATTCCGATTTTTGAGCATTTTGAGCTCTGTGGCATGGGGCCATAGCAGTTAAAGTGCAGTGAAACTGCATTAATTCTACAGTCTAGATTAGGGGTGCCCAAACATTTTCAGCATGCGAGCTATTTATATTAAAACCAAGTCAGAAAGATCTACCTACCTCCTCAAGGCTGGAGAGGGGAGGGGAGGGGGCGGGGTGGAGCTTGGCCAGAGGGGGGACGGAGCCAGGCCCCGCCAAGCCCCGCCCCTTCCCCTCTGTCTTTGGAGCTCCCAGCAGCTTCTCCAGGCTTGAGATGGCAATGTCAAGCCAGTGGTGACATAGCTAGCACAAGGCTGGCTTGGCACTGCCATCCTCAAGCCTGGAGAAGCTGCTGGTAGAGCGGAAGCCACAGGGGGGCAGAGCCAGGCCCCGCCAAGCCCCACCCCCTCTGTCCTTGGAGCTCCCAGCAGCGTCTCCAGGCTTGAGGATGGCAGTGCCAAGCCAGGGGTGGCAGCGCTAGCACCAGGCTGGCTTGGCCCTGCCCTCCTCAAACCTGGAGCAGCTGCTGGAGTGCCAAAGCCGGGAGGGGGCAGGGCTTGGTGCGGCCTGGCTCCGCCCCCTATGAGAAGCGCCCCGTCCAGCTGGGATCAACCTCCTTCGGTCCCGGGATCGACTGGTCGATCGCGATCGACTTCCTGGGCAGCCTTGGTCTAGATCCTTTGAGGTCATGTGGTTTGTTTGGTAAGCAAAACTACACTTCATTTTAATTTATGCAAAACATAAACTAGCAGGTTAAAAAAAGGTGTGGTGATACTAGAGATCCAGGCATGGCACACAAAAAATCGGTAAATTCATCTGAAATTATTATTTCCCCTAACAATTCCAATGTTCTGTTTTATAAGTTTGCAAATTTCCAGCAGATGGCAATATTTGCAATTTCCGTGCTATTCTTTATGGAACTTCATTGTGCCGGAAGGGGGCTGGGAGAAGGCAGATAACTCCTTGTCATCACAATATTGCCAAGTGTGCCATCCGCTTCCGCAGGAGGCATTGGCGCTGCTCGTAACAATCTCTAGTGCTAACTCTGAAACCTTGTCACCAGTGAAGCTCCCATCTACATTGTAGCCCTAATGCAGTTTGGCCCCAGTTGAACTGCCAGGGCTCAATGCAATGGGATCCTGGGATTTGTAGTATGGTGATGCCCCAAGCACTTTTTGGCAGAGGAGGCCAAAGACCTTCTGAAACTACAGCTCCCAGAGTTTTCCACAGCAATCAAAGGGGTATCAAAGTGCATTTATTCTACAGTGCGGAAGGACTCCTAGTGTCCCCCAAAAAGTACTACTACTAATAATACAACTTATTTATATTCCGCTCTATCAAATTTCAACATACACAGATAGGCAAACATTCAATGCCTTTAATACAGTGGAATAACAATGACATACAAATACACAGAAACAAAGGTAAAGGCTTCCCCTTTCACTTCCGGCTTCTGAAGGCGGTGCTCATCTCTGGCCTTGGGGAGGTGCTCTTTCTCCATTTCCAAGCCAAGGAGCCTGTTGTCCATAGACACCTCCTGGTCGTGTTGCCGGCATGGCGGCATGGGCACCTTTCTTACTTTCCCACCAAAGAGGTACCTATTGATCTACTCACATTTGCATGTTTTCAAACTGCTAGATTGGCGGGAGCTAGGGCTAACAGTGGGAGCTCACTCCAACCCATTGCTTCGAACTGCCAATATTTAGGTCAGCATTTTCCACCATGCCACCATGGCCTCAGTAACTTTTTCAGTGTTCTCACAGACCATCTTGTTTCGTAGCTGCAGATCAGCCAGATTTATGAAAACATCATGCTACATCCTATCCAGGCATGTAGCCGGGGGGGCTGCTTCAGCCCCCCCCAGAAATTCTCAGGGTGGTCCGCGAAAAGGCCTTACTGGTACATTATTTAAACTGTTATGTTTATTCATATCATGATCTGATCACCATGCTCATTATATCCCACATTAATGGAGTTATTGGGATAACAATACAAAAGGTTTGCTAGGGTAGACCCTCTTCCACCCAGTCTCAGCCCCCCCGAACCAAACTCAGCCCCCCCTCCCGAATCAAAATCCTGGCTACGGCCCTGATCCTATCAGATGTAACATTGACGCTGTACTTTGATTCTTAGATTTGCACTATTTCCTAATGTTCGAAATGTTATAAATTAAGAAATAAATTAAGTAAATGAGTGTTGCAAGAACTTGCTCTATTAATGTGGAAATGTAGGAGTAGGTGGTTAACTTGAATATGATTTGAAAATGTCGAATGGTTTTTAACTGAGAATATTGTTTATATTTATGTAATTCTGTTTTAATGTTTGTATATTTAATATTGTATTTTTTTGTGTCAGGTGGGACTTGAGAAACTGCAAGTCATTTCTGGTGTGAGAGAATTGGCCATTTACAAGGACGTTGCCCAGGGGACACCCGGATGTTTGATGTTTTACCATCCTTGTGGGAGGCTTCTCTCATGTTCCCAAATGGGGAGCTGGAGCTGACATAGAGAGTTCAACAAGCTCTCCCCGGATTTGAAGCGCTGATCCATTGCACCGGGGCGGGGCGGTCCTTTAAATTGTGTGCTGATGCTTTCATGTTTAAGCTTCTTTGAGTCAAAGTGGGGTAATAATAATACCGTATATGCTCAAGTATAAGCCAACCCAAATATAAGCCAAGGCACCTAATTTTACCACAAAAAACTGGGAAAACTTATTGACTCGATTATAAGCCGAGGTCGGAAATGTAGCAACTACAAGTAAATTTCAAAATAAAAATAGATACCAATAAAATTAAATTAATTGAAGCATCAGTAGGTTAACTGTTTATTAATATTTACATAAACCTGTAAGGTAAGACTGTCCAACTCTGACTAAACCATTATTCTAGTTTTCTTCAATGTACATGTGTTTATGTATCCTTCCAATAATAATAAAGAGAGTAACATAATAAATGTAATAATAATAAAGTAATAAAATAATAAAGTAACCTATAAATGTAATAATAGAGTAAAATAATAAATGCAATAATAATAATACACAACAATACAATATTTTCTGGCTGGCCTGAAAACCTGGCTAGGCTTTGAACTGGATGGACAGCCTTTTACGGCTCATATCCTGTTTTTAATTGATGTATCTGTGTTTTTAAAGGATGTAAGTCGCCCGGAGCACCATTGGTGGAGGGCGACTCTAATAATGCATATATAAGACTGCATTAACAGAGCAAATTCTTGCAAGACTCAATTTTTTTTTCATGTCAGGAGCGACTTGAGAAACTGCAAGTCACTTCTGGTGCTCTCTGGATGTAGGTGAACTACAACTCCAAAACTCAAGGTCAATTAACTATATGTATTACTGTGTTCAGGGCCGGTTCGTCCATTAGGCAGACGTAAGGGCGGCGTCACCAGGGAGGGGCGACGTCACCTGGGAGGGCGCCACCACCCGGAGGGGCGCCCCAACGCCCGTGCCGCCCGCGGCATCTGTGCTCGCACGCTGCCCCGCCGCCGCGCCGGCCAGGCCTCCGCGGCCGGCCCCGCGCCTTTGTTAGGCAGCCCGGGCCACTCCGGCCACACATGCGTAAAGGTCCGCGCATGCGTACTGGCTCCCGCTTCGGAGCCAACGTGGAAGGCGCTCTCTGGAGCCAGTGCGCGCGCAGATTGGCACATGCGCACTGGGGGGTTGCAAAAAAATTTACACGTACCCCCCCGGGAACAGCTTGGTCCGCCCCTGACTGTGTTAGAGTGTCATTTTGGTTGGTGGTGTGCCCCCGAATTTTTTAATGTTAAAAGTGTGCCGCAGCTCAAAAAAGGTTGGGAAACACAGCTCTACACGGATAAAACAAAATGCGATTAAATAAAAATAATGCCTACACCATAGTATGAATGCAATGTGTCTCCAACTTTAATTGCCTTGGCTCAATGCGTTGGGAGTGGTAGTTTAACAAGGCACTAGCACTCTTTGACTGAGAAGGCTAAAGAACATGGATAACTACACCTCCCATGATTCTACAGCATTGAGCCATGGCAGTTAAAGCGGTGCCAAACTGCATCAATTCAACAATGTAGATGCACCCCTGAGTCAGGAAAATGCCGTAAACCTCTAGCAAAGTCCAGCCGTCAAGGGATTCTGTTCACCTGGTGCATAATGTGCAATTGCACAAGTGGGGCTTGATCTGTGGTGTCGCTCTCTTGCAAAATACAAAGCGTAAAGAACGGCAAATACAGCCTCCCGCTGTGCAGCCATCCATTCAATGTCCCACTCACCAGCAGGGACTGTGTTCAGTGAACCACTAAGGTAGTACTCTCAGGTTTGTGCAACCGGGGTTGAGCAACGCTGAGCATGATGTGACCTTCGTGCAACCCCTGAGAAAGCCAGATTAAAGCCTGATAGCATCTCTGTATCCCAGGAGAAATAAAAGCGCCTCCAGCCGCCATGGAAAGGACCATGAAATCTGGTCCAGGTGAGTTACCTGGGGGAAAAAGAGGCTTCCACAGAATCATAGAGTTGGAAGGGACCTTCAAAGGCCATCCAGTCCAACCCCTTCCAAGCAGGAAGATACAATCCAAGCTCTCCTCATAGTGGCCACCCAGCTTCTACATTCCCCCCCCCCAAATTAATTTTTAATTAGACAAATTAGTACATATCCTACATATCAGCGTACAAAATAACAAACAAAACAAAGTTTATTAATGTAAGCGAGACTCTATTTATTTATTTATTTATTCGAACTTGTTTGCCACCACTCCCAGCAGGTTCGGGGCAGCTCACATACCAGTTGCAGTAAGACAATTAAAACATCACATTAAAACAGCAGCATCGAATAAAAACATCAACAATAAAATAGCATTTACAACAGGAGGAAAGATCAACAATTATTCAAGACCCGAAAGCCTGCCAATACAATAGCGTCTTGCAGGCTTTCCGGAATACTAGAAGGCTCTGAAGGGCACGGGTTTCGGAGGGCAACGCTTTCCAGAGGACCGGGGCTATGATTGAAAATGCCCTTCTCCGTGTTGCAGTCAGATGATATGCTTTGGAACTTGGAACAGCCAGGAGATTTTGCTCCTCAGAGCGTAAGGATCTGGTGGGACAGTATGGGATAAGGCGGTCCCTTAAGTACATTGGCCCCAGACCATTTAAGGCCTTAAAAGTCAAAACTAACACTTTGAAGGTAATCCGGCATTTCACTGGGAGCCAATGCAGTTCGCGCAGGATCGGTGTGAGGTGGCAGCTCTCCGGGACTCCCGCGAGCAGCCGAGCTGCAGCATTCTGCACCAGCTTAAGTTTCCGGATTACCGACTGTAATGAGGTGGTTATTTATATGTTAATCACATGTTTGTTTATGTATTTAGAAGGAACATTCTTTAAAAGCTGCAGAGAGTGAGCAGTAGAATGTTCGCAGCAGCAAGCTTTAGGCAGAGGCTGTTGCCATGACAACAGAGGCCACTCTGGCTTTAGAATGTTCAGTTTGAATTTGACAGTTGGAGAATGTCAGTTGGCCAGCAGCTGTGAGCAGAGTTAGTGGGGAATTAGCAGTTGCTGAAGCTGCAAGCTGTCTGTAGGAACTGCAGTGTGCAGTTCAGTTCTGTGTGTGGGTTTAGGGAAACCCAAGTGTGTGGGTTTAGAGAAACCCAGGTTAAGGACAAGTGTAGTCCTAGGGTTGAGAGTAACCCAGTATTAAGTAGTTACTTGTGTGTAACTGTATCAGGGGAAAACCCCAGTGTTATATTGTTTAAAATTGCAAGTTTGTAGCTCTTCGGAGTTTAGAAACCACCTAAGCTTTGAGCCCATTTGTGTAAAATAAACTGTTAAACACTTTCAACACTACATCTGTGGAAGTCGTTTATTCACAAAGACCCTCACATCTAGTGGTCAAGCATTGACAAATGGTGGCAGCAAGTTAATAATAATAAAGAAGGAAAACTGTGAGAATTGGTGGCTGTCCTGCCACACAGTTTTTAAAGGCCGCGAAGTAGTCGGCATGTGTCCAGACTTCGTCACATTTGGTGGCAGCAGTGGGATTGAAGGATAGCCTGCCCTGCCACGTTCAAAAAAAGTAAACGGGGTGAAGTTTCTATCATTACTACATTTGGTGGCAGTGGTCAGTCGTCCACAGTGAATCCAGTACGAGGTTTGGAACCTCTTTACACCGACAAAGGAAGACCAATGTAGAGAGCGTTACAGTAGTCTAGGCTTGAGATGACCGTAGCTTAGACCACCATGGCCAGGTCGTGCTGGGACAGATAGGGGGCCAGCCTCCTTGCCTGGCGAAGATGGAAAAACGCCACTCTGCTGACAGTGGAGATATGGGACTCCATCGACAGCTGAGGGTCTAAAGCAGTGTTTCTCAACCTGGGGGTCCCGACCCCCAGGGGGTCATGAGAGAGGTTTCAGGGGTCACCAAAGACCATCAGAAAACATGTATTTCTGGTGGTCTTAGGAAGCCCTTTGGCAGAGAAGGCTGAAGATCTCTCTGCTTGTTCTTCTCTTTCTTTTTGGAAACAGGCTGCGAATTCTGCCACCTAAAGCTCTCCTCTGCTGTGATTGGCAGGCCTCCCAGCCAAGGGGAGGGCTGATTCTGAGACTCCAAGCAGGGAGGAGAGCAGGTGGTTTTGGCGCATGGCAGCATGATGCGCATGTGATTATTAACTATATTATATTATTATAATAATATTATATTATATAATAATAATAATATTATATTATATTATTAACTATAGATGCCAGCAACTACAACTCCCAAATGGCAAGGTCTATTTCCCCCAAACTCCACCAATGTTCACATTTGGGTGTATTGGGTATTGGCAGTGTGAGAAATTTGGTCCAGTGAATGAAAATACGTCCTGCATATCAGATAATTACATGACGATTCATCACAGTACCAAAATTAGTTATGAAGTCGCAACAAAAATAATGTTATGGTTGGGGGTCACCACAACACGAGGAACTGTATTAAGGGGTCACCACATTAGGAAGGTTGAGAACCACTGGTCTAAAGTAACACCAAGGCTCTTTACTGACGATGACGGACATAATGTCATGCCGTCCAGGGTTGGAAGCTGAACATCCCCATCGCCCGGAAAGCCAAGCCACAGGATCTCCGTCTTCGCCGGATTCACCCTCAACCTACTGGCTCGCAGCCATCCAGTAACGGCCTCAAGGCAGCGATGGAAATTATCGGGTATGGATTCAGGTCGGCCTTCCATCCTCAGCGTACTGGTGACACTCAAGCCCAAAGCTACGTACCAGCCGAGCAAGTGGTCGCATATAGATGTTAAATAACAGAGGGGAGAGGATTGCCCCCTGAGGGACCCCGCAGTGTAAGGGAGAACCCCCGGAGACAACCTCTCCCCTCCTCACTCGCTGTGACCGGTTCTGGAGGAACGAGGACAGCCATTTCAGGACTGTTCCCCTCACCCCGGCCCCGGCAAGGTGGTGGGTCTCAAAAGCCTCCAGAGAAGGAGACTCCATTGGACTCCAAGGAAGCATATTCCACAGACAAACCGTTCTTACCCTCAGGAAATCCTTCATACGGTTTAGAATAGAATCTATTTCCCTGCCATTTAAATCCATTCCTCCAATGTGTCCTGATCTCTAAAGTAGCAGAAAACAAGCTTTTGCCTTCCTTAAACTGATATCCTTTCAGATATTATTATTATTATTATTATTAGATATACAACAATATTACTACACAGCAAACAAGATCACTATGCTGGCTTTTGTATTGGATCACACATCGGACACCGGGCAATTATTATTATTTGTGGTGATGAAGGCTTTCATGGCCACAATCACTGGGTTGCTGTGAGTTTTCTGGACTGTATGGCATGTTCCTGAAGCATTCTCTCCTGATGTTTTGCCTGCATCTATGGCAGGCATCCTCAGAGGTTGTGAGGTCTGTTGGAAACTAGGCAAGTGAGGGTTATATATCTGTGGAATAATGTCCAGGGTGGGAGAAAGAAGCCTTGTCTGTTTGAGGCTGGTGAGAATGTTGCAATTGGCCACCTTGATTAGCATCTAATGACCTTCTAGCTTCAAAGCCTGGCTGATTCCTGCTTAAAATGGGGACAATAAATAAAAAGCAACACTCAAAAAACAGGCAAATTCTAGACAGGAAACAATCAGGGCCAGCTAACACCTCCCTACAAAAGATCCTCCCAGGCAGCAACCAGGCAGGCTTTGAAGCAGACAGGCTCTGAGGATGCCTGCCACAGATGTGGATGAAACGTCAGGAGACAATGCTTCTGGAACATGGCCAGAGAGCTCCAAAAACTCACAGCAACCCTATCATCATCTTTGTCATTATTGAATTATAACTTATACCATTTGTTGAGTCTTGAATAAAATGAATAATAATAATAATAATAATAATGCAATTAGTTAAACAGAACACCTACGACTCCTCGAAAGCTTTCATCAGCGCTGTCTTCGCACAATCCTAAATGTACACTGGACTATGTGACGAATGTTGCTGTCCTTGAGCAAGCAGAGATCATCAGCATTGAGGCCATGCTATTGAGAACACAGCTGTGCTGGGCAGGGCACGTCTCTAGGATGGAGGACCACCGCCTCCCAAAGATACTACTCTATGGTGAACTCGCCACGGGTCAGCGCAAGAGAGGTGCCCCCAAAAAGAAATATAAGGACTTCCTGAAACAACATCTCGGACTCGGCCAGATTGATCACCAACTATGGTCCACCCTGGCCTCACATTGGGAGGCATGGAGATGCACTATCCACAATGCTGCGGCCTCTTTCGAGAAGACACGCCAAATGGGTCTCAAAGAGAAACGACAACGCAGAAAGAACCGCAACTTGGAAGCAACATCACCCAAGGAGACTTTCTGCTGTGCTTTCTGCAACCAAACTTGCCTATCTCAGATTGGCCTTTTTAGTCATCAACGTGCTTGTAAAAAGCGTGGGATGAGTCCTTCCTAAGTATCTTCGTTCGCAAAGTAATGCCGAGAGAGAGAGAGAGAGAGTTAAATAGATTAATATTACCTGCCTAGCACAAAACAGTAAAAATACATTAATAATATTAATGTATTTTCACAAGAAAGGTATTGACAAACTGGAATATGTCCTCTGAATTGTGGGGCCAGAACTGGACACAGATTGTCTGGCAGTGTAGATTCATATAATCCAGTTCAAAGCAGATAATGTGGTCTATTTGATTTTATAATCTGGATTATATGGCTTTCAAAGAGAAGACAGAGGACTATATCTGTAAAACAGGATATATGACCACCCTAGAAGCTCCTGCTTGCCTTTGGGAAGTGAAGAACCCACATAAAGGGTCATCTAAAGGCAACTAGACATCTCAACGGCATCTCAGAGGAGTAGACACCTCTCTGGAGGTCCATGGCTCACTGCTATGGAATCGAGAAAGTTGTAGCTTGGCAAAGGAACCAATGCTCTTGGGCAGAGAAGGTTAAAGACCTGGTAAAACTAAAGCTCCCAGGATTCCATAGCATTGAGCCAGAACAGGTGTGGTTGGCACAAACTATATTAATTCTGCAGTGTAGATCAGGCATGGACAAATTTTGGTCCTCCCTCCAGGTGTTTTGGACTTCAACTCCCACAATCCCAAAACACATGGAGAAAGGACCAAAGTTAGCCCATGCTTGGTGTAGATGCTCCCATGAACTACCTTGGAGGCCAGATGTTCCAATCGTGAGATACAGCACATATGCCCGAGATGTGACCCCTTGAGACACCCAGATGTTTTGGACAACACAACCCAGTTAATTCCCTTATCTTTGGCCATGTTGGGACACGTCTAACATATTTCGAAGGCCAAAGACACATGGCGTGTGGTCACCCGTTGTGTTGAATCCCTACAAGCAGTTCGACTTGGAGGTCTATCAATCTTCCTTGGACCAGGTTCTTAAGTAATCCAAATGACATCAAGTTTTCCCCATGAATGACGTCGGAATGGGTTGATCCCTTGCGTCATTCCAAGATGCTCACGGCAACGCCAGCACATGGAAACTTGGAGCAAGGCTGTGGGCAGACAGCTTCCTGCAGAGCATGATCAAAGGCAACCTTCTGGCTCCTTTGCAGAGAGACTTCTGGCCAGGTTTTGCGCTCCACATCCTATGGAGCGGACCTCTCAAGATGATGGATTGATCCAACTGGGTATAGCTAGGAAAGGCATGTAGCCTTTGGCACTAAGAGATCTCATCCGGCCCAAAGAAGGGCGGCCAGATTGCTAATTGGGATTGGCTACGGAGAGCGTAGTCTTCTTGCCAGTCTGTATCTCAAAGTTCTGGCTATAACTTATAAACCCTTGCAAAGTTCTGGCTCTGGACCAGTGCGTGGCTGCTGTGTCGGACTGGATGGGGATGAACAAACTACCTGACAAGACAGAGGTCCACCAGGTCAGTCGCTCACCTGACCAGGGTACTGGGTGGCAACCTGTGCTCGACGGGGTCATACTCCCCCTGAAGTTACGGGTCTGAAGTTTGGGGGTCCTCCTGGACTCAGTGCTGACACTTGATGCTCAGGTGTCGGCGGTGGCTGTGAGGGTCTTCGCACAATTAAAACTTGTGCGCCAACTGTGACCATACCTCGTGAAGGCGGACTTGACCACAATTGTCCATGCCTTGGTTACTTCTAGATTAGATTACTGCAATGTGCTCTACATGGGGCAACCCTTGAAGACGGCCTGGAAACTACAACTCGTCCAACGTTCAGTGGCCAGATTAATAACAGGGGTGAATTATAGGGAACGGTCAACCCCTCTGTTTAAGGAGCTCCATTGGCTACCATTTATTTTCCGGTCCCAATATGCCCAAATGTGAACACAGATGGAGTTTGGGGGGAAATAGACCTTGAAATTTGGGAGTGACCGTTTCTGGGATTTATAGTTAACACACAATCAAAGAGCATCCTGAACTCTTGCAACAATGGAATTGAACCAAATTTGGCATATTGAACTCTCATTACCAGCAGAAAGTCCTGAAAGAGTTTCCTTGGGAATTGACCTTGAGTTTGGAAGTTGTAGTTCACCTACACACAGAGAGCACTGTGGATTCAAACAATGTTATGTTATGTTGTTGTTTGTTTTCTATCCAGAATCACAATGTTGGAAGGAGGCTCACCACTTTAAGGTCCCTAAAACAGGCATGGGAAAACTTCGGCCCTCTGGGTGCTTTGGACTTCAACTCCCACCATTCCTAACAGCCTGAGGCCCTTTCCTGCTTAAGTGGCTGGAGGGGGGAGGAAAAGGGCCTGAGGCTGCTAGGAATGGTGGGAGTTGGAGTCCAAAACACCTGAAAGGTCCAAGTTTGCCCATGCCAGCTTTCGACAGAGACCTCTTCCTCCCCCTCCCCCTTCGCGCCCTTTCTTCCATCTCCTGCCGAACACTTACTTTTTCTTCTACACTGCCGCTTTTGATCCAAGGGGGCAGCGTGAGCATGTTTAGGAGGGGAGGGGGGAGGGAGGAAGACGTGACCCTTGCGGGCACCAGTGCGCAGGCTCGCCCCAGAGCAAAGCAAGGCAAAGCAAGCAGAGCGAGCCTGGGAAGAAGGGAGTCCGAGTGGAGAAGTAAAAGTGTTCGGCAGGAGGGGGAAGAAAGGGTATTGGAGGTTCCAATTTCCCACGGCACGCCTGATGATCGCTCACAGCACACTAGTGTGCCATGGCACACTGGTTGGGAAACACTGCCCTAGTACCGTAGTAGACTCAAGGTGCATCTACACTGTAGAATTAATGCAGTTTGGTGGTACTTTAAGAGCCACAGCATGGAATCCTGAGAATAGTAGTTCTGCAAGGTCTTAGGTTTCTCTGCCAAAGCGAGTGATGTTGCCTCTCTAAACTACAACTCCTAGAACTCCAGAGCACTGAGCCATGGCAATTAAAGTGGCATCAAACTGCATTCATTCTACAGTGGAGGTGCAACCTAAAATAGCTCTCTCCTTGATGTCCTTCCATTAGCAAATCAACACTCTTCTGTTACAATAAGTCCTTTAGGAATGTGGAACTAACACCCATGGTTCCATTTATCCACATTTAATCAATTATGTCAGGGCTGTCCAACTTCTACCGGCCCAGGGGCCTAAATTCCGGTCACTTATGACCTGGGGGGCCGTAAGGTCTGCCCCCGCCACCGCCTCCGGCTCCACCCCCTCCCCGCCCCCAGCTCCCTCTCCCCCTCTCCCCTTATTTTAATTTAATATTAAATATATTTAATTCCATCCTCCCCTCTCCCCTTATTTTTATTTAATATTAAATATATTTAATTCCATCCTCCCCTCTCCCCTTATTTTAATGTATCCCATCTCCCCTTATTTCATCTTTAAATATATTTAATTTTATATTTAATACATGAGGGGAGATGGGGGGGAATGAGGAGCCCCTGAGGAGCCCCTGCTTGGCCTACCTTTTCCAAACGCACAGGATCCAGGAGTACCCGGACGACGAGAGAGGCGACGACCGACTGAGTCGAAGAAGGTCCTAATCGCGTCTGTGGCCCTCAGCGATCCAGTAGTAGAGTACCCAAAGAGTATCGGCACAATACGAATACACACGGGATTTCGCTGTCAATGCGGGCGGGATCTCGCGCCGCCAGCGAAATCCTGTGTGGATGGCGTATTCTCGCGATACTTGCTCTGAACTCGGAAGTACAGTAGGTATTTTTAAAAAAATATTATTTATTTTATTTTTCAATTTTTATTTTTTATTAAAAAGCTTAGGGGGCCGTAGGGACGGGGCTGGGGGGCCATATACGGCCCCTGGGCCGCCAGTTGGGCAGCCCTGAATTATGTTATCTCCAGGCATTTTCTAGGTCCTACAGTCCAACTCTATGAGTCCATCTACAACGCAGAATGGTTGGAAATCACAACCTTCTTCAAGCCTCCACCAGTAATTTGCTTTGTATATGATTCTTACAGCTTAATGGTGTAACATTAGAAAATGTTGACCATTTCCACTACCTTGGCAGCCACCTCTCCACAAAAGTCAACATTGACACTGAAAGACAACACCGCCTGAGCTTTGCAAGTGCAGCATTTTTCTGAATGAAGCAGGGAGTGTTTGAGGACCGGGACATCCGTAGGGAGACCAAGAGGCTTGTTTATAAAGCCGTTGTCCTCCCAACCCTGCTGTATTCCTGCGAAATGTGGACTATCTACAGACATCACATGCAACTCCTGGAACGATTCTATCAGCGGTGCCTCCAAAAAATCCAAATGTCAGCATGCTAGAAGAAGAAAAGATGACCAGCATTGAAGTGATGGTCCTCCGCCATCAACTCTGCTGGACCGGCCACGTTGTCCAAATGCCCAATCACCGTCTCTCAAAGCAGTTGCTCTACTCCGAACTCAAGAGTGGAAAACGGAATGTTGGAGGATAGGGAAAGAGATTTAAAGATGGGCTTAAAAACTGTGGCATAGACACCGAGAACTGGGAAGCCCTGGCCCTTGAGCGCTCTAGCTGGAGGTCAGCTGTGACCAGCAGTGCTGTACAATTTGAAGAGGCAGAATGGAGGGCAAAAGAGAGAAACGTATCAAGAGGAGGGCGCATCAAGCCAACCCTGACCAGGACTGCCTTCCACTTGGAAACTGATGCCCTCAGTATGGGAGAGAACATGCGGGTCAAGAATAGTGCTCCACAGCCACATACGTACCCACCGCCAGGACACCAAACTTGGAGGACAATCTTACTCGGACAACAAGGGATTGCTTAAGTCAGTTTCCCAACCAGTGTGCCATGAGCGATCATCAGGTGTGCCATTGGAAACTGGAACTTCTTTAGTCTTGAATAAGCCACACCCCTTTATTCCTCACAGGCCAATCCCGTCGCAGTGGCCTTGAACTCCCGTCTGGCACCAAGATAGTGGCGGCGGAGGTGGTGGTACCAGAAGCGCCTTCCCTGAGGGGACGCCAGTGGAGCGGAAGTGCCTTGTCTGAGGTGATGCGGTGGTGGGTGTGGCGGTGGGCCTGGTGCTGATCTGGCCGGCCGGGGCGGTGGAGCCCTTGAGCCTGAGCCTGGCCCTGGCTGGCGGTGCTGGCTCCACCTTCAGGGGCTTCCTCTCCTACCCGCGGCTCTACTGCCTCTTTGCCCACTGCTGCCACAACGCGGGGAACAACGGGGTGTATATTGTTATTGACTATGAGAGTAATGATAACAGTCAGGATTAACTCCTGTGCTTTACTGATAATATATTGTATGTACCTATAATATTTATATTATTATAATGTAATACAAGATAATACTTTTAAAAATAATACAATATTGAAATTATATATTTTGTATTACTTGTAATAGTACTAATAATATTACAGTATAATGGTATAGTACAATATATATAGTAAGTTAGAGTGTCATTTTGTGCCATTTTGGTTGGTGGTGTGCCCCAGGATTTTGTAAATGTAAAAAATGTGCCGCGGCTCAAAAAAGGTTGAAAAACACTGGCTTAAGTAAAAGTAAAGTAATGTCAATGTGCATTGTAGATGCAACCACACAGTCGATTTTGTAATGTCTGTATTTGTTCACAGAATATTTTCCCAGTTATAGTAAATATAAATTTCGAACTGCAATCAATTCTTTCTATTAGGAAGCAGTACAGCTATCTAAGCTCCCTGGCATGCTGAAATTACTTTTCGGTGGTTCTGTTTGCTTTCCTTTTAAGATTTTCCTCCCTTCCTCTGGCTTATAATCTAAATAACAGAGAGGAAGTATTTACAAGTTTTGCAATAAAAACACATCCAAGCAAAGCCTCGGATTGGACCAAATTCAACATTTACACGTGTAAAGGGCGATTTATGGAGCCCGGTACCCGCATCATGGAGAGGGCGAATTTCAAAATATTTATGCTGCATATAAAATTAATATGGCATTTTTAAAAACTGGTTTTTAGTTCATGTAACTTGGATAAACATCCTACAATCATCCCGCCATATTTTTTGACTTTGGCAGATTTGATTGTATATGGATTTGATTTTAAATATTCCCTCTAGGAATCTCTAGTTCCTCAAATGCAAATCTATAGTCTGTTTCCAGTGGAATTTGACCATTTGAGTCATGCTGGAAAACCTAGAAGTCTCGGAATCCTAGAGTTGGAAGAGACCTCGTGGGCTATCCAGTCCAACCCCATTCTGCCAAGAAGCAGGAAAATGACATTCCAAGCACCCCGACAGATGCCCATCCAGCCTCTGCTTCAAAGCCTCCAAAGAAGGAGACTCCACCACACTC
Source organism: Anolis apletophallus (assembly GCA_030556195.1). Classification (NCBI taxonomy): domain Eukaryota; kingdom Metazoa; phylum Chordata; class Lepidosauria; order Squamata; family Anolidae; genus Anolis; species Anolis apletophallus. The sequence continues at coordinate 202,741,518 of JARBWK010000004.1, forward strand.
CAGGGCAGAGAGTTCCACTGCTGAACTGCTCTCACCAGGGCCGTAGCCAGGATTTTGATTATGGGGAGCTGAGTTTGGTTCGGGGGGGGCCTGAGACTGGGTGGAAGAGGGTCTACCCTAGCAAACCTTTTGTATTGTTATCTCAATAACCCCATTAATGTGGGATATAATAAGCATGGTGATCAGATCATGATTTAAATGCACATAACAGTTTAAATAATGTACCAGTAAGGCCTTTTCGCGGACCACCCTGAGAATTTCGGGGGCTGAAGCCCCTTAGCCCCCGGCTACATGCCTGGCTCTCACAGTTACGAAGTTCCTCCTAATGTTCAGGTGGAATCTCCTTTCCTGTAGTTTGAAGCCATGGCTCCATTGTGTCCAAGTCTCCAGGGCAGCAGAAAACAAACCTGCTCCCTCCTCCCTATGACTCCCCCTCACATATTTACACATGGACCTCATCATGTCTCCTCTCAGCCTTCTCTTCTGAAGGCTAAGCATGCCCAGCTCTTTAAGCCGCTCCTCATAGGGCTTGTTCTCCAGACCCTTGGCCATTTTATTCTCCCCCTCTGGATGCAGTCCAGCTTGTCAGTATCTCCCTTCAATTGTGGTGCCCAGAATTGGACACAGTATTCCAGATGTGCTCTCTCTCTCTCTCTCTCTCTCTCTCTCTCTCTCTCTCTCTCTCTCTCTCTCTCTCAAGCAACTTCTTTACTTCTAACTCTGGCAGATGTGAAAGACTGACTTTAAATTGGAAAATTGGTTATTTAGGAAAATATTAGAAAACTACCCTTTTGAATTACATATCCCAGAATATCCCAGCAAGCATGGTTAATGGTATATTGACCGGTACACCCCCCATCATTTCACAGGTGAAAACCAAAGTGCAACCGGGGCAGTTACATGAGAAAGAAGATGCAAGCTGGAACGGCTGCAACAGTTTCGCTTTTGCCGAAATCTTTAGGGAGCGAATTGAGGACTTGAAGGCATGCAACAACAACAACAGAAGCAGCAGCAGCAACAACAAACAAACACCTCCAACTCCAGGAAGTCTTAGATGACACACACTTGCTTGACCCATTTGAAACCAGCTTCAGAGTAGGATACTGAGTTTATTTATTTATTTACTTAGTTACAGTATTTATATTCTGCCTTTCTCACCCCACAGAAGACAGGGTGGATTACAATGCACATATACATGGCAAACATTCAATGCCATTTAGACCAGGGGTGCTCATTAGGTAGATCGCGATCTACTGGTAGATCATGTAGGGCGTCCTGGTAGATCGCAGGCAGGGTGGGAGGAGGACTCAGTCCCACCCCGCAGGCTCCCGACGCCGCCCAGGTGCAGAAGGAGGTTGGACTGGATGGCCCTTGGAGGTCTCCTCCTATTCTAGGAACACATTGTTATCATTATCAGAGGCTGAATGGCCATCTGTGAGGAATGCTTTGATTGTGTTTTTCCCTTATGGCAGAAGGAGGTTGGACTGGATGGCCCTTGGAGGTCTCCTTCTACTCTAGGAACCTATTGTTGTTGATGTTACTACAGGCTGACAGCTGTCACAACCTCTTCTGGAAGTGAGTTCCATAACCCAATGACCCTCTGGGTGAAGAAATATTTCCTTTATTAGTCCTAATTTTCCTACCTTGAGCTTCAGGAGTGCCCTCTAGTCCTAGTGTTTTGTGACAAAGAAAATAGTTTTTCTTTATTCACCTTTTCTATCCCATGCATGATTTTATACACTTCGATCAAGTCACCTCTTAAACGCCGTCTTTCAAGGCTGAAAAGACCAAGGCGTTGCAACCTGGTTTCATAAGGGAGCCGCTCCATCCCTTGGATCATTCTTGTTGTCCTTTTCTGTACCTTTTCCAGTTCCGTTATATCCTTCTTAAGGTGCGGAGACCAGAATTGTACACAGTACTCCAAATGTGGCCTTAGTAGTAGTAGTAGTAGTAGCAGAGGCTGAATGAATATTATCATCATTATTATTATGAATAAATTCAGGAGCTTATTATTTATTTATTATTATTTATTTACGGCATTTTACCCTGCTCTTCTCAACCCCCGAGGGGGGACTCAGAGTGGCTTCCAAAAGACACAATTTGATGCCTACATCACAATCGCAGTATAAAAACACAATATAAAACCCTCCAGCATTCGACACTATTATACTCACATTTAGTTGAATTCAGTCTTAAAATATATTATATGGCTCTCACTGAAATAAATTTCCAAATATTTTGCTTTTATGGCTCTCTGAGTAGTGGGTAGGTAGGTCATTTTGACTTGGTTGTTTTATAAGTAGCTCGCATGCTGAAAAAGTGTGAGCACCCCTGATTTAGACCTATAATATATATAGACAGACACAGAGACAATTTAACATTCCAGCTTTTTCCGGCTTCATGAGGGTATGCTCGGTTCTCGCCACAGGGGGAGCTACTGCTTCACCATCAACTTGTGACACCAAGTCCTTTGATAGAGTACTCCCACATTCTTCTGCACGCTGCTGGAAGGTTTTATGGTGTTGAAAATTAGTTAAATTAGCCTCCCCACATAAAGAGGTACCTAAATTTCCTACTTGACAGATGCAACTGTCTTTCGCACTGCATAGATCAACAGCAAGCTAGACTTTTAATGGTCGGGAGCTTACTCCGACCTGGGCTGGCTTCGAACTCATGACCTCTCAGTCAGTGGTGAAAAGGGCGGAATATGACCTTTGGGTCACCTCCGATTCGGTGGATTTCATCCATAATTTGTGATGATAATGATATACCTTATATAGGATATAATTTTGACTGTATCGCCAATACTATGAACTTATGTGTGATGTTAAACGCCCTGACGAAGCTTAGATTTGTACCAGCGAAACGGGATGCGGGATCCTCTTAATATCTGGAGATCACCCGTTGGTGTTTTTGTTACAGTGATGGGAACCGCCAGCCCCACCACTGGGTCTATGGATTGAGCTATTCTCTGGCTTACATGTGTTGGTGAAACTGCGGTCTATTTCCAACCGTTGGGAACGCATAATATCGCCCTGTGCAGTTCAATAAATGATTTTGATATTTTCGTACCGATTACTGCAAGATTTTCTTCATTGAGTTGAATTTTTGCTTCTGCCCTTGGTTTCCCGGGGCCTCACCAGGACACCGGGGGCTCCCTTGCCTAGCGCCCGGGTCGGGGCATCTCCCGACGGGCCCTAGGTTCATCCCCCCAGCCATTTGGCCTTTCCATTCCCCTGAACAGTACTGGCCTTGGAACATTTGGCGTGCCTGTCTAACTTTTGGGGCGCTTTTGGCACTTTAAAAACAGCGGGATTACATTAGGACCACATTGGATCGCTTCCGGGTACGTCATTTGACAGCGCCACGGACCAGCCTGACGTCGGCTACGCACGCAGCGTCATTCACATCATCAACGAGGGACGGACGATGCCGGAGCACCTCTGACGCCATTGGACCACGCCTGCTACGCCGCCCACGTCATCAGCCAGGGACGCGGTCCATACGCGCGCCCCCGTCCCCCGCCGACCGCAGCGCCGGGATACACATTGGTGTGGCGGTCCCGCCCCCTTGCCGCTCGCGGCCCCATTGGCCTTCATCCGGCAGGACCCTAAAGCGCATCAGCGCGGAGTGCGAGATCCGAGACGGCACTGAGACTTAAGTATTTTTTTCCTTTATGTTCCTTGTTCCGGTTCTCCAGTGCTATTTGTGTATCACAGAGCATGCATTTATACCTGTTCATCTCGGGATTTGTATGTGGGGAATAGGGAGGGCCTTGCTGCCACCCCCCTGACCTAGCTCAGCGGGGCATCCCTTCCCTCTGAGTGGTTCAAGGGAGCCTCCACCAGCCCTTGGCTTTGGTGCCTGGCTCCTTGGGGGATAGCAGCCTTGCTTTATTCTGTATGTACATCAGTATATCGATACAATTTGTTTCATTCTATTACTTTTCTCAGTAACGTGGTTCAGCTGAACACTTACTCCAAGCAGCCAAAACCCGACTAGTGACCATCACCCAGAGGACCTTTTCATCAGCCACCCCACAACTGTGGAAGAGCTCTGACAACTGTATCAGATGTTGGAATTTAAGACAGAAGTGAAGGCCTATCTCTTCCAGCAGGCCTACCCAGAGAGTGTGGATGCATCCTATATCTCATTCCTGACTAGACTTATGAACAGGATACATCAGCTTGTAACTTTTGGGCACAAGCGTCAAAACGTAGGCCTTTTATTTCTCGTATTAGAAATCTGGGAAGATCTATGATCCTTCACTTCTATTTTTAGCCTTCCCCCAAACAGATTCAGTGCTTATATATTAATAGTGTTTCAGTTCTTAAGGAATAAGGGCTGTTTCTTGCACAACCTGCGATCACTCCCACAAATATTTCCAACTAATCTTTGGGGCAAAACACACACAAAACTAAATAGAACAGCATGTCCCTGGGATTTCCTCAAAAACAGGCTCTGCTGGATCATAATTTTTGAGTTTCTTCCCAATACTCCAGACGGTGAGAACCTGGGTTTTTGGTGTTTTTTTGGAACATAAAGGCTTTCTATAAGGTTTTTCCTTATGTTTTATTTATTTAGAAGCCGTTCAATTTCAAGGAGAAGGTGTGATATAACTGAATTAAGAGCAAGAGCCAAAACAGAAGCAACAAAAACACAAAAGAATAACACTTCAACCCAGGGGCGGACTAAGGTTATTTTATATGGTAAGCGAACATTACTTTGGCGCCCCCCTTTGTCTCCGCCCCCTTTCTCTTTGTCTCCGCCCCGTCTCCCTTTGCCTCCGCCCCCCCGAAGCCTGTAAACACGTCACGTCAGCACTCCATCCGTATTCGGCACACAGGGGGCGGAGGCAAAGGGAGAGGTTGAGCCGAATACAGACGGAGTGCTGACGTGACGTGTTTACAGGCTTCAGCTTCAGCGCCTGCAGGAGCTTCTGGGCATGCGCAGTGGCTCCGGAGCTCAACTTCAGCTCTGGAGCCACTGCGCATGCGTGAAAATCTCCGTGCATGTCCAGAAGCTCCTGCAGGCCAGGCGCTGAAGCCGACGCAGCAGCAGTGAAGTTTGCTACAGCGGTGCGGCCGGCGTGGCAGCGCCCTTCCCAGAAGATGGCGCCCTTCCCAGAAGTTGGCGCCCTAAGTGGCCGCTTACTTCGCGTATACGTCGGACCGCCCCTGCTTCAACCCCTGGGTACATGCATACAGAAAAGAGGAATATCCCATGTCCATGCAAAAGGAAATCCATTCCAGCTTTTACTTTGAGCTTCAAAGGTATTCATCCCAGTGCTGAGCCTACAGGACTTTGGGTAAAATCCCAAGGAAAACCTGGAGTGGATTTCCATGGGAATCCTCAGCTGATATGGTCCAACAACTAACAATATTTTAGCATCTAATGACCAATCATGGTACTTTCTAAAAAGGAATGTATGCAGGGCAAACTTAAAAGCACACAGAAAGCGGACATTACATCCATGCTCACTCTTACATTCATAAACAACTCCCAAGGGCTTGGGAATGTTACTTTCTAAAAGACTACAACTACCAGCATCCTTTGGACAGCAATCTCATTGTTTTTAAAGTCCTGCCAGAGAATGGACTGAGAATGATTGGGTTCTTGCTTCTGGATTGTTATTGACACAGGCTGAAAATGGAGATGCATTATATGCATACAAGGGTTGAATGAAAAGTAATGCCTCCACCTTCGTTACTTGAGTTTGGATGGGACTATTTTAATAAATCAAATGCAGAAATAATCCTTAGAATGTGCTCTTTAACTACCACTATTCACTTTCCCACATAATCACCAGACAATTGGATACATTTCTGCCAACCATGAAAAGTTTTCTGAAGCTGTCATGGAAGAAGTCGACACTCTTTTTCCGCAACCAGTGTCTCACAGTTCTCTCAACATCTTCATCAGAAGCATCATAAAGTCCCTGCAGATCTTCTTTCATTATCAGGAACAGAAATGCCAATTATGCTTGAAATTTGTCTCAGAGTGATACAACGATCGTCCTGAATCAATCTGTCAACCTTTTACTTGTGAAACTCGGTGGTTGCTGTCACAGGACGTCCAACTTTTGTTTGTCACGCAAGTCAGGCAGGACTGGACGAAGGTAAAAAATTATACAAGGGTGGGTCAATAAGTCCGTGACTTTTTGAATTTCCCGCCTCTTAAGTGAAAGGGCAACACTGCTCCTGTCAACAGGCATCTGTCAGTTGACTCCTGTCAAAATTTGAACAAGCTGCGTCATTTAGTTTGTGTTTGACAGCCATTGATAGCAGACTACCACATGATTTGAGGAGAAAATGGAAAAAAGTTAATTTCGTGTGCTCATTAAGCATTATTTTTTGCGGAAAAAACCCATCACTCAAACCAAGGCTAAGCTTGATAAATACGATGGGGACTCTGCACCATCAATTTCAATGGTAAAAAAGTGGTTTACTGAATTTCATAGTGGCTGTACAAGTATGGAAGATGCCGAACATTCTGGACGCCCAGTTGAGGTCTCTACACCCGAAACAATTGAAAAAATTCACAATATTGTGTTGGCCGATCAGAGATTAAAAGTGCGACAGATTGTGGAAGCCATAGGCATCTCACATGGCTCAGTGGTTTCAATTTTAAATGACCACTTGGATATGAGAAAGCTTTCCGCAAGTTGGGTACTGCGTTTGCTTACAATCAACCACAAACGCAAGGGTGCACACATGAATTGGGATACAAATTGCTCCCTCATCCGCCCTATTCTTCGGATTTAGCCCCGAGTAACTATTTCTTGTTTCCAAACCTTAAGAAATAGCTCAGCGGAAAGAGATTTGAATCCAACGATGAAATCATCTCACAAACAAATACCGTATTTTGATGACCTCAACAAATCTTATTTTTTGGGAGGGATAAAAAAAATTGGAGAAACGTTGGATAAAGTGTATAGAGCTCAAAGGAGACTATGTTGAAAAATAAAATGATTTTTTAATCCAAAAAACCTGTGTTTCATTCAAAAAGTCACGGACTTATTGACCCGCCCTCGTAGTAAGCCAACAGCTAGTTTCACGCATGCGCTATTGGGACCGAGCGCTTCTGGTGGAGGGAGTAGCAAAACGCACTCCGTTGCTTAAGTTGCTTCCCACCAAAATGGAACTGTAGAGGAGAGTCTACTGAACAAGCCAGTACCTGCCGCATATCGGTACTGCCAACTTTTTCTTCTCCACTCGGGCTCCCTTCTTCCCAGCCTCGCTCTGCTCGCTTTGCTCTGGGGCGGTTCTGCACAGTAGCGCCCACACGGGTCGCGTCTTCCCCCCCCCCTTACTGAACACACTCACGCTGCCCCCTCGGATCAAAATGGCGGCAGAAGTGGCAGTGTAGAAGAAAAAGTAAGTGTTCAGCAGGAGGGGGAAGAAAGGGTGCAAAGGGGAAGGAAGAGGTCTCTGTCAAAAGCTGGCATCGGCAAACTTGGACCTTCCAGGTGTTTTGGACTCCAACTCCCACCATTCCTAGCAGCCTCAGGCCCTCCCCCCCTCAGCCATTTAAGCAGGAAAAGGCCTCAGGCTGTTAGGAATGGTGGGAGTTGAAGTCCAAAGCACCCAGAGGGCCGAAGTTTTCCCATGCCTGTTTTAGGGACCTTAAAGGGGTGAGCCTCCTTCCAACATTGTGATTCTGGATAGAAAAGAAACAACAACATAAGAATATTGTTTGAGTCCACAGTGCTCTCTGGGTGTAGGTGAACTACAACTTCCAAACTCAAGGTCAATTCCCAAGCAAACCCTTTCAGTACTTTCTGTTGGTAATGAGAGTTCAATATGCCAAGTTTGGTTCAATTCCATTGTTGCAAGAGTTCAGGATGCTCTTTGATTGTGTGTTAACTATAAATCCCAGAAACTGTAACACACATTTGGGCATATTGAGTATTCATGCCAAGTTTGGTCCTGATCCAACATTGTTTGAGTCCACAGTGCTCTCTGGATATAGGTGAACTACAACTCCAAAACCCAAGGTCAATGCCCACCAAACTCTTATAGCATTTTCTCTTGGTTATGGGAGTTCTGTGTGGGAAGTTTGTGTCTTTCTGCCATTCCTGCCAGGATATCTATGTTGTGTTCATCAAAACATGCCCAGGTTTCACACTGAGTGTATAAAATACATTTAAAAACATATTAGCTATATGTATTACTGTGTTAGAGTGTCATTTTGGTTGGTGGTGTGCCCCAGGATTTTGTAAATGTAAAAAATGTGCCGTGGCTCAAAAAAGGTTGAAAAACACTGGTATATAGGATCCAGGGGAAAGGGGTGGGAATGCAACTCCCTTTCATGGGATGCCAAACCCATTTTGAACAGACTGTGGAACCAAAGAAAAGCCAAAGGGATTCTGAAGCAGGAAATTTCCAAATTGGAAACTTGTTCCACCTGCAAGATTAGTCATGGAAATCCAGGCACATTTCCTCTGAAGCACATCAGGATGACCTCAGCAAGGCAGGTTTACTTTAAAGTAGATGTGCATTACGTGGAAAGATGGACTCTAAATACTTGTATTAAATCAAGAGCTGAGTTAAATGAGCTTCTGAGTATTCATTGCCTAAAGGTGCATCTATATCAGTCCTGGGAAAACTTTGCCCCTCCAGGTGTTTTGGACTCCAACTCCCACAATTCCTAACAGCCTCAGGCCCTTTCCTCCCCCGCCCCCCCAAATAGCAGGAGTTTGTTATCAAGTAAATGAAATACAAATTCTACTCTCTCTGAATGCAATTTTACTTTAGTCCCTATTAGCTTGGGGACCCGGCCCTGCCCGGGTTATTTGTGAAGCGCAGCAGGATGTAGAGTGGGTCATGGGGGCTCTGTGTGCCAAGTTTGGTCTTGATCCATCATTATTGGGAGTTGCAGTGGTATCATGAAATTACTGAAGGTAGTGCAAGTCCCATCATCTCTGCCCCCCCCCCCAAAGTGTAGTAGGATGTAGATTGGGTCATGGGGGCTCTGTGTGCTAAGTTTGGTGTTGATCAGTCATTGGATTAGGTTTGTAGCAGGATTGGGAAGTGAGGGAAGGTACTGCAAGTCCCATCATCCATGTTCTCTCCCCCTCCAAACTTCAGTAGGATGTAGAGTGGGTCACTGGGGCTCTGTGTGCCAAGTGTGGACTTTCTCGGTGTTTTGGGGGGCCACAGTGGTCTGTGGGAACAGAGGGGTGTGAAAATACTACAAATTCCATCATCCATTGTCAGTGCTCCCCCGAACCTCACCAGGACGTGAAGGCAGTCATGTGGGTTATGTGTGCCAAGTTTGGATTCAATTGGTAATTGGATGAGGGTCGCAGCAGACTTGGGAAGTGAGTAGAGGTACTTCAAGTCCCATCATCCATGGTCCACCCTCCTCCGAACTGCACCAGGACGTAGAGTGGGTCATGGGGGCTGTGTGTGCTGAGTGTGGTCTGTATTGGTCCTTTTTGGTGGCCTCAGTGGTGTGTGGGAACCAAAGTGTTGGAAAGTACTACAAATCCCATAATCCGTGGGTCATGTCCCCCGACCTGCGCCAGGACGTAAAGGGGGTTAGGGGGGTTATGTGTACCAAGTTTGGTGCAGATCCATCACCCGCGCTGGTCGCTGTGGCCTGTGAACGTGGCTCCCACAAATCCGCCCTGGGCCACATATCCCTGTGAAAGTGGCTGCCACATATCCGCCCTGGCCTGTGAAAGTGGCTGCCACATATCCGCCCTGGCCTGTGAAAGTGGCTGCTTCCGCCCTTCTGCCCTCCCGCCCTCCGCATACACACATACAAACATTCCGTTTTATAAAGGTATACAGATAATATCTAGCATCGCAGAAAGTAAGGGAAAGAGATTCATTCATACCTACCTAGAATACTGATATAAGCTATGTTTGCTTTCCCTTGATCACTCTGTTTGATCCTTTTCTTTGGATGCCTAAATTGCATTTCCCTGTGCTTAGTTGATGTCTTAGGGCTATGCTGTGGTGGTGCAGCGGGTTCTTGGGGCTGCTGAAATTGCCGACCGGAAAGTCAGCGGTTCAAATCCATCGGTTGGGGTGAGCTCCCGCTGTCAGCCCCAGCTTCTGCCAATCTAGCAGTTCAAAAATATGCAAATGTGAGTAAATCAATAGGTACCGCTTCTACGGGAAGGTAATGGCACTCCATGCAGTCATGCCGGCCACATGACCTAGGAGGCATCTACAGACAGTGCCGGCTCTTCGGCTTAGAAATGGAAATGAGGACAAACCCCAAAGCTGGACATGACTAGACTTAATGTCAGGGGAAAACCTTTACCTTAACCTTATGTTTATTTATACCTCATTTTTTTCTCTCCACAAGGAGACTCATGCAATCATGCTGTCCACATGACCTAGGAGGTGTCTACGGACAACGCCGGCTCTTCGGCTTACAAAATGGAGACAAGCACCACCGTCAGAGTCGGACTTGACTAGACTTAATGCCAAGGGGAAACCTTTAACTTTATCTTTACCTGATGTCTTAATCTACTAAAACAGTGTTTCCCAACCACTGTTCCGTGGCACACTAGTGTGCCGTGAGAGATCACCTGGTGTGCTGCGGCAAAACCTCTCTTCCCCCCTTTCTTCCCCCTCCTGCCGAACTCCTGCTGCTGCTGCTGGGGGAGGAGGAGGAGGAGGAAGGGCCAGGTGGCGGCGGCGAAGAAGGGGCTGGGGCGCCACCTCCTTCAGCCATTTCCCCAGCCAGCTAGCCTCCAATCGAGGGAAACCCCACGCCTGGCTTTTGCCGCTTGCCAGTCCCGGAAGATGGTGCAAGCCAGGTGAGAGGCTTCCTGCAAGGCCAGGCCACATGGTTGTGCCTCCCTCACCTGGCTTTTGCTGCTTGCCAGAACCGACGGACGGTGCGAGCCAGGCGAGGGGCTTCTTGCGAGGCAAGGCCATGCAGTGGTGCCTCCCGTCCCTAGCTTGCGCCACCCGCCGGGTCTGGCAATCGGCAAAAGCCAGTGACGAGGGAGGCTGTCCCGCATGTTGGAAGTTTTAGAGTGTTATTTGGTGGCAGGGAACTATACATCCCAGCATCTCCCAAATGTCAAGGTCTATTTTTCCCAAACTCCATCTTTGTTCACATTTGGGCATATTGAGTTTGGTCCTGATCCAACATTGTTTCAGTCCACAGTGCTCTCTGGATATAGGTGAACTACAACTCCAAAACCCAAGGTCAATGCCCACCAAACTCTTATAGTATTTTCTATTGGTTATGGGAGTTCTGTGTGGGAAGTTTGTATTTCTGCCATTCCTGTCAGGATATCTATGTTGCGTTCATCGAAACAGGCCCAGGTTTCACACTGAGCATATCAATACATTTTAAAACATATTAACTATATGTATTACTGTGTTAGAGTGTCATTTTGTGTCATTTTGGTTGGTAGTGTGCCCCAGGATTTTGTAAATGTAAAAAGTGTGCCGCAGCTCAAAAAAGGTTGGGAAACACTGTACTAAAATACTTGAAAATTGGCGTCCGAAGATACATGTTACACTGGGAAGTCTCTATTTGTGGACAGTCTTATTCCAGACAAGGTCTGACCAAAGCAGAAGAAAGTAGGACTATTACTTCCCTCAATCCGAATGCTATATTCCTGTTGATGCAGCCTAGAATTGTATACATACTGTATACGAACAAATGGTAATCTAATCCAGTGTTTTTCAACCTTTTTTGAGCCGCGGCACACTTTTTACATTTACAAAATCCTGGGGCACACCACCAACCAAAATGACACAAAATGACACTCTAACACAGTAATACATATAGTTAATATGTTTTTTAATGTATTTATACACTCAGTGTGAAACCTGGGCCTGTTTCGAAGAACACAACATAGACATCCTGGCAGGAATGGCAGAAAGACACAAACTTCCCACACAGAACTCCCATAACCAAGAGAAAATGTCAAAAGAGTTTGGTGGGCATTGACCTTGAGTTTTGGAGTTGTAGTTCACCTATATCCAGAGAGCACTGTGGACTCAAACAATGTTGGATCAGGACCAAATTTGGCATGAATACTCAATATGCCCAAATATGAACACAGATGGAGTTTGGGGAAAATAGACTTTGACATTTGGGAGTTACAGTTTTTAACTTAAATGAATGCGTATGATGTTTAATGTAATTGTATTTTAATGTATTTTAATGTAGAATGTTTCTGGGGTTTTATATTGTGTTTTACTGTGTGGGCATCGAATTGTGCCTTTTTGTAAGCCACTCTGAGTCCCCCCTCGGGGGTTGAGAAGAGCGGGGTAAAATGCTGGAAATAAATAAATAAATACAGTTTCTGGGATTTATAGTTAACACACAATCAAAGAGCATCCTGAACTCTTGCAACAATGGAATTGAACCAAACTTGGCATATTGAACTCTCATTGCCATCAGAAAGTACTGAAAGGGTTTGCTTGGGAATTGACCTTGAGTTTGGAAGTTGTAGTTCACCTACACCCAGGGAGCACTGTGGACTCAAATAATGATGGATCTGGATCACACTTGGCATGAACACTCAATATGCCCAACTATGAACACACATGGAGTGCCTTTATCAAGGTAGGTTTCTTAGGGTTTTTATACTTCAACACACAAGACTCTCCCCCCCCCCCCCGTTCCTGGAGGTTCCAAAGTCCCACGGCACACCTGATGAACGCTCCCGGCACACTAGTGTGCCCTGGCACACTGGTTGAGAAACAATGATCTAACCAAGAGGGGTGCATCTATACTGTATCATTAATGCAGTTTGGAACCACTTTAACTGCCATGGCTCAAACCTAGGGCATCAAAAGAAGTTGTGATTTTAAGAGGCACTTTTCTACTTACAGTTGCTTGTTCCTGACTAAACTACAATTTCCAGGATCCCATAGCATTGAGTCACGGCAGTTAAAAGTGGTGTCAACCTGAATTAAGGTTGACACAATGTGGATGCACCCAGGGTGACGATGTAAGTCATCAAAGCAAACCAGCACCAGACTCTTGTTAATCCCAGATCGCAAATCATGACCAGCAGCAAGAAAAATAACTTTTTTTTCTTCCTCTGTCTCACCCTTTCTTTTCTCTCTCTCTCCTCCTTTCACTAATCTCACTCAAGGAGGAAATTCTTGTAGTGTTTGGCCACTCTCATCATGCCGACCTATTTTTAGTCCCAGCCTAAAATATGGATGGGGGTTATTTATAGGAACATTCTTGTGCAAACACCTTGAAGCATATGCACATGGACACCGCATTGCACAAAAATGCATCCTGCAAAATCTATGAGTTGAGATATATCTAAAAAAAATAAAAATAAAAATAACCCAGACGCGTTTCCCTTCTCTGCCTCCAGACAGGCGAACGGGGGATCTGCATTCCTGCCGACTCATAAATAGCCCTTTCCCTTGATCCACCGAACGCAGGCTCAGATGCTTTTTGGCCTCCATTATCCTGGAATGCATGACATTGGCATGGCCCACCTCCCATGAAAGGTCGAAAGAATCCAGGAAAGAAAAATGGAATGAAAGAGAGAGAAATATCTGGCGGTTGGGGAAAGATGAGAATTTAAGGCTTCTCTCGGGAGCCTGCCAGGGAATTACAAAACCAAAGGTTTTTGCAAGAGAGGAGCCATCAACAATGACCCAAGGGGCTTCAAAACAACTGAAGCTGGCTATCTTTGCCTGGAAACAATAATAACAATAACATCTATTATTGTTATTATTCTGACACAAAAACACAGTATGTCACAGCAAACGAGATCTATATGCGGGATTTCATATCACAAAATCACAAGTCGGACACTTCCCAAGCATTTAGGACTGTGTGATGTATTTTTGAATGAGGTGCACAGATCCAAGTAAAGAGCTGGCATTGTCCGTAGACACCTCCAAGGTCTCATATAGATAGATAGATAGATAGATAGATAGATAGATAGATAGATAGATAGGCCGGGGAGATAGCACAGTGGTAACACAGCTGTGCTTGCAATCTGAAGGTTGCAAGTTCAATTCCCGAGCTGGCTTGGACAACCAGCTGTGAAGCCCTGTCCTCTGCTCACCCAGCAGTTCGAAAACAGCCCAGCTGTGAATAGATAAAACCGGGAACCACGAAGCAGGGAATGATTTTTACAGAAGGACTTTACAATGCCTGAAAAAGTTTGGCTGTCCGGAAGGTGGAATGCGGAAAAAAGAAGCTCCCCGTCATGAGGATGGAACAACAGCACCCCCTTGTGACGTAACGACGCAATGACATAACAACAATGACGTAATGGAGCAATCACACCCTGTGACGCACACCCTGTGACGCAGCCAGGAAGAGGAAATCCTTCTAAAAATTGCACTGTGTACTATGTATTGTAATTTGTATGTCTTCCGACAGGGACTGCCTGTCGTATGTTTAATGTAATCCCTTCGGGGTGAGAAGAGCGGAATATAAATAAACAGTTATTATTATTATTATTATTATTATTATTATATGGCCGACATGACTGCATGGAGAGCCGTTACCTTCCTGCCAGAGCGGTACCTATTGATCTACTCACATTTGCATGTTTTCTGCTAGGTTGGCAGAAGCTGGGGCTGACAGCAGGAGCTCACGCCGCTCACAGATTCGAACCTGCAACCTTTGGGTCAACAAATTCAGCAGCTCAGTGCTTTAACTCACTGTGCCACCGGGGGCTCCTTTGTCAATGTTTATTGTTTCCAAATGCCGGCTAAAATCTTTTAGCACAGCACCCAGTGTGCCTATCACCACTGGGACCACATGTACTGATTTATGCCAGAGCCTTTGCACTTCGATTACGAGGTTCCGATAATGGCTGGGTTTTTCCTGTTGTTTTTCCTCAATGGGACTGTCACCTGGAGTGGCGACATCAAGAATCCAAACTTTTTTCTTTTCCACAATCGTGATGTCTGGTGTATTGTGTTCCAAAACTTTGTCAGTCTGGATTCGAAAGTCCCACAGTATTTTTGTGTGTTTTCTTGTACTGATTTGACTCTACTTTACTGCCATGGCTCAAAGCTACGGAATCCCGGGAGATGTAGTTTTACAAGGGATGCATCTACACTTTAGAATTAATGCAGTTTGACACTACTTTCACTGCCATGGCTCAATGCTATGGAATCATTGGAGTTGTAGTTTTACAAGGGATGCATCTACACTGTAGAACAAATGCAGATTGATTCTACTTTCGCTGACATGGCTCAATATCATGC
Source organism: Anolis apletophallus (assembly GCA_030556195.1). Lineage (NCBI taxonomy): Eukaryota > Metazoa > Chordata > Lepidosauria > Squamata > Anolidae > Anolis > Anolis apletophallus. The sequence continues at coordinate 202,756,697 of JARBWK010000004.1, forward strand.
CATCGTGGGAGCTGTAGGTTTACAAAGGGTGCATCTACACTGTAGAACTATTACAGTTTGACTCCATTTTCAGTGCTATGGTTCAAGGGTATGGAACCATGGGAGTTGAAGTTTTACAGGGGATGAATCTACACTGTAGAACTAATGCATATTGACTCTACTTTCATTGCCAAGGCTCAATATCATACAATCATGGGAGATGTAAGGTCTTTAGCCATTTTTGCCAAAGAATGCTGGTGCCTCACCAATCTAAAACTAGATGCATCCCTTGTAAAACTACAACTTCCAGGATTCCATAGCACTGAGCCATGGCAGTGAAAGTGGTGTCAAACTGCATTAATTTCACAGTGTAGACACATCCTATGTTTCAATTTCTGCTGCAGTTCCTTTGGGCAAGGACCTTGATTGCTTCCGTTACTTTGCCTTTTCAAATTAAAACTCCCAGGAGCCTTGAAAACCTCTGGGAGTCATAGTACACACACACACATGCACAAAAGCATACAAATACAAAAAAGAGACGCTACTTCCCTATCTTCTGTTGCAGAACTTATGTACTCACAAATGCTGAGAATTAAACGTAATTGCACTTTACAAAAAGACCTTGAGCACAACATTGAAAAAGTGAAAGACCAGTTTAGATCCAAAGGCTATCCAGAGCACATCTTTAATAAAGCAAGCATTAAGATCTCAAAAGTCCCCCGAACCTCCTTACTAGAGGATAAAGTGAAACCTAGAGATAGTAGACTTGTGTGGCCCCTCACATTAACTAACTTATCTAAACATGTAATCAAAACTGTGAGAAAATACTGGAGTCTTGTCAATGACATACCGGCTGTGAGAAACACTGTTATGGCACATAAGAGAACACGGAATATTAAGGACATGTTAGTATGCTCGGATATAGATCATCGGCCGCAGTCTATGATGCCCAAGCCCAATTTAGAAGGGAAATGTGTGTGCCACCACTGTTCTATATGCCCTCAATTTGTTCAGGCTAAGATCTTTATGCATCCACGTACCAAAGTTCAGTATACAGTAGGTTTCGTCATTATGCCACATGCGCTCTTAAAGGAGCTGTGTATGTGATTGGATGGTCGTGTTGTCTCCTGTACATTGGTCAAACAAGTAGGCAAGTTAAACATTGCATCATTGAACATAAAAGCAAAATTAGAAATGATTCAATGGATTCTAATCTCTATAAACATTTTGAAGAATTCCAGCATAATGCAGAGTCTCTTTGGGTTGAAATTCTAGAGGTAGTAATTCCCTCCTCATATGTTGATCTGGGTATTAGACTTTTGCAATATGAATCCTTTTGGCTTCTCACCCTCCAAACTGAATACCCAAAAGGGTTAAATGACGCTAACACTTATGATTGCTTCTTGTAGACTTTCAGTAATATCTCTTTAAATAACTGTTACCTCTTGCTGTAAACCTGTCACGTAGCCTTCTATAGTAGCAATTTCAACATCTCAAACTTTATATCCTGGTCCCTTTAAGTGTAGCACATTAAATAGCAGTAGTCATCTGGTAGCTAGTGCTCGCTATGGAATGAAACTCAAGCAGAGCATTGTTTATTCCAGGAGAACCTGGTGTAAGTAATTGTGTTTTTGGTGTACGTGTATCTTAGAAATTACATGGTTGCCTTGTATGAACATACTTGCCTGTAAGAAACCTTCTCAGCTAGAAAAACCTTGTGTGAGTAATTATGTTCTGATAAAGTTGTAACTTACTAATTGCATGTTTGTATTATATGGACATACTTGCCATTAAGAAACCTTCTTCGCCACTCTTCTCCTTCCCTTTAGGTCCACTTTATTTTGTAAAACTATATTTCTCCACCTGAAGAAGACTGTGTATAAGTAAAAATCGGTCGTGGTGAGGAATATCTGCACTCACGAACTTGACTGTATACATCTCTCATAAGAGAGTAAATGAAACTGTTACCTTAAAGGAGGAATCCGCCTCTAAGAACCTGTATTGCAAACAGGGCCGCAAACTACGTGTCTGCGGGGGGGGGGGGGCACATATTCAGGGGCGCATTGGCTGCCAAACACCCCTTCTCAGTCTCCGGCCCCGTTGGAAGGTGGCCTGCCCGCGCCGCACCAAATATGGCGCGAGCAGGCTAGAGCCTCCCACAGCGGCTCCACGAGGCCGGAGACTGAGAAGGGGCGTTTGGTGGTCGATGTGCCCCTGAATATGTGGTGGTCTCTGTAGTTCACGGGGGCGTAGCCTCCGCCCCCGGAAGCCAAACCCTCCTCCTCAGTCTCCGGCCTTGTGAAGGGTGCGCCGGGTACGCATACGCAGAACCAGCTAGTTCCGTGCATGCGCACCCGGTGCACATGCGCACCCTCCACGAGGCCGGAGAGCGAAGGGGCGCCAAAATAATGTTCGCTTACCATTTTACATTAACTTAGTCCGACCCTGATTGCAAACTCTCTCCTACAAGGGTAGAAGATCTCAAATAGAAATTCTTATTATTGATATATTTTTGTCTTCAAAATACTACAATCACTATTGTGAAGACAACATACTTATGTTTATTGTAGAGTTTTGTTTATTGTATCTTGTACAAACGGTGAAATATATGCTTGGTACTGTTCGGCTTTAGAAACAGTGGACCTGTTTGTCTTGTTGGTCTCAGGGAACCCGTATCTTTTAGTTTAGAACTTAAGTAAGCCATCATCGCAACCAGGCCCTTAATAACTATTAAAATAATAACAGCGTTTAAAAGCGTATGGGCTTTGGATAATCTATATATAGTCAATAAAACAGGGGCCCGCACGTTCCTCAAAACATTTCCACTTCCTGAACCTACAATGTTCACATTTACAGCTCTGTGATTTGTGGGCGCAATTGGATAAAAAGCTTATTATTAGTTGTTTTCTGCGGTATTTTACTGCAGGGTTTTTTGTTTTTGTTTTAAAACGAGGGCCTTTCACCCACAACCAGACTTTGGATTCCAGCAGCTCCTTTTGTAGAATGGCTATTTATACACATTCTTCCCTTGTGCGGATTCTCTTGCAATGATTCAAGTAGATGGACTCGGAGCATGGGATGGAAGGCCTGCTGATCAAGTCTGCGGATGGCCCAAATTGGGAGGGAGAGCAAATACCCCAGAGGACAGGATCAGGACCCTAAAGGAGCTTAACAGATTGGAGAGCTTATTAGCCAAAGCCAACGCAATGAATGTCAATAGGGAGAAATGTAGGATACTACACTTTGACATAAGAATGAACTGCTCAGATCTACAAGGCTTGAATGAAAAGTAATGCCTCCACCTTTGTAACTCCTCAACAGATGGCAGTACTGGTATGCGGCAGGTACTGGCTTGTTCAGTAGACTCTTCTCTACACTTCCATTTTGGCAGGAAGCCTTAGCATTGAACGATTGTGTTGTTAAAGTGCGATGCATGGAACCCTGCGCAGACGGTCAGTCAATGCAACTTAAGCAACATGCAGTCATTGAATTCTTTAAACGTACTCACCCAACGACGCACACTATTCACATCAAAACAATCACCGTAAACAGCTTGCATTCTCTGATGAATCTCCTCTGGGACTGTGGCGCAGCTGGCTGGGAGTCAGCTGCATTAAGATCACTACTGAGTGAAGGTCATGAGTTCGAAGCCAACCCGGGTCGGAGTGAGCTTCCGACCAAAATTGTGTAGCTTGTTATTGACCTTTGCAGCCCGAAAGACAGTTGCATCTGTCAAGTAGGAAATTTAGATACCACTTTGTGGGAGGCTAATTTAACGGATTTATACGGCCATAAAAATCTCCAGGAAGTATGCAAAGAATGAGGAAGCAACAGCTTCCCTGGTGGCCAGAAGCTAGAATGCTAAATAGCCTCTGAGTGTCTGTCTATATGTGTTGTGTGTCTGTGGCATTGAATGTTTGCCATGTATATGTACATTGTAATCCGCCCTGAGTCTCCTGCAGGGTGAGAAGGGCGGAATATAAATACTGTAAATAAATAAATAAAATTAAATGGGGTGACACCTTCTGCTGTCAAGAATTCAATTCAAAGAAGAATGCAAAATGCAATGGCTCAGATGTCATGCTCAGAAAAGTTACTTTTATGGAACAACCCAATAGGAACCACTTCTGCAGGAAGGTAACAGCACTTCATGCAGTCATGCAAGCCACATGACCTCAGAGGTGTCTACGGACAATGCTGGCTCTTCGGCTTAGACGTGGAGATGAGCACCAACCCCAGAGTTGGACACGACTAGACTTAATGTCAGGGGAAAACCTTAACCTTAACCTTATGTTTACTTATACCTCACTTTTTCTCTCCACAAGGAGACTCAAAGCGGCGGCAGCTTCCAGAATACTCAACAGAGAACATCATCTTTGTCCAGAGATTTGAAAAATATTTTCTTTGGACTACAGCACCCAAAATCCCCAGCCAACATGAGCACTTGCATTCTCTCACTGAAGTACACAGATCTTGCAGAAGGTTAAGGAACATCTACATGGCAATGTCAATATGGCACAGATGCAGATTATTCAAGTAAAATTGATTTATGACTTTATGGAGTGTGCAATTGCTGTCATGTGGCTTCAAGTCTTTCCCAACTTATGGCAATTCTAAAAATGGGCTGAGAGTATGTGATTTGGTGCGGCATCATCCCTCTTTGGCAGAGAAGGCTTTGTAAAACCACAATTCACAGTATTCCATTGGATTGAGTTATGCAAATTCAAGCAGTCTCAAACTGCATTAGCTTTGCAGTGCAGATGCACCTCTGCTAACAAATATATTGGTTCAGCATTCCCCCAAATACCAGATTCGAAATCCCAAACCCGCAATGGGACCCAGACTGCCAAGAAATGGTTATTTGCTCATCTGTAATTACTATTTTCAAATTGAAGAAGAGTGGTGGGCCAGCTTGGTCTCTCAAAATGCCCAAGTATCTTTGCGGGTGGCTTTGACAATTTAAAACGTATTTAGTTGCTTCGGGATTTGTGCAATTTGCATCTCATTTGCATCGAGGGGGGTAATGCCAAACCACATTCTGCTGGCCCTTTTTCTTTTGCTTTCCATTGTTCCTATAATTACGTAAAAAGAGATGTTTTGCTTAAGAAAATATCACAAACGACTGACCTCCGGGCCTCTCGAATTCTGAAAACTTTATTTAGAGTAGACAGTGCCTGAAAATGTGGTGCTGGATGCAGTTAGTTAACCGCTGAAGTCACATATTTGAATTTTCCTACAAGAAGAAAGTGAGTATTTCAAGGGAAAAGACAAACCAAATGGGCAGGAAAACTCAGCCATTCCTTATAAAGGCCAAAAACTGGATGATGATGATGATGATAATTAATGCACTTTATTTATATTCTGTTCTATCTCCCTGAGGGGACTCAAAGCGGGTTACAACATACACAGATAGGCAAACATTCAATGTCTTTAATACAGTGGAGTAAAAAATCACATAAAAATACAAAGAATAGAAGTAAAGGCTTTCTGGCCATGGGGAGGTGCTCTTGTTCCATTTCCAAGCCAAGGAGCCTGTAGAGTCGACACATCTCCTGGTCGTATGACTTTCCTGCCGTAGCAGTACCTATTGATCTACTCAAGTTTTTTGCAAATTGTTAGGTTTGCAGGATCTAAGGATAACAGCGGACGCTCACCCCGACCTGCAGATTCGAATTGCCAACATTTAGGTCAGCAGATTCAACAGCGCAACGGTTTAACCATAAGAACATAAGAACATAAGAAGAGCCATGCTGAATTGGACCTCAGCCCATCTAGTCCAGCATTCTGTATCACACAGTGGCCCACCAGTTGTACACGGGGATCTCGAGCAGAAGGGAGGGCAAAACCCTGAACTGCTCCCGACCCCCACAACCAGTACCCAGGGAAATCCTGCCTACCTCAACCAACTCCGAGGTGGCACTTGAATGTCCTTTTCAGTAACTACCGATACACTTGGTATCCATGAATCTGTCTAATCCTGCCTTGAAGTTGTTCAGGCTGACAGCTGTCACAACCTCTTCTGGAAGTGAGTTCCATAACCCAATGACCCTCTGGGTGAAGAAATATTTCCCTTTATTAGTCCTAATTTTCCTACCTTGGAGCTTTAGGGAGTGCCCTCTAGTCCTAGTTTTGGGTGACAGAGAAAATATTTTTTCTTTATTCACCTTTTCTATCCCATGCATGATTTTATAAACTTCCATCAAGTCACCTCTTAAACGCCGTCTTTCAAGGCTGAAAAGACCAAGGCGTTGCAACCTGGTTTCATAAGGAGCCGCTCCATCCCTTGGATCATTCTTGTTGCCCTTTTCGGTACCTTTTCCAGTTCCGTTATATCCTTCTTAAGGTGCGGAGACCAGAATTGTACACAATACTCCAAATGTGGCCTTACCATCGATTTGTAGAGAGGTAATACAACATTTGCTGACCTATTTTCGATTCCCTTTCTGATCATGCCTAGCATAGAATTTGCTTTTTTCACTGCTGCTGCGCACTGGGTTGACATCTTCATGGAGCTGTCCACGAAAAACCCCAAGATCCCTTTCCTGGTTTGTCTCGGAAAGCTTTGACCCCATCAATTGGTAGGTGTAGTTGGGGTTCTTTGCCCCGATGTGCATGACTTTACACTTGTTTAGGTTAAAATGCATTTGCCACTTTGTTGCCCATTCACTCAATTTCGAGAGATCTTTCTGGAGCTCTTTACAATCAGTTTCATTTTTAACTACCCTGAACAATTGAGTGTCGTCTGCAAACTTTGCTACCTCAGAATTCACTCCTACATCCAGATCATTAATGAATAAATTAAAAAGTAACGGACCCAAAACTGAACCTTGGGGTACGCCACTTCTCACCTCTTTCCACCCAGAGAAATGTCCGTTTATTACCACCCTTTGTTTCCTACAGTTTAGCCAGGTTCCAATCCAGGACAAGACCTGCCCCCTGATTCCATGGCTGAAGAGCTTATTTAGGAGCCTTTGGTGAGGGACTTTGTCAAAAGCCTTTTGAAAGTCAAGGTAAACAATATCGACTGGGTACCCTTTATCTATGTGTTTATTTACACCCTCAAAGAATTCTAACAAGTTAGTAAGACATGATTTGCCTTTGCAGAAACCATGTTGATTTTCTTTCAGCAATGCCTGTTCTTCTATGTGCCTAGTAATTTTTCTTTAATAATGGTTTCCATCACTTTTCCATCATAACCCACTGCACCACCACCAAGAACCCACTAACAAGTGGTCCAAATAAACGAAACTCAACAACATATGCGCATTTAACCTTTGTGTGTCAATTAAGAGACAAATGTGTGTGTGTGTGTGTGTGTGTGTGTCAAAACAAGTCTGTCTGTCTGTACTGTATATTTGAGTCCCCTCAGGGAGATAGAACAGAATATAAATAAAGTGCATTATATATTATTATTATCATCATCATCATCCAGTTTTTGGCCTGGTCGTATGACTTTCCTGCCGTAGCAGCACCTATTGATCTACTCAAATTTTTCAAATGTTTGCCCATGCCTGCATAGCATGTAGCCATAGAAGTTAAACTAGTTTCAAACTGCATGAATTCTATTGTGCAGATGTACTGTAAGACCCCAGATAGAGACAATTCACCTCCCATTTGGAGGAGCAGTTTGGAAGGGAGGGTAGAACATTTCCAGCCCCGAAAATTGCCTCTTGGCTCCAAACTCTGCTGTTCCTTTCCCTCCGAATGTTATTACTCCACACATGGTTTCGTTTTGGGACCAATCCTCCGCTGAGCCCAAGAATCATTGAAACTCGGAGAAAGGCTTTCTATTTACAGAGACAAACAACGACAGCAAGGCAAGATGCTCCTGTGGCCGTTCATGGTTGAAGGATCTGAACAGCCATTTCTGTAAACACAGGCCACTCTGATTCAGAAATGAATAAAATAATAATTACCAAGGGGAAAAATGGAGGAATACGAAATAAAAGAATATTGCTGCCAGGGCTGGTGACCTTGGTTGCCAAAGTTCAGTTCAAAACAATTGCATGGTGGGTTGTTGGGTTTTTTTGTTTTTTGTTTTTTGTTTTTTGCAGCTTTGTTCTTTTTCTTTCTACAACTTCTCCATGATATGGGAACAAAAATATAACTCTCCAAAATGCAAACTATGCTGGCTATTATTGAACTCTCTCTCTCTCTCTCTCTCTCTCTCTCTCTCTCTCTCTCTCTCTCTCTCTCTCTCTCTATATATATATATATATATATATATATACACACACACACACACACATACACACACACACAAGTGCGGATTGCTGGCATCGTATATTTCTGCCGCTTCTGTAATTGCTCATTTGTATTGAGATTCAGTAGGCCGCTTGTCGATGGATGTCCAGAACCAGCAGCATCCACCACGGTCCTTTTTATCCTGGGCGACAACCGAGCCAGTATAGACTTCGTTTTGGTTTGTTTCTCCATAGTGCTAATAGGTTAGGCAGGCCTGGATCAGCTGATTGTGCCACCCGAGGCCAGACTTTGGAAGCACCGCCCCAGCCCAGGGGGCGGGGCCGCTTGCGGGGGGCGCCGCCGCTTGCAGGGGTCGGGGACCTCCTTCCTCCTTAGTTGATGATGCCAGAGAGGAGGGGCGGCGGCGAGGCGCTTAATCCCGGGGGGTGGCGTTGCCATAGCTACAGATCCCATGAAGGCTGCGGGAACGGCGCACTCCGAGGCGGCGTTGGCTTGGGCGGCTTCAGGATGAGAGCGAGAAGAGCCGAGGAGGAGGAGCAGCGGCGGTGGCCGGAGCCCTGCGCGAGCCTTGTCCTCCTCCACCTCGGCGCCTCCTTCCCCTCTGCCGCTGCTGCCGGGGCTCCTGCCGCTACCACCGCCGCCGCCCAGGAGCAGCCGCGCCAGAGAGGAGGAGCGCCAGAGAGGAGGAGCGGCGAGGCTTCTCGCCGCCCTTTCCTCTCCGGCATGGCTTGACCACGCCAAAGAGGATGGGCGGCGAGCATTCTCCCCGCCCCTTTCTCCCTGGCGTGGCTTCACCACGCCAGAGAGGAGGAGCAGCGAGGCTTCTCCCCACCCCCTCCTCCTTGGCGTGGCTTCACCATGCCAGGGAGGAGGGGCGGTGAGGCTCTCGCCACCTCCTCCTCCCTGGCGAGGAGGGGGCGGCGGGAAGCCGCGTCTAGGGCCTATGGCGCTCCACGGGCAGGCGCAGGAGCACCAGGACATCAATTTTTTTTAAAAAAACTTTTTTTTTATTTTGGGGGTTCGGATCCGCTGCCCCTCCCCCCCAAGGCTGCCGCCCGAGGCCATGGCCTCGGGTGGCCTTGTGGGTAATCCGGACCTGGGGTTAGGTGCTCTTAGTTCCACTCCTCAGCTGAGACCTCTCTGACTTGATTGGACATGCTGGTAGTTACACAAGCTCCCCAACACAACAAGGTGCAGGCCAGGATTACCCATAAGGCCAACCCTAGGGGTGCAAGCCTGGGGGGGGGGGTGCAGATCACAGACCAAAAATAAATATAAAATTTTTGAAACAAATAAAAACGCAACACGCATGGAGATGAGGAAGGAAGGATACCGGAGTTCCTCCTTTTTGGCGCAACCCCTGCCCCTTCCTGAATACCAGCCCCTGCCTCTGCTATTGTTGTGCAAACGGTGTATGCACAGGGGCTCTCGACACTACATCGACAGGAGGAACAATTAACTCCCTCAATGCCGACAGCATCCACTTGCTGGCTCCTTCAGTGCAAGTACAGGAAACTCCATTGCGCAGTCTGCGCATGCCCTAACACCATGAAAGCTGATATTCCTACTCCAACACAAGGAGGAGACTCCTCCTTACTGGAGAGAGAAGTGCAACTGCCGGCTACAGCACATGCGCAAACCCCAGTACAGGAGAGAAGCCCAACGCGAAAAGCCCCGGTATCGGGGAGAAGCGCAGCATCGGTACAGCTGCTGACTACAATGCATGTGCAATCCCCAATACCGAGTAGGAGCCAAGTGCCTCAAGCCCCGGTATCGGGGAGAAGGCTCCGCCCCCCATGCCTGCATCCATAGTGCCTGCCGAGAGGGAAACTCCTGTGGCGGACCTAGTGGGGCCATACCAGATGCAGGGCCCTAAGGGGGACGAGCGGATGAAAGGATGGGGGTGTTGCGATAGAGGTTGGTTTAAAGGGGGCGTAATTCCAAAGTGTGGCCTAGGGCGCAAAAAGGTGTTAATCTGGGACTGACAAGGTGGCACCTATTGGGGATGCCATCGGGGGGGGGGGGGCTAACTCAGCTGCTGCAAGAAAATCGCACAGACGGACTACAAACAGAGGCACAACTCTGTGGCCCAAATGATTCATTTGAACTTATGTCACAAATATCACCTGCCAGTAGTAAAGAATTCATGGGATCATAAACCAGAAAAGGGAATGGAAAATAAACACGCAAAAATACTGTGGGACTTTCGAATCCAAAATGACAAAGTTTTGGAACACAACACACCAGACATCATGATTGTGGAAAATAAAAAAGTTTGGATTATTGATGTCGCCATACCAGGTGACAGCAGCATTGAAGAAAAACAACAAGAAAAACCCAGCCGTTATCAGGACCTCGAAATCGAAGAGCAAAGGCTCTGGCATAAACCAGTACATGTGGTCCCAGTGGTAATAGGCCCACTGGGTGCCGTGCCAAAAGATCTCAGCCGTCATTTGGAAACAATAAATATTGACAAAATCACGATTTGTCAACTACAAAAGGCCACCTGACTTGGATCTGCATGCATCATTCGAAAATACATCACACAGTCCTAGACGTTTGGGAAGTGTTCGACTTGTCATTTTGTGACATGAAATCCAGTATATATATCTCATTTGCCGTGACATTCTGTGTTTTTGTGCCAGTAAAATAGTAATAATAATAACAACAATATATTCACTATGTAATATGATTTTTGTTCCTGGGTTAGAAATGTCATTTCCTAATTGGTTCTATCACGAAGACATGGGAAAAGTTTATTAAACTGCACAAACTTTGTGCAGGGACATCCTGCACATCCTTGTGGAGGGACATGCTGCTAGAGCACATTTCGCTCTAGTTTTTCAATGACTATCTCACACAGCCTCAAGAGGGGGAGGAAGTCAGGTTGTTATCTAATGACTGCGCCTTGCTGGGATGCGAGTGCAAATCCACATCCATTTAAGGAGCTTCTAGGTTTTTTTCTTTCTCTTTCTCCCGCTCCTTCCCCGAAGCGTCAAGAGGAAAAGAATGACACATTCCCTTAACTCACTCATTGCCAAACTCAATTGCCAAAGCAACACATATGTGCAACCAGTATTCATGTGAAGCCAGGACTTGCAGGGATTTTTTTAATTTTTTTTATAGCCTGGACAATAACATCTGCCATCCTGCTCAGCTTTTCTGATCACATATGAGCTTGGGTTCAAGAAAGGGGACTCATGGGCCATGAAGTCCAACATTTGCAAATATTATCATTATTATGCTTATTTATAGCCCACTTTTTCTCTCCATACGGAGACTCAAAGCGGGAACAAATTGAATGTGTAGATATAGAAAGGGTGACACCTAGCTTGTAAACAGCCCATGTGTAAGGGATCTAAAAGACCCCTTCCAATCCGGCTTCCATTCTGGGCATGGGACGGAGACGGTTCTGGTCTCCATCTCGGATGAGTTGCGCTGCCAGCTGTATCAAGGCGGGTTGGCACTGCTTGTGTTATTGGACCTCACAGCAGCGTTTGACACTGTCGATTACGATCTATTGACCCACCGCCTTGCCGGGGCCGGGGTTAGGGGGATCGCCCTTAATTGGGTGTCCTCCTTCCTCCGGAACCGGCTGCAGCGAGTGAGAAGGGGTGAGGCTGTCTCCGAGGGTTCCCCGCTTCATTGCAGGGTCCCTCAGGGGGCAATCCTCTCCCCTCTGTTATTTAACATCTACATGCAACCACTTGCCCAGCTGGTGCGCAGCTTCGGGCTTGGGTGCCGTCAGTACGCTGATGACACCCAGCTCATTCTGAAGATGGACGGCCGGGCCGAATCCGTACCCGATAATTTCCATCACTGCCTTGAAGCCGTTACTGGATGGCTGCGGGCCAGTAGGTTGAAGGTGAATCCGGCTAGGGATGTCCAGCTTCTAACCCTGGACGGCATGACCTTACATCCGTCGTCTTCTATTAAGAACCTCGGGGTAACCCTGGACCCTCTGTTGTCGATGGAGGCACATGTCTCCACCGTCAGCAGAGTGGCATTTTTCCACCTCCGCCAGGTAAGGAAGCTGGCCCCCTATCTGTCCCGCTGCAACCTAGCCACAGTGGTCCAAGCCACGATCGTCTCAAGGCTAGACTACTGTAATGTTCTGTACATTGGCCTACCTCTGTTGGTGATCTGGAAACTCAAGCTGGTGCAGAACGCTGCAGCCCGCCTCCTTACGGGGAGTGCGGTGAGCGCCCACATCACACCCATCCTGCGCAAACTGCACTGGCTTCCGGTAGAGTGCCGGATCACCTTCAAAGTGTGTCTTGACTTTTAAGGCCTTACATGGTCTGGGGCCAGTGTACCTGCGGGACCACCTCACCCCATATTATCCCACCAGATCACTGCGTTCGGAGGAACAGAACCTCCTGGTCATCCCCTCCCCTAAAGTGTATCGCTTGACGGCAACCCATCGGCGGGCCTTTTCAATAGTGGCTCCAACACTTTGGAACTCATTGCCCGCCGACGTTCGCGCTATCCAGGACATTCTCCCATTCCGGAAAGCATGTAAGACCCTGCTTTTCCAGCAGGCTTTCGGAGCTGGATGAGCTGCAGTTCTATTGCATGTCGCCTCCTGCACTCAATTGCTTAACTGTTTATTCTGCGCCACACTGTGTCTAGTGTGTGGCTTACTATGTTTTTAGATATGTTTTAACTGGATTTTTATTTTTACTGAGTATGAATTTTTATTATATGCAGTTAGCCGCCCCGAGCCTTCAGGGAAGGGCGGCGGATAAGTATGAATAAATAATAAATAAATAAATGATAAATAAATAAAAGTCTTAACAGACCATAAGCTAGACATGAGCCAACAGTGTGATGCAGCAGCTAAAAGGGCCAATGCAATAATAGCTCTGTCAATAGGACTACAATTACCTGAAGGTATCTGGCTCTTTAACTGGAGGTAATAGAACACCCTTTGCTCTAACAGGGAATTTTATTACTGCATAGAACAAGCACAGGCAGACTTCGGCCCTCCAAAGTGTTTTGGACTTCAACTCTCACAATTCCTAACAGGCTCAGCCCCTTCTATTTTTCTTCTCCCTTTCCGCTTAAGTGGCTAAGGAGGAAAAGGAAGGGGCTCGAGGCTGTTAGGAATGGTGGGAGTTGAAGTCCAAAACACCTGGAGGGCCAACGTTTGCACATACCTGTACTAGAATATAAACTGTCTGAGAGTTTGCTGAAGTCTCCTTCTCTGGATGTTTTTAAGAAGAGGCTGTTGCTTTGTCCATCCAACTAAAACTGAGTAGAATATATACAAATGGCAGATCAATGAAGTAATTGACATCAATTTTTAATTTTCTTAATTTTTAACAATATAATAAATGAGCATAAAACCAAAGGATCAATAGATACCACAGAGATATTATAAACCAATAGGACACGAAACCTATATTGGTCATCACAAAACGTCTAGGGAGTCAAGAAACTCTATGTAGGGGGGGGGAGAGAGGGGTTGCGTGGTGGGGTTGATTGAAGTCTGTGTCTACTGTATGTATTGTCTTTATTCTCCTTGAGTCTCTATTGTCCCCTTTGTGATACGCGTTGTCTGACTACGATTGTGGACGTATGTTTGTATACATGTTGTTTGTCTTCTTTTTATCTGCAATAAAAACTTTTTTAAAAAAACTGAGTAGAAAATGTTGACAATTTCTGCTCCCTTGGCAGCCACGTCTCCACAAAAGTCAACATTGGCACTGAAATACAACACCACCTGAGCTCTGCAAGTGCAGAATTCTTCCGAATGAAGCAGAGAGTGTTTGAGGACCGGGACATCCGTAGGGAGACCAAGGGGCTTGTTTATAAAGCCAATGTCCTCCCAATCCTGCTATACACCTGTGAAATGTGGACTGTCTACAGCAGGGCTGCCCAGGAAGTCGATCGCGAACAACCAGTCGATCCCGGGACCGAAGGAGGTCGATCCCAGCCGGATGGGGCTTCTCAGAGGGGGGCGGAGCCAGGTCACACCAAGCCCCGCCCCTCCCCCGCCATCCTCAAGCCTGGAGAAGCTGCTGGGAGTGCTGAAGCCAGACGGGGGTGGAGCCAGGTCACGCCAAGCCCTGCCCCTCTCCCAACTTCGGCACTCCCAGCAGCTTCTCCAGCTTTGAGGAGGGTAGGGCCAAGCCAGCCTTGTGCTAGCTATGCCACCACTGGCTTGGCATTTCCATCCTCAAGCCTGGAGAAGCTGCTGGGAGTGCCGAAGCCAGAAGGGGGCGGAGCCAGGTCGCGCCAAGCCCTGCCCCCTCTCCCAACTTCGGCACTCCCAGCAGCTTCTCCAGCTTTGAGGAGGGTAGGGCCAAGCCAGCCTTGTGCTAGCTATGCCACCACTGGCTTGGCATTTCCATCCTCAAGCCTGGAGAAGCTGCTGGGAGTGCCGAAGCCAGAAGGGGCGGAGTCTGGTCCCACCAAGCCCTGCCCCAGCCCCACCCCCTCCAGCCTTGAGGAGATAGGTAGATCTTTCTGACTTGGTTTTATTATAAGTAGCTCGCATGCTGAAAAAGTGTGGGCACCCCTGGTCTACAGATATCATACGCAGCTCCTGGAACGATTCCATCAGCTCTGCCACAGTTTTTAAGGCTGGCTTTGAGCCCATCTTTAAATCTCTTTTCCTGTCTTCCAACTTTCTGTTTTCCTTTCTTCAATTCGGAGTAGAGTAACCGCTTCGGAGATGGTAATCGGGCATCCGGACAACGTGGCCGGTCCAGCAGAGGCAATGGTGGAGGAGCATCGCTTCAATGCTGGTGGTCTTTGCTTCTTCCAGCACGCTGACATTTGTCTGCCTGTCTTCCTAAGAAATTTGCAGGATTTTCGGAGGGAACACTGATGGAATCCTTCCTGGAGTTGAATGTAACATCTGTAGATAGTCCACATTTTGCAGGAATATCGCAGGGTTGGGAGAACAATTGCTTTATAAACAAGTACCTTGGTCTTCCTACGGATGTCCCGGTCCTCAAACACTCTCTGCTTCATTCAGAAGAATGCTGTATTCGCAGCGCTCAGGCAGTGTTGTATTTCGGTGTCAATGTGGACTTTTGTGGAGAGGTGGCTGCCAAGGTAGCAGAAATGGTCAACATTTTCTAATGTTACACCATTAAGTTGTATTTATGGCATTGCAGACAGATTGCAGAACAGGCATTGCTGAAAGAAAATCAACATGGTTTCTGCAAAGGCAAATCATGTCTTACTAACTTGTTAGAATTCTTTGAGGGTGTAAATAAACACATAGATAAAGGGTACCCAGTCGATATTGTTTACCTTGACTTTCAAAAGGCTTTTGACAAAGTCCCTCACCAAAGGCTCCTAAATAAGCTCTTCAGCCATGGAATCAGAGGACAGGTCTTGTCCTGGATTGGAACCTGGCTAAACTGTAGGAAACAGAGGGTGGTAATAAACGGACATTTCTCTGGGTGGAAAGAGGTGAGAAGTGGCGTACCCCAAGGTTCAGTTTTGGGTCCGTTACTTTTTAATTTATTCATTAATGATCTGGATGTAGGAGTGAATTCTGAGGTAGCAAAGTTTGCAGACGACACTAAATTGTTCAGGGTAGTTAAAAATGAAACTGATTGTAAAGAGCTCCAGAAAGATCTCTCGAAATTGAGTGAATGGGCAACAAAGTGGCAAATGCATTTTAACCTAAACAAGTGTAAAGTCATGCACATCGGGGCAAAGAACCCCAACTACACCTACCAATTGATGGGGTCAAAGCTTTCCGAGACAAACCAGGAAAGGGATCTTGGGGTCTTGGTGGACAGCTCAATGAAGATGTCAACCCAGTGCGCTGCAGCAGTGAAAAAAGCAAATTCTATGCTAGGCATGATCAGAAAGGGAATCGAAAATAGGTCAGCAAATGTTGTATTACCTCTCTACAAATCGATGGTAAGGCCACATTTGGAGTACTGTGTACAATTCTGGTCTCCGCACCTTAAGAAGGATATAACGGAACTGGAAAAGGTACAGAAAAGGGCAACAAGAATGATCCAAGGGATGGAGCGGCTCCCTTATGAAACCAGGTTGCAACGCCTTGGTCTTTTCAGCCTCGAAAGACGGCGTTTAAGAGGTGACTTGATCGAAGTGTATAAAATCATGCATGGGATAGAAAAGGTGAATAAAGAAAAATTATTTTCTTTGTCACAAAACACTAGGACTAGAGGGCACTCCTGAAGCTCCAAGGTAGGAAAATTAGGACTAATAAAGGGAAATATTTCTTCACCCAGAGGGTCATTGGGTTATGGAACTCACTTCCAGAAGAGGTTGTGACAGCTGTCAGCCTGAACAACTTCAAGGCAGGATTAGACAGATTCATGGATACCAAGTGTATCGGTAGTTACTGAAAAGGACATTTAAGTGCCACCTCGGAGTTGGTTGAGGTAGGCAAGATTTCCCTGGGTACTGGTTGTGGGGGTCGGGAGCAGGTCAGGTTTTGCCCTCCCTTCTGCTCGAGATCCCCGTGTACAACTGGTGGGCCACTGTGTGATACAGAATGCTGGACTAGATGGGCTGAGGTCCGATTCAGCATGGCTCTTCTTATGTTCTTATGTTCTTAGATTGCCTGGTGTCTGCTGGAAGAGCACTTTGGTTTTCTCGATGTTCAATGACAGGCCGAGCTTCTCGTATGCTTCTGCGAGATTTATTGAAAAATATAGCAAATTGTGCTGCAGAATGTCTCACCAAAACAAAGTTTTGCAGTTTAATATACTGTACTTCTTCCCCATGATTTTATGATAGAACCAATTAGGAAATGATATTGATAACCCAGGAAAAAAGATTATGTTACATAGTGTTGTTGATGATGTTGTTACCATTGCATAAATAACAGTTAATGGGTTATCTCCCGATTGCAAATGACAACCAATACAACCCCAAGCAGAAAAGGAAGTATTACTTTTCGGCCTTGTTTTGACTTCAAGCAGAAGACAAAGCCTTCTGGCCGGGCTCCATGCAGGGAGGGTGGCATTGGCTCAAGAAGGCTCCCTGCCGCACTTCCAGCTGTCAGCGAGGTGCCCACGCAACACATGCAAACAGGTGATCAATTGCACATCGAGGCCCAGGCAGTATTTCTGGACAAGAATCAACATGTTTGCACCTGTTTTGCACTTCGTCAGCTTTTCAAACCAGACACTAGAGAGGATGCAGAGGATTTGTTAGTAAGAGAGAAGAAAAAAGTTGGTGTTCACTAGAAATGGGTTTGCCTTGATTTCCACCCTCAGTCTATCCCTGCAAAAACATCTCTTTTTGGGTTGCAACTCCCAGAATCGCCCCTTCCCCAGGTTGTAGATGTGGGATGGTGATTCCTGGCTTGAAAACAGTCCGTCTGGAAGGGATCAAAGTGTCTTAGAGCAGTGTTTTTCAACATTTTTTTTGAGCCGCAGCACATTTTTTACCTTTACAAAATCCCGGGGCACATCACCAACCAAAATGACACAAAATGACACTCTAACACAGTAATACATATAGTTAATATGTTTTTAAATGTATTTATACACTCACTTAGTGTGAAACCTGGGCCTGTTTCGATGCTGGGAGTTATAGTTCACCCGCAATCAAAGAGCATTCTGAACTCCACCAATGATAGAATGGAATCAAACTTCCCACACAGAACTCCCATAACCAAGAGAAAATACTATAAGTTTGGTGGGCATTGACCTTGAGTTTTGGAGTTGTAGTTCACCTATATCCAGAGAGCACTGTGGACTCAAACAATGTTGGATCAGGACCAAACTTGCCATGAATACTCAATATGCCCAAATGAGAACACAGATAGAGTTTGGGGAAAATAGACCTTGACATTTGAGAGTTACAGTTTCTGGGATTTATAGTTCACATACAATCAAAGAGCATTCTGAAACCTGAGACAAGGCCTGCTCCCCTTCCTTCTTCTCACCCTCCCGTCGTGTGAGGGGGGGGGGGGGCTGTAGCACCGCACACGCTTCCTGCCCGTTCTTTTATTTGGGCCTCCTCCGCTGCGCTACAAAATGCCGCCAGCGAGAGCGCAACAAGAGGAACCGCTTTGCCCCTTCCTCACCTCATCCTATCAGAAAGCAGGAAGCGCCGGCAGCAGAGCATGGCCAACCGCTGCCACTCAAAGCAGGCCTGGCCCCGCCCATTCGCTCCTTCTGCCTGCGCATGCGTGACTCTCCCCTCCCCTGCCCCGCCCTCACGCCGCCTCCTCCTCCTCCTTCGCGCTGACTGGCCTATAGCCAGCCACCAATGGCTCCTGCAGCAGCCATGACGGGACTCCTTCGCCTCGCGCTCTTTCAGGCTGCCGCCCTCCCCTTCGGCCTACTACCTAGCAATCTTTAAACCAAGGCCTTTGACTATCGCACTCAGCACTAAGAAGGGGAAGTAAATAAGATTTGCAGAAGGGGAGGGGGGGAGCCTCGGGGAAAGGCGTGATGCGCACCTCTTCCTTCCCTTCTTGTGCATGCCAATTTCCCAAGGCACACCTGAGGATCGCTCACGGCATACTAGTGTGCCGCGTCACACCGGTTGGGAAACACTGTCTTAGAGGACCACAAGCTTGACATGCGACAACCATGTGATGAAGCTACTAAAAAAGCAAATGTGATTCTAGGCTCCATCAATAGGAGGATTGTGTTGACATCGAGGGAAAACATAGTTTCACTCTATTCTGCTTTGGTCAGACATCTTCCCCTGGAATAACATTGTGGCCAGGCCTGGGCACCACAATTCAAGGAGGATACGGACAAACTGGAAAGTGTCCAGAAAAAGGAGACCAAAATGGGCAAAGGTTTGGAAGCCAAGCCCTATGAGGAGAAGCCCAAGGAGTTGGGTCTGTTTAGCCTGAATAACATTAGAATCAAAGAATGCTAGAGTTGAAAGAGACCTCGTGGGCCATCCAGTCCAACCCCATTCTGCCAAAAAGAAGGAAAATCGCATTCAAAGCACCCCTGACAGATGGCCATCCTGCCTCTGTTGAAAAGCCAAGAACAGGGCTGCCCAACAGGCAGCCCTGGGGCCGTATATGGCCCCCGAGCCCCTTCCCTCCGGCCCCCTAACTTGTTTTAATAAAATACAAATTAAAAATTAAAAATTAAAAAAAATACCTACTTCCGGGTTTAGGCAAGCATCGCGAGTCTACGCCAGCCACAGACGGGATTAGAGGGATGTCGAAATCCCGTCTGTGGCTGCGTAGTCTCGCGATAGCTGCCGAAATCTCGGGTCCCGCAGGATTTGCGGCCGGCCTGGGTGCGCGCCTCCTCCTCCCTCGCGGCTGCTTCCAGGCGAGCCCCCATTCCCTCAGAGAGAGGGAGGAGGGGAGTGAGGCAGGGAAAGACCCTCCTGGCTCCGTCCTCTTCCTGTGGAGGGCCCTCGCTTCCCGCCCCGCGGATGGGAGAGCTGCCGCGCCCGGCCTGAGCTTGGCCTCGGCTCCAGCAGGGCTCTTTGGGGACGGCGTCGTCGTTGGCGCTTCGGCCCTGTGGCGGGGCTCCCGCAGTATGGGTAAGGAAAGGCCTGGCTCGAATCAATCAATCTAAAAACAGTGGGACGTTGGGTGAGGGGGGGAGGGGTCCCTCAGCGGCGGTTTCCTTGGCGACGCTTTCTTCCCCTCCTCTGCGTCCCCTCTCCCTTGTTGTGCTGCCTTCCCCCGCGTGCAGGGCGCAACATGGCTTCCTTTGTGCCTGCCCCCGCGGCTTGTTTTCCCTTCAGGGAGGGAGGGAGCTCTTTGGGCCTCCTCCACCCGCCTCTGGGAAAGGAGGCCCCATCAAGCCCTGCGACGGAATTGAGGTGTTTGGTTTTTTTGGTGTGTCCCAATTTGAGTGTGGACTCAAATAACTCAAAGGTATTAGGAAGCATTTCCCCAAATCCACCAGTGTTCCCATTTGGGTATATTGAGTATTCATGCCAAGTTTGGTCCAGATCCATCATTATTTGAGTCCACAGTGCTCTCTGGATGGAGGTGAACTACAACTCTACAACTCAAGGTCAATTGTAAGTAAATTGGGGGCGAAGCTGGGGGAGGGGCGGGGGCAGAGCTGGGGAGGGGGCGGAGCTGGGGGGGGCGGAGCCTGGGGTGGAGGCAGACCTTTCGGCCCTCCAGGCGATCAGTGACCGGAATTCCGGCCCTTGGGCCCGTAGAAGTTGGACAGCCCTGGCCTAGAAGGAGCCTCCACCACACTCTGGGGCAGAGAGAGAGAGAGAGAGAGAGAGAGAGAGAGAGAGAGAGAGAGAGAGTTCTACTGCCAAACGGCTCTCACAGTTAGGAAGTTCTTCCTAACTGTGAGAGTTGTTAATGCCACATTTGTTTCCTCATCCTCTGTCTACCTGGAAATTTGTCAGCAGCATCAGCAGGAGAGTGAAGGTCGGTTGGAATTCCACAGACGTTTGGTGTTTCCAGTAAATCATGCAACCCAGCTTGAGGAGGAAAGAACAAATCTCATCCAAGCTGTTTTACAATAGGGTGGAGAATCTACAGTCTCCATATTCATAAATCCATACATAATTGGATGTAAGCCTCTAGAATCCATATTTGGCAGCACATTGTGAATAAAAGGGACAGCAGATTAGCCTACCACAACAGCCGCCTCATCTACCATATTAAAAAATATAAATATTTATCCACTTTGCCAACTTAACAAAACTCTAATAATGCCAAGCAGGGCCGTAGCCAGGATTTTGTTTCGGAGGGGCTGAGTTTGGTTCGGGGGGCTGAGACTGGGTGGAAGAGGGTCTACCCTAGCAAACCTTTTGTATTGTTATCCCAATAACCCCATTAATGTGGGATATAATGAGCACGGTGATCAGATCATGATATGAATAAACATAACAGTTTAAATAATGTACCAGTAAGGCCTTTTCGCGGACCACCCTGAGAATTTCGGGGGGCTGAAGCCCCCTTAGCCCCCCTGGCTACATGCCTGATGCCAAGGATATCTTGAACGTAAACTGCCAATTGTTGGGAATCGGCCTGTGTTTGTGTTTCAGGATCATGATGCTTCTGATGTGGGCAATAATAAGGGAAACGAGAGAAATGATGGTGCCGAGGCTGAGGTGCAAGATGGAGATGGTTTGGTCAATGATTTTCATGCAGACAAGGACAGAGAGGCCTCAGTGCAAAGGGCAGTTTCTCATGAGAATATTCCTGCTGGGCAGAGAGATGATGGTTTACTCCCTCTCTCTGTGAGCTCTCAAGATTTGGGTTTGGACAACAATCTGACACCTGGGGATTTTAATGAACAGTCAGATAAGGAGTTAAAAATAGCTGACTGGAGTTTAGCCAGGATTGGCAGCAAACTCAAGGTTTACGTTGCTCTGAAAGACTTTGTCAAATAAGAGCCAAGAGTGGGGGGAAACGAAACCAGTTTCTGGGTTTTGGGATATAAGGTTTGCTTGAAGGGAAAACCTATTAGATCAGGCATCATTTGGAAATCAAGTTCATGTGCCATGGAAATCCTGTTCAAGGGGTCTTGTTCCTGTGGTGTTGACTAGCATTGCCTGGATTGTCTTTGTATCCTGTTGATTCCTGTCTGAATTGATACTGTTTTGGATTGCTTTTATATCTTTTGTGGACATTGCTTTGTGTTACTGCATTTTTGCTGACTTAATACTTCGGAACTTTCTTACTTTCTTACAAGCATCTATTTCTACTGGCTACTTTAATAAGCTTCAATAAAAAGGATTGGATTTTCCACTCAATGCGTGGTGTTTTAAGTCAGAGGGCTTTTCCTGTCCTGGAGTGCTACACCAATAAACTCCAGCCCAATGTAGACTAAGGCTGGGTAATTGTCAATGTGGACTAATTACCAATATAGACTAAAGCAGGGATGGGCAATTATTTTTTCCAAGGGGCCACACGAGAGCCAGAAAAATATTGTGGAGGGCCGCACCTAAAGGCTGAACTACATTCTAATCTACATTATTTATTTATTGATTTGCTATATTTACTATATTACACATCATTAATATTAACATATTAATATATCAAGAAATATTCATATATTATTAGTATTAATATCATAATTATTATATTATAGTATATATACATTATAATATATTGAAATTATAACATACGATATAACATTATTATATTATATTATTTATTTATTATATTATTATATTATAATTATAAAATTATTCTAAAATAATAATAAAAACCACTAAAATTAAATTAAATTCAAGAAGACAAGGTGCGAACTAAGATGAAGGCTGACATCCTCAAGAGAGGAAGGATCCCAAGATGGAAGGGCTCAATGGCCCCAGCCCAGAGGATGGCAAAGTGGACCCAGCCGCTGCAGCAGCAGACGATCAGAGGCTGCAGGCCTCTGTCCGCTCTCGCCCCCAGCCGTTCCCCAGCTGATCGCCCTGCTATGGAGTGCCTGCCACCACCGGGCCTGCAAGGGGAGCAGTCGGCGATCTGAGGCAGCTTATTCGGCCTGGCGACCTGGAAGACGATCAAGTTTTCCGGGTCGCCAGGGCGGTCAGCCCCCGCAGGTCGCCAAGTACTCCCGCTGCAGGCCTGGATCACCTCCAAGGATTGCAGGCACTCCAAAGCCGCCGCTCCTCCAGCCTGTCTGCCGACACAGGCCCCACAGAGCCTGCAAAGGGATGGCGGCAGCGGCACCCCTTCTTCTTGGCCCCGCCCCCGACGCCCTTGTCCCCGGGCCGGACAGAATTGGCTGCCGGTTCGCATCCGGCCCACGGGCCGTAGATTGCCCACCCCTGGACTAAGGTAAGATAATTATCAAAGCAGATAATCCAGATTATTTGCTTTGAACTGGATTATATGAGCCTACACTGCCACAGAATCCAGTTCACAGCAGATAATCTGGGATCAGATCCTAGGGCAGTGTAGATGGGCATAAGGTTCCTTATTCCCTTAACATAACAATTTTATTTCTTACCCGCCTCTCCTCATGGCTGCATCTACACTGTAGCATTGATACAGTTTGATACCGCTTCAAATGCCATGGCTAAAGGCTATGGAATCATGGCATTTGTAGTTTGGTGAGACACTAGCTGGACAGCTTCTGTCGTTCCACAGCCATGGCAATTAATGTGGTGTCAAACTGCATCAATTCCACAGTGTAGATGCACCCATAGAGTAGGATTTAAACGTGCCTCCCATGTTTCACAATTAAATGTGGCATTCCCAAAGTGACAATAGCTCCCCAATCGACATGCCTTTGGCTCTGAAAGGAAAATGCTGACATGGAACATTTGGGAGCAGCCGTGCTTCTCTAACACAAACAAGGGACAAAAGCACAATTCACTGATACAGCAATTCACGGTATTCATTCAATGAACAATGCAAGTTGAGTTGCATTTATTCGAAAGGCTTGGGACCAGAAGCATTCGGGATTTTTGTTTCTAGATTCTGCAATACTTGAATTTTGCATTGAGCCATCCCAGCTAAAATGGTATCCAACTGCATTTAATTCTACAGTGTAGATGCACTCTCCCGTCAGCTACCAATTCATTATTGTATAACTATGCATTTATTTGCATTATGTATTTATTTGGAAGACATCTTTCAGCCCCTCCGCCCAAGGGACCCTCATCTTTGGCTCCTGCAGCTAATTAGTCCAGGAAACCCTAACGAGGGCAGATTACAATGCAGTCGACTGCCAAACCTAACCTCCGTTTCCTCAAAAGGAAGGGAAAAGGCCTTTTTAATTAACTCTGGCTCGTCAAAAAGGGAACGAGGGCCGAAGGGCTCCTGCCAAAACAGGATTAATCCCTTCTCTCCCCCATTAACAGCCTGCCTTCCTTGTCTTGATCATTTAAGATAAATTGAGGCTGGATCTATACTGCCTTGGACCCCAGGAACTGTTTATCCCAGGTCAACATGGCACAGTGGGTTAAAGCGCTGAGCTGCTGAACTTGCTGACCGAAAGGTTGCAGGCTCAAATCCGGGGAGCAGCATGAGCTTCTGCTGTTAGTCCCAGCTTCTGCCAACCTAGCAGTTCGAAAACATGCCAATGTGAGTAGATCAATAGGTACCTCTTTATTTATTTATTTACAGTATTTTTACCCTGCCCTTCTCAACCCCCAAGGGGGGGACTCAGTACAGCTTTGGTGGGAAGGTAATGGTGCTCCATGCCGTCATGCTGGCCACATGACCTTGGAAGCGTCTATACAGAGCCGGACGAAGGTAATTTCAAATGGTACGCAAACCTTTTGGCGGCCCCTCACTCCCCATGCACATGCACGTCAGTGGTACGCCGATGTGCGCATGGATGTGAGGGGAAGGCCAGCTAGTTCTGTGCATGCGCAGGGCCAGTTTCGTGCATGCTCGCCGGTGTGCACATGCGCAGGGCAAACTAGTTCGGCGCATGCGCCATTCACGCGGGCGCGACACCAAGTGGATGGTGACGCAAAATGCACTCCAGGAGGTCGAAAAAGAGGGCGTTTTGCAGCCGGAGGCGGGAGGCTCCGCCCCGGCTGCAAAACGTCCTCCTTTTCAGCCTTGTGGAGTGTGTTTTGCGTCACCATCCACCTGGAGTCGCACCCGCACACCGGCCCGCAGCAATGGCGGCCACAGCGGGATGCGCCCCTAGCTCACGTAGCACCCTGAGGCAGCCGCTTAATTTGCCTCCATTAAGATCCACCCCTGTCTATGGACAACGCTGGTTCTTCGACTTAGAAAAGGAGATGAGCACCAACCCCCAGAGTCAAACACAACTGAACTTAATGCCAGGGGAAAACCTTTACCTTTAACCTATCATCTGGCAGTGTAGACGCATAAAATCCAGTTCAAACCACACAATCTGGGATCCGCAGAGTCAAAGCAATGGTATTCTTCGTAGTGACCTCTGTATGCAAGAGCTGGACCATAAGGAAGGCTGTGCGAAGAAAGACAAGCACTTTTGAACTGTGGTGCTGGAGGAAAATCCTGAGAGTGCAAGAAGATCCAACCTGTCCATACTTCTGGAAATAAAGCCCGGCTGCTCATTGGAGGGAAGGATATTAGAGGCAAAGATGAAGTACTTTGGCCACATTATGAGAAGACAGGAGTCTTTGATGCTCAGGAAACTGGAAGGAAAAGGAAGAGGGGGCGGGGGTTAAGGGCAAGGTGGATGGATGGTATCCTGCAAGTGTGACCTTGAAAGAGCTGGGGGTGACCATGGCCAACAGGGAGTTCTAGTCTGGGATGGTCCAGGACAGGGGTGGACAATTAGTTTTTCACGAGAGCTAAAAATATTATGGAGGGCCGCACCTAAAGGCTGAACTACATTCTAATCTACATTATCTATTGATTTATTTACTTACTATATTTACTATATATTACACATCATTAATATTAACATATTAATATATCAAGAAATATTCATATATTATTAGTATTAATATCATAATTATTATATTATAGTATATATAAATATATAGACATTATAATATATTGAAATTATAATAATATAATATTATGTTATATTATTTATTATATTATCATAATAAAATTATTATAAAATAATAATAAAAACCACTAAAATTAAATTAAATTAAATTCAAGAAGACAAGGTACGAACCAAGATGAAGGCTGACATCCTGAAAAGAGGAAGGATCCCAAGATGGAATGGCCCAATGACTCCAGCCCAGAGGACGGCAAAGCGGACCCAGCCGCCGCCGCAGCAGAGGAGAGCAGGGCAGCAGGCCATCGGAGGCTGCAGGACTCCGCCCACTCTTGCTCCCAGCCATTCCCCAGCTAATCGCCCTGCGCGGCCAAGAAGAAGGGGTGCCACTGTCGCCATCCGACCGCGGGCTCTGTGGGGCCTGTGTTGGCAGACAGGCCAGAGGAGCGGCAGCTTTGGAGTACCTGCCATCCCTGGAGGCGATCCTGGCCTGCAAGGGGAGCACTCGGAAATCTGAGGCGGCTCATTGCTGTGGCGACCTGGAAGACGATCAAGTCATCCGAGTTGCCACAGCGATCAGCCCCCGCAGGTGGCAGAGTGCTCCCGCTGCAGGCGGGGATCGCCTCCAGGGATGGAGGCACTCCAAAGCCGCTGCTCCTCCGGCCTGTCTGCCAACACAGGCCCCACAGAGCCCGCAATCAGATGGCGGCAGCGGCACCCCTTCCTCTTGGCCCCGCCCCCGACGCCCTTCTCCCGGGACGGACAGAACCGGCTTCCGGGCTGGATCTGGCCCGCGGGCCGTAGGTTGCCCACCCCTGGTCCAGGAGGTCACGAAGAATGGGAAGCGACTGAACAAATAAACAACAACAATCTGGGATCAAATCCTAGGTTTTGATCTCCGGCAAAGGATCGCTGCCTTGTCATAGCGTTGGAACTTGAGCACCTCAATGATGCCATGAGCAAAACTGTGAAAGGACACCCAGGTCATGGCAGAGAGGTCAGACCAAACGAGATCCCAGGAGAAGATAATGACAACCCACCCCAGTACTCTTGCCATGAAAACTAAATGGATCAGTACAACCAGAGATATGTCAGTATGCCATCGGAAGATGAGACTCCCAGGTTGGAAGATGGTCAAAATGCTACTGGGGAGGAGCAGAACATAAATTCAACTAGCCCCAGATGTAATGGCGCAGCTCGCTCAAAGCCGAAAGGAAGGCTAGCGGCCGACGGTACTGGGGGTGAACGACGAATCCGATGCTCTAAAGATCAGCACACCATAGGAACCTGGAATGTAAGATCTATGAGACAGGGCAAACTGGATGTTGTTATTGGTGTCAAAACTAAAGATAGACATTCTGGGGGTCAGCGAACTGAAATGGACTGGAATGGGCCACTTCACATCAGGTGACCACCAGATCTACTACTGTGGACAAGAGGAACACTGACGAAAAAGGGCAGTTAGAACCAGCCTAATTCAGCATCTTTTCCCAACAACATATGAATAAATCCTTAGCAATGGTATTTAGATGATTTCAGCATTCAAAACCGCATGTGGATTTAGTTTTCCCATTATTTGCAACAGTTGTTGGGTTAGCAAGGTTGATTAATAGTTTTATATCACTTTAACTGCTGTGGCTCAATGTGATGGAGTTATATGGTCAGTGCAGACCAGCCAGCAAACTTGGCCCTCCCAGGTGTTTTGGACTTTCACAATTGCTAACAGGAATAGTGGGAGTTGAAGTCCAAAACACCGGGAGAGCCAAAGTTTGCCCATGACTGGTGTAGACTCATATAAAGCAGTTTATGAGTGTAGAACTACATTATATGAGTCTACGCTGCCATATAATTTTAGATTATTTGGATCTACCCTGCCAAATAATGATTTTAATTGGATTATATGAGTCTACACTGCCATATAATCCAGTTCAAAGCAGACAATTTGGACTTGATATGGCAATGCTGATAAGGCCTACACTGACCATATAATGCAAGATACCTCACAATATAAATACAGAAGATTTCCAGGCTAGATCTACACAGGTATATAATCCAATATCAGAACTGGATTATATGAAGATGAACCTACATTGTCCTATATCCCAGGATCTGATCCCAGATTATTTCATTATCCCTGATGATTTGGCAGTGTATTATACAGTATAATCCAGTTCAAAGCAGATAATCTGGGATCAAATTCTGGGATATATGGCAGTGTAGACCCAGCTTCATATAATCCAGATCAATATCCCATCATTACCTTTTCAAATATTTATTACCTGAATCCACAACAGCAGCAACAACAACAACAGCTGGGGATCTTGCAACCTTCCAGAAATCTGCATCTTTTTAAATAGTACTACTATTAGTAACAACAACAACAACAACAACAAAAAAGCTGGGGATCTTGCAATCTTCCTGATATCTGCCTCCCTTTTACTACTACTAGTATGGTAGTAGTACTACTACTACTAGTAGTAACAACAACAGCTAGGGATTTTACAACCTTCCTGATATCTGCATCCTCTGTACTACTACTACTAGCAACAACAACAGCTAGGGATCTTGCAACTTCCTGATATCTGCATCCTCTACTACTACTACTACTACTAGTAGTAGTAGTAACAGCAGCAGCAGCAGCAACAACAGCTGGGGATATTGCAACCTTCCTGATATCTGCCTACCTTTTACTACTATTAGTAGTAGTAACAACAACAGCTGGGGATCCTGCAACTTTCCTGATATCTGCATCCCCTTTACTACTACTACTACTAACAACAACAACAACAACAACAACAGCTGGAGATCCTCCAACTTTCCTGATATCTGCACCCCTTTCCCCACAGTAACATTTTCAACTGTTGACTTTCCAGTTGTTAACAGCCGGTCTCTGCATATATTTTGTCCTGTATTTTTTTTGGATTGGCATGCATGAATACTTTAAAATTAAAAACAGAAATATCAGCGCACACAAGATCTTTCAAGCCTCCATGCACAAGTGTACTTCCTGAAAACTCTATAAAATTGTAGCACACTCTCTTATTAGGCTAGTAAAAATTTCCTTTCTAACGGCAATATAATAAATCCAGTCACCTGGGAGTTATAAGAACAGTTCCACGTAAAATTCGTGTGAGCGGAACCAAATTTAAAATGCAAACAACTTTTTAAAAATCAGGGTCGTTCATGAAGTAATGAATAAATCAGGT
Organism: Anolis apletophallus; assembly: GCA_030556195.1. NCBI lineage: Eukaryota > Metazoa > Chordata > Lepidosauria > Squamata > Anolidae > Anolis > Anolis apletophallus. The sequence continues at coordinate 202,785,402 of JARBWK010000004.1, forward strand.
TCAAAACCCTACAGCTGTGTTCAATATGGCCCTATTAGATAACACCCCAAATTTGGCAATGCTGTGATCTTTCTAGCATATGGATTTTATATAATACAGCCCACAGATTAAAAGAAATCAGGCAAACATTTTCAGTTAATAGTAGTATATAAATGGGCCATGTTTGCTATGGTGATGCAATTGAGGATGTGTCTACGCTGCAGAATTAGTGCAGTTTGACACCCCTTTAACTGCTATTGCTCAGTGCTATGGAATCCTGAGAATTGTAGTTTTTGCAAAGCACCTTGCCTTCTGTGCTAAAGAGTGCTGGTGCCTCCCCAAAGGATTTCATAGCATTGATACATGGAAGTATAGATCCAGCCAAAGTGGGGTCAAACTGCTACAGTGGAGATCAGCGCTTCTCAAACTGGGAGTCGGGACCTCTTTGGGGGGGGGTCACAAGGGGGTTTCAGAGGGGTCACATATATTTCTGATGGTCTTAGGAACACCTTTGGCAGAGAAGTCTGAAGATCTCTCCGATTGTCCTTCTCTTACTTTTTGGAAACAGAGGGTGGGCGAATCCTCCCACCAAAAACCCTCCTCCTGCTGTGATTGGCCAGCTTCTCAGCCAAGGGGAGGGCTGTTTCTGTGACTCCAACCAGGGAGGGATGCGCAGGCATACTTGGTGCATGGCAGCACGATGCGCATGTGCAGGCGAGGGAGCGCATGCAAGGCTGTAGGGAGGCTCATGCCAGTGAGTCCCTTCAAAGTATGGGCGTTCTGTGTGGGAAATCTGCCCAGTTCTATCATTGGTAAGGTTCAGAATGCTCTTTGATTGGAGTTGAACTATAAATCCCAGCAACTACAACTCCCAAATGTCAAGGTCAATTTCCCCCAAACTCCACCACATTTGGGTAAGTTGAGTATTCATTCCAAGTATGGTTCAGATCCATCATTGTTTGAGTCCACAGTGCTCTCCAGGCCCGGATTACCCATAAGGCCACCCTAGGCCATGGCCTAGGGCGGCAGCCATGACAGGGCGGCCAATCTGGCCCCCCCAAAATTAAAAAAATAAAAAATCTTTTTTTAAAAGTTCAATCTCCGGTTACTCCTGCGCCTGCGTGCAGAGCACCATAGGACCTAGGGCCTCTGACCCGGCTTCCCGCCGCCCCCTCCTCGCTCGCGTCGGCCCCGCCTCTCCTTCCTTCAGTGAAGGAAGGAGTGATGGGGCCGCCTCTCCTTCCTTCAGTGAAGGAAGGCCCCCTCCTGATGCGTCTGCCCTCCTTCCTTCCGCGGAAGGAGCAAGGAGGAGAGGAGGCGGAGGGAAGTCCTGCCATCCCCTCCTCGCTCACGTCGGCCTCGCCCCTCCTTCCTTCAGTGAGGAGGAAGAAGGGCCCTTCCCGCAAGTGGCCCTGCCCCCCACAAGCGGTCCCGCCCCCCGGGGCAGGGGCGGCGCTTCCAGAGTGTGGCCTAGGGTGCCACAAACAGTTAATCTGGGCCTGGTGCTCTCTGGATGTAGGTGAACTCCAACTCCAAAAGTCAAGGTCAATGCCCACCAAACCTTTCCAGTTTTTTTCTGTTGGTCATGAATGGGAGTTCCGTGTGCCAAGTTTGGTTCTATTTCATCGTTGGTGGAGTTCAGAATTCTCTCTGATTGTAGGTGAACTATAAATCCCTGCGACTACAACTCCCAAATGACAAAATCAAGCCCCCCAACCCCACCAATATTCAAATTTGGGTGTGTCGGTTATTTGTGCCAAATGTGGTCCAGTGAATGAAAATGCATCTTGCAGATCAGATATTTACATTACAATTCATAACAGTATCAAAATTACAGTTATGAAGTAGCAACGAAAATAATGTAGTGGTTGGGGGTCACCACAACATGAGGAACTGTATTAAGGGATCGTAGCATTAGGAAGGTTGAGAAACACTGGTGTAGATGCACCCTGATTGTAGTTGCATATGGTGGCAGCTACCAATGGATTAATATGTTCTGAAGACTACAGTAGGTAAGTTCCCTTTGTGGTACTTTTGGGTGTTTAGATCTTAAGAGTTACGGTGAAGGCAGGCCAACACACATTTCTCTTTTATTAGTCTGGAAAATCCACATTTATAATGGAAGGTCATGGAGAAGAAATTGGAGACGCCTGCTTGTGAAAACAGCGCTTGCGAGAACGTCACAAAATTTCCCATATTATTCAGAAGAAACCGATTGCCTGCCAGTTTTAGTCTGTAAGGTTTATTTAAAGACCGTTGTTGGAAGTACCAAAGAGACCTTAGAGCTTTGCTGCAGAAAACGGAGAGAGGGGGCACATCTACACTGCAGAATTAATGCAGTTTGACACCACTTGAACTGCCAGAGCTCAACACAATGGAAATCCTGGGAGGTTGTAGTTTGACAAGACCTTTAGCCTTCTCTGCTTAGGAGGGCCAGTGCCTCACCAAACTACAACTCCCATTATAGCACTGACTCAGGGCAGTGGTACCAAACTGCATTAATTCCATGGTGTAGATCAGTGTTTTTCAACCTTTTTTGAGCCGCGGCACATTTTTTACATTTACAAAATCCTGGGGCACACCACCAACCAAAATGACACAAAATGACACTCTAACACAGTAATACATATAGTTAATATGCTTTAAATGTATTTATACACTCAGTGTGAAACCTGGGCCTGTTTCGATGAACACAACATAGATATCCTGGCAGGAATGGCAGAAAGACACAAACTTCCCACACAGAACTCCCATAACCAAGAGAAAATACTATAAGAGTTTGGTGGGAATTGACCTTGGGTATTGGAGTTGTAGTTCACCTATATCCAGAGAGCACTGTGGACTGAAATAATGTTGGATCAGGACCAAACTTGGCATGAATGCTCAATATGCCCACATGTGAACACAGATGGAGTTTGGGGAAAATAGACCTTGACATTTGGGAATTACAGTTTCTAGGATCAAAGAGCATCCTGAACTCCTGCAACAATGGAATTGAACCAAATTTGGCATATTGAACTCTCATTACCAACAGAAAGAACTGAAAGGGTTTGCTTGGGAATTGACCTTGAGTTTGGAAGTTGTAGCTCACCTACACCCAGAGAGCACTGTGGACTCAAACAATGTTATGTTATGTTGTTGTTTGTTTTCTATCCAGAATCACAATGTTGGAAGGAGGCTCACCACTTTGTATCTTTCTACCATTCCTGCCAGGCATGGGAAAACTTCGGCCCTCTTGTTGCTTTGGACTTCAATTCCCACCATTCCTAACAGCGTGAGGCCCTTTCCTGCTTAAATGGCTGAGGGGGGGAGGAAAAGGGCCAGAGGCTGCTAGGAATGGTGGGAGTTGGAGTCCAAAACACCCAGAAGGTCCACGTTTGCCCAAGCCAGCTTTCGATAGAGACCTCTTCCTTCCCCTTCGCACCCTTTCTTCCCCCTCCTGCTGAACACTTACTTTTTCTTCTACACTGCCACTTCTGCCGCCATTTTGATCCGAGGGGGCAGCGTGAGCGTGTTCAGGAGGGGAAGGGGGAGGGAGGAAGACGTGACCCGTGCGGGCGCTACTGCGCAGACTCGCCCCAGAACAAAGCGAGGCAAAGTGGGCAGAGCGAGGCTGGGAAGAAGGGAGTCTGAGTTGAGAAGAAACAGTGTTTGGCAGGAGGGGGAAAAAAAGGGTATTGGAGGTTCCAATTTCCCACGGCACACCTGATGATCGCTCACGGCACACCTGATGATCGCTCACGGCACACCTGATGATCGCTCATGGCACACCTGATGATCGCTCACGGCACACTAGTGTGCCACGGCACACTGGTTGGGAAACACTGGTGTAGATGCATCCAGGGAGGGGGGGAGAGAGAAAAGGTCAATGCTTTCTTGGATTTCACCTCTGCCTGACTCATATCCACGTTTGAAGGGATGTCTAGTATTGCCTGCCAAACTTTAATGAAAGCGAGGAGAGCGTGTTTGCTGTCAAGCTGACTGACACGCAGGCCATTTGGGCCGCAACCGGTCTCACATTAAATTACAAAGTAAAGGAGGAGGAGGAGGAGACCATCAATTTAAAGCCCTGGTTTCAATGTCTCAGAGTCCAGGCCAAGGGCAAGAGGAAATGGGCAATAAACAGAATGGCTTGGGAAGCGAAACAAACCTGGAGATCTATTAATCTCTTTTGTGGCCCGTCACCCTTCTTCATTGTGTTAATAAAACATTGCAAAATGGAAGTGGCAAGTTGGAAGGTGGAAAGTTGCTTCCTGGACTTGCAACGATTCTTTTTTATTTTCCAGGATCCTGCATGCTAGTTGGTGGATTCTGGGAGTTGTTGTCCCAAACAGGAACTTTCCCGAACTCTTGGTAATGAGAACTAATTGATTGGATACCGGCATGGGATCTCCTTTGACCAATTTTGATCATGGTTGGCTAATCCAGTCTTTCTCAACCAGTGTGCCGTGGCACACTAGTGTGCCGTGACGGACCTCCTGCTGTGCCGCGAGAAAAGCTCTCTGCCCCCCTTCCTCCCCCCCCTTCCTGCCAAACTCCTGCTGCTTGGGGGAGGAGGAGGAAGGGCCGGGCAGTGGCGAAGAAAAAGAAGGGACCGGGGCGCCGCCTCCTTCGGCTGTCATCCAGCCTTCAATCTGCCATGACTCCCACCATGACTCTCGCCCCTCGCCCACTGAAGCCCGTTCACCGCTCATGCTCCTCCTCTGTAGGAGAGCTGAAGCTGGGGGGAGCGGGCGGGGCATGGTGTGGCCTGTAGGTGAGCTGAAGCTGGGGGGAGGGGAGGGGTGGGGCCTGACTCTGCCCCCTTCCCCGGCTTCGGCACTCCCAGCAGCTGCTCCAGCCTTGAGGGGACAGTGCCAAGCCAGCATTGTGCTGGCTCTGGCACCGCTGGCTTGGCACTGCCCCCATCAAGGCTGGAGCAGCTGCTGGGAGAGGTGAAGCCGAGGGTAGGGGGCGGGGCATGGCGCAGCCTGGCTCCACCCCCTCCCTGGCTTCGGCACTCCCAGCAGCTGCTCCCAGCAGGCCTCCAACCCCCAACCGTTTTTTACTGTGTTAGAGTGTCATTTTGTGTCATTTTGGTTGGTGGTGTGCCCCAGGATTTTTTAAAGGTTAAAAGTGTGCCGCGGCTCAAAAAAGGTTGGGAAACACTGGGCTAATCGACCATAGGAGTACCCCACATCTGCAGCCACTGTTCGTGCTGGCTAAGGCTTGTGGGAGTTGAAGTCCAACAGTGTCTCGCCAGCTGCGCCCGTACCTTGGCCACAGTGGTCCACGCTCTTGTTGTATCCCAAAAAAATTACTGCAATGCACTCTATGTGGGGTTCCCTTTGAAGACTGTTTGGAAATTCCAACTTGTCCAACGAGCGGCAACCCGATTACTCACTGGAGCAGCATACAGGGAACATACCCCCCCACCCCCAAATGTATTTCCCTCTACGATCCACCTCGGAGTTTAAGGGCTATCTCTGTGGTGGCCCCCCATCTGTGGACCACACTCCCCAGAGAAATCAGGTTGGCTCCATCTCTCCTTTCCTTCAGGAAAAAGCTCAAGGCATGGTTTTGAGACCAGGCATTTGGGCAGCAGGCCTAACCGCAGTTTATTTATTTATTTTATTTATTTATTCTTTCGGCTTCTAGACCGCTCCCTCTAGAAGCTCGGAGCGGTTTAAAAACAGGTAAAAAACAGGTGTAGAACTGACATTATAGAGCAACAGTGTAAAAGCAGATAAGCAATGATTTAATCTAAAACATTACTAGCGCTAAAATAATTCTAAAAGTAAGCTAAACTACATAGAAAGCATAACAGTTACTCAACTGGAAAAGCCAGGGGAAAAAGAGCCGTCTTGCAGGCTCGGCGGAAAGAGGACAGTTCCCTGATACCTCTGACTTCCTCAGGTAGGGCATTCCATAAGGTTGGTGCCACCACCGAGAATGCTCTTTGTCTTGTTGAGGACAGGTGGAGCTGCCGGATGGAGGGGACGTTGAGAAGATTTTGTACACCAGAGCGTAGGGATCTCTGGGGACAATATGGTGAAAGGCGGTCCCTCAAGTACACTGGCCCAAGACCATACAAGGCCTTAAAGGTTAACACCAATACCTTGAAGGAGATCCGGTGCTCAATGGGCAGCCAGTGCAGTTGCCGCAATATTGGTGTAATATGGCATCTTGCCAGTGCCCCGGCGAGAAGGTGTGCCACGGCATTCTGCACTAACTTGACTTCCGAATCATCCCCAAGGGTAGGCCGATGTAAAGGGCGTTACAGTAATCCAGTCTCGAGATGACCGTCGCCTGGATCACCGTGGCCAGGTCGTTCACGGAGAGGTAGGGTGCCAGCCGCCTAGCCTGGCGCAGATGGAAAAATGCAACTTTGCAGGCCGTGGAGACCTGAGTCTCCATGGACAGCAGTGGATCCAATTGGACTCCCAAGCTCTTTACTAGCGATGACGGGCATAGAGCCTCCCCATCCAGTGTAGGCAACTGGCACTTCCCCCCACAGTTGCAATGTTATATACTGTATATTTTAATTGATAATGCACAGGCTTTGGACTTGGTCTCTCAATTGAACATGGATTATATTGTTATTGTAATAATAATGTTTTAAATGGCTATTTTATATTTTAATGTTTTAATTAATGTTGAATCTGTTATTTGTTACAATGTATATGTTGGCATCGTATTGCTGCCGATTGTATGCTGCCCTGAGTCCCCCCTCGGGGGTTGAGAAGGACGGGGTACAAATGTTTGAAATAAATAGTAAATAAATAATAAACAAATAAAACACCTAGAATTAGGAACCACTTTGGCTGCCAATGGGCACCCCAAGTCCTTTGCAAAATGCCTGTCATGCCATTGGGCGGTGGATTTGCTCTGGGACTTAAGTTCAAATGTTGGAGCTATCCAAGGTGTTGAATCCCAGTGCCACTTTAGGTACCACTTTAGACCCAGAGTAGATTCACAACCCCAGTGCCACGAATACCACCAACCTGTTTTCCTCATACATCCTTTCCATCTCTTTCTTCCTTTCCTTCCTTCTTCCCTTGCTGTGCCTCATATGCCTTCCTCTCTTTTCCTTCTATCTTTGTTTCTTTCTTTTCTTCTTTTCTCCCTCCCTTCCCTTCTTTATTTCCTTCCTTACCATTATACTGTTCCGCCTTTTCTTTCTCTTTCTTCATTCCCTCCTTTTCCTTTCTTCTCTTTCCTTTCCTTCACACACATGAAGCAACAGCCAAGCTGCTTCACTCCCTTTCTTTCTCAGTGGCATCACAGAAGGCCACTTCACCTCGCCACAACCAATCCTCTTTGGCCCTTTCCTTTCCATCTACTTTGATCCTGGAAGGAGTAGTTATTTTAGTTCAAACACTTCAATTATTTTAAGTTGGATAATAAAAGGTCTGTGTGCCAAGTTTGGTGCAGATCCATCAAGCCACACTACAAATTAACAAATCAACATACACACTTACATACTTTGACTTTGATATACAATCATAGAATCATAGAGTTGGAAGAGACCTCATGCTCAACCCCCTGCCAAGAAGCAGTAAAATTGCTTTCAAAGCACTCCCAACAGATGGCCATCCAGTCTCTGTTTAAAAGCCTCCAAACAAGGAGCCTCCACCACACTCTGGGGCAGAGAGTTCCACTGCTGAACGGCTCTCACAGTCAGGAAGTTCTTCCTCATGTTCAGATGGAATCTCCTTTCTTGTAGTTTGAAGCCATGGCTCCATTGCATCCTAGTCTCCAGGGCAGCAGAAAACAAGCTTGTTCCCTTCTCCCTGAGACTTCCTCTCACATACTTATACATGGCTATCATGTCTCCTCTCAGCCTTCTCTTCTTCAGGCTAAACATGCCCAGCTCTTTAAGCTGTTCCTCATAGGGCTTGTTCTCCAGACCCCTGATCTTTTTAGTCGCCCTCTTCTGGACACTTTCCAGCTTGTCAATATCTCTCTATATTCCAGGTGTGGTCTAACCAAGGCAGAATAGAGCATGGGTAGCATGACTTCCCTGGATCTAGACCAGGGGTGGGCAATTGCCGGCCCTCCAGGTGTTTTGGACTTCAACTCCCAGAAATCCTAAGAGCTGGTAAACTGGCTAGGATTTCTGGGAGTTGAAGTCCAAAACACCTGTAGGGCCGGTAATTGCCCACCCCTGATCTAGACACTAGACTCCTATTGATGCAGGCCAAAATCCCATTGGCTTTTTTGCCACCACATGGCTCATGTTTAACTTGTTGTCTACGAGGACCTCAAGATCTTTTTCACACATGCTGCTCTCGAGCCATGCGTCCCTCATTCTGTATCTTTGCATGTCACTTTTTCTGCCTAAGTGGAGTATCTTGCATTTGTCACTGTTGAACTTCATTTTGTTAATTTTGGCCAATCATCTCTCTAATCTGTCAAGATCTGGAGTATTGGCTCTCCCTCCCAATTTGGTGTTGTCTGCAAACTTGATGATCCTGCCTTCTAACCCTTCATCTAAGTCATAAATGAAGATCCTGAACAGGACCGGGCCCAGGATGGAACCCTGCTTTTAGCACTCCGCTCGTCACTTTTTTCCAGGACGAAGAGGAAGCCTTGGGGAGAATCACCCTCTGGGTTCGTCCAATTGACCAATTACAGATCCACCTAATCGTAGTTTTGCCTAGCCCACATTGGACTAGTTTCCTTGCCAGAAGGTCATGGGGGACCTTGTCGAAGGCCTTCCTGAAATCCAGATTCGCTCCATCCACGGTAGTGCTGCCCAGGAAGTCGATCGCGATCGACCAGTCGATCCCGGGACCGAAGGAGGTCGATCCCAGCCAGATGGGGAGTTTCTCAGAGGGGGCGGAGCCAGGCCGTGCCAAGCCCCGCCCTCTCCCCCAGCTTCAGCACTCCCAGAAGCTTCTCCAGGCTTGAGGATGGCAATGCCAAGCCAGCCTTGTGGTAGCTATGTCACCACTGGCTTGGCATTGCCATCCTCAAGCCTGGAGCAGCTGCTGGGAGTGCTGAAGCCGGGAGAGAGGGCAGGGCTTGGCGGGGCTTGGCTCCACCCCCCCGGCTTCTGCTCTACCAGCAGCTTTTTGAGGCTTGAGGATGGCAATGCCAAGCCAGTGGTGGCATAGTTAGCACAAGGCTGGCTTGGCATTGCCATCCTCAAGCCTGGAGAAGCTGCTGGTAGAGCGGAAGCCAGAGGGGGTCGGAGCCAGGCCGTGACAAGCCCCGCTCCTCCCCTCTCCAGCCTTGAGGAGGTAGGTAGATCTTTCTGACTTGGTTTTATTATAAGTAGCCCCCGTGTTAAAAAACGTGGGCACCCTGATCCACGTCATTCCCCCAGCTTGTAACTCTATCGGAAAAAAAATCTGATTAGTCTGGCATGACCTGTTTTTGACAAATCCGTGTGGACTATTAGCAATGGCCGCATTTGTTTCTAAGTGTAGATAATGATATATGTAGATTAAAGCATGGAGCAGTAATGTATTTTGTACTACAACCAGCCAGACTGGCTGTGTCAGCCTGGGTGTTACAAAGCTATAGTCCAGAGCTTTGATTCTTCCAAAGTGGGATTTATTATAGTGTCATGGTTTAATTGATGGACGAGGATTCACGCAAACCAGGGTTTAAAATTACCACTCCACCATGGAAACCCATGGGATGATCTTGGGTAAGTTACACCCTCACAGCTTCAGAGGAAGACAGTGGCAAACCATCTATTATATAAAGGAGGTCCCGTCATGGAATGACCGTCCTAGGCAGAGAAACCTTACAAGGCAGAGACACCAAACTTGGCAACATAAATAGGCCTCAGGCAAGGTAGGTTTTTAGCAAAGAAACTTTCCCCCCCAAAACCTAGAAGGCCCCCAAAACAACAATACAAAAAAGCCTACATTTCCCAGCATCCTCCGCGGCCGCCAACGAATCTCCCGGCCTCTACATTCTGACAACATGATTGGTTGCCAATGAGGGAGTATTTGCATAACGCCTCTATTGGCCAGCCAACATGAACATTCCGACCCATAATAAACTGTCAGAGGAGGATAAGGCAAAGGCCTGAGGCAGTCACCAACACAAACACCCAATACACTTCCCACAGAAAATTTAAACCCCTACAAATCACAAACCACGCCCAAAATTGACAGTAAGGCTTCATTAACTGGATTTCCCTGACTAGGCCTCACTTAATGGGATGCTGTTTAAGCTCTGAATTGACAGTAAGGCTTCATTAACTTGATTTTCCCGACTAGGCCTCAGCTCATGGGACATTGTGTATGGCCTGAATTGACAGTAACCTACCTTGGCACACAGATCCCCTATGACCCACGCTACATTCTACTGCAGTTTGAAGGAGGGTGGACCATGGATGATGGGATTTGATGTACCTCCATGGATTATGGGATTTGTAGTATTTTCAAACCGTTCATTCCCCACAGACCGCTGTGTCCCAGAACCAAGACCGATAAAGACCCAACTTGGCACACAGTGTCCCCATGACCCACACTCCATCCAACTGCAGTTTAGAGGAGGGCATACCATGGATGATGGGATTTCAAATACCTCCACTCACTTCCAAAGTACCCCACCCACACAAGCATCAACCTCTACATCAACACAGCAGACGGAAAGACAAAAAACATTGTATATCCACAAGCTATGCAGAACGCCAGCAACACCACACACCGACAACCCCACAGCACTTCAACATCCCACCCACCAGAACAACCCACAACGACACAGCCATGACCCCACCAAGACCATAACTAACATCAATTCCAACCCTTACATACTCAGACTTTCTCGCATCTCCTAAATAGGGCACAGCAATGCGTGCCAGGTACAGCTAGTTATTATTATTTCATTATTTCAAACATTTGCACCCCATCCTTCTCAACCCCCAAGGGGAGGACTCAGGGCGGCTTACAATTGGCAACAATTTGATGCCAATACAAAGCAAAACACAATACCACACAACATTACACAATAGGTAAAACATTAAGTTAAAAATCCCTTTAAAACACTATTATCAACCATTTAATTATATCCTAGTCTGATTCAGTGTCCCAAGACCCAGTCCAAAGCCAATCCATAGTCAGATTCTCAAACATTACAATTGCTGCCAAACCTACTACCCAAATGCCTGGTCCCAAAATTATGATTTAAGCATCTTCCTAAAGGAGAGGAGGGATGGAGCTGACCTAACTCCACCACCGGGAAGGCTCTGCTCTCATCCCTGCCAAAAGTGTTTGCGAAAAAGGAGTGATCGAGAGCAGAGCCTTCCCAGATGATCTTAGACTCCAAGGCGGGATGTAGAGGGAGATACGTTCAGACAAGTAAGCTGGGCCAGAAACGTATAGGGCTTTATAGGCCAAGACCAGCACTTTGGATTGTGCTTGGAAGTGGACCGGCAGTGGAGTCACCATCATTTATCAACAACTGGAAGGCATAGGACAACGTTTCTCAACCTGGGGGTCGGGACCCCTGTGGAGGTCGTGAGGGGGTGCCAGAGGAGTCATCAAAGACCATCAGAAAACACAGTGTTTTCTGTTAGTCATGGGGATTCTGTGTGGGAAGTTTGGTTCAATTCCACTGTTGTGGTGTTCAGAATGCTCTTTGGTTGTAGGTGAACTATAAATCCCAGCAACTACAACTCCAAATGTCAAGGTCTATTTCCCCTATACTTCACTAGTCAGGGCCGTAGCCAGGATTTTGATTCGGGGGGGGGCTGAGTTTGGTTCGGGGGGGGGGCTGAGACTGGGTGGAAGAGGGTCTACCCTAGCAAACCTTTTGTATTGTTATCCCAATAACCCCATTAATGTGGGATATAATGAGCATGGTGATCAGATCATGATATGAATAAACATAACAGTTTAAATAATGTACCAGTAAGGCCTTTTCGCGGGCCACCCTGAGAATTTCGGGGGGGGCTGAAGCCCCTTAGCCCCCCGGCTACATGCCTGTCACTAGTGTTCATATTTGGGCATAGTGAGTATCCGTGCCAAGTATGGTTCTGATCCATTATTGTTTGAGTACACAGTGCTCATCTCTGGATGTAGGTGAACTACAACTCTAAAACTCAAGGACAATGCCCACCAAACCTTTCCAGTACTTTCCGTTGGTCATGGGAGTTCTGCGTGCCAAGTCTGGTTCAATACCATTGTTGGTGCTGTTCAGAATGCTCTTTGACTGTAGGTGAACTATAAGTCCCTACAACTACAACTCTCAAATGTCAAGGTCTATTTTCCCCAAATTCCATTTGTGTTCCCATTTGGCCATATTTGTTTGTGCCAGGTTTGGTCCAGATCCATCATTGTTTGAGTCCACAGCGCTCTCTGGATGTAGGTGAACTACAACTCCAAAACTCAAGGACAATGCCCACCAAACTCTTATAGCTGTTGTTGATGGGAGTTCTGCATGCCAAGTCTGGTTCAATTCTACTGTTGGTGGAGTTCAGAATGTGCTTTGATTGTAGGTGAACTACTGGCTGTTAGGAATTGTGGGCGCTTGAAGTCCAAATAATCTGGAGGGCCGAAGTTTGCCCATGCCCGAGCTAGTGGCTTTGTTTTAGTTTTGTATATTTAGTTTTTCTAGTATATTGTAGTGCAGTGTTTCCCTACCAGTGTGCCGTGAGTGTGCCGTGGGAAATTGGAACCTCCAATACCCTTTCTTCCCCCTCCTGCCCACAGTGCTCTCTGAGTGTAGGTGAACTACAACTTCCAAACTCAAGGTCAATTCCCTAGCAAACCCTTTCAGTACTTTCTGTTGGTAATGAGAGTTCAATATGCCAAATTTGGTTCAATTCCATTGTTGCGAGAGTTCAGGATGCTCTTTGATTGTGTGTTAACTATAAATCCCAGAAACTGTAACTCCCAAATGTCAAGGTCTATTTTCCCCAAACTCCATCTGTGTTCACATTTGGGCATATTGAGTATTCATGCCAAGTTTGGTCCTGATCCAACATTGTTTAAGTCCACAGTGCTCTCTGGATATAGATGAACTACAACTCCAAACCCCAAGGTCAATGCCCAGCAAACTCTTATAGCATTTTCTCTTGATTATGGGAGTTCTGTCTGGGAAGTTTCTTTCTTTCTGCCATTCCTGCCAGGAAATCTACCGTGCCAAAGTATGACACCCCGATTGTAAGACGTATCGGGGTGTCAAGGGGTCGGCTAAATGGCCGTACCCCGAAAATAAGACGTACCCCCGGCCGCCGCGTCACTCAGTCCCGCCTCCTCCTCGGTCCCGCCTCCTCCTCCTCCGCTTCCCCCCTCCGCCGCCTCCCCCCTCCGCCGCCTCCCCCCCTCCGCCGCTTGCCGCCGCCGCCTCCCACCTCCGCCGCCTCCCCCCTCCTCCGCCTCCCCCTCCGCCGCTTTCCCCCTCCGCGCTTCCCCTCCGGGCATGGGCAGTAGGACCCGCGCGCCTGGCGAGGGCGCTCCTGGTGCGCTGACGTCGGCGCTCCTGGCGCAGGGCGTGGGGGGCGGAGGTAGGCGGCGGGAAACGGCGGCGGCAAGAGGCGGAGGGGGGAGGCGGCGAGGGGGAGGCGGCGGAGCGGGGAAACGGCGGAGGGGGAAGCAGCGGTGGCGGCAAGCGGCGGCGGCAAGGGGGAGGGGCGGGGGAAGCGGCAGAGGGGGCGGCGGGAGGGGAGGCGGCGGAGGGGGAGGCGGCGGAGGGGGGAGGCGGAGGGGAGCGCGGAGGGGGCGGCGGAGGGAGGCGGCGGGGAGGGGCGGAGGGGAGGGGGAGGCGGAAGGAGGGAGGTGGAGGGGGCGGCCAAGGGGAGGAGGCGGCCAAGGGCAAGGGCACTTCGGGGCGGCAGGTACCGTCGCCTAATGTAAGCCGTGCCCCGAAAGTAAGCCGTAGTGGGGATTTTGGGGGTCAAAAGAAAGTAAGACGCTGTCTTACTTTCGGGGAAACACGGTATGTTGTGTTTATCGAAACAGGCCCAGGTTTCACACTGAGTGTATGAATACATTTAAAAACATATTAACTATATGTATTACTGTGTTAGAGTGTCATTTTGTGTCATTTTGGTTGGTGGTGTGCCCCAGGATTTTGTACATGTAAAAACTGTGCTGCGGCTCAAAAAAGGTTGAAAAACACTGTTGTAGTGAATAGGTTTAGCAATCCATATTATAAAAACCCGGAGGGGTTGTATTATTTTGGTTCTTTTACAATGTTTATTTCCGATTTATTTTTTTTACAAAATAGTTTATTCTGCTGCTGGGCTTGGTTATCCATTTGCCTGCCGAGCCGGTTGTTCTCCCACGGTTAAGGCAAGTTTAAGGCGTCACCTCTCCAAAAGGAACGCAGGCATAAATCAGAGGCGCTCTGATTCAGCTCCATTTGGGTTACTAAGAATACGCCAGTGTTTATCCTCTGCCCGCAGGCAGTAGATGTTTGCTTTCAAGTCCTCCCTGGGTTTTTTTTTAAACAGTTTCCCAGGCTCTCAAGAAGCCTTTGCTTTAGGATAGAGGGAAGGTTTCCTAACTATCCGGCCGAGGAAACAAAGCTAGAGAGGCACCCAAAATGACAAAGCCAGATTCTTGTGGGAGGGAGTTCCATATGGACTCAGGCATGTAGGCATGGGAAGCCCACACAAAACCCAAAGAAGCGGCAAGATTGACAGCAGATCCAAAGATCATCAGGCAGGGGTTGTTATCTATGCAAACTCCGATTAACATACAGAAAAAGAACTCAGTATAAACCCAGGTGATGCTACTTCTGTCCCAAAATTGGACCAAAACCTCATTTTCCTAGTTTCCAACAAGTCCCTTCCTTTTGTTCGTTAATCCAGTGTTTTTCAACCTTTTTTGAGCCGTGGCACATTTTTTACATTTACAAAATCCTGGGGCACACCACCAACCAAAATGTCACAAAATGACACTCTAACACAGCAATACATATAGTTAATGTTTTTTAAAATGTATTTATACACTCAGTGTGAAAGCTGGGCCTGTTTCAATAAACACAACATATATATGACTTCCTCTCACATATTTATACATGGCTATCATGTCTTCTCTCAGCCTTCTCTTCTCCAGGCTATACATGCCCAGCTCTTCAAGCCGCTCCTCATAGAGCGTGTTCTCTAGACCTTTGTGAAATTTCACCCTGAGTGAAACTTGCTTCCAGTTAACTATGGATGTCATGAAGTTGTTATAAACAGTTCCTTGAGGGGGGGGGGCTCTCAAAAAATCCAGTAAAATAGTAAAAAAAACAAAACCAACATTTCCAAGCAGCTCAATTTGTTTCTTGGAAACCCGTGAGAGGGGCTGCTAGGAGGGGGGAGAGTGCCAATTTCCTACAGCACACCTGATGATCGCTCACGGTACACTAGTGTGCCACGACACACTGGTTGGGAAACACTGCGTTAATCATCTCTCCAATCTGTTAAGATCGTTTTGCTTTAACAGACAAGGGTTCCATCTCCCACCCTAGACATTATTCCACAGATATATATACACACTCCACTTGCTTCACTGCCAACAGACCTCTGAAGATGCCAGCCACCGGTGCAGGAGAAACGTCAGGAGAGAATGCTACTGGGACATGGTCAAACAGCCCAAAAAACTCACAGCAACCCAGCGTAGAAATATTTATACAAGGCAGTATCGTGAGTTTTCCGCTTCTCCTAGAACACTTTGTCAGGGGAGAAGGCCCAACAAAGTAAGGATGGTGATTGTGACCTGTGAATTGTGGTCAAACGGCATCTCCCACTGTTCCTTGCCACTGGTTGCTGGGAGATGCAGTTGAACATCACAGACTCATAGAATTGGAAGAGAGCTCAAGGGCCATCCAGTCCAACCCCCTTCTGCAAGGCAGGAAGACACCATCAAAGCCCTTCCGACAAATTGCCATACAGGCTCTTAAAATAATATATATCATAGAATCACAGACTCCTAGAGGTGGACAATATCTCAAGGACCATCCAATCCAACCCCTTCTACTGGGAAGAAAGATGCTTGGAGGACCAAAGGTTGGACATCACTGACCTAGACACTATCAGCTTGGAATCACATTGCCTATACTTAATCATATTGTCTATACCTTGGAAAGTCTGACTTGGCCAAGGTAGTCCACACTCTGGTTACATCCCGTATAGATTACTGCAACGCTCTCCACGTGGGACTGCCTTTCAAGGCTGTTCGGAAGCTTCAATTGATCCAACGGACAGCAGCCAGGTTGATAACTGGAGCGGCACTCAGGGAGCGCACAACTCCTCTGTTACACCAGCTCCTCTGGCTGCCAGTTTGCTACTGGGCACAAATCAAAGTGCCGGCTTTAGCCTTTAAAGCCCTAAACCAGGGGTGCTCAGAATGGTGATCGCGATCACCAGGGTGATCTTCGGGCCTCATCCTGGTGATCTTCAGGCCCCTGACCAAGTTTTTTTTGCTGTTGGTCCTCTTCACGCGCCCCTGCACGCTGCAAAGAAGTCCTCCGTCGTTGCTCCTCCCCGCTCCCTGTTCGCATGCCGCCTCCAAAAGCTCCAGAGTCCAAGAGGCAGAATGGGCCCCCTCTTTTGGATTCCTCCTCCACCCTCCGTCCTTCTCCAGCCACTCAGAGTCATAGGAGACCAAAGGGGGTGGGCCTGGATGACGCAATGCATGGCTGGCCCCGCGCGCATGCGCAGAAGCGTCCATTCTGCCTCTCGGACTTCTCATGAGCTCTTGGAGGCAGCACGCATGCTGGCGGCGTGGAAATAGGAGCAACGATGGAGGAGAAGGACACTTTGGGGTCATTTCCTTACCGCATCTCAAAGGTCGGTCTTTTTACTTTGGGGTGGGTGCTTGATTGTTCTGTGGCATGTCTCTTTGTTTATTTTTAATGTTTAAAAATGGCCTTTTAGCTCCAAAGCCTCTCTGCTTGCTTTGTTCCTTGGGAAATATATGTTGGGGAATATGGAAATGTGGGAGAAATGGGGTGGTTGGATGTATTTTTGCATGCCCCTTTGTTTACCTTGCTGAATATTAAATGACCTTGCAGTTCAAAAGCCTTTCTTCTTACTTTCTGGCTGATAATATGTGTGGTAATATGGCAGTGTGGGAGAAATGGGGTGGTTGGATGTATTTTTATGCTCTGTTTTATATTGTTATTAAACTGAAATGTTGATGTTTTATAACTTCATTTTATGTAAACTGCCCCGAGCCTGCTGGAAGGAGCGGTACATAAAAATGAATAATACATATAAATAAATAAATAAGAAAATAGTTATACGTTTTACATTTCTGGGTAGGTGATCTTTGGGACTTGGTTTTTTAATCAGTAGCTCCCATGCTGAAAAAGTGTGAGCACCCCTGCCCTAAACGGTTCTGGTCCAACTTACCTGTCCGAACGCACCTCTCCCTATGAACCATCAAGGTGTTTAAGATCACTCGGAGAGGCCCTGCTCTCGGTCCCGAATTCTTCGCAGATCCGATTGGCAGGGACGAGAGACAGGGCCTTCTAAGTGGTGGCCCCTCGGCTATGGAACGCCCTTGCCTAGGGACATTAGATTGGCCTCCTCCCTCCTAACATTTTGAAAGAAAGTTAAGACCTGGCTGTTCAAGCAGGCATTTGCAGATTTAATTAAGATTTATTGCAACGGAAAATGATTTTAACGATGAGACACTAAGAATTGTATTTTATGGTTTTAACTGCTAAATGATTACTGTTTTTATATGGTTATTGTATTACTTGTTTTTGATTGTATTTTATCTTTGGGCATTGATTGCCATATGTAAACCGCCTCGAGTCACCTTCGGGCTGAGAGGGTATAGAAATATAGCAAATAAATAAATAATGCTCCATGAACAGCAAAATCAAGCTCTGCCCCCGATGGCACAGTGGGTTAAACCGCTGAGCTGCTCAGCTTGTTGACCGAAAGGTCGCAGGTTCGAATCCGAGGATTGGCGTGAGCTTCTACTGTCAGCCCCAGCTTCTGCCGACCTAGCAGTTTGAAAACATGCAATTGTGAGCAGGCCCGGATTATCATTTAGGGCAGCAAGGCCGTGGCCTATGGGCGTAAGCTGAGGGGAGCGCCAGATCAAGGCCAAAAGAAAATGGCGATGACTCACGCGGCGCTCCATTCATACAGCGAAGCAGCCGCTGCCTTTGGGACAACTCGCCGTGGTCTCAGAAGGAGGGAGGGAGGAGGGAGTGGGAGTGGGGGCCGAGTGACCTCACTCTTCTTCGACGACAAGGAGTTTGTGTTACAGCGGATAGGCAACAAAAATATAACAATAATCCCCCATAGGCTCAAAAGTCAGTCTCTGTTCGTGTGAATAATAAAACTCTCATTCAATTCAAATGGTAAGTATAAAACTTTGTATTGAATTGTATTTAATAATATCTAGCTAAGCATCAAAAACAACAGCCATCAGCTACCTTTCTTAACATACAACCTTTCCTCACGGATATCAAATCCCAACTGACAAATCCCAACTGTCACTTTCAACTGAAATTCCTCAAGGTTCCATTTAGCAGTCTTGAAACAGCGCCATCTGGTGTCAAACATGCCACACCGCAGGTCATCTCAAACTGCAAAAATACATCTTGTGTTGACTCATGAATTACTTTTCAAATGCAAGAATCTGACAACTCTCTCCGGGGGTGGGGCCCGAGCGACATCACTTGGGCCCCGCCCCAGGAGGGAGTGGCGTCACTCGGGCTGCATTCCCTCCTCCCTCCCTCCTTCTGAGGCCACAGCGAGTTGTCCCAAAGGCAGCGGCATGGAAGCCGCGTGGAAGGGCGCCGCGTGGAAGGGCGCCAAGCAGCTGCCGCTGGGACACCTCGCCGAAGTCTCAGAAGGAGGGAGGGAGGAGAAGTGCAGCCCGAGCGACGTCACTCCCTCCGGGGTCGGGGGCCGAGTGACATCACTCCCTTCGGGGGCGGAGCCCGAGCGACGTCACTCCCTTCGGGGGCGGGGCCTGAGTGACATCACTCCTCCGGGGGCGGGGCCTGAGTGGCAGCGCGCGAAAGGGGGTGTAATTCCAAAGTGTGGCCTAGGGCGCAAAAAGGTCTTAATCCGGGCCTGATTGTGAGTAGATCAATAGGCACCTCTCCTGCGGGAAGGTAATGGCGCTCCATGCAGTCATGCTCATGGCCACATGACCTCTTGGAGGTGTCTACGGACAATGCCGGCTCTTTGGCTTAGAAATAGAGATGAGCACCAATCCCCAGAGTCAGACATAACTGGACTTAATGTCAGGGGAAAACCCTGACCTTTACCTTTGTGAATAGCTTTGAGCTGTAGTTTGATTGGACCCATGGATGCAAAATTTCCGAGGACGCAGCCAATGTAAAAGGCCTGATTCGTTTTGCTTTGCTCTCTCTCAAACACACAGAGTGTTAGGGCACACATGGAGACACTCCGGCGAGTGTTTATATGCCGAAGAGGTGGCTGGAAGGGAGGGCGCATGGGTTGTTTCCGCGTGACCTCAGCGCTTGGAAAGCCAAGCCCAGTCTTGGGAAGGGGCCGATGTGACTAAACTGCAAGGCAAAAAACCTTCCATATTTGGCCAAAGCCGTTCTCGGGACGAGGCTCCAGCCAGTTTCGGCACTCGCCGGCCGTGAGAGTCCTTTCGTCCTCCTGACTGGCAAAACCCTGACCCCCAAAGGTCTTCTGTTTGTTATGTTTTCAAAAGTTTGGTATGTTTCTATCTGGACCATCGGATACATTGATTCTATACTATGGAACGAACACAGGGCTCAAGGCTATAGAACAGATAGGGCAAACTTGGGCCCTCCAGGTGTTTTGGACTGCCACTCCCACCATTCCTAACAGCCAAACGACAACTCCCAGGATTCCATTGTACGAGCCATGGCCGTACAAGTGGGGTCAAACTGTATTAATTCTACTGTGTAGATCCACAAGGGCCATCTGATCCAACCTCATTCTGCCTGGCAAGAATACATAATCCAAGCATTCCTGACAGATGACCATTATCCTCTTTTTTAAAATAAAAAACTTCAGGAAAACTATATAGTCATTTCTCTATATGAAAACTCAGATTTTACTATCTTTGGCTTCCTCTCTCTCTCTCTCTCTCTCTCTCTCTCTCTCGGCATTGCTTCGCGAACGAAGGTTCAGGAAGGACTCCCCCACACTTTTTACAAGCGCGTTGATGACTAAAAAGGCCAATCTGAGATAGGCAAGTTCAGTTGCAGTAAGCACAGCAGAAAGTCTCCTTGGGTGATGTTGTTTCCAAGTTGCGGTTCTTTCTGCGTTGCCTTCCTGATAGTCAAATAAAAACCCTAAAAGCAAATCCTGCCATTTTATCGTTCCATTGTATATACTGGGACTTGTGCATTTGTGGATTTTGGTATGAACCAAAGCCCAGTAGATACCAAGAGCCCACTCTATTAACACTAATCCTGCAATGTAAAGGTTTCCCCAGGACTTTAAGTCGAGTTGTGCCTGACTCTGGAGGGTGGTGCTCATTTCTATTTCTAAGCTGAAGAGCTGGCGTTGTCCCTAGACACCTCCTATATCATGCGGCCAGCATGACTGAACAGAAGCACCGTTACCTTCCCGCCGAAGCGGTACCTATTGATGTACTCACTTTGCATGTTTTGAACTGCTAGGTTGGCAGAAGCTGGGGCTAACAGCAGGAACTCACCCCGATCCCCCGGTTCGATCCTGCGACCTTTCGGTCAACAAGTTCAGCAGCACAGCCACCAGGGGCTCCAATGTAGGGCAGCATTATTATTGTGATCTACTTTGCAGGGATGTTGTTATGTTTGAGGATGCACCTATGGTAGAAATAATGCAGTTTGACACCCCTTTATGTGCCATGGCTCAATACTATGGAATCATGAGTTTGGAGAGGCACCAGCATTCTTAGGCAGTGAAGGCTAAAGATCCCGTAAAACCACAACTCCCATGATTCTATAACTTTGAGCCAATGAAGTTAAAGTGGTGTCAAACTGCATTAATTTTACAATGTAGATGTAGGGAACTCATGTCACAGGCAGGATTCAAATTTGGGATTTGCGTGTTAATACTTTAGTAGCTACTATGCTCTTTAATCACACTGCGGTGTCGTCAAAACATCGACTTACAATGCCATGGTGGATGTATTATTATTATATACATTACATTATTATATTATTATATATTGGTATATAGTATTGCTTATATTATATACGAGCTGAGGACCTGGCGGTGCCCGGGTTATTTGAGGAAGGCATTGTATGCCAAGGTTGGTTCCTATTAGATGTTTATGTGGCTTGCAGTAGTCTCAAGAACTTAGTGAAGGTACTGCGAGACCCGGGGGCCTAGTCAGGAAAATCAAGTTGAGGGAGCCGAACAATATCCCATGTGCTGAGGCCTAGTCAGGAAAATCAAGTTAAGGATGCCTTGTTGTCAATTTTGGGCCTGGTCTGTGATGTATAGGGGCTACAGTGTTGTTTTGGAAGGGAATGAGGTGAAGGTACTTCATACCCCATCATTCGTGGCCCATCCTGCTGTAAACCACACCAGGTTGTGAAGTGGGCCATTGTTCCCCTGTTTGCCAAGTTTGGTCGTGATCCGACACTGCTGTGGGCCGCAGTTGGTGACTGGCTGAGGCATTTCCTTTCCCCTCTGAGTCACCTTGGAATGGTCGAATGTGGTTGGCGTATCGGAGTACGTTATGCAAATACCATTTCAGTGGCAACCAATCCCCTCTGCCTGGGGCTGTAGAATGTTGGAGTTCTGAGGCTGGCCAATCTGAGCCCGTTATGCAAATAATCCCATAGTGGCAGCCAATCGAAACGCTTGCACATATTCCTCCCTCTGCTCGGTCGCTCGGCCGCACCACCGCCCGCAAACACTGACTTTTATTATATGTAATAGATTATTATCTATATATATAAAGGAAGAGTCGTCATGGAACGACCATCCCAAACAGAGAAACCTTACAACGCACAGACACCAAACTTGCCAACAGAAATAGGCCTCAGACAAGGTAGGTTTGTAGCAAATAAACTTTCCCCCCAAAACCTAAAAGGCCCCCAAAACAACGCGTAAAAAAACCTACATTTCCTAGCATCCTCCGAGGCTGCCAACAACTCTCCCAGCCTCTACATTCTGACAACATGATTGGCTGCCAATAAGGGCGGATTTGCATAACTCCTGTACTGGCCAGCCAACATGAACATTCCGACCCATAATAAACTGTCAGAGGAGGATAACGCAAAGGGCTGAGGCACAAACACAAACGCCCAATTCACTTCCCACATAAAATTTACACCCCTACAAATCACAGACCACGCCCAAAATTGACAGTAAGGCTTCATTAACTTAATTTCCCTGACTAGGCCTCACTTAATGGAATGCTGTTTACACTCTGAATTGACAGTAAGGCTTCATTAACTTGATTCTCCCGACTAGCCCTCAGCTCATTGGACATTGTGTATGGTCTGAATTGACAGTAAGGCTTCATTAACTTGCTGTTCCTGACTAGGCCTCAGCTCATGGGACATTGTGTATGGCCTGAATTTACAGTAACCTACCTTGGCACACAGAGCCCCTATGACCCACGCTACATTCTACTACAGTTTGGAGGAGGGTGGACCATGGATTATGGGACTTGAAGTACCTCCATGGATAATGGGATTTGTAGTACTTCAAAACCCATCATTCCCCACAGACCACTGTGTCCCAGAACCAAGACCGATAAAGACCAAACTTGGCAAACACAGAGCCCCTATGACCCACGCTACATTCTACTACAGTTTGGAGGAGGGTGGACCATCAAAAAAGGGCACAGCAACGCGCGCCGGGTACAGCTAGTATTATATATTATAATAATTTATTCTGCGTCTGCCCAATATAACAGCTCACGCTGCTCATTTTGCATAGAATCTATATCTTCACGGTTGCTGAATCCGCACTTAGAACTTTGAAAAGTGGTCTTTCTGGGCTGCAACTTCTGGAGTTATAGTCCCCCAAAAGGCATTTTTCTTCATCTCTGCTGCTTCAACGCAGCTCAGGATTTGCAGCACGGCTTGAAAGGTTTTGTACTTCACTCCGCCGCAAAACAGCATTGATTTGGCAGGATAAGCGTGTGTAAAATAGGATTGTGCAGCTATAGTTCCCCTTCAATCCAACTTCAGCAGTGGATATATCCTTCTTTGATTATCCAATTGCCTTTATGATCCCAGTAATCCTTCAACGTGGTCTACGGATGAAGTAATGCTTACAATGAGAGCTCTTTAGGGCAGGTTAATACATTTATTTCTCCACCGCGCCCTTCTTTTGGCTAGGGAAGATCAACACACACCCAAATATCTTTGTGTCCACAGGGGATTGGAGGTAAGTCTGGTTGCCTTGCACCCATCTTTCCCAGGTGTTCAAAAGCCACAGTCAAAGAATATATGGAACGGGCTGTGGTGCAGTTGGCTAGGAGTCAGCTGCATTAAATCACCACTGACTGAAAGGCCATGAGTTCGAAGCCAGCCCAGGGCGGAGTAAGCTCCTGACCATTTGTCTAACTTGCTGTTGACCTTTGCAGCCTGAAAGACAGTTGTATCTGTCAAGTAGGAAATTTAGGTACCAGTTATGCGGGGAGGCTAATTTAACTAATTTACGACACCATAACAATCTCCAGCAGCGGGTGAAAGAATGAGGAAGTACTCCATCAAGGACTTGGTGTCACAAGTAGACGTTGAAGCGATAGCTCCCCCGGTGGCCAGAATTCGAGCATACCTTCATGAAGCTTAAAATGCCTCTGTGTTTGTCTACCGTGTTTCCCCGAAAGTAAGACAGCGTCTTACTTTCTTTCCCCCCCGAAAAGTCCCCCTACGGCTTACTTTCGGGGTACGTCTTATATAACCCAAGACGTACCCCGCCGCCACGCCGCCGCCACCGCCACCGCCGCCGCCGCCACCGCCGCCGCCGTCACGCCACCGCCGCCGCAATCGGCCCCATCGGCCGCGGCACACCCGCGGCACACCTTTCCGCCAGGCCTCCAAGGAAGGGAGGGGAAAAGAGCCAGGGGCGTGGTCAAGCGGCGCGCGTCACTCTGACGCGGCGCTGCCTCGCCACGCCCCTGTCTCCTTTCCCCCTCCCTTCCTTGACGAAAGAAAGGGAGGGGAAAGGAGCCAGGGCGTGAGAAGCAGCGCCGCGTCAGAGTGACGCAGCGGTGCTTCTCCACGCCCCTGGCTCCTTTCCCACTCCCTTCCTTGGATGAAAGAAGGGAGGGGGAAAGGAGCCAGGGGCGTGGCGGCGGCGGCGCGTCACTCTGATGTGGCGCTGCTTCGCCACGCCTCTGGCTCTCTTCCCCCTCCCTTCCTTGGAGGCCTGGCGGAAAGGTGTGCCGCGGAGGTGTGCCACGGCTGATGGGCCGGTTGCGGCGGCAGCGGCTCGGCGACGCAACGAGGTACGGCTTACTTTCGGGGTACGGCTTATATTAGCCGACCCCCCTGACACCCCCGATACGTCTTACAATCGGGGGTGTCTTACTTTCGGGGAAACACGGTATATACATTGTGTGTTTATAGCATTGAATGTTTGCCATATACATGTGCACTGTAATCTGCCCTGAGTTCCCTGCAGGGTGAGACGGGCAGAATATAAATACTGTAAATTATATATATATACATATATACACCCTCCTCCAATCTAATACCTTCATTAAGACAGAGCCCCCTTATTACACTGCCATATAATCCAGATCATCAAAGTGGATAATCCATATTGCCTGATTTGAACTGGATTGTATGAGTCTACACTACCATATAATCCAGTTCAAAGCAGATAATCTGGGTTTTATGTGGCAGTGTAGAAGGGGGCCAAAGTTGCTTGCAAAAAATCAGACCAACTGCTTCCATCTAGAATCCATAGCGTGATACAGCATCTAAAAAGGCCAACACGATTGTAGGTGTATCAACAGGACTACAGCAGGCATGGACAAACTTTGGCCCTCTCGGTGTTTTGGACGTCAACTCCCACAATTCCTTACAGCCTCAGTACTTTTCCTTTTGCCTCTCAGCTGATTAAGCTGTTAGGAATTGTGGGAGTTGAAGTCCAAAACACCTGGAGGGACGAAGTCTGCCCATGCCTGGTGTAGTGTGAACACTAGGCCTGGTTGATTAAAGAAATGGCTCTGGATGTAGGGGGTGCTGGCGTTTCAAGTCTGAATGACTTCCGAAATTTTCCAAAAAAATTGCGGAAATTTTACGAATTTTTCTGAAATCTTGGAATGGCTTTGTTAATGGCAGCCGCACATGTGCAGTAAGAAAGAAACAGCACTGGTTAAACACCCAGTTTGGATGCGGATGTGCTTCCCTATGCGTCTCGCCCCAGAGCTAATGCTCTGTATAGATTACTGCAACTCTCTCTACGTAGGGCTGCCTCTGAAGACTGCTCGGAAGCTTCAAATGGTCCAATGGACAGCAGCCAGGGTGATAACAGGAGCGGCACTCAGGGAGTGTACAACTCCTCTGTTGTGCCAGGTCCACTGGCTGCCAGTTTGCTTCCGGGCACAATTCAAAGTGCTGGTTTTGGCCTTTAAAGCCCTAAACGGTTCCGGTCCAACTTACCTGTCCGAACGCATCTCTCCCTATGAACCATCAAGATGTTTAAGATCATCCGGAGAGGCCCTGCTTTCAGTCCCGCCTGCTTTGCAGGAGCGTCTGGCGGGGACGAGAGACAGGACCTTCTCAGTGGTGGCTCCTCGGCTTTGGACTCCCTTCCTAGTGACATCAGATTGGCCCCTTCCCTCCTGACATTTTGTAAAAAAGTCAAGACTTGGCTGTTCGAGCAAGCATTCGCAGACGAACTTTAATTAATCGAGACCAACGGATTATGACGATGCAACGGTAACCGATTTTAAGAATAATGTGCTGAGACTGTATTTTGTAGTTTTTAACTGTTAATTTATATGGTTTTTTATATGACTGTTTTTATCATGTTATGATGTGTTTGTATGTGGGCACTTGCTGTCGCTTGTTCACCGCCTCGAGTCGCCTTCGAGCTGAGAGAGGCGGTATAGAAGCGTAGTAAATAAATAAATAAATAAATAAATAAATAAAACGCGGAGGGAAGCACATCCGCGTCCAAACTGGGTTAAACATCCAGTTTGGACGGGGATGCGCTTCCCTCCGTGTCAGAACAGGGACGAGAGCCGCAGGTCTAAAGCAGAGGGAAGCACATCCACATCCAAATGATTCCTTTCCAAACATGGCGGTGGTGACTTTGAAATGGCAAATTCACTTCCGGGTTGCTTACATCGCCTCGAAACCACTTCAAAACAGGCCCGGATTACCCATAAGGCCATCCAAGGCCATGGCCTTGGGCGGCGGATTTTGGGGGCGGCATTTCCGGGCCTGAAGGAAGGGATGAGGGGAAGTCCCGCCGCCCCTAGGGCGATTAACGCGGCTTGCCACCCTGCTCGCGCGGGTGGGCGCCACTCCTTCCTTCAGTGAAGGGAGGAGGGGCACCGGTGCAAGCGGGGCGGCGGCGGGGGAAGCCGCATGAGTCGCCCTAGGGGCGGGACTTCCAGCGGCGCCTTCTTCTCGCCGGCAGCGGCTCCGCCGCTCCTCCCTTCAGTGAAGGGAGGAGGCGGAACCGCCGTGAGGGGAGAAGGCGCAGCTGGAAGTCCCGCTCCTCACGCGGCTTCCCCCGTCGCCGCCCAGCTCGCCCGTGCCCCAAACACAAGCGTGGCGGCGGCGAAAACTGCGTGAGTCGCCCTAGGGCAGGCCTTCCGGTGGCGCCTTCTCTTTCTCGCCGGCAGCGGCTCCACCCCTCCTCCCATCAGTGAAGGGAGGGGGGCAGAACCGGCAAAAGGGAGAAGGCGCCGCTGGAAGTCCTGCCCCTAGGGCGACTCACGCGGTTTTCGCCGCCGCGCTCGTGTTTGGGGCACGGGCAAGCTGGGCGGGGGAAGCCGCGTGAGGGGCAGGACTTCCAGCGGCGCCTTCTCCCCTCATGCCGGTTCCGCCTCCTCCCTTCACTGAAGGGAGGAGGAGCGGAGCCGCTGCCGGCGAGAAGAAGGCGCCGCCGGAAGTCGCGCCCCTAGGGCGACTCACACGGCTTCCCCCGCCGCCACCCAGCTTGCACCGGCGCCCACTGAAGGGAGGAGGAGCGCCGGTGCGAGCGCGGAAGCAACAGGGGAAGCTGTGAGTAGCCCTAGGGGCGGGACTTCCGGTGGCGCCTTCTCCTCGCCGGCCCCGCCCCCCGCAAGAGGTCCCGCCCCCCGGGGGCGGCATTTAGACAGGCGGCACAGTCCGCTAATCCGGGCCTGCTTCAAAAGTGAATTTAATCCGAATTCGTTCCGATTTTACGAGCATTCCGACGAACCTAACCAGGCCTAACATCCGGAGAATGCCAACTATTTGGGCCATGCCAAACCCAGGGAAGCTGTGCCTGACTTTGCAGGAGAACAGAGCAGATTTAAATTGGAAGTCATTTGAATGTACATCAGAAGCATCTGAAGTTTTGTGGGGATTTTGCAAATTGCATGACGTTCTCCTTCACGCAACCCCTTTTCTTTTTTGGATGGTTTGCAATTCCAAAAGTCACCAATGCAAATTATTTTTAAAAAAGAAACACACACGCACACAGACACAACAACAACAACAACAACAACAACAACAACAAAGGGGGGCTCTATTTATAGAGGACGTCTCAGAGCCCTTCATTTACTGTAGCTTTGAATATGCTTTGCTCATTTTTCACCATGGAAACTGGAAGAGTCAGGGAAACAGCCCCCCTGGGAGCAAACTCCCGGGCTTTATAAGGAAGGCGGGTTGGGGAAAAATGCCCCCCTTTGTGTCTCCAAAAATAGGGCAGAGGCAAAGACTGGGCAGGGTGGTAGTCAAATAGGAGGAGGGAAGGGTCTCAAACCAGGTAAAGAAGGTCCCCAGAATAGTAACGGCAGTGTTTTTCAACCTTTTTTGAGCCGCGGCACATTTTTTACATTTACAAAAACCTGGCGCACACCACCAACCAAAATGAACCAAAATGACACTCTAACCAGGGGCGGTCCTACAGGTAGGCGAAGGAAGCGGCCGCATGGGGCGCCATTTGGGAAGGGGCGAAATCCCCCACCCGTCGAGCGGCGGCGCCAGACAGTGTCCTGGCCCTTCCAATGTTCCTCAGGCAGCGCCGCGGCTGCCTGCTTTTGGGCCCCGGCCTTGTGCGCTCCGACGCCGCTTCTGGGCGTGTGCGGAGGTTCTCGCGCAGGCGCAGTTGCTCTGGAGCTGAAGTTGAGCACAGGAGCAACTGTGCATGCGCAAAAAGTCCGTGCATGCCAAGTAGCTCCTGTGCACGGAAGCCTGTAAGCAAAGCACTCCCTATCGGGCAGGCAGGGAGTGCTTCCCCTCTCCCTTTGTCTCCCGCCCTGCCGCCGAATACAGTGACCCAATTGGGCAGGCAGGGGGCGGAGACAAAGGGAGAGGGGAGTGGAGCCAAAGGGGTATTGGCAACGTATTGCCTCCTGACAGCCGGCACCGGAAGTAGCCGCTGTGCGCTGAGGCGAACTCCCTCGCCAGGCCCAATCATGTGTGAACCCTATCACACCCGCTCACCTCCCCCCGCGTGCGCCGGCCGGGAGCATCAAGGAGAGACAAGCGCAACTGTGCAGGCAAATAGTAAAATATAATATTTTATTTTACTTTATTTTGGGTTATTTGAGTTTTATAGGAATAATGAAAATATTTAGTAGAGGATAATTTTATTTAAATAAATAATTTTATTTATTATTTTATAATAATAATAATAATATAACAGAATGTTATATTATATTATAATGTCAATATATTATAATATAATTATATTGTAATGTAGTATAATATAATTATATATTATAGTATGAGTATGTACTATAATATATTGTATATACTGTACATTGATACAATATAATACTACTAATGGTATTGTGATATTATAATTGTATATTTGTTTTACATGGGAGGGGCGCCAAAATAATGTTGGGGGGGGGGAAATAATGTTTGCTTACCATATAAAATTACCTGAGACCGCCCCTGACTCTAACACAGTAATACATATAGTTAATGTGTCTTTAAATGTATTTATACACTCAGTGTGAAACCTGGGCCTGTTTTGATGAACACAACATAGATATCCTGGCAGGAATGGCAGAAAGACACACACGAAGGTCTTGCTCAACAGCTGGGAGTTATAGTTCACCCGCAATCAAAGAGCATTTTGAACTCCACCAATGATGGAATGGAACCAAACTTCCCAAGAGAAAATACTATAAGAGTTTGGTGGGCATTGACCTTGAGTTTTGGAGTTGTAGTTCACCTATATCCAGAGAGCACTGTGGAGGGGAGGGAGAAAGACGTGGGGGGAGTCTGTGCAGTAGCGCCTACACGGGTCATGTCTTCCCCCCTCCCCCCTCCCGCAGAAGCAGCAGCGTGAGTAAAGCGAGGCAAAGCGAGCAGAGTGAAGCTGGGAAGGAGGGAGCCCGAGTGGAGAAGAAAAAATGTTCGGCAGGAGAGGGAAGAAAGGGTATTGGAGGTTCCAATCTCCCATGGCACACCTGATGATCGCTCACGGCACACTAGTGTGCCACGGCACACTGGTTGGGAAACACTGATATAGAGGAAGAGAAGAAAGAAGAAGAAGAAGAGGAGGAGGAGGAAGAGGAAAAATAATAGGAGGAGGAGGAAGAAGAAAAGGGAGAACCACAGGAGGAAGTGAAAGAAGAGGAGGAGGAAGAAAAGGAGCAAGAGGACGAAAAGGAAAAAAAGAGAACAAGGAGGAGGAAGAGGGATAGAGGAAGGAGAGAAAGAAGAAGAAGAAGAAAAAGGAAGGCGAGGCGGCGGGCACAGCTCCATCATGCCTTATCCCAGAGGCATCCCCTGGGATACAAAAAGGAATTTCTGATTTATTCTCAGGCAGTTTTGTATCATCTTTTAATGAATGTCATCTTTTAATGTTTCCTGTTTCAACTGTATAAATTATCTAACCACATTAAAAACAACTTAGATATGCATATTTTTACAATACTTTTTGCAACTGTTTTAATCTGTATTGTTTTTAAATGTGTTGTTAGCGGACGCAAATCCCACTTTGGGGGGGGGGGAGCATGGCATAAATCAGGGCTGTCCAACTGGCGGCCCAGGGGCCGTATATGGCCCCCCAGCCCCTTCCCTACGCCTCCCTAAGCTTTTTAATAAAAAATAAAAAAAAATTTTTTAAAAAAATCCCAAAAAAGTGCGCATGCGCGGTTTGCCAGCTTTGGGCGGGGCGGAGCCACGGGGGAGCCTCCTCACGGCCGCCCTCTCCCCAAAGCGTCGCAACAGCTGTTGTGATGCTTTGGGCGAGGGGAGGAGCCGCGGAAGGCTCCTCGCGGCCGCCCTCTCCCCAAAGCGTCACAACAGCTGTTGTGATGCTTTGGGTGAGGGGGGCGGAGCCGTGGAAGGCTCCCCGTGGCTCCTCCTTCTCTCCCAAAGCGTCACAACAGCCTCGAAGCGGGCGAAATTGCCCACTTCCAAGGCTATTGTTATGCTTTGGGAGAAGGGGCGGAACCGCGTGGCCAGGGGCGTGGCCGGGTGGCCCCCAGGTAATCACTCACCAGAAGTCCGGCCCTTGCGCCGGCAGAAGTTGGACAGCCCTGGCATAAATGAATGAATGAACCCTGGTGGCGCAGCAAGTTAAACTGCTGAGCTGCTGAACTTGCTGATCGAAAGGCCACAGGTTTGAATCTTGGGAGCGGCGTGAGCTCCTGCTGTCAGCCCCAGCTTCTGTCAACCTAGCAGTTTGAAAACGTGCAGATGTGAGTAGATCAATAGGTACTGCTTCTGCGGGAAGGTAACAGCACTCCATGCAGTCGTGCTAGCCATATGACCTTGGAGTGTCTATGGACAACGCCGGCTCTTCAGCTGAGAAATTGAGATGAACACCCCCACCCCAGAGTTGGACACAACTAGACTTAATGTCAGGGGGAAACCTTTACCTTTTACTAATGACAACAGCAACAACCAATTATTTTAGAGAAATAAGCAGAATGAGAGAGAAGTTAATGGTCTGGTGACCGAAAAATACTGATTGAAACCTGTAGCTATAAAGAGGAAATGGTCAATGTGACTTTAATATGACCAAAGGTAATGTAACATATTATACAGAGGAATCATTCTTCTCTAACCATCCTGGTGATGTTGCAGTTTGTTGAATCCTAGAATCCTAGAGTGGGCCATCCACTCCAACCCCCTTCTGCCAAGAAGCAGGAAAATCACATTCAAAGCACCCCTGACAGATGGCCATCCAGCCTCTGTTGAAAAGCCTCCACCACACTCCGGGGCAGAGAGTTCCACTGCTGAACAGCTCTCTCACAGTTAGGAAGGTCTTCCTCATGTTCAGGTGGAATCTCCTGAAGGTCAACATGGATATCTCAAAAACAAATCCTACCAAAGTTATCTCTTTTTCTTTGAATGGGTTAAAAATCGGTAGATTGGAAGTCTGATCTGGCTACGGTCATCCACGCTCTGGTCACATCCCGAATAGATTACTGCAATGCACTCTACGTGGGGCTGCCTTTGAAGCCGGTTCGGAAATTACAATTAGTCCAACGGGCAGCAGCCAGATTACTAATCGGAGCTACATACAGGGAGCATACCACCCCCCTGTTGTGTCAGCTCCACTGGCTGCCTGTCCAATTCCGAGTTCAATTCAAAGTGCTGGTTTTGACTTTTAAAGCTCTATACGGTTCTGGCCCAGCTTACTTGTCCGAACGCATCAGCCCCTACGTCCCACCTCGTAATTTAAGATCATCCGGGGAGGCCCTGCTCTCGCTCCCGCCAACTTCTCAAACGCGGTTGGTGGGGACGAGAGAGAGGGCCTTCTCGGTGGTGGCTCCCCATCTGTGGAAAGCGCTTCCAAGCGACATACGATCAACCTCATCCCTCCTAGCATTCAGGAAAAAAAGTGAAATCTTGGCTGTGGGACCAAGCGTTTGCACATTAGCACAATACAGCACTTTGGACTGGATTTGTAATGGCAAATTGATGGATATGGCTCAATGCTCCTGTTATGGACGAAATACTGTCTTAACTTAAGAGAATGTGTGTGATGTATTTTAATGTATTTTAATGCTGTATGTTTTTTGGTTTTATATTGTATTTTATTACGTTGGCATCGAATTGTGCCTTTTGTTAGGCCGCTCTGAGTCCCCCCTCGGGGGTAGAGAAGAGCGGGGTAGAAATGTTGGAAATAAATAAATAAATAATAAATAGATTGTAGGAATGCAACAGACATAATATATCATTAAAGCACCTGGCAAAGACCCGACATTTACACAAGCTTGATAACAATATTCACATTTATTTTGGAAATCTTTTCCAAAGCCTGTCCGTTATTTCTCAGTCTTAGGTCCAATATTCTCAGCATTATTATTTTTTAATTAAATATTGAGATGAAGAAGTAGGAGCGACCCTTCGGTGAATCAGCAGATGAGACAGAACAGAGAGGGAGAGCTCACATTGACAGAAGGCAAGGTGACCCTGATACTGGAGTCAAACTAGAATCATAACCCAGTTTCAAGGAGAAAATATTAAATTCTTCATTGAACGTTCCAACACACTCCAGTCAAGTGGAAAATTATTTGAGAACACAGAAATTCTGGACCACTCTGACAACCATCACGTACGGTCAGACTAAACAGAGAAGACACTGAAGCATGTGGACAATCTCAACAGAAAGGAAGAAACCATGAAAATGAACAAAATCTGACTACCAGTATTTAAAAAACCACTAAAATCAGGACAGCAGACAAAGAGCAACACTTAAAAACAGGGGAACTCCAGACAATAATCAATCAAGGCCAGCTAACACCTCCCAACAAAGATCAATTTTCCCCTGTACCAGTAAGGCAGTAGAAGCCAGACATGCCTTTGAAGTAAATAATAACTTTATTTTTATTAGGCCTGGGCAATCCATGATTCTAAATGGTTCTAAAGTATTTACAAAACTAAAGTGCTGGTGGTGAAAACTAGGTGGCGCTGGTGCTTTGCTTCTACAGCAGGCATGGGCAAACTAAGGCCCGGGGGCCGGATGTGGCCCTCTGGCAGCTTACCTCAAGCCCTCCTCATTTTTCTTGTCCTCTTGGCCGAAGGGCAGGACAGCCTGCCATGTCCATATGCCAAAAAAGATGGAAGAGGAAGGCATGTAGCAGTTGAAAGCCCTCTGGAGCACTCTCAGCCGTTGTGTGTCTCAAACTCCTCCCGGCATAAGGACAGTGCGAGTGGCCCCATCTTTATGCTGGAAGGACGGTTCGAAAAAGGCACATGGTGGCTGAGGGCCCTTCAGAGCACTCTCAACCACAGTCTGCCTCGCCCTCCTTCCAGCATAATGCCAAGAGGACCACCCGAGGATCAGAGGAGGTGGATGGGGAGGGGGACCGGGGGGAGGATCAGAGCAGTCGCTGTTTGTCATGCCTTCTTCCCATCATAAGGATAGGGGTTATGCTGGGAGGACAAGCTGAGGATGATCCAGGCCCTGTCCTGCCCCTCTCCCTCCCCCTCCCAGGCCCACCCCAACTGGCATGTGCCTGGCTCCCCTTCCCCTTGGCCCGGCCCGGCCCTCCTGGTCGGTCTCCATGGCCAGCAAGGCTGCCTTCTTCCACCTCCGCCAGGCAAGGAGGCTGGCCCCCTACCTCTCCCGGTGCGACTTAGCCACGGTGATCCAAGCCACGGTCATCTCAAGGCTAGATTACTGTAACGCGCTCTACGTTGGCCTGCCTATGTCGTCGATCCGGAAGCTCAAGCTGGTGCAGAACACTGCCGCCCGGCTCCTGTCTGGGGCTCCAGCAGGATGCCGGATAACACCAATCTTGCAGGATCTGCACTGGCTGCCAATTGAGCACCGGGTCGCCTTCAAAGTGCTGGTTCTTACCTTTAAGGCCATACACGGCCTGGGGCCAGCGTATCTGAGGGACCGTCTCACCCCATACTGCCCAGCGAGATCACTTCGGTCCGAAGAGGCCAATCTGTTGGCAGTACCCGGTAAAATCGGCACACCTAACATCCACCCGCCGGAGGGCGTTCTCTGTGATAGCGCCTACGCTATGGAATGCCCTCCCGGCCGAAGCCAGAGCTCTGAAAGACCTACTCCCATTTAGGCGGGCCTGTAAAACTTATTTGTTTAGGCAGGCCTTTGGGGAGTAGGTTGTGCTCACACACCTTCCAGGGCTATGATAGTGTTGTTGCTCTTGGATCCTACTGTATTTTACTGTTTAATGTGTTTTAATTGTTGTTTTAACCTGTGGCGCTATGCCATTGGCTCTGTAAGCCGCCGCGAGCCCCCGGCAGTCGGCGGCGAAAAAGCCCCAATAAATAAATAATAAATAAATAAAATACAATGTGGCCCCAAGACAAAAAGGTTTGCCCATGCCAGGGCCGTAGCCAGGATTTTGATTCGGGGCTGAGCTTGGTTCGGGGGGCTGAGACTGGATGGAAGAGGGTCTACCCTAGCAAATCTTTTGTATTGTTATCCCAACAACCCCATTAATGTGGGATATAATGAGCATAGTGATCAGATCATGATATGAATAAACATAACAGTTTAAATAATGTACCAGTAAGGCCTTCTCGCGGACCACCCTGAGAATTTCGGGGGCTGAAGCCCCCTTAGCCCCCCCCCTGGCTACATGCCTGGCCCATGCCTGTTCTACAGTGTTCCTAAAGTTCTGGTGGTGAAAATTTCAGAACTCTAACAAAACTTTCAAATTTTCATTATAAATGGCAGTTCCTAATTGGTTCTGTCATCGACATCTCCAATAATGAAATAATAATGAAATTTTGAATGTTTTGTTAAAGTTCTGAAATTTTCACCACCAGAACATTAGCAACCATGTAGAAGCAAAGCATCAGCGCCCCCTAGTTTTCACCACCAGAACTTTAGTTTTGTAAGTACTTTAGAACCATTTTGAACCATGGATTGCCCAGGCCTAATAAAAATAAAATTATTATTATTATTATTATTATTATTATTATAGTCTGGCTTCTTACATGGGGCCAAGCTGCAAGACCTTGAAGTTGCAAGGTCATTGAATGCCAATCAAGGTGGCCAATTGCATCATTCACACCTGCCTCAAGCAGCCAAGAGTTCTTTCTCCCACCCTGGACATTCCACAGATATATAAACCTCACTTGCCTAGTTTCCAACAGACCTCACAACCTCTGAGGATGCCTGCCATAGATGTAGGCAAAATGTCAGGAGAGAATGCTACTGGAACATGGCCATTTGGCCCAAAAAAACCTCATAACAACCCAAGTGTAAAAGCATCACATGTGAAATGTTCCCAAAAAACTCAGGACAGATGCCTGCAATCAATCACCAGCTGACCATGGCTGCATCTACACTGGAGAATTCATTCACTTTGACACCGCTTTAAATTACCGTACCTTGGTTCAATGCTATGGAATCATGGGAGTTGTAGTTTTACAAGGTCTTGAAAGAACAACAGCCACGATTCAAGAGCATATAGAGCCATTTAAGTGGCATCAAACTGCATTAATCCTAGAGTACAGATATACCCAATGAGGCAGCTGTGTGATGCTGCTGCAAATGGGACTAATGTCATTTTAAGACGAATGCAATTGCTGGAATTATTGTTTCCAAATCCCAAGAAGTAATTATTTAATGTTGTGCCATACTAGCGTACTGTGAGGCAAATTGGAATGGGTGGGTGGGATATAATAAAGTGACAACCCGGAAGGAAAACTGCAGTAAAAGTAGTGGTTTGCACCCAGGTCTAAGGTCCCATCTACACTCTCATATAATCCAGGTTCTGAATCCAGATCATACTCATTGAACTGGATTATATGGCAGTGTCAATTCTGACCTAATCTACATTGCCATAAAAATGCAGGTGCTTTCAACTGGATTATATGGCAGTGTAGACAGAAACCCCATCTACACTGCCATATAAAATCCAGATTATCTGCTTTGAACTGGATTATATGACAGTGTAGACTCATATAATACAATTGAAAGCAGATAACGTTGGTTACCTGATTTGATAATCTGGATTATATGTCAGTGTAGAAAGGGCTTCATGCTGGATCTGCACTGCCACATAATCCAGATTATCCAAGCGGATAATCCAGGCTATCTGTTTAAAACTGGGGCCTCTTCTACATTGCCATATAAAATACAGATTATGAACTGGATTATATGGCAGTGTAGACTCAAATAACCAAGTTCAAAGCAAATAATCTGGATTATCTCCTTTATAATCTGGGTTATATGGCAGTGTAGACTCATATAATCCAGTTCAAAGCAAAAAATCTGGAATATCTGCTTTGATAATATGGATTATATGGCAGTGTAGAAGGGGCCTGGATTGTATGAGTCTACATTGCCATATAATCCAGTTCAAAGCAGATAATCTGGATTTTATATGGCAGTGTAGACTCATATAATCCAGTTCAAAGCAAATAATCCAGATTATCTGCTTTGATAATATGGATTATATGACAGTGTAGAAGGGGCCTGGATTGCATGAGTCTACAACGCCATATAATCCATTTCAAAGCAGATAATCCATATAATCCAGTTCAAAGCAAATAATCCAGATTATCTGCTTTGATAATATGGATTATATGACAGTGTAGAAGGGGCCTGGATTGCATGAGTCTACACTGCCATATAATCCAGTTCAAAGCAGATAATCTGGATTTTATATGGCAGTGTAGACTCAGATAATCCAGTTCAAAGCAAATAATCTGGATTATCTGCTTTGATAATATGGATTATATGACAGTATAGAAGGGGCCTGGATTGTATGAGTCTACAATGCCATATAATCCAGTTCAAAGCAGATAATCCGGATTTTATATGGCAGTGTAGATGGGGCCTCATATAATCCAGTTCAAAGCCGATAATCTGGATTAAAAAACTGGATTATATGGCAGTGTGGACCCAACCATAGTATCAACCCCAAAACAGTGTCATGTGTCAACTCACAAAAGCTAAAACCTACACACCAACTAAACACTTGCAAAGGCATAAGCAAAAACCATACAAAAGGTTACTACATTGTTGTCGTTTGTTATTGGAAACTCTGCTTGTAACAACCGTGAACTGAATACGGACATTACGCCATGATTCCAAAAGGGCAGCTGCATTTGTGAACAAGTCTATACTATTTCCGAACTGTGCAAAGAACCCAAGATATTGTCTGGTGGGGAGGAAGTCCCCCAGTTTTTGAGACAGAGAGTAAAAAAAAAAAAGACTTCTGATACCAACCCTCCAACCCCATGGGCTACAAATGTACCAGAATAGAAATCAGATAAAATCAGAGCAAAGATTAATTTTGTGTTTTGGCTGATAAAGCAATCTGCTTTTCTGATTGGGTGATGTTTAAATGCAATTAATTCAGCAAAGCTCGAGGTCTTGAAGGAAGGAAAGAGATAATGCACTGTTTAATATAAACAATGGCCAGGATCCAAGGATTTCCTTGGGAGCACGCAAACCAGCTCCCTCTAATCTAATCGTATATTTTTTGGTGATTTCCTTCTATGATCAGTTGACTTTTCTGTCTGCCTTCAACGGTGGTCACGTATAGCAACCCTCTACATTTACTGAGGTTCCCTGCAAAAAGTGGGGGGAAGCGAACGAAATTTTCTATGTTAGCAATTGCTAGAATCCCTAGGGACAGCAATGCTGCATATTGTTGTCGTCATCATCATCATCATCATCACCATCATCATCACCATCATCGAGCTGTCTTCATAGACCAGTCAGCAGCATATGATACTGTAAATCAGGGCTGCCCAGGAAGTCTATCGCAATCGACCAGTCGATCGTGGGACCAAAGGAGGTCGATCCCAGGATGGGGCGCTTCTCAGAGGGGGCGGAGCCCGGCCCCTCCCGTCTTCGGCACTCCCAGCAGCTTCTCCAGGCTTGAGGATGGCAATGCCAAGCCAGCCTTGTGCTAGCTATGCCATTGCCATCCTCAAAAGCTGCTGGGAGCTCCAAAGCCAGAGGGGAGGGGCAGGGCTTGAGCGGCCTGGCTCCGCCCCTTGGCTTTCCGCTCTACCAGCAGCTTCTCCAGGCTTGAGGATGGCAGTGCCAAGCCAGCCTTGTGCTAGCTATGCCATTGCCATCCTCAAAAGCTGCTGGGAGCTCCAAAGCCAGAGGGGAGGGGCAGGGCTTGGAGCGGCCTGGCTCCGCCCCCTTTGGCTTCCGCTCTACCAGCAGCTTCTCCAGGCTTGAGGATGGCAGTGCCAAGCCAGCCTTGTGCTAGCTATGCCACCACTGGCTTGGCATTGCCATCCAGAGGGAGGGGCCTTGGAGAAGCTGCTCCGGAGCTCCAAAGCCAGCTTGGGGATGGGGGCGGGGCTTGGCGTGGCCTGGGTCCGCCCCCCTCTGGCTTCCACTCTATCAGCAGCTTCTCCAGGCTTGAGGGTGACAATGCCAAGCCAGTAGTGGCATAGCTAGCACAAGGCTGGCTTGGCATTGCCATCCTCAAGCCTGGCTTGGAATTGCCATCCTCAAGCCTGGAAAAGCTGCTGGTAGAGTGGAAGCCAGAGGGGGGCGGAGCCAGGCCGTGTCAAGCCCCGTCCCCTCCCTTCTCCAGCCTTGAGGAGGTAGGTAATCTTTCTGACTTGGTTTTATTATAAGTAGCTCTCATGCTGAAAAAGTGTGGGCACCCCTGCTGTAAATCATCACCTTCTCCTGAAGATAATTTATAATATTACAAAGGATGACCACCTCACCCGCTTCATAAGAAATATGCTACAAAACAGGATCTTTTTTGTTGAGTTCCAGGGCCAGAGTAGCAGAGATGAAAACAGAACAGCCTGCCTCAGGAAAGCATGCTTGCTCCATCAATGTTTAACATTTACACAAATGATCAGCCACTGCCAGAATGGACAGTGAGTTTCATCTATGCTGACGATCATGACATCACCACTCAAGCAAAGAGCTTTGAGATGGTTGCTCTCAGAAGCTGTAGGTGCTCTTACTGCCTATTACAGGGAAAACCAGGTGATTCCTAATCCATCTAAAACGTAGATGTGTGCTTTTCATCTTAAGAACAGACAAGCATCCAGAGCTCTGAGGATTACCTGGGAAGGAATCCCACTGGAGCATTGCAGCTCACCCAAATACCTGGGTGTGCTCTGCCTTATAAGAAGCACTGCTTGAATATCAATAAAAAGTGGGTGCTAGAAACAATACCATACGAAAGCTGACTGGCACAACCTGGGGATCACAACCAGACACAGTGAAGACATCGGCCCTTGCCAGGGGCATACCCAGGATTTTGATTTGGGGGGTGGGTGGGTGGGGTGAGTTTGATTGGGGGGTATGGGTGAGAGGGAGGTCTAATCTAGCAAACGTTTTGTATCATTATCCCAATACCCCCATGCATATGGGATATATTGAGCATAGTGATCAGAACAGTTTAAATAATGTGCCGGTAAGGCCTTCTCGTGGACCACCCTGAGAATTTCCGGGGGGGTGGGTGGGCTGAGCCCACCCCCCCCCCCCCCGGCTACATGCCTGGCCCTTGCGCTTTGCTACTCTGCTGCCGAGTACACATGCCCAGTGTGGAATGTACCTCACCATGTTAAAACAGTGGATGTGGCTCTTAATGAGACATGCCGCATTATCACAGGATTGTAAATGTCCTACACCCCTGGAGAAATTATACTGTTTAGCTGGTATCGCACCCCCTGACATCCACTGTGAAGTAGCAGCCAGCGATGAAAGGAACAAGGCAGTGACATCTCCTGCCCATTCTCTGTTCAGATATCAGCCAGCAAACCAATGCTTTAAATCAAGAAACAGCCTCCTAAGATCTACAGCAGGGGTGCTCAGAATGGAGTCTAAAAGTCACCAGGGTGAAACCGGACCTCATCCTGGCTGATAATTCAGGCCCCTGACCAGGTTTATTGCTGTTGGTCCTCTTCACGCACCCCTGCACGCTGCAAAGAAGTCCTCCGTCGTTGCTCCTTCCCGCTCCCTGCTTGCGCGCCGCCTCCAAAAGCTCCAGAGTCCAAGAGGCAGAATGGGCCCCCTCTTGGATTCCTCCTCCTCCCTCCGTCTTCTTCAGCCACTCAGAGTCGTAGGGAGACCAAAGGGGACGGGCCTGGATGACGCAATGCATGGCTGGCCCCGCGCGCATGCGCAGAAGCGCCCATTCTTTTCCTCAGACTTCTCGTGAGCTCTTGGAGGCAGCACGCATGCTGGCGGCGTGGAAATAGGAACAACGACGGAGGAGGAGGAGAAGGACGCTTTGGGGTCATTTCCTTACCGCATCTCAAAGGTCGGTCTTTTTACTTTGGGGTGGGTGCTTGATTGTACCGTGGCATGTCTCTTTGTTTATTTTTAATGTTTAAAAATGGCCTTTTAGGTCCAAAGCCTCTGCTTGCTTTGTTCCTTGAGAAATATATGTTGGGGAATATGGAAATGTGGGAGAAATGGGGTGGTTGGATGTATTTTTGCATGCCCTTGTTTACCTTTGCTGAGTATTAAATGGCCTTGCAGTTGAAAGCCTCTCTTCTTACTTTCTGGCTGATAATATGTGTGGTAATATGGCAGTGTGGGAGAAATGGGGTGGTTGGATGTATTTTTATGCTCTGTTTTATATTGTTGTTATTAAATTGAAATGTTGATGTTTTACAACTTCATTTTATGTAAACTGCCCGAGCCTGCTGGAAGGAGCGGTACATAAAAATGACTAATAAATATAAATAAATAAATAAGAAAATAGTTATATGTTTTACATTTCTGGGCAGGTGATCTTTGGGACTTTTAATCAGTAGCTCCCATGCTGAAAAAGTGTGAGCACCCCTGATCTACAGAGATACTTGCAGGAACACCTCAGCAAGCGAGAGTCTAAAAGTGGCAGGTTAAAACCCGGAACCTCAATCAGTGGCTGATAATGGATGAGTGACTCCCTCCTTGGCACACAGAAGATTGAGCGACTTGGGAGGTGCTGAACAGGCACCACGAGATGCAAAGCCTATCTTAAGAAATGGGGCTACAAAGTGGAGTCCACAACATGCAAATGCGGAGGAGAGCAAAGCACAGACCACTTAATACAATGCAGCCTGAGCCCTGCCACATGCACAGTGGAGGAACCTTCTCACAGCGACACTAGAGGCACTCTAAGTGGCCAGCTTCTGGTCAAAGGACATTTAGCATAATGCCAAGTTTTAAAACTTTGTTTATGTTTTTAAATATATATATACATACATACATATATATATATATAACTTTACCCTCAATTCACTTCTGACACAATCAATAAATAAATGTATATATATATATATATATATCAGTTTGCTTTTAGCAGTGTTTCCCAACCACTGTTCCACGGCACACTAGTGTGCCATGAG
The DNA here is from genome assembly GCA_030556195.1 of Anolis apletophallus. NCBI lineage: Eukaryota > Metazoa > Chordata > Lepidosauria > Squamata > Anolidae > Anolis > Anolis apletophallus. The sequence goes on from JARBWK010000004.1 coordinate 202,826,619, forward strand.
CGATCACCTGGTGTGCTGCGGAAAAACTCTCTTCCCCCTCCTGCCGAACTCCTGCTGCTGCTGCTTCGGGGAAAAGGAGGAGGAAGGGCCGGGCGGCGGCAGCGGCGAAGAAGAAGGGGATAGGGCGCTGCCTCCTTCGGCTGTTTCCCCAGCCAGCCTCCAATCGAGGGAGGGCAGGGAACGGAAGCGGAAGTGAGGAGCAGGCCCACTGGCTTCTTCTTTTGAACCACAGGAAAGAAGGAAGGAAGGCAGGCAACCGCGGACCGAGTGAGTGCTTTCCCTTCTGATGTGGAAGAGGGAGAGAGCCATTCAGGAAGGGAACCACCTGGGGGTTCTATGTGGGAAGTTTGGCCCAGTTCTATCATTGGTGGGGTTCAGAATGATCTTTGATTTTAGGGGAACTATAAATCCCAGGAACTACAACTCCCAAATGGCAAGGTCTATTTTTCCCAAACTCCATCTGTGTTCATATTTGGGCATATTGAGTATTCGTTTCAAGTTTGGTCCTGGATGTAGGTAAACTACAACTTCCAAACTCAAGGTCAATTCCCAAGCAAACCCTTTCAGTACTTTCTGTTGGTAATGAAAGTTGAATATGCCAAGTTTGGTTCAATTCCATTGTTGCAAGAGCTCAGGATGCTCTTTGATTGTGTGCTAACTATAAATCCCAGAAACTACAACTCCCAAATGTCAAGGTCTATTTTCCCAAACTCCATCTGTGTTCATATTTGGGCATATTGAGTATTCGTTTCAAGTTTGGTCCTGATCCAACATTGTTTGAGTCCACAGTGCTCTCTGGATATAGGTGAACTACAACTCCAAAACTCAAGGTCAATGCCCACCAAACTCTTATAGCATTTTGTCTTGGTTATGGGAGTTCTGTGTGGGAAGTTTGTGTCTTTCTGCCATTCCTGCCAGGATATCTATGTTGCGTTCATTGAAACAGGCCCAGGTTTCACACTGAGTGTATAAGTACATCTAAAAACATATTAACCATATGTATTACTGTGTTAGAGTGTCATTTTGTGTCATTTTGGTTGGTGGTGAGCCCCAGGGTTTTGTAAATGTAAAAAATGTGCCGCGGCTCAAAAAAGGTTGGGAAACACTGGCTTTTGGGATTTAAAAAGAATATGTTTCAAGCTATGGGTGGTTGAATCCATGAACATAGAATCCATGGATATGAAGAGCTGACTGTCTTCCTTAATACAGTAACACTTTACCAAACAGCCCAAAGGGATAATAAGTTCGTGTTTTTCTGGCTCACTGATGCAAATAAAGATTGCTGGATGAGGACGAGAGCACAGTAGTCGAGCGCATGCTTTGCATGCCAAAGATACCAGATTCATTCTCCGTTCAAAGGGTTTCAGGTAGCAGGGTTCCCGAAAAAGGTCTCTATCTGCCTTAAGACTGCAGAAGAAAGAAAGAAAGAAAAAATAAATCCAGCACAAAGCTTGTAAACTTTATTTTTTTACTTAGACTGCAACACCCAGATTTCCTCAGTAAGCGGGGCGATTAACCATGCAATAAGGGGATTCTGGACATAGTAGTCCCTTAAAATGATATTTTGCAAATGGTGATCCTAAACCGCTGTGCTTCTTTGATTCTATGGCACCAGCAATTGTAAGATGCACACTCATTTCGGTACCATCAACAGAAAAAATATACAGTATCTATATATCTACAAGGATCTTCGTTTCTGTGATGCAACCCATTTTAGAAATGTTTATATAGGTGGAAAGTACATCTCAGAACTGAAGAAATAGCGCTGAAGGACTTGTTCGGCTTGAAGGCATTATAACCCTGGGATTTTTTTTTCAACAGGAAATGAAAGTTGATTTCTGGGTCACTGGCTGCTGAAAACAAAAACCTTCTCTTGGTCCCAAAACGGTGAAGAAAGGATGAAAACATGGCAAAATTGCCACATTTCGGGGATCCAAAGGGGAAGAACAAGGGGACAGCGGACATGTGATTTTAAATATTTTTAATAGTTCTATCTTTCATGCTATTTTATGTATACTAAGTTTTAAACTGTGTTGTTCTTAATGAGGTTTGCCACTTTGAGTCTTCTTTACAGGATAAAGGTGAGATGATGATGATGCTAATAATAATAATAATTCAAGGTTCTTTAAAGCAGTGTTTATCAGCTTGGGGGTCAGGACCCCTGGGGGGTCACAAGAGGGGTATCAGAGGGCTCGCCAAAGACCAACAGAAAACACAGTATTTTCTGTTTGTCATGGGGGTTCTGTGTGGGATGTTTCGCCCAATTTTATCCTTGGTGGGGTTTAGAATGCTCTTTGGTTGTAGGTGAACTATAAATCCCAGCAACTACAACTCCCAAATGTCAAGGTCTATTCCCCCTGAACTCCATCTGCGTTCATATTTGGGCATATTGAGTATTCATGCCAAGTTTGGTCCTGATCCAACATTGTTTGAGTCCACAGTGCTCTCTGGATATAGGTGAACTACAACTCCGAAACTCAAGGTCAATGCCCACCAAACTCTTCTAGTATTTTCTCTTGGTTATGGGAGTTCTGTGTGGGAAGTTTGTGTCTTTCTGCCATTCCTGCCAGGATATCTATGTTGTGTTCATCGAAACAGGTCCAGGTTTCACGCTGAGTGTATACATACATTTTAAAACATATTAACTATATGTATTACTGTGTTAGAGTGTCATTTTGTGTCATTTTGGTTGGTGGTGTGCCCCAGGATTTTGTAAATGTAAAAAATGTGCTGTGAACGATCATCAGGTGTGCCGTGGGAAATTGGAATCTCCAGGAAGGGAGGGAGGGAGTCTAGTGCAAGGGTGGGCAATTACCGGCCCTCCAGGTGTTTTGGACTTCAACTCCCAGAAATCCTAGCCAGTTTACCAGCTGTTGATTTCTGACCTGGAGTACCCCTGGTCTAGTGTGTTGAAGTATAAAAACCCAAAGAAACCTACCTCGATAAAGGCACAAAATTACAAACACCCCCCTCCCCACCCGTTGTCTACTTGTTCTCTCCCTCTCCATGCATTGGGAAGGCCCGCCTCCCTTTCCCCAAGTAGAGATCTCCTCTTGCCTCCTGGGGGTTCTGTGTGGGAAGTTTGGCCCAGTTCTATCATTGGTGGGGTTCAGAATGCTCTTTGATTGTAGGTGAAATATAAATCCCCACAACTACAACTCCCAAATGTCAAGGTCCATTCTCCCCAAACTCCACCAGTATTCACATTTGGGTGTATTGAGTATTCTTGCCAAGTTTGGTCCAGATCCATCATTGTTTGAGTCCACAATGCTCTCTGGATGTGGGTGAACTACAACTCCAAAACTCAAGATCAATGCCCACCAAACCCTCCCAGTAATTTTCTGTTGGTCATGGGAGTTCTGTGTGCCAAGTTTGATTCAATTCCATCATTGGTGGAGTTCATAATGCTCTCTGATTGTAGGTGAACTATAAATCCCAGCAACTACAACTCCCAAATGACAAAAATCAATATCCCCACCTCAACCCCACCAGTAGTCAAATTGGAGATTATTGGGAATTTGTGCCAAATTTTGTCCAGTGAATGAAAATACGTCCTGCATATCAGATATCTACGTGATGATTCATAACAGCAGCAAAGTTGCCGTTATGAAGTTGCAACGAAAATAATGTTATGGTTGAGGGTCACCACAACATGAGGAACTGTATTAAGGGGTCGTGGCATTAAGAAGGTAGATAAACACTGCCTTAAAGGGGTCAAAGTATCCCTTTGGGTGTTGCCTACTGCTGCTGAAAATCATTGATTTTAAAAATAATTTTTTACTAGCTTGGGTACCCGGCATTGCCCAGTTTATTAAAATAAGTTATTTTTTATTTTACGAAATGCATAAAGTTGTGGGTGAACTACAACTCACATCATGCCAGGTTAACTGCATGGTTAATGTCCTTTGGTGTCTCCTGAGTAGTGGGCGCTATAGCTGTATGTGGAGGCAGGAGCTTGTCTAAGTGGGCACCTCTGCTACATTCACACATACAGACATTCAGTTTTATTATGTGTATAGATATATGTATAGAATCAGAGTTGGAAGAGACCTTATGGACCATCCAGTCCGACCACATTCTGCCAAGAAGCAGGAAAATAGCATTCAAAGCACCCCCAACAGATGACCATCCAGCCTCTGTTTAAACAGCCTCCAAAGAAGGACGATCCGCCACACTCTGGGGCAGAGAGTTCCACTGCTGAACAGCTCTCACAGTCAAGAAGTTCTTCCTCATGTTCAGGTGGACTCTCCTTTCTTGTAGTTTGAAGCCATTGCTCTGCGTCCTAGTCTTCTGGGCAGCAGAAAACAAGCTTGCTCCCTCCAACCTCTGACTTCCTCTCACATATTTATACATGGCCCTCATCATGTCTCTTCTTGGCCTTCTCTTCTTCAGGCTGAACATGCCCAGCTCTTTAAGCCGCTCCTCATAGGGCTTGTTCTCCAGACCCTTGATCCTTTGAGTCGCCCTCCTCTGGACATATTCCAGCTTAGAGTCAATATCTCCCTTCAATTGTGGTGCCCAGAATTGGACACAGTATATAGCTATCTATCTAGATAGATGTATAGATAGAAGATAGATTAAATTTTAAAACAACATTATAATAATAATACACTTTATTTATATTCTGCTCTTCTCACCCCAAAGGGGACTCAGAGTGGATTACAGGTACACATACTTAGCAGACAAACCCTGCCGTTTCCCACATACACAACATATAGACGAACAGAGGCAAACTCTGGCCACCAGGGGGAGCTGACGCACTCCTCATCTCTCAGCGTTCCCAGCATCCCTTGTTGTTCCTTCCGCATTTCTCAGCGTTCCTGGAGTTCTTTAATGGCCTCATAATTCAGTCAAAATTTGCCTCCCCACTTAATGTGGTACCTTTATCTCCTACTTGACAGATGCAACTGTCTTTCGGGCTGCAAAGGTCGGCAGCAGGCTACAATTAAAGGTCGAGCACCCACCTCGATCTGGGCAGGCCTCGAACTCATGACCTATTGGTCAGAGAGATCTTATGCAGCTGACACTTAGCCAGCTGCGCCACATTCCCGGTGTATATACACCGGGAATGTATATTGTAGGTTATTAATGTGCCAATTAACATTCCCACTTGTACTGCCTCAATTATTATTATTATTATTATTATTATTATTATATCATCCAGCTTTTATCTCATGATCAAGACTCAAAGTGGTTATGCTCTCTTGCCTTTTATTGCAGGCACAGCTGGCAGCAACATTCAAAGATGTTTTTATCTGATTTCATGGGAGTGTCTACTGGTTAAATTTATAACCTGTTTATTTATTTTTATTAATTGCTAAATTCTTTAACATTTGTAATGTGGTTCCTCGTTGTTTTATATTCAAACTGCTCTCAGGCTTAATCTGTACGCTATCCGAGATCTTGTGAAATATCAGCATCCAAATACATAAATAAACACGATCTTGGGAGAGTTTATTCATAAACGTTCAAGAAATGCCATTTCCTGTTTCCATGCTTATCTGGGTTGTAAACATTTTTTTTCTGCTTCCCACCCTCGATTTGCTGGGTTAAACACTTCCTCTACAAATTTATTATGTGTGCACAAGCATCCATGGGCAAACATGATAGAGATTAGTTTTAAACTGGGTTCACATATTCATCTCGCACAGTTAAAAGACTCATAGGGTGCATGTACACTGCAGTTTGACACCACTTCAGCTGCTTTGGGATCCTGGGAGATGTAGTTTGGGAGGCACCAGAAACCTTGGCAGGCAGAGCTAAAGATTTGCCAAAATTACAACTCCTTGTATTTATTTATTTATTTATTTACATCATTTATATACCGCCCTTCTCACCCGGCAGGGGACTCAGGGCGGATCACAATGCATATCTACCAGGCCCGGATTAAGTCCTTTTTTTTTTTTGAATAATTTTTAATTAGTTTTTTTCCCATACATCAAAACAGATAGAGGGGTTATTTGTTCCTGAATAAAAGGGAGAGTGTGGGGAAATGAAGGGGAAGGGGAAAAGGTTCAGAATGAATAGATTGGGGGAAAAAGGGGGGCTACAGGGGATAGAGAAAAGTGCAGACAAGAATGAAAATAAATATATTTGCTTCCAGTCAGGGTACTCTAGGGTTCCGTCCTTGTATGAAGAATTATAGCTGTGTGATAAAGTTCTTTCACCGCAAGTTCCTCTTGTCTTCAGCATACTAGAGCTTTTCCGTCCTCAGGTAGCTCCTGATGGGCTGCCAATTCGTCCTCTTTTCGATATTTGTGTTATTCACCAACCCCTTAAGCTCATCCATATCGATGTATTCTGCCACTTTGATGGCCCATTCCACTATCGTCGGAGGCTCCTCTTGTTTCCACTTCCTGGCCACCACAGTCCTAGCGGCCGCCGTCAGGAAGTAGAATATCTTATCTTTGTTTCTTTCCAGATTCCCACTTGTTAGGTTAAGCAAAAAAAGTTCTGGAGTGAACTGTAAGTCCCTCTCAAGTAACTTTTGAGAATGGGAGTGGATGGCTTTCCAAAAATTTTTCAGTTTGTGGCATGACCACCAGCAGTGCAGGAGAGCCCCTTGCTGGTTCTTGCACCTCCAGCATTTGCTGTTAACATTTCTATAAAACCTAGCAAGCTTTTGGGGGGTCAGATGCCATCTATAGAAGGTTTTAAACCAATTCTCCGCTATCGGTGTTGCTCCTGAAAATTCTTTATTTTTTTCCCATACTGCCTCCCATTCGCTTAGAAGAATCGAGTGCTCAAAATCCTGTGACCACTTGATCATATTGTCTTTGACCACTTCCGTCTCCGTATCCCAATCCAATAATTTGTTATATAATATTCTTATGTGTTTCTTTTCTTTCTTTAACATTGAGTCCCACGTGTTTTCCTGGTGAGCAAAATTATTTTTTTGGTCTAATCTGAAATAGTCTTTTACTTGGGCATACTGGTACCACGTCAGGACTAAGCCAGCTAATTTCAGCTTTTCTAACGTCTTTAGCGTCCATTCTCCGTCAACTTTTTCTACCAGATTTTTATATGTGCACCAATCCGAGCCTGGCAGCCCTCTTTTATACTGTGCCTCTATTGGTGATATCCACAGCGGAGTGGCCTGGTAGAATCGACTTTTATATTTACCCCATACTTTTAACAGCGCCGCCCGTATAAAATGATTGGTAAATGTAGCCTCCACTTTGGCCTTGTCATACCACAGGTATGAGTGCCAGCCCCTTAAGTCCTTTTGGCGCCCTAGGGGCGGGGCCGCTGCCGCGCATGCGTGGCAGGAGGGAGGGCGCTAGCACCGCTGCCTTCTCCGCCATGTTCCTGGGTACTGCGCATGCGTGGCAGCGCCCCCCGGGGGCTTCCTTCCTCGGAGGAGGAGGAGGAAGGAAGGGAAGCCCCCGGGGCCACTGCGACACACAGGAACATGGCAGAGGATTCAGTAGCTGAGGTGCTTGCGCCTCCCTCCTGCCGCGCATGCCCGGAAGCGGCCCCGGGGGCGGGGCTTCCCTTCCTTCCTCCTCCTCCTTGACTCAAGGAAGGAGGACGCGGTGAGGAGAAAGAGGCGGAGGAAAGCCCCGCCCCCGGGGCCGCTGCCAGGCATGCACAGCAGGAGGGAGGGCGCAAGCAACGCGCCCTCGCCTCCTCCGCCATGTTCCTGGGTGCCGTACATGCCCGCCAGCGGCCCCAGGGGCTTCCTTCCGCCTCCTCCTCCTCGCACCCCCCTTCCTTGACAAGGGGGCGGGGGCGATGGCGAGGGGGGGCACCATTCCCTCCTCCCCCGCCCCTTCGCAGCGCTCTCCCCACGCCCTCTACCGAGAGAGAGAGTCCTCTCCATGCCGCGTGTTGCAGTTTTGTTGCAACATTTTTTTTGGTTCCTGAACTGCGCCCCTTTTGGCTTGCGCCCTAGGCCATGGCCTAGGGTGGCCTTATTGGTAATCCGAGCCTGACATCTACAGGCAAACATTCAATGCCTTGGACATACAACATATACAGACAGACACAGAGGCAATTCAACATTCCAGCTTCTGGCCACCAGGGGGAGCTGTCGCATTCCCTCACTCTTTTTTTGCGTACTTCCTAGAGATTATATGGCCTTGTAAATCAGTTAAATTTAGCCTCCCCACAATGTGGTACCTAAATTTCCTACTTGACAGATGCAACTGTCTTTCGGATGCAAAGGTCGACAACGAGCTGCACAATTGGTCGAGAGCTCCCCCCGACCCGGGCAGGCCTTGAACTCATGACCTTCTGGTCAGTAGAGATCTTATGCAGCTGACTCCCAGCCAGCTGCGCCACATTCCCGGTGCATTGAGCCGTGGCAGTTAAAGTAGTGCCAAACTGTATTCATTCTGCACTGTAGATGCGCCCATAGAGATGCAATACTTTGGGCCATCCCTTGGGGTACCTTCCAAGTCTATGATTCTATGAGGATGGTCTCATTAAGGGAGTGCACTGGATATCTTTTCCAATGGAGACCAATCTGCCATGCCTGAACACAATTTTGGAGAGAGAAGTTTTGGTTCTTTTGCAAAGCTCAATCCAACGGCTCCTTGGGCTCCATCCAAAAATGAGAAATACTGATGCGAAAGCAGTATGCATGCATTTATGACTTCAGTCTGACCCCCACATCCACAGGGAATATGGTCCTGAACCATCTCCCGAGGGGAACTCAAGGTGGCTCACAGAAGCACTACAGTGCTGCCTCTGAACCACAATACACAGTATACAAGTACACAAATATCCATCTATATAAATGCTCTGTTCGTTTTTAGTGACATCATAACTCAAAATCCGCAGGACGAATTGCCCCCAAATCTGGCCACAAGACACCTACTAAACCACGGAGTGACCATCACTCAAAAAAACTTGATTTTTGTCATTTGGGAGTTGTAGTTGCTAGATTTTATAGATCACCTACAATCAAAGAGCATTCTGAACTCCACCAATGATGGAATTGAACCAAACTTGGCAAACAGGCACATAGAAGAACAGGCATTGCTGAAAGAAAATCAACATGGTTTCTGCAAAGGCAAATCATGTCTTACTAACTTGTTAGAATTCTTTGAGGGTGTAAATAAACACATAGATAAAGGGGACTCAATTGATATTGTTTACCTTGACTTTCAAAAGGCTTTTGACAAAGTCCCTCACCAAAGGCTCCTAAATAAGCTCTTCAGCCATGGAATCAGAGGACAGGTCTTGTCCTGGATTGGAACCTGGCTAAACTGTAGGAAACAAAGGGTGGTAATAAACGGACATTTCTCTGGGTGGAAAGAGGTGAGAAGTGGCGTACCCCAAGTTTCAGTTTTGGGTCCTTTACTTTTTATTCATTAATGACCTGGATGTAGGAGTGAATTCTGAGGTAGCAAAGTTTGCAGACGACACTAAATTGTTCAGGGTAGTTAAAAATGAAACTGATTGTAAAGAGCTCCAGAAAGATCTCTCGAAATTGAGTGAATGGGCAACAAAGTGGCAAATGCATTTTAACCTAAACAAGTGTAAAGTCATGCACATCGGGGGCAAAGAACCCCAACGACACCTACAAATTGATGGGGTCAAAGCTTTCCGAGACAAACCAGGAAAGGGATCTTGGGGTTTTGGTGGACAACTCAATGAAGATGTCTACCCAGTGCGCAGCAGTAGTGAAAAAAGCAAATTCTATGCTTGGCATGATCAGGAAGGGAATCGAAAATAGGTCAGCAAATGTTGTATTACCTCTCTACAAATCGATGGTAAGGCCACATTTGGAGTACTGTGTACAATTCTGGTCTCCGCACCTTAAGAAGGATATAACGGAACTGGAAAGGTACAGAAAAGGGCAACAAGAATTATCCAAGGGATGGAGCGGCTCCCTTATGAAACCAGGTTGCAACGCCTTGGTCTTTTCAGCCTTGAAAGACGGCGTTTAAGAGGTGACTTGATCGAAGTGTATAAAATCATGCATGGGATAGAAAAGGTGAATAAAGAAAAATTATTTTCTTTGTCACAAAACACTAGGACTAGAGGGCGCTCCCTGAAGCTCCAAGGTAGGAAAATTAGGACTAATAAAGGGAAATATTTCTTCACCCAGAGGGTCATTGGGTTATGGAACTCACTTCCAGAAGAGGTTGTGACAGCTGTCAGCCTGGACAGCTTCAAGGCAGGATTAGACAGATTCATGGATACCAAGTGTATCGGTAGCTACTGAAAAGGACATTCAAGTGCCACCTCGGAGTTGGTTGAGGTAGGCAGGATTTCCCTGGGTACTGGTTGTGGGGGGTCGAGAGCAGGTCAGGGTTTTGCCCTCCTTCTGCTCGAGATCCCCGTGTACAACTGGTGGGCCACTGTGTGATACAGAATGCTGGACTAGATGGGCTGAGGTCCGATTCAGCATGGCTCTTCTTATGTTCTTATGTTCTTAGGACTCCCATGACCAACAGTAAACACTAGAACACTAAACTTGACCTTGAGTCTGGGAGTTGTAGTTCAATTACATTCAGAGAGCAAGATGGACTCAAACAATGAAGGATCTACAACAAACCTAGCACGGATACTCCATGTGCCCAAATATGAACATAGATGGAGTTTGGGGGGAAATAGATCATGACATTTGGGATTTATAGTTCACTTACAATCAAAGACATTCAGAACCCCACCAATGATAGAATTGGGCCAAACTTCCCACACAGAACTCCCATGACCAACAGAACTCCCATGACCTGTGGTGCAGCTGGCTGGTGTCAGCTGCATTAAGATCACTACTGACTGAAAGGTCATCAGCTCGAAGCCAGCCCCGGTCATAGTGAGCTTCTGACCAATTTTGGGTAGCTTGTTATTGACCTTTGCAGCCCAAAAGACAGTTGCATCTGCCAAGTAGGAAATTTAGGTCCCACCTATGTGTGGAGAGGTAAGTTTAACTAATTTACGAGGCAATAAAAAATCTCTAGCAAGCATGCGGGGAATGAGGCAGTACTTCTTCAGTGTTGCAGATAGACGGTGAAGCGACAGCTCCCCTGGTGGCCAGAAAAAGTTGGAATGTTAAATAGCCTCTAACTGTCTGTCTATATGTGTTGCGTGTCTATGTTTGCCATGTATATGTACACTGTAATCCGCGCTGAGTCCCCTGTGGGGTGAGAAGGTGGAATATAAATACTGCAAATAAATAAATAAATAATTAAATAATACTATTTCTTTCTTTCCTTCCTTCCTTTCTTCTTTCCTTCTTTCTCTTCTTCTTCCCTACCTTTCCCCTCACCTTTTATTTCCCTTCCTCTTTCTCCGCTTTCTTTCTTCTCTACCTATTCTTGGACTGCAACTCCCAGCAGTCCTCCTGATCAATCTATCTATCTACTAGGCATGAGAAAAAAGTTATGAAAATGATTCGTTTCGTAAGAAATTCGTAAGAAATGCTACTTTCGAGTATTTCCGCACCTGGAACGCCAACCAGGAAGTAGACTTTCTTTTTTCAAACTTCGGGGCCAGGATTTTCTTAAGTGTCGTTATTAGGGTCGTGAGGGGCACCCTCCTTCTCTCTCACCACCCTCCCGCCACCCTTGCCAAAAAGTATTATGGCAAGGCAAGCCCTAAACTCGCTCCTTCTTTCGGCCCGGAAAAAATGTAAACAGAGAGGTTTACTCAGTAAATCTGCAAGGAGGGCACTTTGGATGAAGGGCCCTCCTTGTGGATTTACTTCTGGTAAACCTCTCTGTTTACATTTTTCCAGGCTTCCTGCCTCTCCTGCCCTGCCAGGATCTAAAGCAGGGTGCTCAGAATGGTGATCGGGATCACCAGGGTGATCTTTGGGCCTCATCCTGGTGATCTTCAGGCCACTGATGAGGTTTTTTGCTGTTGGTCCTCTTCATGCGCCCCTGCACGCTGCAAAGAAGTCCTCCGTCGTTGCTCCTCCCTGCTCGTGCGCCGCCTCCAAAAGCTCCGTCCAGAGTCCAAGAGGCAGAATGGGCCGCTCTTTTGGATTCCTCCTCCCCCCTCCGTCCTTCTCCAGCCACTCAGAGTCGTAGGAGACCAAAGGGGGCGGGCCTGGATGACGCAATGCATGGCTGGCCCTTGCGCATGCGCCAGAGCGCCCATTCTGCCTCTCTGACTTCTCGTGAGCTCTTGGGGCGGCACGCATGCTGGCGGCATGGAAATAGGAGCAATGACGGAGGAGGAGAAGGACGCTTTAAGGGTCATTTCCTTACCGCATCTCAAAGGTCGGTCTTTTACTTTGGGGTGGGTGCTTGATTGTTCTGTGGCATGTCTCTTTGCTTATTTTTAATGTTTAAAAATGGCCTTTTAGCTCCAAAGCCTCTCTGCTTGCTTTGTTCCTTGAGAAATATATGTTGGGGAATATGGAAATGTGGGAGAAATGGGGTGGTTGGATGTATTTTTGCATGCCCCTTTGTTTACCTTGCTGAGTATTAAATGGCCTTGCAGTTCAAAAGCCTCTTCTTACTTTCTGGCTGATAATATGTGTGGTAATATGGCAGTGTGGGAGAAATGGGGTGGTTGGATGTATTTTTATGCTCTGTTTTATATTGTTATTAAATTGAAATGTTGATGTTTTATAACTTCATTTTATGTAAACTGCCCCGAGCCTGCTAGAAGGAGCGGTACATAAAAATGCATAATAAAAATAAATAAATAAATAAGAACATAGTTATACGTTTTACATTTCTGGGTAGATGATCTTTGGGACGCGGTTTTTTAATCAGTAGCTCCCATGCTGAAAAAGTGTGAGCACCCCTGATCTAAAGCATCAAAGAGTATTGGGGTGAGAAACCAACCTAATGTATAATAGAATGAATGCTACTGTAAGTGCCTAATATTATAAGTAATCCAACTGGTCATACCTACATTCCATGCACATGCAATAATACAGCAGTAATAACAATAACAAGAGGTAAAATTCACCGCAGTATTCTGACTGGTCTCTCCTCATGCGGTGCAAGCGGGCTCTTCTCTTATTAGCCCGGAAATTAGCCGGGAAAAGCCAGCGTTTGCTGCTTGGGAGCACACACATACATATTCTGGGGGATTTGCTGCAGAATCCGGGCTCATAGAGAAGATTCTGCAGCAAATCCCCCAAAAGAATATGTATGTGTGCACCTGCCAAGAAAACGCTGGCTTTTCCCTGGCTCTGAGAAGAGCCCGTTTGCACCGCATGAGGAGGGACCAGTCAGAATACTTCGGTTTGAATTTTACCTCTTCTTATACCCATTGTTATTACTGCTGTATTATTGCATGTGCATGGAATGTAGGTATATGACCAGCCTGGGCAAACTTGGGCCCTCGCTCCCTCGGGATCGGGGTGAGAGAGAGAGGCAGCGAGGAGCCAGGGGGGGGGCTCCTCCTCCTTTTCTTTTGCTGCTTCCAAGAATAGAATACCCCCTCCCTCCCTCCTTCCCTCCCTCCCTTCCTATTTGGAGAGTCCCATCTAGAATTCAGTGTGATTTATTCAAGTTTTGGCCTACAACTCCCAGAAATCCCAGCCAATTTACCAGCTGTTAGGATTTCTGGGAGTTGTAGCAAACTCATCTGAATGCATGCGCTGGCATCTGAACTACTAACGAATTTCGTTAGTAATTAAGTTACATTTTAGAAATTTTTGGAATTTTTTTTGTAAGTCTTCCTATTACTAATCCAAAAAAAATCCCCCCCATTAGATTTTCAATTTCCTATTTTTGGGTTCTAAACCATGCCTACTATCTACCTATCTCCATCTAATCTATTTCTTTGCTTTAAAAGAAATCCAAGGTGAAGAAAGCTTGCAGCTTGGAAGCAGTGTATTTGGAATGGTAAGAGTTGGAGTCCAAAACACCTGGAAGGTCCAAGTTTGCCCATGCCAGCTTTCGACAGAGACCTCTTCCTTTTCTCCCTTAATGGGTTTTTCAAGGCGAAGCATACAAGGTGTTGATAGCCAACTTCATTCTGAGTAGCATCATGAGCACAACCCCTATCCTTTTGGTCACCCCACCTATTTGGATAGGGGTTGTGCTCATGATGCTACTCAGAATGAAGTTGGTTATCAACACCTTGTATGCTTCGCTTTCCCGTTAAGGAGAAACAGACCTTTAATGGCCTTTGGATCATCTGCATTATGTACCGTCAGCGTCCCAGACTTCATTAGCATTTGCACTGAGGAAATAACAACTTTTTTCCTCTTCAACCGGCTTCATCTACCCTTTGGACACCTTTCCTTGGATTCCCTTCATCTACCGTGATCCTTTTATTCTTTCCTATTGTTCCTATGGATTACAAATGTCCCAGCACCCTGTGGAATTAGCTGTGGACTTGCACCTACAGGAACTTTGCTTATCCCGGGTTATAATTGAATCAGCGGTAGGACTGGAATGCGTGTCCTATACACACTTGTGTATTTATGTATCGTTGTAATATTATGTTAAGTATTCACTAATAGATTTATTACACAAACCTTACTTAATAGTGGCACCTTTGTGATATATAGGTGAAATCGTGGACACCGGAGTCATAATAGGATTCCAGACCATGATTCCCATCCCCACAGTCCACAGGAACATGCACTGGAGCTTCTCTCCCATCTTCACCGCCTGGGACTTTCCGACATCCTTCTGGGATGCAGGATGTCAGTGGCTTCTTTCTCCTTGACTTCCTGCCAGGACAACGGAGGAAGCTTCGGAGGCCAGACAGTTTTGGCAGAGCCCTCTCCTCTTAGAAATTTCAGATGCTTGGGTTTTATTGGGCCACTGGGATCACAACCGGAGTTCGCTTTCCCACCATCCGTCCACTGCTCTGCTCATTTTTCCTTGTTTTGGGGGGAAGAGGATGATCGAGAAGGCACCGAGCTGCTTCACAAACTTCAGTGTTCTTTTCCTGCACCAGTTCTCCTGAAAATGTGCCCCTTGGATTGAATCACAGAGTTAGAGGAGACCACAAAGGTCATCCAGTCCAACCCATTTCTGCCGGGAAGGACCACACAATCAAAGCACACCTTGCAGATGGTCTTGCAGCCTTGAAGAAGGAGACTTCATCATAGACCAAGGCAGCAGCATACTCCACTGCCAAATAAACCCCTACCATCAAGAGGTTCTTCCTAATGTTACGGTGTAATCCTTTTTTCCTGTAGTTTGAAGTCATTGCTTCTCATCCACTTTTACACTCATGGCACAAATATTTAATTGTGTGTGTATATATATAAACATACATATATACTAGGCATGAGAAAAAGGTTATGAAAATGAAATGATTCGTAAGAAATTCGTAAGAAATGCTACTTTTGAGTATTTCCGCATCTGGAGCGCCAACCAGGAAGTGGACTTTCTTTATAGAACTTCGGGGGCCAGGATTTTCTTAAGTGTCGTTATTAGGTCGTAAGGGGGGGGGGCACCCTCCTTCTCTCTCACCACCCTCCCGCCTCCCTTGCCAATAAGTATTATGGCAAGGCAAGCCCTAAACTCGCTCCTTCTTTCGGCTGGAAGCCCGGAAAAATGTAAACAGAGAGGATTACTCAGTAAATCTGCAAGGAGGGCACTTTGGATGAAGTGCCCTTGTGGACCCACTTCTGAGTAAACCTCTGTTTACATTTTTCCAGGCTTCCCTGCCTCTCCTGCCTGCCAGGATCTAAAGCATCAAAGAGTATTGGGGTGAGAAACCAACCTAATGCGTTTGCTGCCTGGGTGCACACACATACACATACATATTCTTTGGGGGGTTTGCTGCAGAATCTTCTCTATGAGCCCGGGATTCTGCAGCACATCCCCCCCCCCCAAAGAATATGGGTGGGGGTGCACCCAGGCAGCAAACGCTGTGCCCAGGGTTTTGCCTTTTCCCGGGCTCAGAGAAGAGCCTTTTGCAGTTTGAGGAGGGACCACAGTCAGAATACTTCGGTTTGAATTTTACCTCTTCTTATACCCATTGTTATTACTGCTGTATTATTGCATGTGCATGGACTGTGGTATATGACCAGTTGGATTACTTATAATATTAGGCACTTACAGTAGCATTCATTCTATTATACATTAGGTTGGTTTCTCACCCCAATACTCTTTGATGCTTTAGATCCTGGCAGGGCAGGAGGAGTGGACGGCTCTCCCTGCCCCTTCTGCCTGCCAGGATCTAAAGCCTTGAAGAGGCTTCATGACGGGCCAACTTCAGCCCTCCAGGTGTTTTGGACTTCAACTCCCACCATTCCTCACAGCCTCAGGCCTCTTCCTTTTCCTCTCAGCCTGGGCAAACTTGGGCCCTCGCTCCCTCAGGATCGGGGTGAGAGAGAGGCAGCCGAGGAGCGAGGGGCTCCTCCTCCTTTTTTTTTTTTTTTGCTGCTTCCAAGAATAGAATACCCCTCCCTCCCTCCTTCCCTCCCTCCTTCCTATTTGGAGAGTCCCATCTAGAATTCAGTGTGGTTTATTCAAGTTTTTGGCCTACAACTCCCAGAAATCCCAGCCAATTTACCAGCTGTTAGGATTTCTGGGAGCTGTAGGCCAAAACCATCTGGAATGCGCATGCACTGGAATTTCGTTAGTAATTAAGTTACATTTTAGAAATTTTGGAAATTTTTTTGCAAGTCTTTCTTTTACTAATCAAAAAAATCCCCCAATTGATTTTAAATTGCCATTTTGGGTTCGAAACCATGCCTAATATATACATACTGGCTGTATCCACCATACGTTGCTGTGGCCAACCTTCCCTCCCTCTTTCTCTTCTTCCTTTCTTCCTTCCTTCTTTCCTATTTTCTCGTCTTCTTCCCTTCCTTTCCCCTCACCTTTTCTTTCCGTTCCTCTTTCTCCCCTTTCTTTCTTCTCTACCTATTCTTGGACTGCAACTCCCAGCAGTCATCCTGATCAATCTATCTATCTACCCATCTCCATCTAATCTATCTATCTGGAGCATTGCTGGGAGTTGCAGTCCAGGAATTGGGATGCTCTCAAAGAAATCCATAGAGAAGAAAGCTTGCAGCTTGGAAGCAGTGCATTTGGATCATCCTTCACTCCTAAAGGGCCTGGTCTAGGGCATGCTGGGAGCTGTAGTCCGGAAGAGAGAGTGGATATGCTATTCTGTGTTTTGTTTGCCAGGGGAGTAGTTTTTGCGCATGCACTGCAGTGTCTTTTTGCTTTTTTGTCTTTTTAAGTCCCTTCCACTGTGTTTTTCAGTGTTTTTATGAGTGATGGTCACTCGTTGGCCTGGTAAGAGTATTGTGTCCAAATTGGGTGTCAGTTCATCCAGTGGTTTTTGAGTTATGTTAATCCCACAAATGAACATAACATTTTTATTTAAATAGATACACACACACACATACACACACACATACATACATATATGTGTATTCTATTGCAGGGCTGTCCAACTGGCGGCCCGGGGGTTGTATACGGCCCCCCAGCCCCTTCCCTCCGTCCCCCTAAGCTTTTTAATAAAAAATAAAAATTGAAAAATAAAATAAATAATAATTTTTTAAAAAAAAATACCTACTTCCGGGTTCGGAGCAAGTATCGTGAGAGTACGCAATCCACACGGGATTTCGCTGTTGACAGCGAAATCCCGTGTGGATTGCGTATTCTCGCGATACTCTTCGGCTACTCTACTACTGGATCGCTGAGGCCCACAAACGAGGTTAGGACCGTCTTCGACTCAGTCGGTCGCCGCTCTCTCTCGTCCGGGTACTCCTGGATCCTGTGTGTTTGGAAAAGGTAGGCCGAAGCAGGGGCTCCTCAGGGGCTCCTCATTCCCTCCCCCATCTCCCTCATGTATTAAATATAAAATTAAATATATTTAAAGATGAAATAAGGGAGATGGGAGACATTAAGGGGGGAGGGGAGGATGGAATTAAATATATTTAATATTAAATTAAAATAAGGGGGGAGGAGAGGATGGAAGTAAATATATTTAATATTAAATTAAAATAAGGGGAGAGGGGAGGATGGAATTAAATATATTTAATATTAAATTAAAATAAGGGGAGAGGGGAGGATGGAATTAAATATATTTAATATTAAATTAAAATAAGGGGAGAGGGAGGATGGAATGAAATATATTTAATATTAAATTAAAATAAGGAGGAGGGAGGATGGAATTAAATATATTTAATATTATATTAAAATAAGGGGAGGGAGGATGGAATTAAATATATTTAATATTAAATTAAAATAAGGGGAGAGGGAGGATGGAATTAAATATTTTTAATATTAAATTAAAAATAAGGGGAGAGGGGAGGATGGAATTAAATATATTTAATATTAAATTAAAATAAGGGGGAGGGGAGGATTTAATTAAATATATTTAATATTATATTAAAATAAGGGGGGGTGGGGAGGATGGAATTAAATATATTTAATATTAAATTAAAATAAGGGGAGAGGGGAGGATGGAATTAAATATATTTAATATTAAATTAAAATAAGGGGAGGGAGGATGGAATTAAATATATTTAATATTAAATTAAAATAATTTAATATCTTATCCCTGCATTTTAACTCAGTAAAAGATTATATTTGACTGTATGGATGCCCCTTTTAAATCCCCCCCCTGCATTTAATGTTAGTAAAAGATTATATTTGACTGTATGGATGCCCCTTTTAAATCCCCCCTGCATTTAATGTTGTAAAAGATTATATGCTGTATGGACTTTTGAATGCCCACCCTGCATTTTATCTCAGTAAAAGATTATATTTGACTGTATGCATGCAGGGGCGGGGGTGGAGCCGGGGAGAGGGTGGAGCTGGGGGCGGGGAGGGGGAGGAACCAGGGCGGGGGCAGACCCTACGGCCCCCCAGGTCATCAGTGACCGGAATTCAGGCCCCTGGGCCAGTGGAAGTTGGACAGCCCTGTTCTATTGTATTGCGTCATGTCGTTGTTATCCACCTTGTGTATCTGTGGGGAGAAAGCTGAGATGAAAATAAAGATGACGATGACAATGATCACGATGATTATAGCTTCATTGTGTCCTACTCTCCAGAGCAGCAAAAAACAAGCCTGTCTCCTCCTCAATGGGTCATCCTTTCAAATATTTAAACACAGCTCTCATGTTCCCGCTCAACCTTCCCTTCTTCAAGATAAACACCCGCAGCTTCTCAACCATTCCTCATTGGGCTTGGCTTCCAAACCTTTAACCATTTTGGTGGCTCTTCTCTGGACACCTTCCATCTTCTCCATAGTCCTTGAATTTTGGTGCCTGGACACAGGGTTATTCCAGGTGAGAAAGTCTGACCAAAGCAGACAATCATGTCCCTCAGTCTAGACCAGTGGTTCTCAACCTTCCTAATGCTGCGACCCCTTAATATAGTTCCTCATGTTGTGGCGACCCCTAACCATAACATTATTTTCATTGCTACTTCATAACTGCATTGGGGGGCAGGGGTTGATTTTGTCATTTGAAGTTGTAGTTTCTGGGATTTATAGTTCACCTACAATCAAAGAGCATTCTGAACTCACCAACAATGGAATTGAACCAAATTTGGAACACAAAGCTCCCATAACCAACAGGAAATACTGGAAGGGTTTGGTAGGCATTGACCTTGAGTTTGGGAGTTGTAATTCACCTATATCCAGAGAGCACTATAGACTCGACAATGATGGATCTGGACCACACTTGACACGAATCCTCAATATACCCAAATGTGAACACTGGTGGAGTTTCGGGAAAATAGATCTTGACATCTGGGAGTTGCTGGGATTTATAGTTCATCTATAATCAAAGAGCCCCTTGCACCCTACCAATGATAGAATTGGGTCAAACTTCCTACACAGAACCCTCATGCCTTGAAGGAACTAGCTGGCGCGAGCCTCCATCCCACCTCACACACTCTCCCTCACCCACACATGCGCATCATGCTGCCATGCGTCAAGCACGCCTGCTCTCCCATCCCCACTTGGGAGTCTCAGACTCAGCCCTCCCTTGGCTGGGAGGGCTGCCAATCACAGCAGAGGAGAGCTTTCGGTGGGAGAATTTGCAGTCTGTTTCCAAAAAGATAGAGAGAAAAAAGTGGAGAGATCTTCAACCTTCTCTGCCAAAGAGCTTCCTAAGACCATCAGAAATACATGTATTTCTGATGGTCTTTGGCGACCCCTCTGAAACCCTCTCGTGACCCCCCTGGGGGTCCCGACCCCCAGGTTGAGAAACACTGGTCTAGACACTAGACTCCTATAGAGGCAACCTTGGATTGCATTGGGGTTTTTAGTTACCGCATCACACGGTTGGCTCATATTTATCTTGCAGTCTGGTAAGACCCTGAAATCCCTTTGATTTGGACTGGTTCCAATCCAGGTGCCAATCCATCCTATATCTGTGCAATTTGTTTTCTTCTGCCTAAATGCCGTACTGTATATTTCTCCCTTCTGAAATTTCTTTTGTTAGTTTTGCCCCAGCTCTGTCATCTCTTAAGGTCGTTTTGGATTCCCATCTCATTTTATCCTCTGGGGCGTTCTCTGCTCCTCCTAACTGGTGTCATCTACAAAATGTAATGGGTATATTGGTGGTATAAGTCACTGTCGCTTGAACTGTGAGTCCCAAACCCAAATGGGATCCCTTAGTTTAGCCCAATGTTGGGATCCTGAAAATTTTGGCAACCACAACGGTTTTCTGAGTGTCATCTATTGGTAGCTTTAGACATTAATCAGTTGCGCAGTGTTTACAATGGGCTCTGAAGAAAATGCTTCAGCGGTACTTCATGAAAAGGAGAATCATCCTGCTTACCAAGCCTTGCAGATGTTGATTTGTTTTCAGTAAATGTACAATTGTTTATATCTATTTTATATATCTATACTAGCTTGGGGACCCAGCAGTGTCCGGGTTATTTGAAAAGGGTATTGTTTGTTTTCGGATGTTAGGTAATATCAGTTTAGTCATATATTACACTTTCCAATGGTTCCCCCCCCCCCTTTTTTTAGACATGTTTATGCTGCCACTTTGCTGGAAGGATGTCTGTCTATTTTGGGGCCTAGCTTGTAATGCTAGTAATGCTCTCAATACATCAGGAAACCCTCTCACTGTAGTGAAATCCTCTCAGAAAATGAACATTCCATTGGCAACGGAAAAAAACCTGTCAACTAGCTAACTCTGTTGCCAATCAGAGGCAATATGCACTGCCCGCAAGCATTCAGTTGCATTCTGTTTTGCTAGCCAATCAGAGTCCTTTTTGCAAATTGTCTCTCAGTGGCAACCAATGCCCTCTGTCTGGTGCCTTAGAGTGTTGGAGTTCTGAGGCTGGCCAATCAGAGTCCTTTATGCAAATAATCTGGTGCCTTAGAGTGTCGGAGTTCTGAGGCTGGCCAATCAGTGTCCTTTATGCAAATAATCCCACAGTGGCTACCAATCAAAACGCTGGCACATATTCCTCCCTCCGCACCACCGCACCGCCGCAAACATTGAGTTTTATTATATAGATAGATAGATAGATAGATAGATAGATAGATAGATAGATACCAGGGGTCAGGTAAAAACTTCTCAGGTCAAAAGGGTTCTCAACTGAGGATCACAACCAGATACAGTGAAGACATCTGCCTTTCCGCTTTGCTACTGTGCTGCTGAATATGTATTCCCAGTGTGGAACACATCTCGCCACGCTAAAACAATGGATATGGCTCTTAATGAGACATACTGAATTATCACAGGTTAGACGTACACCACTGGAGAAATTACACTGTTTAGCTGGTATTGCACTACATGACATCCGCCGGGAAGTAGCAGCCAGCAATGAAAGGACAAAGGCAGTGATATCTCCGGCTCATCCCCTGTTTGGGTATCAGCCAGCACACCAACACCTTAAATCAAGAAACAGCTTCCTAAGATCTACAGAGATACTTGCAGGAACACCTCCGCAAGTGAGAATCTAAAAGTGGTAGGCTAAAGCCCAGAACCTCAAGCCATATCTGATACCAGATGAGAGACTCCCTCCTGGGCACACAGAAGACTGGGCGAATTGGAAGGCACTGAACAGACTGTGCTCTGACACCACGAGATGCAGAGCCAACCTTAAGAAATGGGGTCACAAAGTGGAAACCACGACATGCGAGTGTGGAGAAGGGCAAACCACAGACCATCTACTACAATGCAACCTGAGCCCTGCCACATGCACAATGGAGGACCTTCTCACAGCAACACTAGAGGCACTCCAAGTGGCCAGCTACTGGTCAAAGGACATTTGATCTAATACCAAGTTTGCAAACTTTGTGTGTGTGTTGTTTTTTTTAAAAAAACAAAACAATACAACTGTTTGGTTCACTCCTGATACTTTGTGTTCTATTATGTTGTATTATTTTGGGCTTGGCCTCATGTTAACCACCCTGAGTCTCCTTTGGCAAGATAGTGGCGGGTTACAAATAAAGATTATTATTATTATTATAATAAAATAACTGGAAAAGTTTAGGAAGCATTGGTATAAGGGATGTGTTGGGAAATTAATGACTTTACAAACTGTAGAACAGGGGTGCTCAGAATGGTGATCGGGATCACCAGGGTGATCTTTGGGCCTCATCCTGGTGATCTTGAGGCCCCTGACCAGGTTTTTTGCAGTTGGTCCTCTTCACGCGCCCCTGCACACTGCAAAGAAGTCCTCTGTCGTTGCTCCTCCCCGCTCCCTGCTCGTGCGCTGCCTCCAAAAGCTCCAGAGTCCAAGAGGCAGAATGGGCCCCCTCTTTTGGATTCCTCCTCCTTCCTTCGTCCTTCTCCAGCCACTCAAAGTCGTAGGAGACCAAAGAGGGCGCTCCTGGATAACGCGATGCATGGCTGGCCCTGCGCGCATGCACAGAAGCGCCCATTCTGCCTCTCGAACTTCTCGTGAGCTCTTGGAGGCGGCACGCATGCTGGCGGCGTGGAAATAGGAGCAATGACAGAGGAGGAGAAGAAGGACGCTTTGGGGTCACTTCCTTACCGCATCTCAAAGGTCGGTCTTTTTACTTTGGGGTGGGTGCTTGATTGTTCTGTGGCATGTCTCTTTGTTTATTTTTAATGTTTAAAAATGGCCTTTTAGCTTCAAAGCCTTTCTGCTTGCTTTGTTCCTTGAGAAATATATGTTGGGGAATATGGAAATGTGGGAGAAATGGGGTGGTTGGATGTATTTTTGCATGTCCCTTTGTTTACCTTGCTGAGTATTACAGGCGTTGCAGTTCAAACGCCTCTCTTCTTACTTTCTGGCTGATAATATGTGTGGTAATATGGCCGTGTGGGAGAAATGGGGTGGTTGGATGTATTTTTATGCTCTGTTTTATATTGTTATTAAATTGAAATGTTGATGGTTTCTAACTTCATTTTATGTAAACTGCCCCGAGCCTGCTGGAAGGAGCGGTACATAAAAATGAATAATAAATATAAATAAATAAATAATCAAATAGTTATACGTTTTACATTTCTGGGCAGGTGATCTTTGGGACTTGGTTTTTTAATCAGTAGCTCCCATGCTGAAAAGGTGTGAGCACCCCTGCTGTAGAATGATCGTTATATTGATGAAAATAGTATGTATGTATATGTATACAGTGAAGTCTCGCTTATCCGACATAAACAGGCTGGCAGAACGTCGGATAAACAAAAATGTCGGAAAAAATGGAGTCTCCTACTATTACTTGTCTGATGCAGCGCTATACACCTAGAATACTAACAACAGGGACTCAAAGGGTTAAGGCAAGGCAATGCCTCAGAGCTAGAGCAGCCCAGCAGGAAGTGCCAGGATGTGGAAGAGGAGTGTGGAAATCACAGAGGGAAGGAGGGACTGCCTCTTTTTCCCTTTAGCTCCCTCCTCCTCTTGCCTTTTTCACATATTAATGGAAAAAGAGAGTTAATTAAATAAATAAATAATTCAGGCATTTCTATCTCGTCCGTCTCACTTCCGAAGAGGGACTCAGGATGGCTTACAACTGGCAGTCATTAGATGCCAAAAAAGAGAGAAAAACCCAATATATTAAAACACACAGTTACAATTAACACAATTAAAACAATTATAAGCATTCAATTTAAAACAGTTTGCCAGTTCAAAACATAATCCAAATCAGTCCATTGTGGTCCACTAAAACATTCTTTTTGTTGATCTATTTATTACACAAACGTTTGATCCCAAAGCCAGGATTTGGGTTTTTTTCCGAAGGGTCAGGAGGGAGGGAACAGATCTAAAATAATGGGGGAAAGAATTCCGCCGCTAATGGGGCCACCACAGAGAAGGCCCTGTCTCTCATCCCCACCAGTCGTGACTGTGAAGGAGGTAGGGCCGAGAGCAGGGCCTCCCCGGATGATCTTAATATCCTTGGTGGTTCGTAGAGGGAGGTATGTTCGGATAGGTAAACTGGGTCAGTGTTAGAGTTCAGCCTGTGATTGTGTTTAAGGATCAGGGGCGTTTGGATGTTGGGAATGATGACAATGAAGTTCATGTAGGTAATGGTGTTTCCAATAATGAGGTGGCTATTGATGCAGAGAATGGCCAGGAGATCCCTGTTCAAAGTATATTTTCTGATTAGAATGTTCCTGAAGGGTTTGGGGATGATGGTGTGTTCCCTGAATTACTACCAGAGAATTCCCATGGTTTGGAGCCTGAGAATAGCTTGACACCTGGGCCCGCTGCAGAAATTAATGAGCCAGTAGATAGACGGGATGTTATTAGTCAAAATAGGAAAGCAAACCAGTTGCTTAGGCGTTCTGCGAGGCTCAAAGAAAGAATGATAAGGGATTCAAGGCTAAAACAAAACCCATTTCTGGCCACTTGGAACATAGCATAATTAGGAGATAAAAGTCCCAAGTACAGGATTTGTAGTCAGATGAAGCATCATTTGGAATCAAGTCAAGACGTATTGCTGTTTCTTGGAAGCCTTGCTTTGGATAGATTCGTGTGTTAAGTACCTTTGATCCATGTTTCCAGTTCTTGGATTTTGCTATAGAAGTTTTTGCCTTTGTTTTTCATGAACTTTGATGGACTAATTTATTGGGATATTTGTTCAGGCTTATCTTTCTACCTAATTGGATTTATCTATTCTTTTAAAGTAGTTTTTTTTATTACTACTACTGATTTTTAAATATCTTCAGTAAATGGATCACATATCTACCCAGCTGTGTGGTGTTTAAAGTCAGATAAATTTCCTGGTCCGGAGTGCAACAGTCGGAACCATTTAGAGTTGGGGAGTCCTCCTTTAATTGAAGGGGAAATGCTGGAGGAAAAGAAGGGGAGGCATCGGATAAGACCGAATGTCAGATAAGCGAAGGTCGGATAAGTGAGACTCTCAGTGAGCATAGGGTTACAGCCTATGTTGGATGGGGTTACACTCCCCCTGAAGACGCAGGTTCGCAGTTTGGGAGTGATCCTGGATTCACCGCTGAGCCTGGAACCCCAGGTCTCGGCGGTGGCCAGGGGAGCTTTTGCACAGTTAAGACTCGTGCACCAGCTGCGCCCGTACCTTGGGAAGTCTGATCTGGCTACGGTCATCCATGCTCTGGTCACATCCTGAATAGATTACTGCAACGCACTCTACGTGGGGCTGCCTTTGAAGACAGTTCGGAAATTACAACTAGTCCAACGGGTGGCAGCCAGATTACTAACTGGAGCTACATACAGGGAGCATACCACCCCCCTGTTGTGTCAGCTCCACTGGCTGCCTGTCCACTTCCGAGCTCAATTCAAAGTGCTGGTTTTGACCTTTAAAGCTCTATACGGTTCTGGCTCAGCTTACATGTCCGAACGCATCAGCCTCTACGTCCCACCTCGTAATTTAAGATCATCCAGGGAGGCCCTGCTCTCGCTCCCGCCAATTTCTCAAACGCGGTTGGTGGGGCCGAGAGATAGGGCCTTCTCGGTGGTGGCTCCCCGTCTGTGGAACGCACTTCCAAGTGACATACGATCAGCCCCATCCCTCCTGGCATTCAGGAAAAAAGTGAAATCTTGGCCATGGGACCAGGTGTTTGCACACTAGCACAGTGCAGCACTTGGACTGGATTGGTAATGGCACGTTGATGACTACGGCTCAAGGCTCCTGTTATGGACTGAACACTGTTTTTAACTTAAGTGAATGGGTATGTTGTGTTAATGTTAAATGTATTTTAATGTATTTTAACTGCTGAATGTTTTGCTTTTTATATTGTATTTTATCATGTTTGGCATCGAATTGTGCCTTTTGTTAGGCCGCTCTGAGTCCACCCCCCGGGGGTTGAGAAGAACGGGGTAAAAATGCTGGAAATAAATAAATAAATACTGTGTGTGTGTGTGTGTGTATACACACACACACACACAAAAGAAGATAATATTATACCTTAGGAATCTAGTTGTTGGTGGCATGCAACTCTGGATGAATCTTGGCAAAAATAAAATATTTTTGGAACGTAGGCAGACCCCAAATTTTGAACAGTATAAGTTCTGGAAGGTTTGTTCTTAAGCTTAATTGGCATGTAAGTCAGAACAAGTACATTTCTTCAGTGTAACTCCAAATAGATGGATGGATGGATAGATGCAAGCTTTGGATGGCATAGGCAAGGGTTAACATCCCTGTGGAGTTTCCTTTGCTGTCTGTGTCTCTGTTCAGGAGATTTCCCCTTCCTTTCTGTTCCTGTGATCATTGGATTTTTAGAAATATGGCTTGCTGTGGAAACAAGGATCGGAGCGAATGCTTCAGTGGAGACACCTTCCCCCTATCGTAATAACTCTTTTAGGAGTGAATTTCCTTTCCAAAGAACAGATTTTTCTCACTTCCTATTGTCTCACCCCTATTCTTAACTATGAGTCACTTGCAAGTTGGATGTTGTAACTCGGGGTCCTCCAGTATAGGGTGCTTCTTTCCCATCTCAGAGCACCTCAATTGCACATCTGACAAGCAGCTGGATTGGGGCGGATCTGTGCCCCAAAGCAGTTCCTGCAACTGCCTTGCTGCACGCAAGCCTGGCTGCTTCCCTCCCTTTTTTAATATCCGTGTTTATATCTGTGTATAGCATCGCAGCGGTAAAAGTAATCCAGCCGGACAAACAAAGCAGCCGAGCCAAAGAAGTTAGAAGAAGAGGAGTATAAGAGAGAGAGTTGGGAAAAGGAAGGGCCTTGCAAGCCTGCCGGTGTTATGATTATTAAACTCATTCAGTCCCGTCCCTGGCTTACAAATCCCAGACCACACAGCGGGAAGTAAGTACCAGCCGGAGGGCGACTGAGGAAGAGCCAACTCATCTCAAGCTCCTTCCTGAGCTGACGGAGCAGGGAAATATTCAGCCCCGATCTCACAGAATCATAGTTGGGAGAGGCCACAAGGGACACCCAATTCGTCATATAAGCATACACAATCAAAACCCTCCCAACAAATGGCCATCCAGCCTCTGCTTAAAAACCTCCAGAGTAGGAGATGCCACTGGATTCCCAGGTAGCGTACTGCATTGTCAAATACTTCTTACCAACACAAACTTTTTTCCCTAAAGTTTAGGTGGAATCACCTTTCCTGCAATGTGAACCTATTGCTCTGTGTCCTGGTTGCGAGACCAGCAGAAAGCCCATTTACACCCTCCTTCCGCAATTTGGTTAATTCTGAATTAACTACAGCAGGGGTGCTCATTAGGTAGCTCGGGAGCTACTAGTACAGTGTTCCTCAACCTTCCTAATGCCTCGACCCCTTCATACAGTTCCTCATGTTGTGGTGACCCCCAACCATAAAATTATTTTCATTGCTACTTCAAAATTGTAATTGTGCTACTGTTGTCGTGTAAATATCTGATATGTATTCACTGGACCAAATGTGGACACAAATACCTGATACGCCCAAATCTGAATACTGGTGAGGTTGGGTGGATTGATTTTGTCATTTAGGAGTTGTAGTTGTTGGGATTTATAGTTAACCTACAATCAAAGAGCATTCTGAACTCCACCAATGATGGAATTGAACTAAACTTTGCGCACAGAACTCCCATGACCAACAGAAAATATGAGAAGATTTTGGTAGGCATTGACCTTGAGTTTTGGAGTTGTAGTTCACCTACATCCAGAGAGCACAATGGACTCAAACGATGAAGGATCTGAACCACACTTGCCATTAATACTCAATATGCCCAAATATGAACACTGGTGGAATTTTGTGAAAATAGACCATTTGGGAGTTGTCGTTGCTGGGATTTATAGTTCACCTACAATCAAATAGCATTCTGAACCCCACCAATGATAGAATTGGGTCAAACTTTCTGCACAGAATCCCCATGACCAACAGAAAACACTGTGTTTTCTGATGGTCTTTGGCGACCCTCTGGTACCCCTTCGCGACCTCTCCAGGGGTCCCGACCCCCAGGTTGAGAATCACTGTACTAGTAGATCTTCGGCCCTCTTCCAGATGATCTTCGGGCCTCACCAGCCGGATGGGGCGCTCCTGCCATGCGCACGCACACCCTGCGCGCACGCACGCTCCTGCTGCTGGCTTGTGCTCTTGCGGTGCTTCTTTCGCCTGCGGGGCATTGCAGGAAGAAGTAAGCACGAGGCGGGGCCTCTGGAGGGAGCACCCTGCCTCTCTCTCGTCCAGAAGCAGCTGGGCAGCCTCCGTTGCCAGCGAGACAGGCAGGGCGGAGCGCTCCCTCTGGATGCCCCGCCTCGTGCTTTCTCCTTCCTGCAATGCCCCGCAAGCGGAAGAAGTGCTGTGCGGGTGGAAAACAGCAGCAGGAGCACGCGCGGTGGCAAGAGCACGCGGCAGCGTGATCACACGGTGGCGGAGGCAGGTAGATCTTTTGGACTTGGTTGCTTTAAGAGTAGCTCACATGCTGAAAAAGTGTGAGCACCCCTGAACTACAGGGAGGGCCCTTCCACACAGCCATAGAACCCAGAATCTCAAGGCAGATAATCCATAATATCTGCTTTGAACTGGGTTATTTGGATCGACACTGCCATATAATCCAGTATGGATTTTATACAGCTGTGTGGAATGGGCTGGAGAGAGGTTGCATGTATTTGCATGTAAACACTGCTAGGCCCGGAATTTCTGTTTTTGTCAGGTTTGTCAGAAAAAGGATTGACAGCAGTACATCGAAAGGGATTTAGGAGTCTTAGCAGCCCACAAGCTGAACATAGAATCATAGAGTTGGAAGAGACCTCATGGGCCATCCAGTCCAACTCCCTGTCAAGAAGCAGGAAAATCACTTACAAAGCACACCCGACAGATGGCCATCCAGCCTCTGTTTAAGAGCCTCCAAAGAAGTAGACTCCACAACACTCCAGGGTAGAGAGTTCCACTTCTGAACAGCTCTCACAGTCAGGAAGCTCTTCCTAATGTTCAGGTGGAATCTCCTTTCTTCTAGTTTGAAGCCATTGTTCTGCGTCCTAGTCTCCGGGGCAGCAGAAAAACAAGCTTACTCCCTCCTCCCTCTGACTTCATCTCACATATTTATATGTGGCTATCGTGTCTCCTCTCAGCCTTCTCTTCTTCAGGCTAAACATGCCAAGCTCTTTCAGCCGCTCCTCATAGGGCTTGTTCTCCAGACCCTTGATCATTTTAGTCGCCCTCCTCTGGACACATTCCAGCTTGTCAACATCCTCCTTCAATTGTGGTGCCCAGAATTGGACACAATATTCCATGTGTGGTCTAACCAAGGCAGAATAGAGCATGGGAGCATGACTTCCCTGGATCTAGGCACTAGACTCCTATTGATGCAGGCCAAAATCCCATTGGCTTTTTTTTGCCGCCGCATGCCATTGTTGGCTCATGTTAAACTTGTCTACGAGGACCCCAAGATCTTTTTCACACGTACTGCTCTCGAGCCACACGTCCCCCATTCTGTCTCTTTGCATTTTATTTTTTTTCTGTCTAAGTGGAGTATCTTGCATTTGTCACTGTTGAACCTCATGTTGTTAGATTTGGCCAATCATCTCTCTAATCTGTTCAGATCGTTTTGAATTCTGCTCCTGTCCTCGGGAGTATTGGCTCTCTCTCCCAATTTGTTGTCGTCTGCAAATTTGACAATCCTGCCTTCTAACCCTTCATCTAAGTCATTAATAAAGATGTTGAACAGGACATGATCCAACAGAGTGATGCGGCAGCTATAAAGGCCAATGTGATTCAAAGCTGCATCAATAGGAGTCTAGTGCAGTGTTTCCCAACCAGTGTGCCGTGGCACACTAGTGTGCCGTGAGAGAGCATCAGGTTTGCCGTGGGAAATTAGATTCTTATCTATCTGATGCCATGTATAAAGTTTGCTACTCTGTCTCCAGAACCTCAGCGCACGGGTACCTGTTTCCAGGAGGGCCGCGCAGTAGGGCGGACATGTTTGGGTCCGTACCCTTCCATTCCGCTCTGGCGGGGAGCACTTCCGGTCCAGTCCAGCCCAGCCCTGTTGGCGCTATGCGAGGTGTGAGTCAGAGAGCAGCGGAGCCCGAGCGCTGAAGGCAGGCAGGCAGGCAAGCGGCCGGAGGGGCAGGTAGGCAGGCAGGCAGGCATGCAGGGAGTCAGCCAGCTAATGGGGAAAGGAGGAAAGGGAACTCGTGGGAGAAATATGGGTCCCCCAAAGGCCATCCAGCCTGACCCCCTTCAGCCAAGCAGGAAGGCACCACCCAAGCCCTCCCGACAGATGGGCATGGAGACTCTGGTTATACATTAAGGCAGGCAGCATCTTTATTAAGGGCTTGGAAGAAGGGTTAGACTAGATATGGTCAAACTTGGGCCTTCCTCCAGGTGTTTTGGACGCCAACTAATATTGCGATATAATTGTTATAATACAATGTGATATGTACTGTAATTGTTTTACTGTGACAATGACATAGTATGTTGTATTTGATATTATCTATTATATAAATGGGTTCACGTCATGTGATGTATACCTCAAACAAAGAAACCATACAACGCAGAAACACAATACTTGCCAACAGAAATAGGCCTCAAGCAAGGTACGTTTGTAGCAAAGAAACTTTCCCCCCCAAAACCTAAAAGGCCCCCAAAACAACGAATAAAAATAAAACTACATTTACCAGCATCCTCCGGGGCAGCCAAAGACTCACCCAGCCTCTACATTCTGAACAACATGATTGGCTGCCAATAAGGGCGGATTTGCATAACTGCTGCACTGGCCAGCCAACATGAAAAGTCCGATCCATAATAAACTGCCAAAACAGAATAAGGAAAAGGCCTGAGCCAATCCCCAACACAAACACCCAAAACACTTCCAACCTAAAATTTACATCCCAAAAAAATCACATACCACGCCCAAAATTGACAGTAAGGCTTCATTAACTAGATTTCCCTGCTAGCCTTCACTTACTGGGAAGCTGTTTACGCTCTAAATTGACAGTAAGACTTCATTAACTTGATTTCCCTAACTAGCCCTCACTTACTGGGAAGCTGTTTATGCTCTGAATTGACAGTAAGACTTCATTAACTTGATTCTCCCGACTAGGCCTCAGCTCATTGGACATTGTGTATGGCCTGAATTGACAGTAAGGCTTCATTAACTTGCTGTTCCTAACTAGGCCTCAGCTCATGGGACATTGTGTATGGCCTGAATTTACAGTAACCTACCTTGGCACACAGAGCCCCGACCATGCATGATGGGACTTGAAGTACCACCATGGAAAATGGGATTTGTAGTACTTCAAAACCCATAATTCCCCACAGACCACTGTGGCCCAGAACCAAGACCAATAAAGACCCAACTTGGCACACCATGCCCCCCATGACCCACACTCCATCCAACTGCAGTTTAGAGGAGGGCACACCGTGGATGATTGAACTTTCGCATCTCTAAAAGGGCACAGCAACACGTGCCGGGTACAGCTAGTAGTAATATATGTATATTGTGCATACATATAACATTGATAATGTTGTAATGTAATGCAATGTAATAATAATACTATATAACTATATATTTTGTGTTCATCGAAACAGGCCCAGGTTTCACACTAAGTGAGTGTATAAATACATTTAAAAACATATTAACTATATGTATTACTGTGTTAGAGTGTCCTTTTGTGTCCTTTTGGTTGGTGGTGTGCCCCAGGATTTTGTAAATGTAAAAAATGTGCTGCAGCTCAAAAAAGGTTGGAAAACACTGGTCTAGTGTATTGATTGAGGAAAGTTATAGTACCACTCTTTAGTCAACTACACTCTCTCGTCCTTAGAGGAAAAGCAATGGTAAAGTCTCTCTGAACAAACCTGGCCAAGAAAACCCTGTGATAAGTTCACCTTGCGGTCACCATCAGACAGAAATGACCAGAAGGCACAGAACATCATCATCAACACAACAACATAGTTCTATAATTGTGTAGTAGGAGAAGGCCCTGGAGAAAGCATTTGCAAACCCATTTGCACCTGAAGCACAGCAAACAGGGCTCCTGCTATCACAGAAATGCCTGCCTTGGAGGCTTCATATCCACTAGCTCTTGAAGATGGAAGACATGATGAAAGGCCTTTCAGGAGACTGGAGACATTCCTGAGGTTTCCGACCTTAAATCTCTGGAGTCTAGACAGTGAGAAGGCAAACAATGGCCCAGTTGGGTATGTGCACCGCCTTCAATCCTCACGTAGTTAAGGGGTGGTTGTGCTATTCCACCATTCTGCTGAATACCTCAGTATTGTGGAATTGATGGTGTACCCGAGAACATTCTTGAATCTGGTTTTAGGAGTCTTAGTAGACCACAAGCTGAACATGAGCCAACAGTGTGATGCAGCAGCTCAAAATGCCAATGCTATCCTAGGCTAGATCAATAGGAGCACAGTGTTCAGATTTAAGTATTTGAAACAATGTCACATTGAGGAAGGAGAAACCTAGTTTTCTCTGTTTCAGAGACTGGGATACAATGCATCAGTAAGTTTAAACTGTTGGATGGAGGCTGGAAGGCCTTTTGTCGGGAGGGTGTGGATTGTGTCTTCCTACATCACAGAAAGGGATTGGACTGAGTAGCCCTTCCGGCTCTATGGTTATAATACTTTCACAACTCTGCTTAAACAACGGTCAATCGATTGCAAATATTACACAATGATCAAAGAAGCAAAATCGTTTTACGTGCATCAAAACACCAATAGGATCCAAACAAAATAAATCTGGGTATTCTTACAGATATGGGTAAACCCAGGCCCGGGGGCTGGATGCAGTTCCTTGAGCTCTTTTCTCAGGCCCTCCCCTCTCTCACCATCCTATCCTTCCTTCCTTCTCTCTTCCCCCTTCCTCCTTCCCTTCCACCCTTTTGTCCTCATTTCATTCCCTCTTTCCTCCCTCCCCTTTCTTTCTCCTTCCTTCCCTCTCCTTCCTTCCCTCTTTTCTCTCTCCTTCCCTCTCTCTCTTTCTCCTTCCTTCCTGGGAAGTCTGATCTGGCTACGGTGGTCCACGCTCTGGTCACATCCTGTATAGATTACTGCAACACACTCTACGTAGGGCTGCTTTTGAAGACTGTTCGGAAACTTCAACTAGTCCAATGGGCAGCAGCCAGATTACTAACTGGAGCGACATACAGGGAGCACGCCACTCCCTTGTTATGTCAGCTCCACTGAAATCAGGTTGCAGCGCCTTGGTCTTTTCAGCCTTGAAAGACGGCGTTTAAGAGGTGACTTGATCGAAGTGTATAAAATCATGCATGGGATAGAAAAGGTGAATAAAGAAAAATTATTTTCTTTGTCACAAAACACTAGGACTAGAGGGCACTCCCTGAAGCTCCAAGGTAGGAAAATTAGGACTAATAAAGGGAAATATTTCTTCACCCAGAGGGTCATTGGGTTATGGAACTCACTTCCAGAAGAGGTTGTGACAGCTGTCAGCCTGGACAGCTTCAAGGCAGGATTAGACAGATTCATGGATACCAAGTGTATCGGTAGTTACTGAAAAGGACATTCAAGTGCCACCTCCCGGGGTTGGTTTGGAGGTAGGCAGGATTTCCAAGATCCCCGTGTACAACTGGTGTGTACAGGGGACGGGATGGGCAGGTTAGGGTTTTGCATGGCCCTTCTTATGTTCGAGATCCCCGTGTACAACTGGTGGGCCACTATTTGTGATACAGAATGCTGGACTAGATGGGCTGAGGTCCGATTCAGCATGGCTCTTCTTATGTTCTTATGTACTGGCTGCCTGTCCACTTCCGAGCTCAATTCAAAGTGCTGGTTTTGGCTTATAAAGCTCTATACGGTTCTGGCCCAGCTTACTTGTCCGAACGCATCTGCCTCTATGTCCCACCTCGTAACCTAAGATCATCTGGGGAGGCCCTGCTCTTGCTTCTGCCAACATCTCAGATGCGGCTGGTGGGGACAAGAGACAGGGCCTTCTCAGCTGTGGCCCCCTGCCTGTGGAATGCACTTCCAAGTGAAAAAATGCTGTAAATATATAAATAAATTCCTTCTTTCCTGTTTTCCTTCCTTCCTTCCCTCCTTCCCTCTCTCTCTCTCTCTTTCTCCTTCCTTCCTTCCAACCTGTCATGGGGTTGCCTTGGCAAGATGTGTTCAGAAGGAGCTTGCCTTTGCCTTTCTTTGAGGCTGAGAGAGTGCTACTCGCAGCCATTGGGTTTCCAGGGGTGAACAAGGATTCGAACTCGGTTCCACAGCCGCCTTATGGATGGAATACTGTTTTAACTGTGGTGAATGTTCATGATGCATTTTAATGTTAATTGTATTTTAATGTATTTTAACTCCAGTTGTATTTTAATGTATTTTAATCTTAACTGTTGTTTTTATTATATGTATATTGTGTGGCATCAAATCGTTGCCGTTGTGAGGCCGCTCTGAGTCCCCCCCTCGGGGGTTGAGAAGAAGCGGGGTATAAATGGTGGAAATAATAAATTAGGCCAATGCTCAAAACACTGCACCATGCTAAAAGGTAAAGGTTTTCCCCTGACATTAAGTCCAGTCGTGCCTGATTCTGAGGGTTGGTGCTCATCTCCATTTCTAAGCCGAAGAGCCGGCATTGTCCGTAGACACCTCCAAGGTCATGTGGTCGACATGACTGCATGGAGCGTCGTTATCTTCCCGCCAGAGCGATACCTATTGATCTATTCACATGTGCATGTTTTTGAACTGCTAGGTTGGCAGAAGCTGGGCCTAACAGCAGGAGCTCAACCCACTCCCCGGATTCGAACCTGCGACCTTTCAGTCAACAAGCTCAGCGCTTTAACCCACTGTGCCACTGGGGGTTCCATGCTAACGCCATGCTAGCGCTAGTATTTAACCCCATGCTAGTGCCAGTATTTACGGGTATGATTTGCACATATATTTGGAGACATGGACTATTCCAGTTATACTTAAATGGGAATCACATAAAAACCTATTTAACAATTGAAATAACACCTGGCGTGTGGGAAAATTGAAGGGTGCCTCTTGCCCTGGGCTGAAAGCTCCATCTCAGGAGCTCAGCAGTTTCCATTCAAGGAAGAGAAAATGCAGCAGAAGCAACTGAGAGCAACCACAAAAAAGGTCTAACAACTCAAATCAAGCCAGACTAATCTGATCTCTTTTTTCGATAGAGTTACAAGCTGGGTAGATGTGAGGAATGCCGTGGAGGTAGAGCAGTGTTTCCCAACCTTTTTTGAGCCGCGGCACACTTTTAACATTAAAAAAAATCTGGGGGCACTCCACCAACCAAAATGACACAAAATGACACTCTGACACAGTAAAGAATGGCTGGGGGATGGTGGCCTGCTGGGAGCAGCTGCTGGGAGTGCCGAAGCTGGGGGAGGAGCCAGACTGCACCATGCCCCGCCCCCTCCCCGGCTTCAGCTCTCCCACAGCTTCTCCAGCCTTGAGGGGGAAGTGCCAAGCCAGCGGTGGCAGAGCCAGCACAATGCTGGCTTGGCACTGTCCCCTCAAGGCTGGAGAAGCTCTGGGAGAGCTGAAGCCAGGGAGGGGGTGGAGCCAGACCACACCATGTCCCGCCCCCTCCCCGGCTTCAGCTCTCCCACAGTTTCTCCAGCCTTGAGGGGGCAGTGGCAAGCCAGCGCAGGAGGAGAAACATGAGCGGTGGATGGGCTTCAGTGGGCGGGGCTCCTCCTCCGGGCAGCTTCAGCGAGCGAGGGGCGAGAGTCGTGGCGGATTGGAGGCTGGCTGAGGAAATGGTCGAAGGAGGCGGCGCCCCGGCCCTTC
This sequence comes from Anolis apletophallus, assembly GCA_030556195.1. NCBI lineage: Eukaryota > Metazoa > Chordata > Lepidosauria > Squamata > Anolidae > Anolis > Anolis apletophallus. The sequence continues at coordinate 202,862,523 of JARBWK010000004.1, forward strand.
CTCCTCCTCCCCCAAGCAGCAGGAGTTCGGCAGGAGGAGGGGGAAGGGGGGAAGGGCAGAGAGAGCTTTTCTCGCGGCACAGCAGGAGGTCCGTCACGGCACACTACTGTGCCGCGTCACAGCGGTTGAGAAACACTGATGTAGAGTATCTGGATTTCAGGAAGACTTTCGACAAGGTTCCCCATGACATTTTGGCAAGGAAACTTGTCCAATGTGGGCTAGGCAAAACTACGGTGAGGTGGATCTGTGATTGGTTAAGCCAGTGTTTCCCAACCAGTGTGCCGGGGCACACTAGTGTGCCGTGAGTGATCATTAAGTGTGCCGTCCAGGAAACTCCAGGGGGGAGTCTAGTGTGTTTAAATATAAAAACCCTAAGAAACCTACCTCGATAAAGGCACAAAATTACAAACACCCCCTCCCCACCCGTTGTCTACTTGGTCTCTCCCTCTCCATGCATTGGGAAGACCCGCCTCCCTTTCCCCAAGTAGAGACCTCCTCTTCCCTCCTGGGGGGTTCTGTGTGGGAAGTTTGGCCCAGTTCTATCATTGGTGGGGTTCAGAATGCTCTTTGATTGTAGGGAACCATAAATCTCAGCAACTACAACTCCCAAATGTCAAGGTCTACTTCCCCTAAACTCCATCTGTGTTCATATTTGGGCATATTGAGTATTCATGCCAAGTTTGGTCCTGATCCAACATTGTTTGAGTCCACAGTGCTCTCTGGATATAAGTGAACTACAACTCCAAAACTCAAGGTCAATGCCCACCAAACTCTTATGGCATTTTCTCTTGGTTATGGGAGTTCTGTGTGGGAAGTTTGTGTCTTTCTGCCATTCCTGCCAGGATATCTATGTTGAGTTCATCGAAACAGGCCCAGGTTTCACACTGAGTGTATAAATACATTTAAAAACATATTAACTATATGTATTACTGTGTTAGAGTGTGTCATTTTGGTTGGTGGTGTGCTCCAGGATTTTGTAAATGTAAAAAATGTGCCGCGGCTCAACAAAGGTTGAATAACACTGGCCTAGAGCAGTGTTTCCCAACCTTTTTTGAGCCGCAGCACACTTTTAACATTAAAAAAAATTGGGGGCACACCACCAACCAAATGATAAAATGACACCTCTTCTTTTTCTTTGCCACTGCCCGGCCCTTCCTCCTCCTCCCCCAAGCAGCAGGAGTTCAGCAGGAGGGGGAGGAAGGGGGGCAAAGAGCTTTTCTCGCGGCACAGCAGGTCTGTCACGGCACACTAGTGTGCCACGGCACACTGGTTGAGAAAGACTGGCCTAGAGAGTCAATTGCTGTCATCTAACCTTCTTACAACCCACCTGCCCCAGTGAACCTCAGTACCTGATCTTGCATGCACCCCAGTAAGAGATTCAATTTAATAAATGAAAGGTTGCTTAAGAAATGAAAGAGTTTTTTATTTTTTAAATGACAAGATCAGGCTTTCTGGACCTCACAAATATATCCTAACACACCCGCACCCCCGTTTCCCACTCCTGTATTCCAGTCCAATTATTGTTGGGGGTACAGGGCACTAAAGTCAGCTGTTGAATAAGCCATTACTGGTGAGTACAAAAAACAAACAAACAAACAAGACTTTGGAAACAACAGGTTGTGGTACTGAGCCATGGGCTCAAAGACTCCATAATCCACTTCCCTGTTTGGGTGCAATTTCTCAACTTCATGAGGTTCTGTTATCAGACAATATTTACACTGGCCTCCAAACTATCTACAGCTTTTAACACAGATAAAAAATATTTTGGCACCCTACTCCACCCCCAATAACCCTTGAAAAGGCATCTCTACTGAAGGATTCCTCATCTTCGTGGCCTTCCTTTTCAGCAGCTCGATCCAGGAATTTAGGAAGAAGCTTTTGACTAACTTCTCCTATTGTTGGAAGGGTGGTGTGCCCCAGGATTTTGCAAATGTAAAAAGTGTGACGCGGCTCAAAAAAGGTTGGGAAACGCTGGGTTAAGCGAACAAACCCAATTACAGATCCCAATGATCATGTCTTTCCTCTTCATCCTGGAAAGACATAACAAGTGGAGTCCCGCAGGGTTCAGTCCTGGGCCCAGTCCTGTTCAACATCTTTATTAATGACTTCAATGAAGGGTTTGAAGTCAGGATCATCACGTTTGCAGACGGGGCCAAATTGGGAGGGATAGCTGATACTCCAGAAGACAGGAACAGAATTCAAAATGGTCTTAACGGATTAGAGAGATGGGCCAATATTAACAAAATGAAGTTCGACAGTGACAAATGCAAGAGACTCCCCTTAGGCAGAAAAAATGAAATGCAAAGAGACAGAATGGGGGACGATGCCTGGCTCAAGAGCAGTATGTGTCAAAAAGATCTTGGAGTCCTCCTGGGGAGGAAGGGGAACATGAGCCTACAATGTCATGCAGCGTCAAAAAAAGCCAATGGCATTTTGACCCGCATAAATGGGAGTCTTGTGTCTAGATACAGGGAAGTCATGCTATCCTTCGATTCTATTCTGCCTTGATCAGACCACACCTGGAATCAAACTGGGTCTAATTCTGGGCACCACCATTTATTTATTTATTTATTTACATCAGGGGTGCTCAGAATGGTGATCGGGATCACCAGGGTGATCTTCGGGCCTCATCCTGGTGATCTTCAGGCCCCTGACCAGGTTTTTCGCAGTTTGTCCTCTTCACGCGCCCCTGCACGCTGCAAAGAAGTCCTCCGTCGTTGCTCCTCCCTGCTCGCGCACCACCTCCAAAAGCTGCAGAGTCCAAGAGACAGAAAGGGCCCCCTCTTTTGGATTCCTCCTCCTCCCTCCATCCTTCTCCAGCCACTCAGAGTCGTAGGAGACCAAAGGGGGCAGGCCTGGATGACGCGATGCATGGCTGGCCCCGCGCGCATGCGCAGAAGCACCCATTCTGCCTCTCGGACTTCTCATGAGCTCTTGGAGGCAGCACACATGCTGGCGGCGTGGAAATAGAACAACGACGGAGGAGGAGAAGAAGGACGCTTTGGGGTCATTTCTTTACCGCATCTCAAAGGTCGGTCTTTTTACTTTGGGGTGGGTGCTTGATTGTTCTGTGGCATGTCTCTTTGTTTATTTTTAATGTTTAAAAATGGCCTTTTAGCTTCAAAGCCTCTCTGCTTGCTTTGTTCCTTGAGAAATATACGTTGGGGAATATGGAAATGTGGGAGAAATGGGGTGGTTGGATGTATTTTTGCATGCCCTTTGTGTACCTTGCTGAGTATTAAATGGCCTTGCAGTTCAACAGTCTCTCTTCTTACTTTCTGGCTGATAATATGTGTGGTAATATGGGCAGTGTGGGAGAAATGGGGTGGTTGGATGTATTTTTATGCTCTGTTTTATATTGTTGTTATTAAATTGAAATGTTGATGTTTTATAACTTCATTTTATGTAAACTGCCCCGAGCCTGCTGGAAGGAGCGGTACATAAAAATGAATAATAAATATAAATAAATAAATAAGAAAATAGTTATACGTTTTACATTTCTGGGTAGGTGATCTTTGGGACTTGGTTTTTTAATCAGTAGCTCCCATGCTGAAAAAGTGTGAGCACCCCTGATTTACATCATTTATATTCTCGCCCCGCAGGGGATTCAGGGCGGATTACAATGTACATATACAGGCGAACATTTAATGCCATAGACGCACAACACTCAGAGGCAATTTAACATTCCAGCTTCTGGCCACCAGGGGGAGCTGTCGCATTCCTTCATTCTTTTGCATACTTCCTGGAGATTTTATGGCCTCATAAATCAGTTAAATTAGCCTACCCACAAAGTGGTACCTAGATTTTCCTACAAAGCTCGACACATTTGAAGGGAGAAGTTGACAAGCACCGGGACTGTGGCACAGCTGGCTGGGTGTCAGCTGCATTAAGATCACTACTGACTGAAAGGTCATGAGTTCGAAGCCAGCCCAGGTCGGAGTGACTTTCCGGCCAATTTTGTGTAGCTTGTTGTTGACCTTTGCAACCCAAAAGAGAGTTGCATCTGTCAAGTAGGGAATTTAGGTACCACCTCTGTGTGGGGAGGCTAACTTAACAAATTTATGAGGCCATAAAAAATCTTCAGCAAAAAGCATGCAGGGAATGCGGAAAGTACTTAATCAGTGTCGCAGGTGGATGGTGAAGCAACAGCTCCCCTGGTGGCCGGAAAAAAGTTAAATAGCTTCTGACTGCCTGTCTATATGTGTTGTGTGTCTATGGCTGTGGTTCCCAAAGTGGGCAGTACCACCCCCTAGTGGGCGGTGAGGCGATCCAAGGGGGCGGTGGGAGGCTCAGGAGAATTTGGGGGGCACTGGCGGGATTCCAACTCATAAGCGTGCAAGTGTGCACCTGCCAGTTGGAAACCCCATGCAGGTGCTGCCTGGAAACCGCAGTGCATGCCCCCTTCCTCTCCTCAACTCCGCCCATGGCGCAGTCCTGTATCACCCCTTCCAATCCAATGGGTCCCTTGGAAGGAAGGGGCGATATGGGACTGCGCCATGGGCAGAGTTGAGGAGAGGAAAGAGGGCAAGCTGCGGTTTCCAGGTAACGCATGCCCAGGGATTCCAACTGGCAGGCTGAGGACCACTGCATTAATACATATATCTTTCTATTTAATTGCCATTACATTTTTTAAAAAATTAATTTCTAGGGGGGCGGTGAGTAATTTTTTTTTTTCTGGAAAGGGAGCGGTAGGCCAAAAAAAATTGGGAACCACTGGTCTATGGCATTGGTTGTTTGCCATGTATGTGTACATTGTAATCTGCCTGAGTCCCCTGCGTGGTGAGAAGGACAGAATATAAATACTGTAAATAAATTAATGAATAATGTGTCCAGAGGAGGGTGACTAAAATGATCAAGGATCTGGAGAACAAGCCTTATGAGGAGCGGCTTAAAGAACTGGGCATGTTTAGCCTTCAGAAGAGAAGGCAGAGAGGAGACATGATAGCCATGTGAGAGGAAGTCATAGGGAGGAGGGAGCAAGCTTGTTTTCTGCTGCCCTGGAGACTAGGAAGCAATGGAACAATGGCTTCAAACTACAGGAAAGGAGATTCTACCTGAACATGAGGAAGAACTTCCTAACTATGTGAGAGAGTTGTTCAGCAGTGGAACTCTCTGCCCCAGAGTGTGATGGAGACTCCTTCTTTGGAGGCTTTTAAGCAGAGGCTGGATGGCCATCTGTCGGGGGTGTTTTGAATGCAATGTTCCTGCTTCTTGGCAGAAGGGGGTTGGACTGGATAGCCCATGTCCTCCAACCCTATGAATCTATGATTCTATGAAATTAATTCAATATTTGTGAACTCCTGCAAGGAAAACCCTGGAGAACATTATAAGAAACACCTTCTGATATTCTTGGAAGCAAAATAAGGACAGGACATAGCGAGAACGGCTGGCTATCAGCCCAGATCGTTTGGATCCTATTGAGAAAGCCCTGTATTCCCAAGATAGATACAGTAGGTAAAACAAATGACTTATCTCTCATGCCTCAGGGATTTTTCTGTGAGGAGCAAGAAAATAATATTCAGGCAAGCTCTTCTGCAAGGCTTGGACACACATCAAAGAGACCATGATATCATGAGGACAGTTCTTGCCTGCCTAATGATGCATCTCTGTGTCTCTGTGAGCGTTTTTATTATTGTAATAAATAGGGATTCTGACTGTGCCGAATGGGGTTACATTCCCCCCTGGAATCTCAGGTTCTGAGTTTGGATGTTCTTTGGGATTTGGATCTGAGCCCGGATGTCCCCCAAGGGGTGAGAAAGGCAGCATATACATACTGTAAATCAGTGTTTCTCAACCTTTTTTGAGCCGCGGCACACTTTTAACATTAAAAAAATCCGGGGGCACACCACCAACCAAAATGACACAAAATGGCACTCTAACACAGTAAAGAACGGCTGGGGGATGATGACCTGCTGGGAGCAGCTGCTGGGAGTGCCAAAGCCGGGGGAGGGGGAGGAGCCAGGTCGCGCCATGCCCCGCCCCCTCCATGCAGCTTCAGTTCTCCCACAGCTTTGCCAGCCTTGAGGGGAAGTGCCAAGCCAGCAGTGGCAGAGCTAGCACAATGCTGGCTTGGCACTGCCCCCTCAAGGTGGCAGCTTTGTGGAGCGCTGGGGGGGGGGCGGAGCCAGGCCATGCCATGCCCCTCCCCTCCCCGGCTTCAGTTCTCCCACAGGAGAAGCATGGCGGTGGACGGGCTTTAGTAGGCGGGGCTCCTCCCGCCGTGCGGCTTCAGCGAGCGAGGGGTGAGAGTCGTGGCAAGAGTCATGGCGGATTGGAGGCTGGCTGGGGAAATGGCTGAAGGAGGCGGCACCCCGGCCCCTTCTTCTTTTTCTTCGTCGCTGCTCGGCCCTTCCTCCTCCTTTCCCAAGCAGCAGGAGTTTGGCAGGAGGAGGGGGGAAGGAAGGGGGGCAGAGAGCTTTTCTCGCGGCACACCTGATGATCGCTCACGGCACACTAGTGTGCCACGGCACACTGGTTGAGAAACACTGCTGTAAATAAATAATGTCCAGGTTCAGCTCTATCCAGGAATACATTGGAAGGATAAAAACTAGTGTGCCATGCGCACTGGTTCCTTGAGAAATTAGCCCTAGCTAATTATGTGTTGTGGTTCAGCCAGATGAAGATGAGAGGTTTGGGCCTGATGGTTCTGCAGGTGAGCAAGCAGAAGGGTTTTTAGAGCAAAATGGTTCTGTAGTTGAGGGAAACAGAAGGGGTTTTAGAGAAAGATGCTGTTACTGAGACAGAGTGTGAAAGTGGAACTGTTTTGGAATCCAACAACCAGGGAAAGGAGGACAACATTAGCTCATCTAAGGCAGTGTTTCCCAACCAGTGTGCCGTGGCACACTAGTGTGCCGTGAGTGATCATCAGGTGTGCCGTGGGAAATTGGAACCTCCAGGAGGGGAGGGGAGGGGAGTCTAGTGTGTTGACGTATAAAAACCCTAAGAAACCTACCTCGATAAAGGCCCCCTCCCCACCCATTGTCTACTTGGTCTCTCCCTCTCCATGCATTGGGAAGACCTGCCTCCCTTTCCCCAAGTAGAGACCTCCTCTTGCCTCCTGGGGGTTCTGTGTGGGAAGTTTGGCCCAGTTCTATCATTGGTGGGGTTCAGAATGCTCTTTGATTGTACGGGAACTATAAATCCCAGCAACTACAACTCCCAAATGTCAAGGTCTATTTCCCCTGAACTCCACCTGCGTTCATATTTGGGCATACTGAGAGTATTCATGCCAAGTTTGGTCCTGATCCAGCATTGTTTGAGTCCACAGTGCTCTCTGGATATAGGTGCACTACAACTCCAAAACTCAAGGTCAATGCCCACCAAACTCTTATAGCATTTTCTCTTGGTTATAGGAGTTCTGTGTGGAAAGTTTGTGTCATTCTGCCATTTCTGCCAGGATATCTATGTTGTGTTCATCGAAACAGGCCCAAGTTTCACACTGAGTGTATAAATACATTTTAAAAACATATTAACTATATGTATTACTGTGTTAGAGTGTCATTTTGTGTCATTTTGGTTGGTGGTGTGCCCCAGGATTTTGCAAATGTAAAAAGTGTGCCGCGGCTCAAAAAAGGTTGGGAAACACTGCTGTAGTTGAGGGAAACAGAAGGGGTTTTGGAGAAAGATGCTGTTACTGAGACAGAGTCTGCCCCCTCATTCTGGAACTGTTTGGGAATCCAGGAACCAGTGAAGAGGAGGGCAACATTAGCTCAGCCAGCCTCAAGGCAGTGTTTCCCATGACCAGTGTGCCGCTGAAGCTGTGTGGTGTGCCGCCCACTGACAGACCTCCTTTGTGCTGAAGCTGGGGAGACATGGCTCTCTGCCCCCCACCCTTCCCCCTTCCTCCTCCCAGCAGCTCCTGCTGCCTTGGGAGAGGAGGAGGAAGTGCTGGCTCTGCCACCGCTGGCTTGGCACTGTCGCAGTAAAGAAAAGAATAAGGGGGCCTGGCGCCACCACCCTCCCGGCACTCCCAGCAGTTCCCAGCAGGCCCCAGCCAGCCTTTACTGTGTTAGAGTGTCATTTTGGTTAATGTTAAAAATGTTGTGTGTCGCGGCTCAAAAAAGGTTGGGAAACACTGATCTAAGGGATCAGCTCATTTAGACAAAGATACCAGGCTGCTTTTGACGGGGCAAAGATTTGGGTACAGGAAAATCCATGAGAAGAGAGGCAGAAGAAGGCCTCTCAAGGTCAAAGGAATGTGTTCATGTTTTGCAGTCCTTAAATCAGTGAGAGAGCTGTTAGGCTTTTAGATCAAGCAACGTCGCTACTGGAGGAACTCTTGTCTCATTCCCAGTTCATGTCTTAGTTCAACATGCAAGTTTAATGCTCAAGTTTTGCTCCTTGTTTTATGGATTTGCCTTTGGATTCATGCCCATGTTTTGCTTCTTGCTTCCTGGATTCATGTTCACGTTTTAACCATTGTTTTCTGGATTTACCTTTTGCCTTGGGGACTTGCTTCCTTTATTAACTCTTTGATTTTAGCCTTCCATTTGCTCAAGGTGCCTTTGGCCCTTTCAATGTGTTTTTATCAATAAACTATTTGTTACCACATTTGTCTTCTTGGGGAATGCTGTGAGCAAGGTGAACTGCAGAGGTGCAACAATATGTGCCTTGATTACCTCTGACTGCTGTAAGGCACTCTAAACGAGGCTGCCTTTGGAAACCGTTCCGAAATATGGAATATTTGTGCCAAGTTTGGTCTAGATCCTTCATTGTTTGAGTCTACAGTGCTCTCTGGATGTAGCGTTTGAGGGGAACTGACCTTCGTTTCTGGGAGTTGTAGCTCACTCACAACCAGGGCAAGTGTGATGTCTACCAATGATGGACCTGGACCAAACTTGGCTCACAGAACCCCGATGACCAACTTGAACCTACTGTAGGGATTTGCGGGACTGACTCACTATGGTGGGAGTTGTAGTTCACCCTGCAGCCAGAGACCAACTGGACCCCACCGATGATACATCTAGAGCAGGGCTGTCCAACTTCTTCGGGCCCAAGGGCTGGAATACAGGTGATGATCACCTTGGGGGCCGGAGTGGGGCGTGGCTGCTCGCAGGGGCGGGGCCTTAGCGGGGGGGGCGGCTCCAGCCCTGGCGCGCATGCCCAGCGTCCTGCGCGACCCGCCCTTTTCGGCGGGTGACGTCAGGCTTCACCCAGCCCCGCCAAAAAAAGGGGGGTCGCGCAAGATACCAGGCTTGCGAGCCAGGACGGGATCGGCGATTGCCCTCCGCCGTGTCCTTGGCTCTTGCAGCGGCCGCGCCTGAAGGAAGGCTTACCTTCCTTCATCTGCAGCGGCGCGCCTGAAGAGCTACCTTCCTTCATCTGCGGCCGGGCAAGAGCTAGGGTCACGGGGAGGCGGCCCGATCCCCGGCCCGCCTCCCACCCATGCGCGCAGGCCCGGCATCTTGCGCGACCTGCCCCTTTTCAGCGCCTGAAGTCACCCCGCCGAAAAGGGGCGGGTCACGCAAGATGCCGGGCTTGCGCGCCAGGGCGGGATCGGCGAGCTGTTCTCCGCCGTGTCCCTGGCTCTTGCAGCGGCTGCGCCTGAAGGAAGGTAAGCTCCCGGGCTAACCTTCCTTCAGGCGCAGCTGCTGCAAGAGCTAGGGAGACGGCAGAGGGCGGCTCGTCGATGGAGCGAGGAACAGGCGGGGGAAGTCCCGCCCTAGGGCATCGGACGTGGCTTCCCTCTGCCTCCTCCTCACTCACGCCGGCCCCGCCCTCCTCTCGCCCCCCGCCCCGAAAAAAAAAAACCTGATGTCTTGCAGGGGGTTAGGGGGCCGTAGGGAAGGGGCTCGGGGGCCGTGTACACCCCCCGGGCTGCCAGTTGGACAGCCCTGATCTAGAGCAAACATGCCCAACATGACAAACTAAGTACTGATGGAGTTTCAGTTGGTCAACGTGCCATGATGTGAGTTATAGTTCACCCACAATGTTATGCATTTTGTAAAAAAAATGTTAATGTTTTTTTATAATATTCTAGCCAATGGCAGGTACCCAAGCTAGTATCTGAATAAAAACTAGACAAAAAGGAGACTTGGGTGGAAGAAGGGAAAGATTTGAGAGCTCACACACAACAAACCCGCCTTGGAAAAGCAAAGGCAGGTGCCCTGTACTCGAGGCGAAATTCGTTACCAAATCTTATTAAATCTATGCTAGATTCAGTCTGTTTGTTTTCCCCAAGCAAGAGAGAGCCTTCATCTATGAAATCTAAGAAATCCAAATTAATTACGCCAGTTGTGCAGAACAGCAGCTGTCAAGCGAAATCAGCAGTAATATCGGCAGAGGCATCATATATTCCAGCTGCTATATTTGATTGTGTTTGCTCCCCCGTTTTGGAAGGTTTGGAACATTTTGGATTAGTAGGGGTCTCTCATAAGGTCAGAAAATGGAATGTCCAAGGCACAGAAAAAGGCCCATGTCCTGTCTCTAAGGCATTATGGACACATACACACATCTGACAAACATTTCCTTTTATTTGGATTAGGCACTTGGGAACGGGCTAGCAAAACGGAGCACCCAGGGCTATTTTTGTCACTGGCGCCTCCATGCCTCGGGTCCCCTCCAGCCAGGCCACAGCAGAGGAATTGTTGGGATTGTGTATCTACAAGTTCTCTCGAACTTAGAGCAACCCTGAGACAAACCTATCACAGGGGCTTCTTGACACTGATTTGTTTAGAGAGGGTTTGCATTTGCCTTGCTCTGAGGCTGAGAAAGTGTATAACTTACCCAAGGCTGCCTAGGGATAGTATTACACTATGCCAGTGTTTCCCCACCTTTTTTGAGCCGCGGCACACTTTTAACATTAAAAAAATTCGGGGGCACACCACCAACCAAAACGACACAAAATGACACTCTAACACAGTAAAGAACGGCTGGGGGATGGTGGCCTGCTGGGAGCAGCTGCTGGGAGTGCCGAAGCCGGGGGAGGGGGGAGGAGCCAGGCCATTCTATGTCCCGCCCCCTCCCTCCAGCTTCAGCTCTCCCACAGCTTCTCCAGCCTTGAGGGGGCAGTTGCAAGCCAGCGGTGGCAGAGCCAGCACAATGCTGGCTTGGCATTGTCCCCTCAAGGCTGGAGAAGCTGTGGGAGAGCTAAAGCCGGGGTGAGGGGGCGGAGCCAGGCCACGCCATGCCCCGCCCCCCCCCAGCTTCAGCTCTCCCACAGCTTCTCCAGCCTTGAGGGGGCAGTGCCAAGCCAGCGGTGGCAGAGCCAGCACAATGCTGGTTTGGCATTGTCCCCTCAAGGCTGGAGAAGCTGTGGGAGAGCTAAAGCCGGGGTGAGGGGGTGGAGCCAGGCCACGCCATACCCTGCCCCCTCCCCAGCTTCAGCTCTCCCACAGCTTCTCCAGCCTTGAGGGGGCAGTGCCAAGCCAGCGGTGGCAGAGCCAGCACAATGCTGGTTTGGCATTGTCCCCTCAAGGCTGGAGAAGCTGTGGGAGAGCTAAAGCCGGGGTGAGGGGTGGAGCCAGGCCACGCCATGCCCTGCCCCCTCCCCAGCTTCAGCTCTCCCACAGCTTCTCCAGCCTTGAGGGGGCAGTGCGAGCGAGGGGCGGGAGTCATGGCCCCCGTCCCCGCTCTCCGCCATGACTCCCGCCCTTCACTCGCTGAAGCCACACGGAGGAGGAGGAGCGTGAGCGGTGGACGGGCTTCAGTGGGTGGGGCTACTCCTCTGCTTCAGCAAGCGAGGGGCGGGAGTCATGGCGGATTGGAGGCTGGCTGGGGAAGCGGCCAAAGGAGGCGGCGCCCCGGCTCCTTTTTTTTCTTCGCCGCCGCCTGGTCCTTCCTGCTCCTCCCCCAAGCAGCAGGGGTTCGGCAGGAGGAGGGGGGAAGGAAGGGGGGCAGAGAGCTTTTCTCACGGCACAGCAGGAGGTCCGTCACGGCACACTACTGTGCCACGTCACAGCAGTTGGGAAACACTGCACTATGCAACACGATGTTTGTCCCTGGGTAATAAATGTCATTTCCTAATTGGTTCTATCATAAAAGGACCACACCACTGAACAGGATGTAACACTTTCAAACCAGGAACATATTTTTTTCAAATTTTGCTTCATAATGTTATTCTGGATTACATCTCATCACGTTAAAACAGTGGATGTGACTCTTAACAGTGGATGTGCCGCATTATCACAGGAAGTCTATACCCAATACCACTGGAGAATTTACAGTGGTCCCTAACTTATCGCGGGGTATATAATAATACTAGCTTGGGGACCCGGCGGTGCCCAGGTTATTTGAGGAAGGCATTGTGTGCCATAGTTCGTCATTAATGTGGGCCACAGTGCTCTAAGGAAGTGAATTAAAGTACTGCAACTCCCATCATCCATGGTCCATCCTCCCTCAAACTGCACCAGGATGTAGGGTGCATCTTGGGGAATCTGTGTGGCAAGTTTGGTCTTGTTCTGTCATTGTTGGGGGCCTAGTCAGGAAAATCAAGTTGAGGAAGCCTAACAATATCCCATGAGCTGAGGCCTAGTCAGGCAAATCAAGTTAAGGAAGCCTTGCTGTCAATTTTGGGCGTGGTCTGTGATGTATAGGGGCTACAGTGTTGTTTGGGAAGTGAATGAGGTGAAGGTACTGTAAATCCCATCATTCATGCCCCAGCCTGCCCTAAACCACACCAGGTTGTGAAGTGGGCTATTGGGCCCCTGTTTGGCAAGTTTGGTCCTGATCCGTCATTGCTGTGGGCCGCAGTGGCTGACTGCCTGAGGCCTTTCATTTTCCCTCTATGTATAGGGGCTGCAGTGTTGGTGAAAGTACTGTCCATTTCCAACAGAAAAAACTGTCAACTGGCTAACTTCAACTCCAGCCATTTCTGTCTGCCTCAGGCCCTTTCCTTCCTCTCTGTGCTGCCTAGGAGTGTTGGAATGTTGGGTGGCTGGCCAGTCAGAGCCATTTATGCAAATAATCCTGGAGTGGCAGCCAATCGAAACGCCGGCACATATTCCTCCCGTCGCTCGACCGCAAACACTGACTTTTATTATATACATAGATTATTATAATAAACTTTATTTATACCCCGCCCCATCTCCCAACATGGGACTCAAAGCGGCTTACAGTCATAAGAACTCAGTCGATAAACATAAAACAAAATAAGTAACGTATCAAATTATTATACAAAACAAAATGAACATTTATTGTTAAAGAGATTTTAGGTTGGGGTGCTCTAGGTTAGTGTGTTCTAGACCAGAAGTCTCCAGGTTTGAAGGTTCTAAGCAAGAAGAGCCATTTCCACGGTTCTTCTTTTTGGGTTGACGTACAACCTTCTTTGTTCTAGGTTATAACCAAGTTGGATTATCTAGGTCATGGGGCTCTAGGTTAGTGTTCTAGACCAGAATGCTCTAGGTTAGAAGGTTCTAAGTGAGAAGAGACCTTTCCTCGGCTCTTCTTTTCGGGCCACCGAAGAGAATATTCTCATCTTGGGGTTAGAATGTTATTAGTTAAGTTCTAGGTTATTGTGCTCTAGGTTGGTGTGTTCTAGATCAGGATCTAGGTCAGAATGGGGCACAGCCCTTGCAAATTGACATAACGACGCTGTCCAGTCAACAATTTCAAACCCAGGTATAGTGATATACTTAAGGTGGAGAACAAAGTATGGACTCTGAAAGACTTCAATGAACTAAGGGAATTAGATGGCTCCATGAATTGGCTACATTACCTACAAATAAGAGAGATCTTTAATAGAGACAAAGAAATAGGCTTTTCAAAAAAACATCAATTCTGGGACAAAGTATTACAAAAAAAGACCAAGAAACTAACCATACTGTATCAGAAACTGCTCGAAGTAAAAACCGAGCAGGAAACGATAAAAACTTGTATGATCAGGTGGGCCCAAGACTTAGGCCATGAAGTGCCCCTGGCTCAATGGGAAAGGATATGGAAGGTGCACTGGGGTTACACATACTCCTACGACCTAAAGGAAAATAATATAAAAATTTTCCATAGGTGGTACCATACCCCTGAAAGAATAGCTCGGTATAACAAAAATTATAGCCACCTATGTTGGAAATGTAAGTCAGAGGTAGGAAGCCTGATGCATCTATGGTGGAACTGTAAGTTAGTGAAAAAATTCTGGATAATGCTGCATAAGATAATGGTTAACATGCTGAAACTAAAATGCCAACTAAAACCAGAATATTTTTTTATTGGGTCTCCTAGATTTTGATGTAGATAGGAACACTGAGAGAATCTTTGTCTATTGTATCACTGCAGCCAGACTGATTTTGGCAAGGTCCTGGAAAGAAGCTACTACATCAAGTATTGAAGATTGGTCTGCAAAACTCTTCGAAATTATGAAAATGGACATGCTTACCCAAAAACTGGCGACAGATAAGCGCAAGAATACAGACTGGAAGGGAGTAGTGATGGCCCTAAGACAATATAACTTTGAAGGCTGGAAGAACTTCGCGTCTTAGGCTACCTAAGGGAATAGAACTTTATGTTAGGATGTCAGGCTAATGTACATCGGCTTTTCTTTTGTTTCCTTAATTAAGTGAATCGAACATTAGTAACCCCAAGTAGGGGGCTACGAGAGGCGGGTCTATAGGTGGGAAGTACTCATGTAGTGTCTGTCTGTTTAGTGTTGTTATGTTTTATGTACACTACCAGCACTTATGTGAAGAGCTGGTTAGTATGTGTGTTTTTAAAACCATTTGTGTGAAAACCATTATTATTATTATTTTAAAAAAAACAATTTCAAACCCAGTACAATATACTTGGATCCCATCATGTACGAGTTCTGCATCCATGGATCCCATCATCCATCAATTCTGTCTCCATGGATTCCATCATCCACCAATTCTGCCTCTATATAGTCTACAATCCACTGATTCTGCACAAGCAAACCTAACACACAAAAAACCAACTGTGTGTGAGCGCACACACAGGAGAGCTCCTACATCAGCGGTTCTCAACATTTCCAAGGGCTCGCGACTCCACCTCCTTTGGCCCCTCCCCCTCCCTGCAATGGCTGCCGGGCCCCTGGGGCCAATGCAGGAGGGCCCAGGCCCGGCGGGGAGTCGAATCTGGCAGCGAGGAGGAGGAAGAAGTATTCTGGATGTTGGCCTTCCAGATAAAGGGTGCTCAATCTTTATAAGCGTTGGTTTACCATTCAGCAATCCATTCAAGGAATCCATCCTACCAAGGAGATTTAAATTTAGAGCTTGAACGAGTTACTTTTCTGGACCCACAATCACAGAATTCTCTGAGTCTGGGGATTCTAGGCATTCTTTCGCATTTATTTGGCCACAAAATTCAGGGAGTGAACAAACAAGTTTGCTGTTACAAGCTCTACAATTCCCGCAAAGAGTCCCTTTAGCCCTCTTTATATTATTTGGGACCAGAGAACCCAAACATTGATGGATTGTCCCGCCTTCATGCTGAGTCCTATCGTAGCAACCTCTGCCCATATTTAACTGCTAGCCAAAAGGTGCTTACTGTATACCAGTCTTCTGATGGGCAAACAAATGGTTGGCACAAAATATGGCAGAAAGGAAAACCGCATCGTTGAGCGTCTTTCTGGGCTCTTAGGCTCAAAGGACATGCTGGGAGCGCCTGAAAAGTGGAGCGGCTTTTACAAAATCACACTGTTATTGTTGTTTACAGACTGACAGAAACCAAACATAGCATCCCAAGAACCATGTCCCGTCCCCCCCCCCCTTCCAAGTGAATATAAGCCAATAAATCCCCCTCGGTTCCCATTGACGCATGTATGTCTCGTTTCCAAAAGGACTGAGTATATTTTCATAGTTTCACCATGCATTTGACTTCGGTTTCCAAACAAGAGGCTGAGTTAAAAACTTATTTTTAGAGCACGGCTGTCAGAAATCCTTCCAGACAGAGTAGACCAAGGGCCCTCTTAGGAGCTGTGCATTGAGAAATGTAAAGTTTTCAAAGCTCTGCAAGGAGGAATGTGTCGGAAGTGATGGCCATGAAGGGCTTTTTAATACAATCGTTCGCATATATAGGCAGTCCTCGAATTGCAAACTACGCTTAGTTATAAACAAAGGTGAGACAATGTATTGTTGAAGGCTTTCAGGGCCGGAATCACTGGGTTGTTGTAGTTTTCCAGGCTGTCTGGCCATGTTCCAGAAGCATTCTCTCCTGACGTTTCTCCTGCATCTATGGCAGGCATCCTCAGAGGTTGTGAAGTCTGTTGGAAACTAGGAAAATTGGGTTTCTATATTTATTTATTTATTTCATTTCTATTCCGCCCTTCTCACCCCACAGGGGACTCAGGGCGAATTACAATGTACACATTACATTTAGACACACAAACACACAAGACAGACAGAGGCAATTTAACATCTGGCCACCAGGGGGAGCTGTCGCACTCCTTCATTCCTCAGTGTGTTTTCTGGAGATTTTTTTTATGGCCTCGTAAATCAGTTAAATTTAGCCTCCCCACTAAGTGGTACCTTTATTTCCTACTTGACAGATGCAAGTGTCTTTTGGGTTGCAAAGGTCAACAACAGGCTACACAATAGGTCGAGAGCCTACCTCGACTGGGCAGGCCTCAAACGCATGACATTCTGGTCAGTAGAGATCTTATGCAGCTGACACCCAGCCAGCTGCGCCACATTCCCGGTGGAATCTATATCTGTATCTGTGGAATGTCCAGAGTGGGAGAAAGAACTCTTGTCTGTTGGAGCTAGGTGTGAATGCTGCGATTGGCCACCTTGATAAGCATTTGATGGCCTGATAGCTTTTAGGTTGGCTTGTTACTGCCTGGGTGAATCTTTCACTGAGAGGTGATTAGCTGTCCCTGATTGTTTCTTGTCTGGAGTTCCCCTGTGTTTGAGTTTTCTTCTTTATTTACCATTATAATTTTAGAGGGTTTTTTAAAAAATAGTGTTCATTATTTTTTTTAAAAAACTCTAAAATTATTATAACAATAAATAAAGAACAAAACTCAAACACAGACAAGAAACAATCAGAAACAATCAGGAATCACCTCCCAACAAAGGATTCCCCCAGGCAGTAACAAGCCACACCTAAAAACTGCTGGGCCATCAAATGCTAATCAAGGTGGTCAATTGAAACATTCACACCTAGCTCCAAATGACAAGAGTTCTTTCTCCCACTCTGGATATTATTCCACAGATATATAAATCCCATTCTCCTAGTTTCCAACTATCACCATACTGATGGCTATCGTACTGATGGCAGCTTGTTCAACTTAAGCCGTTTGAGGGCTCGCCCTATCTAGTCCGTGAGCTGCTTTTTGCTGACGATGCTGTCCTTGTCGCCCATTTAGAAGCAGCCTGCAGCACTTAACATCCTGCTTTGCAGCAGCTGCAGAGCTGTTTGGGCTGGAAGTCAGCCTGAAGAAAACGGAAGTCCTCTACCAGCCCGCACCACAGGAAGAACACCATCATCCTCACATCAGCATAGGCAAATCTGTGCTTAAGTCCGTTCAGCAGTTCACCTACCTGGGAAGCATCATCTCTTCAGACGCCAAGATTGACAAAGAGATAGATCACAGATTATCAAAGGTATATAGCGCATTTGGAAGGCTTCACAAAAGAGTCTAGAGCAACAAGCACCTGAGGCAAAGCACCAAAATCAGTGTGTACAGAGCTATCGTACTGTCTATTCTCCTCTATGGGTCTGAAACATGGGTCACCTATCGCCAACACCTATGACTCCTCAAACGCTTTCATCAGCGCTGTCTTTGCACAATCCTAAATATACACTGGACTGACTATGTGACAAATGTTGCTGTCCTTGAGCAAGCAGGGATCACCAGCATTGAGGCCATGCTATTGAGAACACAGCTGCGCTGGGCAGGGCACGTCTCTAGGATGGAGGACCACCGCCTCCCAAAGATACTACTCTATGGTGAACTCACCATGGGTCAGCGCAAGAGAGGCTCCCCCAAAAAGAGATATAAGGACTCCCTGAAACAACATCTCAGGCTCGGACAGATTGATCACCAACAATGGTCCACCCTGGCCTCACAGCCTCTTTCGAGAAGATATGCCGAATGGGTCTCGAAGAGAAATGACGACGCAGAAAGAACCGCAACTTGGAAACAACATCACCCAAGGAGACTTTCTGCTGTGCTTTCTGCAACCGGACTTGCCTATCTCAGATTGGCCTTTTTAGTCATCAACGCGCTTGTAAAAAGCGTGGGATGAGTCCTTCCTAAGAATCTTCGTTCACGAATTAATGCTGGGAGAGTTTCCAACAGACTTCACAACCTATGAGGATTTGGCCTCATGTAAGTCGCCCCAAGTCCCTTTGGGGAGATGGTGGCGGCGCATAAATAAAAATGATGATAATGATGATGATTATTGATCTGGGCATCCCTGGAGCAGAGCTTGGCAAAGTATTAATTTCTGTCCCCCAAATAGTGTGCAAATTCCCACATTGGGTGGCCCATCTGACACGGAAATGGGGGATACTGGGTACTGTCCTCCCAAAGTGACCTCTCCAAGTTCTGAACTTGGAAGTAGGAAAAGGAATTAAATGGATTAATGCTAACATCTGTCTCAAATTGCAGATGATACTGACAGAATGGTGTCCAGCACTATATGCAACTGGAGTGGAAGCAGAAGCCAGATTTAATTTGTGGACTAGAGAGGTATTTATTTATTTATTTATTATTTCGCATTTGTCTGTCGCCCCCCCAATGGCTCGGGGCGACTTACAACAGTTCGTAAAATACAATTGTCAGATAACTCATAAACCACAGTAATACCATTAAGATGGAATTACAATTAGAACAGTTGAAACAACAAATGGAGTCGCAGTGGGCTGACAGCTAGGCGGTGTGAGCTACAGTTTAGCTAACTCCGAAGGCTTGTTGGAACAGCAATGTCTTAACTGCTCTCCTGAACGGGAGGAGGCCCTGGGTGGCACGGATGCCGGTGGGCAGTGCGTTCCACATGGTAGGGGCTGCAACAGAGAAAGCCCGGCGGCGGGTTGCGGACAGATGGTAGGTCCTCACATTTGGGATGACCAGGAGGTTTATTTATTTATTTATTTATTTATTTATTTGTTCCTTCTTGTATTCCGCTCCTCCCAGCAGGCTCGGGGCGGATAACATCATAAAAACCGGCTGACATGTAACATTCATGTCGCCGTACAATAAAACAGCATAAAACAACATAAAATACAACATTGGTCCCGAGTTTAAACAATTGTGTCAAGCCATGGCATTCCAGGGTCCGGGTACTAGTCAGAATGAGTACATTTGGCTTATTCAAGCTAGCCAAAGGCCAGTTTGAACAGGGCGGTCTTACAGGCCCTGCGGAACGGAATAAGCTCCGTGGCGGCACGGACATCGTCTGGGAGAGAGTTCCAGAGTACCGGAGCCGCCACGGAGAAGGCCCTCTGCCTGGTCGCGGACAAGTGGCAGGAACGGACTGATGGAACCAGGAGAAGGTTAGACTCCCCTGAACGTAGTGATCTCGGGGGTACATATGGGGCAAGGCGGTCCCTCAGGTACGCAGGCCCTAGGCCGTGTAAAGCCTTGAAGGTTAACACCAACACCTTGAAGGCAATTCGGTACTCAACAGGCAGCCAGTGCAGCTGCCGAAGGATGGGCGTAATATGCTCCCTTACCGACGTTCCCGTCAGCAAGCGAGCTGCGGCATTCTGCACCAGCTTGAGTTTCCGAACTGTCGCCAAGGGAAGGCCAACATAGAGGGCGTTACAGTAGTCTAATCTCGAGATGACCGTCGCTTGGATCACCGTGGCCAGATCATCCCTGGAGAGGTAGTGTGCCAGTCGCCTAGCCCGACGTAGATGGAAGAATGACGCCCTGCTGGCCGCAGAGACCTGGGTCTCCATGGTCAGCAGGGGGTCCAGCTGAACGCCTAAGCTCTTAACAACAGGCGACGGGTTAAGCCATTCGCCGTCCAGGGTAGGCAACCGGCACCCACCCCCCCCAGGCCGGCCGGGCCACAAGATCGTCTTCGACAGGTTCACCTTCAGCCGGCTGGCCCGCAGCCAGCCAGTCACGGCTTCAAGGCACTGATGGAAACAATCGGGTACGGTGTCCGGCCTGCCGTCCATTCTCAGCAGAAGCTCTTCGGAGCACAGTGATCTGGTGGGATGATATGGGACAAGGCGATCCCGCAGGTACACTGGCCCCAGACCATGTAAGGCCTTAAAAGTCAGCACTAACACTTTGAAGGCAATCCGGCATTCAATTGGAAGCCAGTGCAGTTCGCGCAGGATTGGCGTGATGTGGTGGCCAATCGGGACCCCCGCCAGGAGCCACGCTGCAGCGTTCTGCACCAGCTTGAGTCTCCAGATTACCAACAGAGGAAGGCCAATGTAAAGAGCGTTACAGTAGTCCAGCCTCGAGATGACCGTGGCTTGGATCACTGTGGCTAAGTCGCGCTGGGACAAATAGGGGGCCAGCTTCCTCGCCTGGCGAAGATGGAAAAATGCTACCCTGCTGACGCTGAGCAGCTGAAAGGACTGGGTAAGACCTAGACCTAAACATGTCTGTCTACTGTTGCCGCATGTCGTTTGAGCTGCAGTGGGAACCAAACAGAGAGGGCAAGAGGCTGGGGGGTCATCAGCCAGGCCATCACCATTGTAAGCAAAATACAGGAAATATATTTATGTTTCCTCCCCACACTGCTGCCTTCTTCTCCTGCTGCCAGGCAATGCAAAAAAACCAAGAGAGACATCTAAGTTGGGCATGATTAGAATCACAGAGCTGGGAGGGATCCCAAGGGCCATCCAGCCCGACCTCCAGGAACACACAACTCAACCATTCTTGGAAGACAGCCACCCAAGCTCTGTTTAAAGGCCTCCGAAGAAAGACTCGGCACCACTCTTGCATGCAGTCTATTGCATTAGGAAATTTGGAATGTCTGCCATACCCATGGGACCGCTATTTGCGGTTTCACTTAATTGCATCTGACAAAATATTGATATTTCAAGGTCTTTTGGGAGATTCTATGGTATGCCTCACCCAGATAGCTCTCTAGTAATTTTCTGGATTCTCCAGAGTGATTCTATGATAACGCTCTAAAGAAGAAAAAACGTTTCAATAGGATTCACAACTATAAGCCATTTCCAAGGTATATTCAGGAATATAACCAGGACTGTGCCGCAGCTGGCCGAAAGGTCATGAGTTTGAAGCTAGCCCGGGTCGGAGTGAGCTTCCGGCCAATTGTGTAGCTTGTTGTCAACCTTTGCAACCCAAAAGATAGTTGCATCTGTCAAATAGTAAATTTAGGTACCACCTATGTGTGGGGAGGCTAATTTAACAAAATTTACAAGGCCATAAAAAATCTCCAGCAAAAGCACGTGGGGAATGCGGACAGTACTTCATCAGTGTCGCAGATGGACGGTGAAGCGACAACTCCCCTGGGGGCCAGAAGTTGAAATGTTAAATAGCCTCTGACTGTCTGTCTATATGTGTTGTGTGTCTACGGCATTGAATGTTTGCCATGTATGTGTACATTGTAATCTGTAGGCATGTTTTAGAATCCTAAAATGCCGATTCTTATATCAAATGGGGGGTTGATTAGTATATCAAATACTTACAAAAAATTGCCCAAAAATTTTGGAAATGTAACTTAAGTACTAACGAAATTCGTTAGTAATTCGTATGCCAGAGCATGCGCATTCCAGATGGTTTTGGCCTACAACTCCCAGAAATCCTAACTGCTGGTAAATTGGCTGGGATTTCTGGGAGTTGTAGGCCAAAACTTGATTAAACCACACTGAATTCTAGATGGGACTCTCCAAATAGGAAGGAGGGAGGGAAGGAGGAAGGGAGGGAGGGGGAGGGGGTTTTCTATTCTTGGAAGCAGCAAAAGAAAAGGAGGAGGAGCCCCCGCTCCTCGCTGCCTCTCTCACCCCGATCCTGAGGGAGCGAGGGCCCAAGTTTGCCCAGGCTGAGAGGAAAAGGAAGAGGCCTGAGGCTGTGAGGAATGGTGGGAGTTGAAGTCCAAAACACGTACCTGGAGGGCTGAAGCTGGCTCCTGAGATGGGGCATGGCAGAGCAACGGGGACGAGAAGCATCTGGGAGAGCGCTGGGAGAGAGAGGAGGAGAAGCGCCACAGGCGTGTGTGTGTGAAGCAGGCGCCTGCGATGGGGCATGGCAGCAGAGCAACGGGGAAGAGAAGGGGGGGGGGAAAGCCTGGAGAACTACACTTTCCAGAATGCATTGCCTACCTAGCAGCAGCGTCACTTCCAGTTCCCCATAGAAATGCGGGAAAAAGAAGAAGCTGAATGAAGGCGGGAAGGAAATGAGGGGGAGAAGACAGGGAGAAGTGAGTAGTACAATAATTAATTAATTAATACTTAAGAATTTCTTACGATCCTAACGCAAATTGTTGGCCTCAAGAACCGTAAAGGAAGTCTACTTCCGGGATCGCGGCAGCGATACGTAAAACCTCAAAAGTCCCATTACATACGAATCTCTTACGAATCCTTTTAATTTCCGTTTCATTTTTCTCATGCCTAATAATCTGCCCTGAAGAATGAGGAAGTACTCCATCCAAGGACTCGGTGTCACAAAAGTAGCAGCTCCCCCTGTGGCCGGAATCAAGCCAGAAAAGCTTGGGCACAGCTGGAATGTTAAATTTGGCACACAGGATTCCCATGAGAAGGGTTTGGTGGCCTTTGAGTTTTGGAGTTGCAGTTCACCTACATCCAGAGAGCACTGGACTAAAACAATGAAGGATCTCTAGGCCAAACTTGGCACAAAAACACAATATGCCCAAATATGAATACAGATGGCGTTTGGGGGAAATAGACCTTGACATTTGGGAGTTGTAGTTACTGGGATGTATAGTTCACCTACAATCAAAGAGCATTCCGAACCCCACCAACGATAGAATTGGGCCAAATTTCCCACACAGAACCCGCATGACCAACAGAAAACACTATGTTTTCTGATGGTCTTTGGCGGCCCTACTGACACCCCCTCATGACCCCCCCGGGGGGTCCCAACCCCCAGTTGAGAAATCTGCCTTAAGGCCATCCATTCCAATTCCCTACAAAGAAACAACAAGAAATACTGTTTACACCAGTGGTTCCCAAAGTGGGCGGTACCTGGTGGGTGATGGGGCGATCCAAGGGGGTGCTGGGGGGCTCAGGAGAATTGGGGGGGCACTGAACCCCTGTAAGGGGACAGTGGCATGAGCCAGGTTTGCCATTTGCAGGGTTGCATGCTTGCAAGGATGTCCCCTTTGGAAGAAAGAGGCCGATACACAGGACTGCGCCGTGGGCGGGGTTGATGAGGGGAAGGAGGGGTGTGCTGCGGTTTCCACGGCAACGCCTGCCCGGGGATTCCAACTCACAGAGACACAGTCGCAAGCAGGCGATCCCCGGGCAGACATTGCCGTTTGATCCAGATCTGTCATTTATGGGGATCTTAATGGTCTGTGGAAGTCAGAGCTGAATTGGCTGAAGGTACTGCAAATCCCATCATCCGTTGCTCATACTACCCTAAACATATTGTTTTTGTGATTATTTCTGGAATTCAATGTTTGTAATTGACTACTTTCTTTATTATATTTTACGAAAAAGGTAGAAACATTAATACATATATCTTTCTGTTTAATTGCTATTAAAAATTTAAAAAATAATTTCTAGGGGGGCTCTGAGTAAATTTTTTTCTGGAAAGGGGGTCGTAGGCTAAAAAAGTTTTGGAACCACTGGTTTATGCACAAGTATCAAGACATTACATATATTAGAAACCAACACTTTCTCATTACTTTATTTTCCAGATCACCAGACTGGGCCACAGCAACACATGGTAGGGGGGTGGCTAGTGCTAAATAAATAAATAAATAAATAATAATAATAATAATTGCCTCTATTGAACAAGGCTTAAAGTGGCTAATATGGTGCAATAATACAGTTAAGTGGGAGTTACAATTGGGTTTTCTTTCCACTATCCCCAAAACAACAATTTAAATTTTTAATTCTAATTTAATTTAATTTTCAGTTGCCAGTGGAATGAATACCTGTGAGCACTTTTGAGTCTGCTGAAAGATAGGTAGTATTATCATTAAATGAAAGCACCAGTTGTCAAAATCTATGTATATAATAAAAGTCAGTGTTTGCGGGCGCTGGATGGTGCGGTGGGAGGAATATGTGCCAGCGTTTCGATTGGCTGCAACTGTGGGATTATTTGCATAAAGGGTTCTGATTGGCCAGCCTCAAAACTCCAACATTCTATGGCCCCAGACAGAGGGAATAGGTTGCATCTGAAATGGTATTTGCATAAAGGACTCCGATTGGCCAACCACATTCCAACATTCTAAAGTGACTCAGAGGAAAAAGGAAAGGCCTCAGGCAGTCAGCCACTGCGGCCCACAGCAATGATGGATCAGGGCAAAACTTGGCAAACAGGGGCCCAATGGCCCACTTCACAACCTGGTGTGGTTTAGGGCAGGATGGGCCACGAATTATGGGATTTGCAATACCTTCACCTTATTCACTTCCCAAACAACACTGTAGCCCCTATAAATCACAGATCAGGCCCAAAATTGACAGCAAGGTTTCCTTAACTTGATTTTCCTGACTAGGCCTCCAACAATGACAGAACAAGACCAAACTTGGCACACAGACCCCCAAGATGCACCCTACATCCTGGTGCAGTTTGAGGAGAATGGACCATGGATGATGGGACTTGCAGTACTTTAATTCACTTCCTTGGAGCACTGTGGCCCACACTAATGACGAATCAGGACCAAACTTGCCACACAGGGGCCCAACGGCCCACTTTACAAACCTGCTGCAGTTTACGACAGGATGGCTCACAAATGATGGAATTTGCTGTACCTTCACCCAATCCATTTCCCACAGAACATTGCAGCCCCTACAAATCAAGAGACCAGGCCCAAACTTGGCACACCCATGACCCACTCTACATCCTGGTGCAGTTTTGAGTGGGACAGACCACAGATGATGGGAGTTGAAGTACCTTCACTAAGTTCCTGAGACCACTGCAAGCCACATAAACATCTAATAGGAACCAACCTTGGCACACAATGCCTTCCTCAAATAACCCGGGCACCGCCGGGTCCTCAGCTAGTATAAAATATTTCTGAGAAACGAGAGGTTTTGGGATAAGTCTCTAAATAATTTCCTTAAAAAGTTGCAGGGGCATTTCCCTTTATTTCTCCATCCTTCAATGCTAAAGGGCAGTTTATGATCTGCTGCATGCACTGCATGTAATATCTGAATTTGCAGCCAAGTTACATGTGGTTCCCAGTTACATTCCGTAACATCCGTCTCCGTCCCAAATTCATCCCTTCGTTCTGATCCTTCAGAAACCCAGTCACCCACTGTGCCCTGGCTTGATACATAATAAATCAAAAGGAAAATAAAATACTGTTTTGTGTTATGGCTGGGGCACAAAGGGGGCCGAAAGGCTGGGGAGATATTCAAGGATACCGTTGGAAAACTTTGCCCGTAAAAGGGAAACTCTGCACCCGCTTAGTTTCTTTTCTCGTCTGTCTCCCCTTTGCTGGTCTGGCAGCCCAAAGTTCAACCAAGGTAAGGGCCACTTCTCTGATGTTGACCCTCTCGACTGGCAACTGGAACAAGCATTTGCTCCCTGTTCTGACCGAGAACACAGACGCCAAGCCAAACACTGCACCACAGGCCTGGGAAAACTTTGGGCTGCCAGGAGTTTTGGACTTCAACTCCCACCATTCCTAACACCCTCAGGCCCTTTCGTTTTCCCCATCAGCCACTTATGAAAGTCTACCATAAAATCACATTGGAGAACCTACAAATACCAGTATGATAAGAGTTGCTCTGGAGGCCACGGTGGTCCACGCTCTGATTACATCCTGAATAGACTACTACAATGCACTCTACCTGTGGGGTCCCTCAAGGTGCCATTCTTTCCCCTTTATTATTTAACATCTATATGCGACCACTTGCTGGTCTGGTTCGAAGCTTTGGGCTGGGATGTTATCAGTACACTGACGACACCCAGCTCGTTCTGAAAATGGAAGGCCGCCCGGACTCTGTACCTTCTTGTTTCCAATAGTGCCTTGAAGCCGTTACTGGTTGGCTGCGTGCCAGTAGATTGAGGGTGAATCCAGCAAAGACGGAGATATTGTGGTGGGCCGCCCGGTTGGTGGGGAGGCCCAACTGCCTAGCTTGGATGGCGAGGCATTATGCCCAGCATCCTCAGTAAAGAGCCTTGGGGTCGTTTTTGACCCGTTGCTGTCGATGGAGGCCCAGGTCTCCAGCGTCAGCAAAATCGCCTTTTCCATCTGCGGCAAGCTAGGCGTCTGGCCCCCTACCTATCCAAAGACGACCTAGCCACAGTGCTTCAAGCCACGGTCATCTCGAGACTTGACTACTGTAATGCCCTTTACATCGGCCTGCCCTTGTCAGTGATCCGGAAACTTAAGCTCGTCCAGAATGCCGCTGCACGACTCCTCACTGGGGCTCCAGTGAAATGTCACATAACACCTATCCTCCAGCAGCTTCATTGGCTTCTTGTCGAGCACCGGATCACCTTCAAGGTGATGGTGTTAACTTTCAAGGCCTTACATGCAGGGGCGGTCCGAGCTCTCCCGGGGGGGGTAAGCAAACATTATTTTGGCGCCCCCCCCGGCGCTCCCAATGTGCGCTCCATTGTGAGGCGCCGCGGCGTCGCCCGCCCTGCTGCTGCGCTGCGCTCCCCGGTTTCGCGCATGCGCAGGGCCTACGGACCTGGCTTCAGGTGCGTAGGCACTGTGCATGCGCGCGAAACCACGGAGCGCACATGCACAGTGCCTACGGACCTCAAGAGAGGTCCGTAGGCACTGCGCTGCGCTCTGCGGTTTCGCGCGCATGCGCAGTGCCTACAGACCTCAAGAGAGGTCCGTAGGCACTGCGCATCTTAAGACAAAACCGAGGAGCGCACATGCGCAGTACCTACGGACCTGAAGAGAGGTCCGTAGGCACTGCGCATGCGCGAAACCATGAACCGCATGGCAGTGCACATCGAGAGGTACCTACGGACCTCAAGAGAGGTCCGTAGGCAGAGGTTTGTAGGCATGCGCGTCTTGCAAAACCGCTGAGCGCACATGCGCAGTGCCTACGGACCTGAAGAGAGGTCCGTAGGCACTGCGCTGCGCTCCGGTTTGCGCGCACATGCGCAGTGCCTACGGACCTGAAGAGAGGTTTGTAGGCACTGCGCGCGCTTCAGCGGCCAAGAGCGCGCAGTGCCTACGGACCTGAAGAGAGTACGTAGGACCTCTCGAGGTCCATAGGCACTGCGCATGCGTACGACCTCGAGGTCCGACCGCTGAGCGCAGCGCAGCGGAGCGCAGCGCAGCAGCACGGCGGGCTGCGGCGCCTCACAATGGCGCCCACCCCAGAGCGCCCAAGATGGTGCTCTACGCGGCCGCGTAGGCCGCGTAATGGCAAAGACCGCCCCTGCTTACATGGTCTGGGGCCACTGTATCTGAGGGACCGTCTTTTCCCCTACCAACCCAAGGTCACTTCGTTCCGAACAAATGAACCTCCTTGAAGTACCGACCTTCAAAGCAATCCATCTTACATCGACCCGGCGCAGAGCCTTTTCTGTAGTGGCACCGTCAATATGGAACACTCTTCCTAGCGATGTACGGGCCATGCAGGACCTTCTCTTCTTCCGCAAGGCCTGCAAGACTCACCTTTTCCGGCTAGCCTTTGATTGCTAGGCCAGAAATCTTTTTAAGCTAGTTTAATATGTATGCTTTTACCTCTGTGTGTTTTACCTGATTGTAAGCCGCTCCGAGCCCTTGGGGAGTGGCGGTGTACAAGTCCAAATAATAATAATAATAATAATAATATGTGGCGTGGCCTCTGAAGATGGCTTGGAAGCTTCAGTTAGTCCAACGCTCAGCAGCCAAGTTGTGACAGGAGTAGGGTACAGGGAGTGTACAACTCCCTTGCTACGCCAGCTCCACTGGCTGCCTATTAGCTTCCAGGCTCAATTCAAAGTGCTGGTGCTTACCTATAAAACGGTTCCGGCCCAGTTTACCTCTCCAAACGTATTTCCTTCTACATTCCGTCTAGGACCTTAACATCATCCAGCGAGGCCCTGCTCTCAGTCCCACCACCATCGCAGTCATGTTTGGTGGAGACGAGAGACAGGGCCTTCTCAGTGGTGGCCCCTCGGCTGTGGAACTCTCTCCCCAATGAGGTTAGATATGCCCCCTCCCTCTTGACCTTCCAGAAGAAGCTTAAATCCTGGTTATGGGCTCAAGCATTTACAGGATAATTTGTTTTATTGGGAAAGACAAGATTTATAGGACCGGACTTGGACTGTTTGACACGATGATTTTAATTTTTGGTGATTTTAATCTAGCGAGCAGGTTCTTAATGTATATGTATAACTATTTTGATTTGTGTATGTATTTATTATGTGTTTTATACTATGTTCGGCATCGAATTGTGCCTGTTTGGAAGCCATCCTGAGTCCCTCTGCAGAGGTCAAGAAAGACGGGATACAAATGCTGTAAACAAACAAACAAACAAACATTATTTATATAACGCTCTATCTCCACAGGAGGGACTCAGGGCGGTTTCCAAGCAAAAACATAAAAACATACAGTCACAACAACCAAGGACCCCCCTGCGTTCAAGATGATCTGACCTGCAGCAGGGAGTTCCGCAGTTCCTGGATGCCCCATTGGGCTAGCATCACTGGTGGGAAATTTGAACTTTGACAGCTCTGTTTTTTTTAAATAAAAATGTACTGTAGTGCCTTGTGCTTTATGTCAGCTTTGGGCAAGAGATTGCAGTTTGACATCTGCTCCAGCTGGAACGAAATAAACAACTCAGTGGCGTTTCTTCAACTTGGTGAGATTCTTATTTGGGGAAATTTAGGGAAAAATTGGATTGGCTGCTTCCTATCTCGTCAGAGCTATATCAGACCCTCTTTGGTGGGTTTGACCGGTCTGCCTTCACGGCCAGACCCCTAAATCCTGTTCGATATCACATGAACAAAAAAATAACAGTAACAGCAACAAGGCAAGGAATTACTCAACAACACATAGATATTAAAAGCATAAATCCTGCCTGCTCTTCCTGACTGTTTCTTAGGGCAGGGCTGTCCAACTGGCGGCCCCGGAGCCGGATCCGGCCCCGTAGCCTGTTGGACACGGCCCCACCTATGCCCTCAGCCGCCATTTTTAAATTTTTTTAAAAAATCGATTTTTTAAAAAAAAATGGCGGCCGGGGGGAGGGGGAGGCGGGGCAGGGAGGAGGAAGAGAGCTAGCTCCTCCTTTTGGCCCCCTCTCCCTACCTAGGGTGGGGCCGCGAGGGCAGAAGGCGGCGCCAAGAGCAGCGCGTCACAGGCCTGGCGTGACGCGCTGCTCTTGGCACCGCCCACCTCCTCCGGCGGCTCCCCCGGCCTAGGAAGGGAGGGGGCGCCGAAAAGGAGGAGTAGGCGGTGCCAAGGGGCAGCGCGTCACGCCAGGCCTGTGACGCGCTGCCGTTGGCGCCGCCTTCTGCCCTTTTTCGGCGGCTCCCCCGGCCTAGGAAGGGAGGGGGGGCGCCGAAAAGGAGGAGTAGGCGGTGCCAAGAGCAGCGTGTCACGCCAGGCCTGTGATGCGCTGCTCTTGGCACCGCCTACTCCTCCTTTTTCGGCGGCTTGAGGAGGAGGCGGGGCCTGGGCTGGGGGCGGGGCCTGGGGGCGGGGCCTGGGGGCGGGGCCTGGGGGCGTCCGGCCCTGGACCCGCCAGAAGTTGGACAGCACTGTCTTAGGGCATTGAAAAGCGATGGGGTCAGAACAATTAAAAGGCTGGGTCAAGACTGATACAAATTGAAATAAGATGGGACCGGCATTTGGGTACAGTACTGTAATAGGTAAACAACAAAAGTGGGGATGGGCTATTTCCAGGGGCCTATTAGGAGAACAACCAGGGTAATATATAGGGGGCTAGGTTGTGTCCGGACAGTGTCTGGGGTGAGCTAGCACTCGTCACTCTCAAAGATTTGTTAAAACCGCCAAGTCTTCAAACTCTTACGAGAAGAGGGGAGGGATTGGCCCTGTCTTATTTCCCTTGGAAGGGCGTTCCAGAGGCGGGTGGCCACCACCGAGAAGGCCCTCTCTCTCATCCCCACCAACCGTGCTTGTGACGGTGGTGAGAGCAAGAGGAGGGCCTCCCTAGAGGATCTTAGCGTTCGCGCCGGTTCATAGATAGAGATGTGATCGCGAAGATAGGTGGAGCCTGAACATTAAAAGATTCTAGAAAGAACATTATCCATGGATATTGGATAATCAAAAACTCAAAAGTCAAACCCACCAATGTGAAGGGCTGACTGTATTTCCTGCTTTATTTCCTGCCCGATATGGGATTTAAGGAGGCTCACAATATGTGTTAAAACAACATATAATAGCATAAATGGATAACAAAAAAGATTTTAAAGATAGAGAATCAATTGTGTTAAAAGTATTTATAACAATAATAATAACAACAATAACAACAACTTTATTCTTGTAACTCGCCATTATCTCCCCAAAGAGACTCGGGATGGCTTATACGTGGCACAAAGTGCCTAAAAACGAAAAAATAAAATAGGACACAATATAAAATACACTAGTATAAAACATATAGGTATACAGAACAATAACTTAAGACCCATGGTGATAAGTTACTTTAAACGTGGCCAAATTATATCACATGTATATTAATCCAGGGCATCACAAATCGTATTGACCTGGATTAATATACATGTAATATAATTTGAATTGGTATGAGAAGCTATATGTACACTTGGAAGTCGCCGCCCTGACGAAGTTTCTCCAACGAAATGGGACTGGATCCATCCATTTCTTCCCTGTAGGAGGTACACAGCTTTCTCTTTATGCGACCCTTATCCCGATATCGACGGGCGTTCGCACTACAAGGGTTAATTCCATTGCCCGAAGTGGTTGTACTGGAAGCAACAAACTACGCACCCATTCTGGATCTTACAAATGCCTCATTTGAGGAGTGGGCCTCGTAACTCTCTCCGATAATGGAGCAGAGCTGCTTCTGCCACACCAGGACAAACCCGGCCACTTAGCGGGTCTGAGTCTGGAACAACAAACTACGCTTCCACTTCGGATCTTACAAGTGCCTCATTTGAGGAGTATAGGTACACCTTAACTCTCCCCTGTATGGGATATAACTAGTTCCTTAACTGTGGTGACCTGACCGGGACTTAGACCTACTACCTATACTGGATTATACCAGCATGTCTATAGGTAGAGTGAGTATGAACTTTCATTGTGTAGAACGCCTTTTGTGTCGAACTCTTGATATATGGAATGCCTCTTGTGTTGAACTATTGATGTGTTGAACTCATTGTGTGTTGAACTATTTGTGCAGAACTCATATATTAGATATCGATGGGAAAGGATTTACCCCTTCATATAATATGTTTTGTAATGTTTATATAGATAAAAGATTTAACTATTTATGAGTATATTGCTCTTGAGAAATATTTCTGGCTTGTTGTGTTTAGAGATACGGAACATAGAGTAGACTTATTCTTTTGTGTTTTACAAGAATCTATCAGGGCCAGCTAACACCTCCCAACAAAGGATTCCCTCAGGCAGCACCCAGCTAGGCCTTGAAACTGCAGGCCATTAAATGCTAATCAAGGTGGCAAATTGCAACATTCACAGGTACCTCTAATAGACAAGAGTTTTTTCTCCCACCCTAGACATTATTCCACAGATATATAAACTTCACTTGCCTAGTTTTCAACAGTCCTGTCAACCTCTGAGGATGCCTGCCTTAGATGTGGGCAAAACGTCAGGAGAGAATGCTTCTGGAACATGGCCAGACAGGCCACAAAACGCACAGCAACTTAGTGATTCTGGCCATTAAAGCTATTGTTATTGCTATTTTATTGCAATACAGTATAGTTTATTTTCATGTCTTTGTTCAATTAATTCCACACCTTTATCCCTACAAATACTGCTCCCAGAAAATTCTGCTTTGGGGTGTAACGTTCTGGGGGGGAGGGGGGGGAATCAGCAAACTAGAGTCAATCATCCGTTAGGATCGTGGATAATTGGACATCTGCTGACAAGGCACTCTCTGCATAAAAGAAACTCCCTTCGCCTCCCTCTATTTGCAAAATACCAAAACACATTAGGAAGCATTGAGGCAATGAGATCAAAGTTTCTCTCCTCTGTTGCTCAACCCTGAGAAAGACACCAAGGGAAACATCAACCTCGCTGGGGTTTGTTTCCGGCATTAAGAAACAAGATCAGCCCCAAATGCAATTTTGGGACACTGTCCCTCTATAGCAGGCATGGGTAAACTTGGGCCCTCCTTCTAGGTGTTTTGGACTCCAACTCCCATAATTCCTAACAGCCGATAGGCTGTTAGGAATTGTGGGAGTTGAAGTCCAAAACACCTGGAAGGAGGGCCCAAGTTTGCCCATGCCTGCTTTGAGGAGTTTCTCATCATCCTCTTCATCCTCTGCGTTCAGCGTTTCTCAACCTGGAATCGGGACCCGGGGGGGAGGTCGTGAGGGGGTGTCAGAGCGGTCGCCAAAGGCTTTGATTGTGTCTCCCTGAATGACAGAAGGAGTTTGGACTTCATGACCCTTTTGATTGTATGGCAGTTTCCTTTTGGGATAAGGACAGGGAATGATTACACTGCAAGCGGTTAAGATGCTAATAAACAGATCCGAGGCCCCGGATAACGGCTCCATGGAACACGTCCGAACCAGTTGAGAATATGAGATCAGCTGCCCTGGGGAGTCCTGAGAACGGCCGTTTGATGAAATCTAGCTCGCAAAAGCATATCATCCAGAACAAAGAACACGGGCCGCTTTTAACCTCCATCTCAGGGATTCAGAGAAATAAACCATCTATATCAGGGGTGCTCACACTTTTTCAGCATGGGAGCTACTGATTAAAAAACCAAGTCCCAAAGATCACCTACCCAGAAATGTAAAATGTATAACTATTTTTCTTATTTATTTATTTATATTTATTATTCATTTTTATGTACCGCTCCTTCCAGCAGGCTCGGGGCAGTTGACATAAAATGAAGTTATAAAACATCAACATTTCAATTTAATAACAACAATATAAAACAGAGCATAAAAATACATCCAACCACCCCATTTCTCCCACACTGCCATATTACCACACATATTATCAGCCAGAAAGTAAGAAGAGAGGCTGTTGAACTGCAAGGCCATTTAATACTCAGCAAGGTAAACAAAGGGGCATGCAAAAATACATCCAACCACCCCATTTCTCCCACACTGCCATATTACCACACATATTATCAGCCAGGAAGTAAGAAGAGAGGCTGTTGAACTGCAAGGCCATTTAATACTCAGCAAGGTAAACAAAGGGGCATGCATAAATACATCCAACCACCCCATTTCTCCCACATTTCCATATTCCCCAACATATATTTCTCAAGGAACAAAGCAAGCAGAGAGGCTTTGGAGCTAAAAGGCCATTTTTAAACATTAAAAATAAACAAAGAGACATGCCACAGAACAATCAAGCACCCACCCCAAAGTAAAAAGACCGACCTTTGAGATGCGGTACGGAAATGACCCCAAAGCGTCCTTCTTCTTCTCCTCTGTCGTTGCTCCGATTTCCACGCCGCCAGCATGTGTGCCGCCTCCAAGAGCTCACGAGAAGTCCGAGAGGCAGAATGGGCGCTTCTGCGCATGTGCGCGGGGCCAGCCATGCATCGCGTCATCCAGGCCCGCCCCCTTTGGTCTCCTACGACTCTGAGTGGCTGGAGAAGGACGGAGCGGGGAGGAGGAATCCAAAAGAGGGGGCCCATTCTGCCTCTTGGACTTTGGACTGAGCTTTTGGAGGCGGCGCGTGAGCAGGAGTGGGTGGAGCAACGACGGAGGACTTCTTTGCAGCGTGCAGGGGCGTGAAGAGGACCAACAGCAAAAACCTGGTCAGGGGCGTGAAGATCACCAGGATGAGGCCCGAAGATCACCCTGGTGATCGAGATCACCATTCTGAGCACCCCTGATCTATATAAATAAAAATGTAATGTTTCTTTGTGGGATTAACATAACTCAAAAAGCACTGGGCGAATTGCCGCCCAATTTGGCCACAAGACACCTACTAAACCAAGGAGTGACCATCATGCAAAAACCTGATTTTGTCATTTAGGAGTTGTAGTTGCTCGGATTTATAGTTCACCTACAATCAAAGGACATTCTGAACTCCACCAACGTTAGAATTGGGCCAAATGTGGCACACAGGACTCCCACGACCCAACAGAAAACACTAGAAGGGGTTGGTGGGCTTTGACCTTGAGTTTGGGAGTTGTAGTTCACCTACCTCCAGAGAGCACTGTGGACTCAAACAATGACTGATCTGGACCAAACTTTGCACGAATATTCCATATGCCCAAATATGAACACAGATGGCATTTGGAGGAAATAGACCTTGACATTTGAGAGCCATAGTTACTGGGATTTATAGTTCACCTACAATCAAAGAGCATTCTGAACCCCACCAACGATAAAATTGGGCCAAACTTCCCATACAGGACTCCCACGACCAACAGAAAATACTGGGAGGGTTTGGTGGGCACTGACTTTGAGTCTGGGAGTTGTAGTTAGTTCACCTCCATCCAGAGAGAGCACTGTGGACTCAAACAATGATAGATCTGGACCAAACTTGGCACGAATATTCCATATCCCCAAATATGAACACAGATGGAGTTTAGAGGAAATAAACCTTGACATTTGGGAGTTGTGGTTACTGGGTTTTATAGTTCACCTACGATCAAAGAGCATTAAGAACCCCACCAATGACAGAATTGGGGCCATCTGTCCGGGGTAGTTTGAAAGCGATCTTCCTGCTTTTTGGCAGGAAGTTGGACTGGATGGCCCATGAGGTATCTTCCAACTTTAGAATTCTATGATTCTTTGATTCTATGATAAACTGGAGGGATAAACACAAACAAATAATAATAATGTATAGTATCTTGATGGATGTGGCATTTTAGTCTTTAGCTCTACTCACCACTTGAGTCTCTGCTAAAAGAAAAAGCAGCATACAAATAAAGCATTATTATTATAGTTGTTATTATTATTACTGCTACTACTACTATCTGCCCCCTGCCATGCGTTGCTGTGGCCCAGTCTGTGTATATGTGCTTTGTGTGTATATATATTTGTTAATATGTGCATATATGTGGCTTTCTGTGTATATCTATTATATAAATGGGTTCACGTCATGTGATGTATACCTCAAACAAAGAAACCTTACAACGCAGAAAAAACAATACTTGCCAACAGAAATAGGCCTCAAGCAAGGTACGTTTGCAGCAAAGAAACTCCCCCCCAAAAAAAAACCTAAAAGGCCCCCAAAACAACGAGTAAAAATAAAACTACATTTACCAGCATCCTCCGGGGCAGCCAAAGACTCACCCAGCCTCTACATTCTGAACAACAAGATTGGCTGCCAATAAGGGCGGATTTGCATAACTGCTGCACTGGCCAGCCAACATGAAAATTCCGATCCTTACTAAACTGCCAAAACAAAATAAGGAAAAGGCCTGAGCCAATCCACAACACAAACACCCAAATCACTTCCAAACAAAATTTTACACCCCAAAAAAACAGACCACGCCCAAAATTGACAGTAAGGCTTCATTAACTTGATTTCCCTAACTAGCCCTCACTTACTGGGAAGCTGTTTACGCCTAAATTGACAGTAAGACTTCATTAACTTGATTCTCCCGACTAGGCCTCAGCTCATTGACATTGTGTATGGCTTGAATTGACAGTAAGGCTTCATTAACTTGCTGTTCCTAACTAGGCCTCAGCTCATGGGACATGTATGGCCTGAATTTACAGTAACCTACCTTGGCACACAGAGCTCTCGACCATGCATGATGGGACTTGAAGTACCACCATGGAAAATGGGATTTGTAGTACTTCAAAACCCATCATTCCCCCACAGACCACTGTGGCCCAGAACCAAGACCAATAAAGACCCAACTTGGCACACCATGCCCCCATGACCCACACTCCATCCAACTGCAGTTGAGAGGAGGGCCCACCGTGGATGATTGGACTTTCTCGCATCTCCTAAAAAGGGCACAGCAACACGTGCCGGGTACAGCTAGTATATGTATATTTCTGTGTTTATATGTGTGTGTCTGTGTGTGTGTGTATACTAGCTGAACCCGGCACGCGTTGCTGTGCCCTATTTAGGAGATGGGAGAAAGTCTGAGTATGTAAAGGTAGGAAATGATGTGACTATGTGTATGTTTGTGTGTATATATGTGTGTTTATGTGTGTTTATATTTGTGTGTGTGTATGTATATGTGTTTGTTTATTTATGTGTGTATTTATGTGTATGTGTGTATATTTTTTTTGTAAATATTTGTGTGTGTATATATATATGTGTGTGTGTGTGTGTATTTGTGTGTGTGTTTATATGTGTTTGGGTGTGTTTATGTGTATGTATATTTGTATATATATATACAGTATGTTTGTGTATTTGTCTGTGTATGTGTGTGTTTTTATGTGTGTATATGGTTATGTGTATATACTGTATGTGTGTGTATATATGTGTCTGTGTGTGTATATGTGTGTGTATGTGTGTTGATATTTGTGTGTGTGTATGTATATGTGTCTGTGTTTTCAGGGGTATGTTTGTGTGTGTTTATATATGTGTATGTGTTTGTGTGTATATGTGTGTGTGTATGTGTGTGTTTATGTGTATGTGTTTGTGTGTGTTTTTGTGTGTGCATTTGTGTTGTTTTGTGGTAGTGTTGTAATAATGTTGTTTTTGTTTTTTACTGTGGGTATTATTAATGTTATGTGTTTTGTGAACTTGCCCGTGTCTTCCATGTCCACCTCTTCCATGTCTGCCCCCCTTCGCCTCCTCCCTTGTGGAGGGGGGGTCGAAGGGGGACTTTGGTCAGGAGGCCGGTTGCCCCGTTTCTTGATTCGGGGCAAGGTGTCTCCTGCACGGTGGAGGGAGGCTGAGGAGGTAGTGGAGGAGGCGTGGAAGGCGGTGCCTTTGTGTTTCGGAGATGGAAGTGGCTGGGAGACAGAGGAGGAGGAGGGTACGGCTATGGGACTACACTTCCCAGAAGGCTCTGCCCCTCCTTCCCAGTGAGTGGCGCGGAGCCTTCTGGGAGGTGTAGTTCTGTGTCTTCCAGCCGCCCCATGGACTCGGGTCGCGTGGGCACCTCCTTGGGCGCCTTCTCCGCCACGTTCTTGGGTTTCCTCGGCAGCTGTCATGCTTTTTTGGACCCGGGTCGTGGTGTTGCGTCTTCGGCCTTCTGCCCCTGGCCTCCGCCGCTTCCAAGGCGGTCCTGATCCCGGTGCTTCCTGCGCGGCCCATGTTTTGGACCGGCTAAGAGGCGGCGGAGAAGGGTAAGGAGGCGGTGGAGAAGGCGGCTAAGGTTGCGGGCGCGTGTTGAACGTTGCATAGGAGGGGGGCACGCCGTCGGCGGCGCGGGTGGGAGGAGGAGGTGTGGGGAGTCCTAGCGGCCGCCGTGGCCGCCGCGGTTCGCGCATGCGTGGAAATGTTGTTTTTTGGGGGTGTTTTTGAGGGTGTTGCGTTGTGTTTTGGAGTGTTTTTGTGGGCCCTATAGGGACCTAGGGGTATGGATCAGTGGCCTTTCGTGTGTGTGGGACATGTAGTTTTTGCGCCTATTTGCTGGGTACCACAACCACTCTCTTTTTATATATATAGATAGTGTATATGTGTATGCTTGTGTACATGGATATATGTGTGTGTATATGTGTGTGTGTGTGTATGTGTATATGTATGTGTATATTTGTGTATATTTGTGTGTGCTTGCATATGTGTGTCTGTCTGTATGTGTGCATGTGTATATGTATATGTATATATGTGTATACTGTATGTATGTATGGTTCATTTTGGGGGTTTTTTAAGTCCATTCTGCTGTTTGTGTGTGTATGTGTGTGTTTAGGGGTGATGGACACTTGTTGGAGTATTAGGCGTATTGCGTCAAAATTTCATGTCAATCGAATGTATTCTACCAGGTACCGCAGCCAGTTCTTGATTGTCCATTTGGAGGAGTCCTTCCAACCTAGAACTATGACAGACTGTGCGCTTTCAATCATGGCTTCCTTGATTCCTCCATATTCGCCCAAGTCACTCTTTCTCACCAGTATCGCAATCTCCTTCGTAATTGCCCAATTTATATTCAGTGCCTTATTAATTTCCCCTTGTACCTCTTTCCAGAATTTCTGCACTACTGCACATTCCCAAATCAGGTGCATGTATACCCCTTTCACTTGGCACCCGTGCCAACATCGGCTACTCACGTTTTGAAAGAAGTGTGCCAATTGGGCCGGAGTCCGATACCACTTATGCAGGAGTTTCCTTCTCATTTCCCTCACTTTTGTATTTTTCATTTTTGCAATATTTCCCATTGTCCTTTCCATCTCTAATTCTGATACTTGTACTTCCCTCTCCCACAATTTTGTTAATTCTTGTACAGGGCTTTCCCCTGACACTACTAACAGCTTATATATCTTTCCCACCTGAGTCCTTTTCCCTTCCTTCCATTCCCTGACCAGCCTCTCAAAAGCAGTGTCCTCTCTTTGCATTGCCTCTCTAACCTCCCTCTGCATAAGAAATTCACATACTGCCCAGATTTGCAGCCACCGCCTTTGTCCCAACCAATTCTCTAATTTATCTCTCCTAATTCTGCCCCCTTCATCCACTAATTGCTCCAATCTTGTGACCCCCTTCCCTCTCAATTCCCTTATTACTCTGCATAGATTTTCCTCATTTTTAGGGTTCATTACCTGTAGCGAGGCTACCTTCGAGACACCCGGTGCCATCCTCCCTTGCCACCTTCTCCACACCTCCAAAGTGGCTCTCATAGGCCCTATCAGTTTATCCACCTCACCTTTTCCCCATCTCCTAAATATCAGTTCCTCCGATCCAATTGCATTCACTTCTTTCTCCAATTTCACCCATTTTTTCTTCCACCTGTAACTCTATCAGCCTTTCTATCTGAAACGCATCTCTATATAGTTCTAAGCTTGGGATTCCCCATCCTCCTTCCTTCTCACTCGCTATCAACCATTTTTTCCTTATCCGTGGTTTCTTATCTCCCTCCACCCACTGGTTCACTTTTCTGTCCCATTCTTTTATCTTAACTCCTGAGAGAACTCCTGGCAAAGCCTGGGCTAAATACAAGAATTTAGGCAATATCATCATTTTAACCGTTCTTATTTTTGCCATTCTCCTCAGGCATTTATGCTTCCAGCTTTTAATTTGTTTCAGGACTTTTTCCAAACCTGTCTATAGTTTGCGTCTACTATTTTCTCCACATTCTTATAAATCCACACTCCCAGATATTTCATTCTCTTTATTCCTAATTTTAACCCTGTCGCTTTCCTTACCTCAATCTGTTCCCTTGGGCCTGTGTTTACAAACATTATCTCCGACTTTTCCATATTCACCCTAAGCCCTGACTGCCTCTCGAACTCTCTCAACGTTCCCTTCATTGCTTTAACCATCTCCAAGGGGGACTGGGTTAATATAATTGCATCATCCGCAAATAAATTTAGTTTCGTCTCTATCCCCCCTATCTTGTATCCTTTCCACGTTGTGTCTTGTCTTATCTTATTCGCTAATGTTTCTATTGCCATTACAAATAGCATTTCAATTTGAAATTATGGAGATTAGGGTTAATGAGATGGATGAGAATAAATTGCAGGAACTGATGGGGCGATGGGACCGGGTAAGACAATATATTGTTTGGAAAACCCGAGATCAAGATACGAGTAATAAGTTGGATCTACTGTTTAATTTGTAATGTAAACTGTCCAAAAGGCTTGAAGGAAAAGAAGAGTGATGAAACCCTCAGAAGGGGTGGAGGGGTGTGGATGCTTGTGAGGGTGGAGGGGCACTTTCACAGTGCACTGTCTGGTTATTGTTTGTTGTATGGAAGTTGTTTTTTTTTCTGTATGTAAAAAAACAAAAAACCAATAAAATATTATTTAAAAAAAAATTTCATGTCAATCCATCCAGTGGTTTCTGAGTTATGTTTCTCCCACAAACTAACATTACATTTATTTATATATATATACAAACACACACACACGCATTGCTGTGGCCCAGTCTGTGTATATGTGTTTTGTGTGTGTATATATTTGTGTATATGTGTGTTTGCAGATATATATGTGTGTGTGGTTTTGCGCATGCATTGTAATTTTTGTTTTTTGGCTTTTAACATCTTTTCCGCTGTGTTTTTTCAGTGTTTTTATGAGTGATGGTCACTCGTTGGCCTGATAGGTGTTTTATGTCCAAATTTGGTGTCAATTCACCCAGTGGTTTTTGAGTTATGTTAATCCCAGAAACCAACATTACATTTTTATTTATATAGATGACAACAACGACAAGGACAATGATGATTATACTCTGCTGGGGATGCTAGACAAGTCTTTGCCCCAATTGACAATCTGCAATTTGAAATAGAATCCACATTTTTCAAAGGCAATCCCATTGTAATTCTGCCAGGTCTCTCTCAGGGAAATGTGCCCTATTGCTTCCTCCTGCCCCAGTTTTTTTGCAGTTAAATATTTCCTGCAGCTCCTTTGTGAATTTCAGCAAGCGGATTTCCTGAATGACTTCCGGGACTGTTTGTATTAATGGCACCACTGCTTGGCTCTTCTCTCACTGCTGTCCTGCAACAGGACTTACACTCTGAAAGCAGTGAGGGAGGGGAACTCTGGAGGTCATTCATCCTGACCTCAAATTTAGGACAGTAACTCAGTAAATGCTGCAACAAGGAGGAAAAAGCCAGACATGTCTTCACTGCATCTCCATGGAGAATGAATGAAGTCTGGCACCATTTTCACTGCCATGGTTGAGTGCTATGGGACCCTGGGATTTGTAGTTTAGTGAGGAACCATAACAGCATTAATTCTACAATGTAGATGCACTCTGAGATGCACTCTGAGACACATAACCCAAAACAACCCAACTTTTGTTTTGGCTTCTCTTTGGTTATTTGTGGGAGAGGAACATATCCCTGCAGGCCCCATCTACACTGCTATATAATGCAACTTGAAACTGCATTATATGCTCAGTGTAGACTCATATAATGCCGCTCAGTGCAGCTAAATTGCATTATATGGGTCTAAAATGCAGGCCACATCTACACTGCTATATAATGCAACTTGAAACTGCATTATATGCTCAGTGTAGACTCATATAATGCAGCTCAGTGCAGCTAAATTGCATTATATGGGTCTAAAATGCAGGCCCCATCTACACTGCTATATAATGCAACTTGAAACTGCATTATATGCTCAGTGTAGACTCATATAATGCAGCTCAGTGCAGCTAAATTGCATTATATGGGTCTAAAATGCAGGCCCCATCTACACTGCTATATAATGCAACTTGAAACTGCATTATATGCTCAGTGTAGACTCATATAATGCAGCTCAGTGCAGCTAAATTACATTATATGGGTCTAAAATGCAGGCCCCATCTATACTGCTATATAATGCAACTTGAAACTGCATTATATGCTCAATGTATAATCATATAATGCAGTTAAATGGTATTATATGGGTCTACAATGCAGGGCCATCTATGCTGCATTGTAACTGCATTATATAGTCAGTGTAGACTCCTATACATACTTCCATTGAACAGAATTATATGAGTCTATATGACATTATCATGCATTTCCACACTGCATTATACGGCAGTGTAGATGAGGACATCGTTTCAAACTGCATTATATGGCAAGGTCGATGGGGACTCAAATTTTAAACTGCATTATATAGCAAGGCAGATGGGGACACAGTTTCAAACTGTGTTATATGGCAATGTAGACGGGGACACAGTTTCAAAATGCATTGTATAG
Organism: Anolis apletophallus; assembly: GCA_030556195.1. Lineage (NCBI taxonomy): Eukaryota > Metazoa > Chordata > Lepidosauria > Squamata > Anolidae > Anolis > Anolis apletophallus. The sequence goes on from JARBWK010000004.1 coordinate 202,904,313, forward strand.
CAACATAGATGGTGACATAGTTTCAAGCTGCATTATATGGCAATACAGATGGAGACACAGTTTCAAACGGCATTAAATGGCAACATAGACGGGGACACACATTATATGGCAACGTAGATGAGGACACAGTTTCAACCTATATTTTATAGCAACGTAGATGTCGGACACAGTTTCAAACTGTATTATATGGCAATACAGATTTCAAACTACATTATATGGCAACGTAGATGAGGACACAGCTTCAAACTACATTATATGGCAACGTAGATGAGGACACAGTTTCAACCTATATTATATAGCAACGTAGATGAGGACACAGCTTCAAACTACATTATATGGCAACGTAGATGGGGATATAGTTTCAAACTGCATTGTATAGCAACATAGATGGGGACACAGTTTCAAACTGTGTTATATGGCAATACAGATGGGGACACAGTTTCAAACTGTATTATATGGCAATGTAGATGGGGATATAGTTTCAAACTGCATTGTATAGCAACGTAGATGTTGACATAGTTTCAAACTGCATTATATGGCAGTGTAGCTCCAGCCAAAGTTTAACAATCTGATGGATTTCCCCCATCGGGGAGGGAGGTGGGAGGGGGAGGGACAGATGAGCAGAAGCCAACTCCCTCTTCCAGGCATGAAACAACTTTCGCTCCATATTTTCCCCACTTCTCTGACCTTTCTGGCCTGGCCCCCGGCCACCACCACACCCCTGGCTGCCTCCGAATGGGGCCGGACACTGTGTCTCATTGTGAGCGCTAAAATACCAAACCGTCTGGGGCTGTGCTGCACATTCCCCAGCCCTTTTGTGGCTTCACAGTTTGATGGAGAGGGGGGCTATTTAAGGGGGCCATCTCTCAGCCGGCTCCTGCCCCCTCCTCCTGATGGCCTGTATTTTGAATCAGCTGGGATTATCCTCCCAAAAACACTGAGAGGGCATGCTGGGAGTTACCGTATAAAAAATTAAGAGGTCCTAACCTTATTGGGATATAGCCAGTAGTGCCAGCATTAGGTTTGGGACATATGGAATTTCTTGTAGTATTATAGAGCTGGAAGGAACCCTAAGGGTCCTCTAGTCCATCCTGCTACCATGCAGACTGTATTGGCTTTGGGGGTGCATCTACGCACATCATAGAATTGATTCAGTTCAACACCACATGTACTGCCATGGCTCAATGCTCTGGAATCCTGGGGTTGATAGCTTGGTGACTATCAATCTTGTAATACTATAACTCCCAGCATCTCATAGCACCGAGTCATTGCAGTTCAAGTGGTGCCAACGTGTATTCATTCTACAGCAGGTATGGGCAAACCCGGGGCCAGATGCGGCCCCTTGGACTCTTTTCTCAGGCCCTCTTGTCTCTCACCATCATATCCTTCCTTCCTTCTCTCTTTCCTTCCTTCTTCCCTCACTCTTTCTCCTTCCCTTCCTCTTTCTCCCTCCCCCCATTTCCTTCCTGTCACCCTTCCATCCTTCTCTTCCCTTCCTCCTTCCTTTCCATGCTTTCTTCATTCCTTCCCTCTCTCCCTCTCCTTCCTTCTGTCTGTCTTTCTTTCCCTCTCTCCTCCCTCCCTCCCTTCCCTCCCTCCCTCCCTTTCTCCCTTCCTTCATTCCCTTCCTCCCTTTCATCCTTCATTCCTTCTCTCTTTCCATCCTCCCTCCCTCCCTTCCATCCATTCTTCCCTTCCACCCTTTCATCCTTCCTTCCCTTTTGTCTTTTGTTCATTCCCTCTTTCTTTCCTCCTTCCTTCCATCCTTCCCTTCTTTGCCTTTGTCCTTCATTCCTTCTCTCTTTCCATCCTCCTTCCTTCTCTCCCACCCTCCCTTCCTTCCATCCATTCTTCCCATCCACCCTTTCATCCTTCCTCCCCTTTTGTCTTTTGTTCCTTCCCCTTTCCCTCCTTCCTTCCATCCTTCCCTTCTTCGCCTTTGTCCTTCATTCCTTCTCTTTTCCCATCCTTCTTCCTTCTCTCCCTCCCTTCCTTCCATCCATTCTTCCCTCCCACCCTTTCATCCTTCCCTTTTGTCTTTTGTTCCTTCCCTCTTTCCTCCTTCCTTCTATCCTTCCCTTCTTTGCCTTTGTCCTCCATTCCTTCTCTCTTTCTTTCCTCCTTCCCTTCCATCCATCTTTCTCTTCCACCCTTCCATCCTTCCTTCCCTTTTGTATTTGCTTCCTTCCCTCTTTCCTCCCTTCTTCCCTCTCTTCCTCTTTCTCCTTCCATCCTTCCCTTCCTCCCTTTCGTCCTTCCTTCCTTCCTTCCTTCCTTCTCTCTCTCTGTCCTTCCTTCCTTCCTTCCTTCCTTCCTTCCTTCCTTCCTTCCTTCCTTCCTTCCTTCCTTCATTCCTTCTCCAGGCAGCCAGTCCTCATATCAGAGAGTGCTAGCATGTGGCCCCCAAGTTAGAAAGTTTGCCCATGCCTGTTCTATAGTGTAGATGCACTTTTGTTTGTATTTACTTAATATTTCACTATTGTCCCAATAAGGGACTCAAGGAGCTTACAAATGAGCTCCCAGAATTCAAAACACAACTAAAGACTCGTTTCTTCAGGCAGGTCTGTCCTGTCAATTTTACATTTACTTTGCATTCTATTGTATTTTAATCTCTGTACCAGGTGTTTTAGTGTGTATATTTTGACAATGTGTTTTAAGTGCAAATATGTTTGCACCCCACCTCGGCTATGGGGAGAGAAGAAAACAAATAAAACATATTATTATTATTTATTTATTTATTTGTCACGTTTCTATACCGCCCCTCTCAGCCCGAAGGCGACTCGGGACGGTTTACACAGGCAATCTCTGCCCTCAATACAACACAAGCAACAAGGCAACCCCCCCCTGTAATTGTATGTTTGTTAAAAACATACAATTACAGTCTCAGCGTCATGTTGAAATCAGTTTCCATCGCATGGTTGTCATTCCATATATCTCATTAAGCCTTATATTTCACCAGCAAATGCCTGCTCAAATAGCCAGGTCTTGACTGTCTTGCGAAATGTCAGGAGGAAGGGGGCTGATCTGATGTCTTTAGGGAGGGCGTTCCAAAGCCGAGGAGCCACCACTGAAAAGGCCCTGTCTCTCGTCCCCGCCAGTCGCGCCTGCGAAGAAGGCGGGACCGAGAGCAGGGCCTCTCCAGATGATCTTAAACATCTCGATGGTTCATAGGGAGAGATGCGTTCGGACAGGTAAGTTGGACCCGAACCGTTTAGGGCTTTAAAGGCTAAAGCCAGCACTTTGAATTGTGCCCGGTAGCAAACTGGCAGCCAGTGGAGCTGGCACAACAGGCGAGTTGTACGCTCTCTGAATGCCGCTCCTGTTATCAACCTGGCTGCTGTTCGTTGGACTAGTTGCAGCTTCCGAACAGTCTTCAAAGGCAACCCCACATAGAGAGTGTTGCAGTAATCTATACGGGATGTAACCAGAGCATGAACCACCGTGGCCAAGTCAGACTTCCCATTATTACTATTAGTATGATCGTTGTTGTGTTTTATAAATGTAAACTTCCACTAAAAACCGAAAACGAAGCAATGGTATTCCAAGCATAACACCTCCATTCAAACATTCTTCTGTCACACACAAAGACATGTATGTATTTATTTATTTCTCACATTTGTATCCCGTCACTTCTCAACCCCCGAAGGGGGACTCAGGACGGCATTACAATTAAGCCCCGTTAGAGGCTATTAAAGAGATGCTGGGCTATGACTCATCTACAGAAACCTATCCCTTGATCTTGAGCAAGCCACACTCTCTCGACTTCAGAGGAAGGAAAGAGTAATAAATTCTACCAAGAAAACTATGTGATAGGTAGCCATAAATCAGAAATGGCTTGAATGCACACAACAACAACATCCAAGACCCAAATACAATCTGAGCTTTCCTTATCCAAAATGCTTGGGACCAGAAGCGTTTTGAAATATCTGTATCTCCGCGCATACACACACACACAATGAGGTAACTTGGAGCAGCAGCTCATGTCTAAACAGGATATTCATGTATATTTCGTAAGAATACAGCCCGTACTCTATACTCAACATATCTTTAATCATTGCAGGAATTAAATTCACTGCCATGGCTCAATGCTATGGAAGCATGGGAGTTGTAGTATTACAAGGCCCTGAGTCTTCTTCTGTCAAAGATAGCTAGCCACTCACCAAACTACAATTCCCAAGAAAGTATACTATTGACCCATGGCATTTGACTGTTGAAATTGCAATTTGTTTTAGTTTAATTGGATGTTTTACTCTGTCTTATGTTTTTATATGTTTTTTATGCTTTTTGCTGACGATGCTGCCCTTGTCGCCCATTCAGAAGCAGCCCTACAGCGCCTCACATCCTGCTTTGCAACAGCTGCAGAGCTGTTTGGGCTGGAAGTCCTCTACCAGCCCGCACCACAGGAAGAACACCATCATCCCCACATCAGCATAGGCACATCTGTGCTTAAGTCCGTTCAGCAGTTCACCTACCTCAGAAGCATCATCTCTTCAGATGCCAAGATGGATAAAGAGATAGATCACGGATTAGCAAAGGCATATAGTGCATTTGGAAGGCTTCACAAAAGAGTCTGGAGAAACAAACAACTGAGGCAAAGCACCAAAATCAGTGTGTACAGAGCTATCGTACTGTCTATTCTCTTATATGAGTCTGAAACATGGGTCACCTATCGCCAACACCTACGACTCCTCGAACGCTTTCATCAGCGCTGTCTTCGCACAATCCTAAATATACACTGGACAGACTATGTGACTAATGTTGCTGTCCTTGAGCAAGCAGGGGTCACCAGCGTTGAGGCCATGCTATTGAGAACACAGCTGCGCTGGGCAGGGCAGGTCTCTAGGATGGAGGACCACCGCCTCCCAAAGATACTACTCTATGGTGAGCTCACCACGGGTCAGTGCAAGAGAGGCGCCCCCAAAAAGAGATATAAGGACTCCCTGAAACAACATCTCAGGCTCGGCCAGATTGATCACCAACAATGGTCCACCCTGGCCTCACATTGGGAGGCATAGAGATGCACTATCCAAAATGCTGCGGCCTCTTTCGAGAAGACACGCCGAACGGGTCTCGAAGAGAAAGGACAACGCAGAAAGAACCGCAACTAGGAAGCAACGTCACCCAAGGAGACTTTCTGCGGTGCTTTCTGCAACCGGACTTGCCTATCTCAGATTGGCCTTTTTAGTCGTCAACGCGCTTGTAGAAAGCGTGGGATGAGTCCTTCCTTCTTTGTTCGCGAAGTAATGCCGAGAGAGAGAGATATATGTTTTTATATTGACTGTGAGCCGCTCCGAGCCCTCAGGGAGTGGCGGCATACAAGACCAAATAATAAATAAATAATAAATAAATAGATGCAGGTGAAGTGCGCATGCACACACACACACTACTTAAAGTTTCCTATGTTGGGCAAGTTTGCTGTAGGTGCATTATTGGTGGGGCTCAGTGTGCTCTCTCGCTGTAGGGTAAACTACAACTCCCACTATGGTGAGTCAGTCCTCTCAAACCCCAACAGTAGATGGAGTTAGTTATGGGGCTTCTGAGTGCCAAGTTTGGTCCTGTTCCATCATTGGTGGAGGACACAGTTTCTTTGGTTGTGGGTGGACTACAACTCCCAGAAAAGAAGGTCAGTTCCCCCCCAAACTCCTCCAATAATCAAATTTCAAAATATCAGGTCTGTGTACCTGGTTTGGTCCACATCCATCATTGTTTGGTTTCCTAGTGCACTCTGGATGTAGGTTAACTACAACTCCTTTAAATCCCTCCCAAGACCTCTAGTATGTTTTATTAATCATGGGGCATCTGTGTGCAAAGTTAGTTCCAGGTGCATCGTTGGTGGAGTTAAGAGTGATCTAACACTGCAGGTGAACTATACATCCCAGTACCTACAACTCCTATAAATCATGGTAAATTCACCCCAAACCTCTCTAGTATGTTCTGTTGCTGACCGATTCCTCTGTTTGCTGTGTGCCATAGAAAAGAATAGGAAAGGGTTAAGGAAGTGGGCGGGGTCATGCAAATTCTACACCAATGGAGAGAGTCAGAAACACTGGGATGCCTGTGGTGGTGGAGGAAAAACAGAAAGTCTGGGATGAACCTGTCCCCATATGAAAGCCTTCACTTTGGCAGTGAGTAGTATGCTGTTTGTGGAGGGCACTGGCACATGTTCATGGCGCTCACTTTAACCTGCAATGTCATTGGATGGATGGCCTTTGGTGTCTCCTGAGTAGAGGGAGTTATAGCTATTTGTGGAAGTGGGAGCCTGTCTGTGTAAGTCAGGGGTGGGCAATTATATTTTCCAAGGGGCCACACGAGAGCCAAAAAATATTATGGAGGGCCGCACCTAAAGGCGGAACTGCATTCTAATTTACATTATTTATTTATTTATTTATTTACTTACTATATTTACTATATATTACACATCATTAATATTAACATATTAATATATCAAGAAATATTCATATATTATTAGTATTAATATCATAATTATTATATTATAATATATTTAAATTATAATATAATATTATTTATTATATTATAATATTGTAATAAAATTATTATACAATAATAATAAAAAAACATTAAAATAAAATAAAATAAAATTCAAGAAGACAAGGTGCGAACCAAGATGAAGGCTGACATCCTGAAGAGAGGAAGGATCCCAACATGGAATGGCCCAATGGCCCCAGCCCAGAGGATGGCAAAGCGGACCCAGCCGCCGCCGCAGAAGAGGAGAGCAGAGCAGTAGGCCATCGGAGGCTAAAGGCCTCCGCCCGCTCTCGCCCCCAGCCGTTCCCCAGCTGATCGCCCTGCAGGGCCAAGAGGAAGGGGTGCCGCTGCCGCCATCCAATCGCGGGCTCTGTGGGGCCTGTGTTGGCAGACAGGCCGGAGGAGTGGCGGCTTTGGAGTGCCTGCCATCCCTGCAGGTGATTCTGGCCTGCAGGGGGAGGACTCGGCAATCTGAGGCGGCTCATCGCCGTGGCGACCCGGAAGACAATCAAGTCTTCTGGGTCGCCACGGCGATGAGCCCCCGCAGGTCGCGTAGTGCTCCCGCTGCGGGCGCAGATCGCCTGCAGGGATGGCAGTCACTCCAAAGCTGCTGCTCCTCTGGCCAGTCTGCCAACACAGGCCCCACAGAGCCCGCGATCGGATGGCGGCAGCGGCACCCCTTCCTCTTGGCCCCGCCCCCAACGCCCTTCTCCCGGGCCGGACAGAACCGGCTGCCGGGCCGGATATGGGCCGCGGGGCGCTGGTTGCCCACTCCTGGTGTAAGTGGATAGCCCAGTCACACACATATATGCATTTTCACTTTTATTATGTGCACAGATAGATAGATTCTGTCTAAAAATATGAGTTATGGAAAGCAGACGAATTCACCTCCGTGGCCCGAAATCTTACCTATCCTCTCCAGATATCAGTCAATCTGCACATGAATCCATGGCTTCATCTATCTACACTGTAAAATCAATTCAGTTTGGTACTACTTGAACCGCCATGGCTCAATGCTATGGAATCCTTGGATTTGTAGAGAGGCACCTGCACTCTTGTAAAACCACAACTCCCATGACCCCATAGCATTGAGCCATGCAATTAAAGTGTTGTCAAATTGCATTAATTCTGCCATGCAGATGCACCCCGTGTCACTACTGAATGCCATGCTTTGAAAAATAAAATTGCAAGGCGCCACTCAAAAACCAATGAGCGAACGTCACGTCCCGACGAGCAGGCAGCCAAGCTGTGTTGCATTAAGTGCCTATATACTTTTTTATTTTTTGGAAGGAAGGGATAATAATGCCTTGAGGGCTGCAGAGGGAATAATCTTCCACCGACCCCCTGTGAAGATCAGATGCGTGCTGTGCCCTCTCTCCCGTGCCAACTGGGGGAACCGCCTCTACCGCCTGCCATTTGCCCTTCGGCCAAACCCAAAAAAAAGGCTCAGCCTCTTCCCATTAACATAGAGATGGGTGTAGCTGGAATCAAAGGAACTTCACAAAAAGGGTTTCCAAACTTCTCCCTATTTTGCCTCTCTTAAAGGAGCCATTCAGGGAAGGAAACTTCTCCAAAACGTGCCCTTTCCAAGCAGAACATTTTTGCCCATAAATGTTTCCATGGACTTTATCTTTGGGGATTATAGTTTTATTTTTTTTAATCATGTTAACCTTGTTTGTCCAAGTTTAAAGTCCTCGGGCTGAGAGGGGCGGTATAGAAATATAGTAAGTAAGTAAGTAAGTAAGTAAGTAAGTAAGTAAATAAAGCAAACAAAATTTGCCATTCCAGTTTGAAACCACTTTGGCCCCCATCCCCACTGTCATACAATGCAGTTTCAGAATGCAGTCTAACTGCCTTACATGTCAATGCAGACCAGGTATGGGCAAACTTCGGCCCTCCAGGTGTTTTGGACTTCAATTCCCACAATTCCTAACAGCCGCTGGCCCTTTCCTTTTCACCCTCAGCTGCATTTTTTGTGTCAGGAACAACTTGAGAAACTACAAGTCGCTTCTGGTGTGAGAGAATTGGCCGTCTGCAAGGACGTTTCCCAGGGGATGCCCAGAAATTTGATGCTTTCCCACCCTTGTGGAAGGCTTCGCTCATGTCCCCTCATGGGGAGCTGGAGCTGAGAAAGGGAGCTCAACCCGCTCTCACCGGATTCGAACCACTGACCTATCGGACAGCAAGTCCTGCCGGCACAAGGGTTTGACCCATTGTGCCACTGGGGCTCTAGAAACCGGATTGTATGGCAGTGTAGATGCACATATATATACGCTATCGTACTGATGGTAGCTTGTTCAACTTCAGCCATCTGAGGGCTCGCACTAAGACTCTAAACTATCTAGTCCGTGAGCTGCTTTTTGCTGCTGCTGCCGCCCTTGTGGCCGATTCAGAAGCAGCCCTGCAGCACCTAACATCCTGCTTTGCCACAGCTGCAGAGCTGTTTGGGCTGGAAGTCAGCCTGAAAAAACTGAAGTTCTCTACCAGCCTGCACCACAGGAAGAACACCATCATCCCCACGTCAGCATAGGCAAATCTGTGATTTAAGTCCATTCAGCAGTTCACCTACCTGGGAAGCATAATCTCTTCAGACACCAAGATTGATAAAGAGATAGATCACAGATTAGCAAAGGCATATAGTGCTTTCGGAAGGCTTCACAAAAGAGTCTGGAGCAACAAGCACCTGAGGCAAAGCACCAAAATCAGTGTGTACAGAGCTATCGTACTGTCTATTCTCCTCTATGGGTCTGAAACATGGGTCACCTATCCCCAGCACCTACGACTCCTCGAACGCTTTCATCAGAGCTGTCTTCGCACAATCCTAAATATACACTGGACCGACTATGTGACGAATGCTGCTGTCCGTGAGCAAGCAGGGATCACCAGCATAGAAGCCCTGCTATTGAAAACAGAACTGCGCTGGGCAGGGCACGTCTCTAGGATGGAGGACCACCGCCTCCCAAAGATACTACTCTACGGTGAACTCGCCACCGGTCAGCGCAAGAGAGGCACCCCCAAAAAGAGATATAAGGACTCCCTGAAACAACATCTCAGGCTGGGCCAGATTGATCACCAAAAATGGTCCACCTTGGCCTCACGTCGGGAAGCATGGAGATGCACTATCCACAATGCTGCGGCCTCTTTCGAGAAGACACGCCGAACGAGTCTCAAAGAGAAACGACAACGCAGAAAGAACCACAACTCGGAAACAACATCATCCAAGGAGACTTTCTGCTGTGCTTTCTGCAACCGGACTTGCCTATCTCAGATTGGCCTTTTTAGATTGGCCTTTGTAAAAAGCGTGGGATGAGTCCTTCCTAAAGAATCTTCATTCGCGAAGTCATGCCGAGAGCGAGAGAGATGCATCCATGTCGACAATTTGGGTGTATTGTGGGAATCCACCTGGGCACTCAACCCTTAATTGGATGGGTGACCGTCAATGAGTCCCAGGTTTGCTGGGCTACATGTCAGAGAAAGGAACTGGCAAAACCACCTCTGAAGATCCCTTGCCATATATCACAGCAGGCGATTTGGAAGCACATACAAAACCATGGTTCACTTTCCTCAAATGCCCCTGGTTTGGGGATTCTGGGAGTGGCAATCCAAAAAAGAAGAGCTTTCCTTAAGCACAGAAGGATCATCACCAAAGCATACCAGGTACTTTGGGCTGTGTTTCAGAAGAAAAAAACTAGCCAAACCTCCTCAAATTGTCTGGGGTTACTATAGGTCAACCAGTCACTTGGAGGCAAGTTACACAGAAAAGAATGGGAAAGCAAGGGGAAAAAATACAAGTATTTCTCTCTATGGCTGGATCTACACTGCCATATAATCTAGTTCAAAGCAGATAATCAGGATTCCTAATGCCATGACCCCCGAATACAGTTCCACATGTGGTAGTGACCCCCAAACATAACATTATTTTCGTTACTATTCCATAACTATTATTTTGCTACTGTTATGAATTGTAATGTAAATATCTGATATGCAGGATGTATTTTCATTCCCCGGACCGAATTTGGCACAAATCCCTGATACGTACACCCAAATTTGATTACTGATGGGTTTGTTTTTTTGAGGGGGGGGGGATTAATTTTGTCATTTGAGAGTTGTAGTTGCTGGGATTTATAGTTCACCTATAATTAAAGAGCATTCTGAACACCACCAACGATAGAATCGAACCAAACATGGCACACAGAACTCCCATCACCAACAGAAAATACTGGAAGGGTTTGGTGGGCATTGACCTTGAGTTTTGGAGTTGTAGTTCACCCACATCCAGAGAGTAATGTAGACTCAAACAATGATGGATCTGGATCAAACTTGGCATGAATACTCCATACGCACAAATGTGAACACTGGTGAAGTGTGGGTAATATAAACCTTGACATTTGGGAGTTGTAGTTGCTGGGATTTATAGTTCGCCTACAATCAAAGAGCACCCTGAACCTTACCAATGATAGAATTGGGCCAAACTTCCTACACAGAACCCCTACACAGAACCTACACAGAACCCCCATGACCAACAGAAAATACTGTGTTGTCAGATGGTCTTTGGCAACCCCTCTGACACTCCCCTTGTGACCCCCCCCCCAGGGGTCTTGACCCCCAGGCAGAGAAAGGCTGGTCTACACTGTTGAATTAATGCAGCTTGATGCCACTTTAATTGCGCTGCCTCAATGCGATGGAATCCTGAGTGAGGCACCACAACTCTTTAGCAGGAAACTCTATAAAGACCTTGTAAAACTACAACTCCCAGGATTCCATAGCAATGAGCCACGGCAGTTAAAGTAATGTTAATCTGCATTCATTCTACAATGTAGATCAGGTCTAGGCAAACTTCAGCCCTCCAGGTGTTTTGGACTACAACTCCCACAATTCCTAACAGCCTACTGGCTGTTAGGAATTGTGGGAGTTGTAGTCCAAAACACCTGGAGGGCCAAAGTTTGCCCAGGCCTGTTCTATAGTGTAGATGCACCCAACAAAGCCTTGGAGGTTGAAAAAAAAAATCACAACCATAGCCAAACAATCGCACCATTGTTTCAATCCAATTCCCCCACGATCTGCTATCCCTAACATTTATATTTGAAATCCCGACGCCTGAGACGTGTGAAATGATTTGAAACCCCAGCTTATTTTCAAATTCCTCTGCATTATCACAAGGCTGGCTAAAATTAAAGTTTCTGGAGGTTGGGAAAAGGAGGGAGGGAGGGGGAGAAAAAGTGACACTGCACAAAACAAAACATGAGTAGCAAAGCACGCATTCCTTCCCACGGAAAATATACCCGTGTGCAAGAATGTCGAAATATTGAAAAAAATTAAATAACAGAGCCACACACTTTTGCAATACAGAGACAAGAGGCAGAATGTCAGATAGATAGATAGATAGATAGATAGATAGATAGATAGATAGATACTCTCACATACACAAAACTCGACCAAACTGAGAACGAAAGCTATCTTAACCCCCCCTGCGGAGGAACAGGAAACTTTTTCATCCAATGTTCTCGGCACGAAACCGACTCCAGACGGCCAAAAGATTAACACTTTATGGAGACCTTATATAGCAGTCTGGGGGACGATTGGCAGCGTTCACACATGATGGGGTTAAGGCCAAATACTACACTGCTTGCATATTCAGGAGCAAATCCTGTGGCCTGCACAGAAGACACAAATATTCAAACTGGCAAACTTGCTTTAGGTCTTATCCAACTGCAGGTGGCGGGAAACTATATGCTTGAACTATTGAGCAAATCTTGCAAGGAGAAGGTTAGGTCTAGCATTCTCTCCCCCGACAGCTAGCTTTCTACATGCAGGGAGATTTATTACGAGGGTTGAATGAAAAGTAATGTCTCCACCTTTGTTACTTGGGTTTGGATGGGACTATTTTAATAAATCAAATGCAGAAATAATCCTTAGAATGCGCTCTTTAACTACCGCCAGGCATGTAGCCGGGGGGGGGGGGGGCTAAGGGGGCTCAGGGTGGTCCGCGAAAAGGCCTTACTGGTACATTATTTAAACTGTTATGTGCATTTAAATCATGATCTGATCACCATGCTCATTATATCCCACATTAATGGGGTTATTGGGATAACAATACAAAAGGTTTGCTAGGGTAGACCCTCTCCCACCCAGTCTCAGCCCCCGAACCAAACTCAGCCCCCCAAATCAAAATCCTGGCTACGGCCCTGACTACCGCTAATCACTTTCCCACATAATCACCAGACAATTGGATACATTTCTGCCAACCATGAACAAGTTTTCTGACGCCGTCACGGCAGGCCCGGATTAACACTTTTTTGCGCCCTAGGCCACACTTTGAAATCACGCCCCATTTAAGCCAACGTCCCGCCACCTCCAAGGTCTCAATTTCCACTGGCTGGAAAGCTCCGCTGCGCTCTGAAGGTCTCCTCGGGAGTTGGGAGTCTTGGGGAGAGCGCAGTGGGTGAAAGCTCGCTCCAAAGGCGCGCACGAGAGAGAGAGAGAGAGAGAGAGAGCACGCACACGAGAATGCACGCGTGAGAGAGAGTGCACGCGCACGAGAGAGAAGGAGGAAGAGAGAGCATGCGAGAGAGAGAGAGAGCACGCGAGAGAGTGCACACAAGAGAGAAAGAGCGCAAGCGACAGAGAGAGCGAGAGCGAGAGAGAGCGCGCGAGAGAGAGACAGCACGAGAGAGGGAGAGACGGAGCAGAGACTTTGCCGGGAGAAGGAGCGAGGAGGGGCATGAGAAAGGGGGAAAGAGGGGCGCAGACAAGGGCTTTTTTTGGTCCGTGATCTGCGCCCCCCCCCCCGGCTTGCGCCCCTAGGCCATGGCCTCGTTGGCCTTATGGGTAATCCGGGCATGCGTCACGGAAGAAGTCAACACTCTGTTTCCGCAACCAGCGTCTCACAATTCTCTCAACGTCTTCATCAGAAGCATCATGATGTCCCCGCAGATCTTCTTTCATTAGTGGGAACAGAAATGTCGATTATGCTTGAAATTACATTTGCCATTTGTCCGCAACAAGGCAACGAGCCTTCTCTGCTGTGGCTCCTGAATTATGGAATACACTTCCAGCTGATACCCGTGCGATATCATAGCTCATCCCCTTCCGGAGGGCATGCAAGACCACCCTTTTTAGACTTGCTTTTAGTTAAATCGGAAATGTACTCTGCCTGATCGTTGTCCTACGAGTTTTAAGGAATCTGTAATTCCTAATATTTTTTAACACTTGTTGTATTTTGGTGTTTTTATTGTATGCTATGTGATCCGCCCCGAGCCTGCAGGGAGGAGCGGAATATAAAATCGAATAAATAAATAAATAAATAAATAAATACTCTCTGAGCGATACGATGATCGTCCTGAATCAGTCTGTCAACCTTTTGCTTGTGAAACTCGGTGGTTGCTGTCACAGGATGTCCAACTTTTGTTTGTCACGCAAGTCAGGTGTTCCCGCCTCAACATCTTTATAATTAATAATTCAAGTGTTTTATTCATTTATTTATTCTGTAATTCGCCCAGAGCACCGTTGGTGGAAGGTGACTAAGCAAGTAATAAAAATTGATTGATTGATTGCTCTTTAAACTTACTCGACCAACGACGCACAGTTCTCACATCAACACAATCACCATAAATGGCTTGCATTCTCAGATGAATCTCCTTTGGGGTGACACCTTCTGCTGTCAAGAATTCAATGACTGCACATTGCTTAAGTCGCGTTGACCGACCGTCTGCGCAGGGTTCCATATTTCACACTTTAACAACACAACCGTTCAATGCTAAGGCTTCCCGCCAAAATGGAACTGTAGAGGAGAGTCTACTGAACAAGCCAGTACCTGCCACATACCAGTACTGCCCTGTGTTGAGGAGTTACGAAGGTGGAGGCATTACTTTTCATTCAATCCTCGGAACTTTTGAATGATGGGCCAAAGACATCTGTATGCCTTTGGGTGCATCCACACTGCAGATTTAGTGCAACTTGATAGAACCTCAACTGCCAGGGCTTGATCCAGGGGTCGGGAACCTTTTTGACTCAGAGATCCATGAAAGCAAAATATTTGGAAATTTATTTCATTGAGAGCCGTATAATATATATTATTATATAAATGGGTTCACCTCATGTGATGTATACCTCAAACAAAGAAACCATACAACGCAGAAAAACAATACTTGCCAACAGAAATAGGCCTCAAGCAAGGTACGTTTGTAGCAAAGAAACTTCCCCCCCAAAACCTAAAAGGCCCCCAAAACAACGAGTAAAAATAAAACTACATTTCCCAGTATCCTCCGGGGTAGTCAACAACTCACCCAGCCTCTACATTCTGAACAACATGATTGGCTGCCAATAAGGGCGGATTTGCATAACTGCTGTAACCATAGCAACGCTGGCAAGAGCCATCCAAGGCTAGGATAGAATGCTGAGAGATTTCAGTTGGTGTTTGAGGGTTAAACTGCCAAAACCAAACTCTGAGGGAGCAATTCTCCAGCAAATTCCTACCCACACAACACAACACAACTTCCAATCACAACCCATCCCACCAACCTTACGGGACCCCGTACACACAACACCTACAAACACCACAAACTAAAACCATTCCTTCCTTCCACACAGACATAAACTGACCCAAAAGACAAGCCATGCCTTATAAAAATAACAGCATCGGACGACACACTCACAACGCTACATACATCAAACAAAAAAGGGCAGAACAAACGCCAGAACAGAAACACACTGCGCAGCAGAGACACAGACAACAGGTCACTGCACGACGCACAGCTGAGAACCAAATGCAAAGAACTGCACGACAAGAAGAAGCGCGCAGCCAGGAACAACAAAGACGCAGAAATGCAACACAACAGCAGTGCGCAAGGAGCGCAGAAACACGACGTCGCAACACAGAAAACAAACTTCAAAAACACCACAACCAATTCCACCGCCTAGCCTTCAGATACAACGCTGCAGAAGACTACAGCATGGTGCCAGAGGCCAACTTTGGCACCCTAATGCACATCTGCACACACTGCAAAGCCCTGAAATACCCAGCAGAAACAACAGGAATGTGCTGCCTAGCCGGTAAAGTCTCTCTACCACCACTTGCCACTCCTCCACAACCACTACAGACTTTGCTGAGTGCAGACACTCCAGAATCAAAACACTTCCTCCGCTATATAAGACAATGCAACTCATGCTTCCAGATGACATGATTTGGAGCACACATAGAAAGTGCGCAATTCATGCCTACATGACCCCACCAAGACCGTAAGTAACATCATTTCCAACCCTTACATCTCGCATCTCCTAAATAGGGCACAGCAACGCGTGCCGGGTACAGCTAGTATTATATATTTTAAGACTGAATTCAACTAAATGTGAGTAAATACGTACATACTATGAGAACAGGATTCCCCCGGCAGAGGAAATAAAGGAAGGAGAGGAGAGGAAGAAAGAAAAAGAAGAACGTACTATGGAAAAGGAAGAAAAGAAAAGCAGGAGAGAGACAAGGAGGGGAAATGACAGGACACTTCAGACCCGGCTCTGCAAAAGGCATGCTCAGGACTCTGGGAAGGAAGAGAAGACGGAAGGAAGGGGGGAAAGAAAGAAAGAAAGAAAGAAAGAGGAAATAAAGGAGGGAGGGGAGAGGAAGAAAGAAAAGAACAAACTATGGAAAAGGAAGAAAAGAAAAACAGGAGAGAGACAAGGAGGGGAAGAGAAAGAAGGAAATGGGAAGAGAGGAAAGGAAAGGGTGGGGAAAAGAAAGTAAAGGGAGTGAGGAAAAAGTAAAATACTGAAGGTAAAAGAAAGAAGGGGAGAAGGGGGAAGTGAAAAGAAAGGAAGGAGAAGTATAGAGACTTGGGGGGAAAGAATAGAAGAGGGAAGGAAGGAAGGAAGGCAGGAAGGAAGGAAGGGGTGGGAGGGAGAATGGAGGAAAGAAGGAAAGGGAGAGAGGGAGGAAAAAGGAAGGAGAGAAGGAAAGGGTGAAGAGGGAGAAAGAAAGGAAGGAAGAGGGAGAATGGAGGAAAGAAGAAAGGGGAGAGAGGGAGGGAAAAGGAAGGAGAGAAGGAAAGGGTGAAGAGGGAGAAAGGAAGGAAGGAAGAGGGAGAATGGGGGAAAGAAGGAAGGGGGAGAGAGGGCCCCGAGAGAAGCGGGGGATGAGGAAGAGGCGGCGGTAGCAGTGCGGAAGCGGCAGTCGCCGCGCATTTACGTCACTCCTCCCTGCTACATGCTGGGAAACTGAGGCCCGGGCTGCTCTGGAGAGCCATGAAAAGAGCCACATCTGGCTCCCGAGCCATGGGTTCCCTACCCCTGGCTTAATGCAACACAATACTAGGAGTTGTAGTTTTAATCGGGACTTTAGTATTCTCAGCCAAAGAAAAATATATTGGTGCCTCGCCAAACTACAAATCCCAGGACTCCAAGAAATTGAGCCATGGCAGTCAAGGGGTGCCAAACTACATTAATGCTACAGTGGAGATACATGCATAGTCTAATGGTAGGGCTAGCTGTGTCTAGGACCACTGAAGACAAAGCCAGTTTCAATAGCTGTCAGTCAGTTTTGCCAAACTCAAACCAAAGACTTTGAATAATCCAGAACTACCTTATTTATTTAACCTGTAGGTACCATAATATACAACTAGTTTCCAGGGCAAAAAGTGGATGGTGATGATGATGATGACAATTATTGGTGCTGTGGTTATTTAGTTCTTACCTGTCTTTCCCCATGGATCAAGGTAGGAAACAACAACATATCCTATCAGTGAACACACATAATCAAGTTAAGGTGTCTGCTTAAAAGAACATATACATTCAGCAGAAATTAAAGCAGTCTATCCATCTATCTATTTATCTATCTTCTATGTAGGTATGTATGTATATAATGAAAGTCAATGTTTGTATGCTTTCTGATTGGCTGCCACTTCCACAGGTCACTGGCACCCCCATGAATGACAGACCTGGACTAAACTTGGCACACAGAACCCCCATGATCCACCTCATGTCCTGGTGAATTTTGGTGGAGGACGGACCACAGATGATGGGATTTACAGTACTTTCGATCACTTTTGCTCCTACAGGCCACTGCTACCCCCACCAATGACGGATCAGGACAAAACTTGGCACACAAAGCCCCCATGACCCACTTTACATCCTGGTGCAGTTTAGGAGACGATGGACTGTGGATGTTGGGACTTGCAGTACTTTCACTCGCTTCCTGGGACCACTGTGACTCCCACGAATAACAAATCTGGACCAAATTTGACACACAGACACACACACACACACACTGTGACCCACTTTATGTACTGCAGTGGTCTAGGGAAGGCTGGACCACAGATGATGGGATTTGTATATATAGCTCTCACTGAAATAAATTTCCCATAAATATTTTGCTTTCATGGCTCTCGGAGTCAAAAAGGTTCCCGACCTCTGGTCTACAGAGATACTCGCAGAAACAGCAAGCAAGAGTCCAAAAGTGGCAGGCTAAAACTCAGCACCTCAAGCCATGGCTCATACCAGATGAGAGACTCCCTCCTGGGCACACAGAAGACTGGGCGACTTGTAAGGCACTGAACAGACTGCGCTCTGGCACCACGAGATGCAGAGCCAACATAAGAAATGGGGCCACAAAGTGGAGTCCACGACATGCGAGTGCGGAGAAGAGCAAACTACAAACCACTTACTGCAATGCAACCTGAGCCCTGCCACATGCACAATGGAGGACCTTCTTATAGTAACACCAGAGAGGCACTGGTCAAGGGACATTTAGTATAATACCAAGTTTTAAATTTTTTGTAATTTTACAACTGTACCCTTGGTTCACTTCTGATACGATAAATATATATAAAATGCTATAATATCTTAGTTGTAGTAGTTTTGAGGTGGGTGCTCGACCTTTAAGTGTAGCCTGCTGCCGACCTTTGCAGCCTGAAAGACAGTTGCAGCTGTCAAGTAGGAGATAAAGGTACCATTAAGTGGGGAGGCAAATTTTGACTGGATTATGAGGCCATTAAAGAACGCTAAGGAACGCTGAGGAATGCGGAAGGAACAACGAGGGACGCTGAGAACGCTGAGAGATAATGAGTGCGTCAGCTCCCCCTGGTGGCCAGAGTTTGCCTCTGTTCGTCTATGTGTGTGTAGTGTGGAAAACGGCAGGGATTGTCTGCTGAGTATGTGTACCTGTAATCCACTCTGAGTCCCCTTTGGGGTGAGAAGAGCGGAATATAAATAAAGTGTATTATTATTATTATTATTATTATTATTACAAGGTTTTTAGCTTTCTCTGCCAAAGAATGCTGGTGCCTCACCAAAATACAATTGTGTTACGTATTTTCTATTCTATGAATCCCATGATCCCATAGCACAACGTGGTGTCAAACTGCATCAGTTCTACAGTGCAGCTACACCCCAAGATTGAACCCACTACAAGCCCCAGTCATATCCAAAGCATTCACCACTATGACAGCCGACTGAAGAAAAGTCAAGGATTGCTTTCCAACCATAAAATACTGACCTCATTACATACCAGTGACTGCCTCCAGGAGTTACACACTCATGCGGATTATGAGGGAGACACAAATCAAAAACTCAGCAGCAGTATCACAGCTCCATGCTATAGTTTGCTTTCATGAGCTCATCCCTTCAGCTGGCTTTCTCCAGGAACAGTTTCATCCTAGAGCTTGGAAATGTGACTTTCGACAGAGCATAACTCCCTGGTTCCCTCAGCCAGCATGGCCAGTAGCCATATTGGATAAGGCACTCTAATCCAAATAAAGCAAGTTTTCGAGCTCTGATTCATCCTTGAAATGTTATGGGCAACCATTTCCATAGCAAATCTTCATAAGTATGTGCCCGTTTGGGGTTTGCAGTTGAATCAGAGTTCAGGACATTAACTTTGGAATCTACACAACTCACACTTTCACAACTCTTGTTTTCAAAGGTGAAATCCTGTCTATAAATATCGCACTGAAGGCTAAGACTGAAATATCAAATAATAATAATATCAGAGGAAACACAAAGCGAGGATGAACCTTGAAACTGAGCAGGAAGGCAAACCAACAAACTATCGTTATGGCCAAAACAACTTCCAAGTCCCAGGAATGCTTTCATTCCATCTTAGTGAGAGCATGGATCGAGATCAAGGTTTGTTTCAAGCACCAGTATTTTATATAATTTCAGAGTTTTGAAGACAAAGACTTAAGTACACATGAGCAATATCTGATCATGCAACTATGCTGATCCTCATGTAAGGTCCATATGACCCACACAGAATGTAGACAGAGACTGTATGTTGTTTACTAGGGTCTTCTCGAGGCACTGAAGCCATAAAATAAAACGTGGTAGCCCTGGGCACATGGTATCGCAGTCACAGCTTTTCTAGCATAGCACCAATGGTAGAGGTCAACAAACAATACAGGCCATGGGGGGATATGCCAGGTATTGTCAAAACAAGGTTAATCGGGCCAATTACAGCAGACCAGCTCCATTTGTCACTCGTACTTTATGCCAACAACACAACAAACACAACACGACTCAAACCCAAAGCAAAATTTCCAAGGTACTTCATAAAAATGTTAAAAAACCTAAAACACCAGGGAACTCACCACTTGTGGTTTGCTTCTGCTGATGCCGGTGCCTGGATCTTCGTGGTGCTTTGGACATCTGGGCAGCTTGGGTTCGGACGCGGTTGGCGTGGCAGGTGAAGACCTGGGTGTATCCACAGTGCCAGCAGAGGATGGCTCCCCCGAGTTAAGGGTCAACATGTAGTGCTTGGTGACATCCTCCAAGGACGGAGCTTGGAGAACGGGGTAGGGTTTCAAGGGAAGGCGGGAGAGCCCTGGTGGTGGGCCACCATGGAGGTTCTGGTTCGAGGACACCGGTGGGTTGGTGGTATCCCCAATGGGGATAAAGGTGGTGGGTTCACTGGTGTGGCGGACATGTTTGGATGACGATCTCGTTCTACTTAGAGAGGGAGGGATGCTTGGGGTATTGGGGGCCTCTTCGTTTCTTTGTTCCTGGCTGTTGACCCTGTTGGTGCGCTTCTTGGAACTTCGTCGGACTATCCGGGGAGACAGAACGTCCGCCAGTTTGGGATCAAAGCTGTAGTTTTTAGTCTCTCCAGCCATCTCATCGTCTGACTGTGGGGGCAAAACATGCTCTGAGAGGGAGCCCAGCCGGCCTACTTCCTGTTCCCGTATCTGATCCCTTTGTTCAGAGAGGATGGGCTCGCTGCTGGATGGAGGGATGCTCTGCTCCATCTCGCTGATGGGTTCTCCAGGACCATCAAACCCTGTGCTGGCGAGCTCTCCACGCCGACTGGGATCGCTGAAGGATTTCTTCTTGATGGTCTTCCCATTCCCCTTCTCATCAATCACTTTATCCATGGCCCCAGGTTGGCTAACAATGTTCTGGATCATAGTGTTGTAGTCCTTGACACCATCACTGCAGACAGACAAGTCACTGGCAGCGCTGCCAGCACATTCGGAGAGGGCCACAGCTGAGGATTCTGGGATGCCAGACTTCGCATTCAGGGACCCTAGGAGGTTGCTATCAACCGAGAAGTTCTTGGAGTCTTCTGTGATGGAACACCTTCTGTGGGGCATGGGGTCGCTCAAGGATCGGTAGGTTTCGCCATTGGCTTCCCCATTGCTTCCATTACTGGACTCAGAGCCATTGTTCCCCACTGATGGAAACTTCCTTCGGCGTCGAAGGGCGCTGGGAGTCAGCGGGGCCTCTAGCAACCCTTGAGGTGCCATTTTGTTATTGGGAAGTGTCTCATCCTTCTCATTATTTGGTCTGGTTGTGTGGCTTTGAAGCAGGGCCTCATTGGCCTCTAACTGGCTGGTTTGACTCCCTCTTCTTTGGTTTACTGCTTTCCACGCCTCAACCGATGGGTTGAGATAGCTATAGGGAGGGCCTGTCTCCACTTCGGTGACAATCCCTTCATCGGTCATGCTGGATTCAGGACCTGAGAGTTCTTCTAAGGATTTCGCACAGGAAAGGTTGCCTTCAGAATCAACTTTCTTCAAGCACTGCTCACAGCCATCCTTCTTCTGCATTTCTGTGTCCTCTCCTCCTGCTTTCACATTACCCCCGTCCTTTGGGTCCGAAGCAAAGTTGTAATCATGCTGGGAGCCAATCTTACTAATCTTCTCAAAGACCTGCCTTGCTTCTTGAATGTACTGGTCTTGGATGATGACTGGAAGACCATCTCCCTCTCTGTCTCTGCCTGTCTCAGAAACGCCATCATTGTAGTCGTTACTGGCTTGCAAGGTGCTCAGGTACAGCTCCGAAGAGCTTTGCTTCATGGCATTCTGGAGGAAGAATCTGCGGGGAACCTGCGGCTTATCGGAACAGGTAAAGGATTTGGCCCGCCTCAGAGTTGCTGTGAGGTCTTTCAGAGTGGGACGGCCGCCCACTGCATAACGGTTGGCTGGCTGAGCCTCGCTTTGGGATCTTCCTGCCATCTGGTGCCCAGGTATACTATGGTGGTACTTCTCATATCTATGGCTGCTTGCCGAAGTCGTTTCCGCTGGCTCATTGGCCCGATTGCCTTTCTTCCTGGCCTTCAGCTCAGAAAGATCTGATTTCAGGAAGTTGAGGAGGGCCAACGTCTCTGTTGCAATGTCCGGGTTGGACATGGACTTTCTGTGCTTGGAGGACTCAACCGCCTCCAGACCGGAGCACTGCAGATTCTCAAAGGAAGGGAGCTCTTGTTTTGTTTTGACAATCCCCAATGGCAGTTTTGGACGGGCCCGGACCTGTGACTGTAGCCTGGTGAGGCTACTGCTTTGGTTGAAGCTTGGAGAGCGGAACACCCCGAGACCTGCCTGAAAGTTCCTGCCTTGGCCTCCCCAAGAACCCCCCAACAACTCTTCCTCTTTCAGAGTCTCCGTGCTCGAGTACCGACTGCTGCTTCGGGAACCAGAAGGGCTTGGCACAAAAGGGGGGATGCTCACTTTGGAGACCCTTGAAACGTGAGGGAGGGGAGATGCCGAGGACAGGGGCCCCGGGGTGCTAAGCAGAGAGCTTTCTGACAGGCCCCGGGTGAAGAGCCTGTGCCCTTCTGTGTTGCCCATTGGGTTGCCATCACAGTGCAAGGCTGCAGCAGGAGTCAGCTCAGTCCTTTCCTCAGTGGGCAAGGGGCAGATGTACTGGCACAAGTCCTCCTGGGCCTTCAAGTGCCACTCCATGCTGGCTGAAAGGTCATCCCTGAAGGCCTGGCCCTGGATCCCTTCCTTCTTCCTTCGGGTGCAAGGTTTCCGGGAGGCTGACAAACCTTCCCCTTCTTCATCCTCACTCCCTGAAGATTTCTCCAAAGATATCTGCCAACGGTTACCCTCAGAAGTGTCAAGACTAGAACTCAAGAAACTTGGCTGGGAACCCTTTGGCCCGGACCCCAGAAGTTCTTCCTCACTGCTGCTGGAAATCTCCCCTGGCCTTGGGCTGCTGCCTGTTGAGGAGACAGGATCTGGGGCCACACAGCCAGGACCAGCCGGGGATGGCTGCGCAGAAGCAGCAGGGCAAGCATGGCAACCATCCCACTGAAGATGGGGGGCCTGCGTTGGCGACCTCTCACTCTCCCTTTGGGCAATGCTTCCTTGTGGAACTGCCCGCCGGTGCCCTCGAAGTCCCGGGTAAGGAATGCAACTGCGGGGTGGCGGCGGCGGCGGGGTCTCCTTGTTGTGCTCCTCGGGGGCAAAGTGTGCCCGCAATGAGGTATCGATGCCGGTGCCCCCTCGCTGCGATTGCGAAGCTGAAGGAGGAGGAGGGAACCCCCAATTCCCTGACCCCAAATCCCTGCCTTTGGGAGCCGCCTGGGGCCCCGACCCACCTTCTTGTGTGGAATCTCCTTTGGCCTGCGGACGGCGAAAGCTCTCCCCAAAAAGTTTCCGCATCTCGGTGACTTTGGGCCAGTCGAGCGCGGACGATGCCTCCACGCTGCTCCTGGGGCTCAGCGTTTGCAGAGCCCGAAGTGGCGGCGCCGGAGGAGAAGGATGAGATGCAGAGGGCCCCTGCTGGACCTCTTTCCCCTTTGGGTCAGCTTCATAGGTGGCGGCAGAGACTAAATGGGAAGATGGAGCCTCTGCGCAACAACAGGTGCCTCTCTTCCCCAAAGTCCTGCCTTCTTGCGCCTCTGGGTGGGGCTCATCAAGGGAAGAGGCAGCTCCAGCGAGCAGGGAGGGTCGAGGGTCCAAGGCAGAGGCGGGGGCTCGTTCTCGTCCTTCGTTGCGCGGATGCAGCTGCTGCTCGTCTTCTGCGCGTCGGAAACGCGGGACTCTCCAAAGCGCAAGGAAAGTTGGCGCACGGAGGGAGAGTGGCTCCTCACATTCCGGGGTTCCGAAACGGGGAAAGAAGCAGCCGCGGAGGGAGAGGAAGAAGGGGAGGAGGTCTTGGCCACGTTGCGGGAAAGGAGGCTGAAAGAAGCCGCTCGGACGGGCGATCTCCGCCCCAGGATGGCCGGCGCGCTTGGCTGGTGCGCCTTTACGCACGACGCTTGGCACAGGAGGCCGGGCGCTGGCACAGGAGCGGGCACGGGCGGCGTGGGCTCCTCCCGGGACCCTCCCCCTCCTCCTCCCTCCTGCCCCGTGGGCCCGATCCTCCGCCCCAAAAGCTTGGCGGAGAGGCTGCGGTGCAAAGCGCTGCTGCTGCTCCTCTCCAAAAGGTCCCTCCTCTCCGCCATTGTTTGGGAAAGGGTCCCCAGCTCTCCAAAAGCTCTCCGAAAGCTTTCCAAATGGCAAAACTCTCTCTCAATCTCTCTCTAGCGCCTCAGCGATCCATGGGGAAGGGATGGAAAGGAAGAAGAGGGGGCAGCCCCCCAAAAAGACCCAAACAATCCAAGAGTTTGCAAGGGAAGCCTTGAAAGGGCGCACCGCAGAGAAGGCTTGCTTTGGAGGGTCGGAGGGGGAACAAAAGCCAGCCGAGGAAGGAGACCCTTGCCGAAGTGGATCCAAGTCCCGGGGAAAGGGTGGGATTCGAGAGATCCCCAAAACAGATCCTCCCTCTCCTCTCCAAGAGGCCACACAAAGCCAAAGTTTGGTTGGAGCCAGTGAGAGAGGCAAAACTTTCCAGAGAAGAATGGCCCGGCGGCAGCAGCAGCAGCAAAGGGAAAGGCGGCTGGCTGGCTCAAAGGGCGAGGGGCGCGGGCATCTTTCGAGGAGGGGGCCCCATTGCCGCCAGCCCCTCTCCCCTCCTCACCCCCACAGCCAGGCCATCACAGTTTCCCCGGGTTTGGGCCAAGGATGCCCATCGTCCTCGCTGGCTTGCCTGCCTTGGGGGCTGCTGGGCTTTCTCTCTCCTCCCCCTTCCTGGGCTTCCTTCCTTTCTTCCTCCTTCCCTGCTTTCTCTTCTTCCAATCCCCCCTCTCAGCCAGCATTTCACATCAACTTTCCCCCTCAAGAGGCGTGGTTTCTCTCCTTCAGGAGGGAAAAAAAAAGAACCAGAAAGCGGGGGATGGTCTCTTAGTTGCAAGGAAGGAAAGGGGGAAGGAAAACTCTTGTGCAGAGGAGGAGGAGATGATCACAATGCCTTCTCTTCTCCCCCAGGATTGGGTCCTTAAAGGGAACACCATTCACATTTGGGCCTAAGGATATTTTGGTCTTCCAGTGTCACTCTATGGTCAACTTCATCCAATTGGGTTGGAGGACTTAGATCAGGGGGTCCTCGAACCTTTTAAACAGAGGGCCAGGTCACAGTCCCTCAAACCAGTGTTTCCCAACCTTTTTTGAGCCGCGGCACACTTTTTACATTTGCAAAATCCTGGGGCACACCACCAACCAAAATGACACAAAATGACACTCTAACACAGCAGTACATATAGTTAATATGTTTTTAAATGTATTTATACACTCAGTGTGAAACCTGGACCTGTTTCAATGAACACAACATAGATATCCTGGCAGGAATGGCAGAAGGACACAAACTTCCCACACAGAACTCCCATAACCAAGAGAAAATGCTATAAGAGTTTGGTGGGCATTGACCTTGAGTTTTGGAGTTGTAGTTCACCTATATCCAGAGAGCACTGTGGACTCAAACAATGTTGGATCAGGACCAAACTTGGCATGAATACAAAATATGCCCAAATATGAACGCAAATGGAGTTCAGGGGAAATAGACCTTGACATTTGGGAGTTGTAGTTGCTGGGATTTATAGTTCCCCTACAATCAAAGAGCATTCTGAACCCCACCAATGATAGAACTGGGCCAAACTTCCCATACAGAACCCCCAGGAGGCAAGAGGAGGTCTCTACTTGGGGAAAGGGAGGCGGGCCTTCCCAATGCATGGAGAGGGAGAGACCAAGTAGACAACGGGTGGGATGGGGGGGGGGTGTTTATCAAGGTAGGTTTCTTAGGGTTTTTATACTTCAACACACTAGACTGCCCCCCCTTTCCTGGAGGTTCCAATTTCCCATGGCACACCTGATGATTGCTCACGGCACACTAGTGTGCCCCGGCACACTGGTTGAGAAACACTGCCTCAAACTGTTGGAGGGCCGGATTATAATTTGGAAAAAAATAAACAAAGATGAATTCCTATGCACACTGCACATATTTGTAGTGCAGAAAAAAACATTTAAAACAATTCAATAACTAAAATGAAGAACAGTTTTAACAAATATAAACTTCATCTCAAGGATAGACTACTGTAACACCCTTTACATTGGCCTGCCCTCGTCCGTGATCCGGAAGCTTAAGCTCGTCCAGAACGCCGCTGCTCGACTCCTCGCTGGAGTGCTGGCGAGGAGCCTCATAACTCCCATCTTACAGCAGCTTCATTGGCTCCCGGTCAAGCGCCGGATCACTTTCAAGGTGATGGTGTTAACCTTCAAGGCCTTATATGGTCTGGGGCCGATGTATCTGAGGGACCGTCTCACCCCCTATCAACCCCAGAGATCACTCTGCTCTGAAGATCTGAATCTCCTCGAGGTGCCTAGTGTCAAGACCATCCATCTAGCCTCGACCCGACGTAGGGCCTTCTCTGTGGTGGCTCCAACTATCTGGAATACTCTGCCAGCTGAAGTGCGTGCCCTGCAAGACCTCCTTGCTTTTCGCAGGGCCTGTAAAACCTATCTCTTCAAACTGGCATTTAGTTGTTGATTTTTGTAACCCTGCAGAGATTGTGAGCCGCTCCGAGCCCTCGGGGAGTGGCGGCATACAAGAATGATTAATAAATAAATAAATAAATAAATTAGTAATTCCATGGGAAGTGTGGGCCAACTTTTGGCTGATGAGATAGGGTTGTTGTTGTTGTTGTTGTTGTTGTTGTGTGCTTTCAAGACATTTCAGAATTAGGTTTGACCCTGAGCGAGGGCCGGGTAAATCACCTTGGAGGGCCGTATCCGGCCCGCTGGCCTTAGTTTGAAGACCCATGACCTAGATCAGGGCTGCCCAGGAAGTTGATCGCGATCGACCAGTAGATCCCGGGACCGAAGAAGGTCGATCCCAGCCGGATGGGGCGCTTCTCAGAGGGGGCGGAGCCAGGCCGTGCCAAGCCTTGCCCCCTCCCCGGCTTCGACACTCCTAGCAGCTTCCCCAGGCTTGAGGATGGCAATGCTGGCTTGGCACTGCCATCCTCAAGCCTGGAGAAGCTGCTGGTAGAGCTGAAGCCAGAGGGGGGCGGAGCCAGGCCATGCCAAGCCCCGCCCCCTCCCATCTCCAGCCTTGAGGGGGTAGGTAGATCTTTCTGACTTGGTTTTATTATAAGTAGCTCGCATGCTGAAAAAGTGTGGGCACCCCTGACCTAGATATTTCAGAACAGTGGTTCTCAACCTTCCTAATGCCCCAATCCCTTGATACAGTTCCTCCTGTTGTGGTGACCCAAAACTATAACATTATTTTCATTGCTGCTTCATAATCGTAATTTTGCTACTGTTACAAATTGTAATGTCAATATCTGATATGCAGGATGTATTTCCATTCACTGGACCAAGTTTGGCACAAATACCCAACATTTGAATACTGGTGGGGTTGGTGCAGGGATTGATTTTGTCATTTGGGAGTTGTAGTTCCTGGGATTTATAGTACACATACAATCAAAGAACATTCTAATGCTAATCAAGGTGGCCAGTTGAAACGTTCACACCTAGCTCCATCAGATAAGAGTTCTTTCACCCACTCTGGACTTTCCACAGATATATAAATCCAATTTTCCTAGTTTCCAACAGACCTTACAACCTCTGCCATAGATGCAGGCGAAACGTCAGGAGAGAATGCTTCTAGAACATGGCCATACAGCCAAAAAAACCCTACAACAACCAAACATTTTGAATTCCACTAATGATGGAATTGAACCAAACTTGGCACACAGAACTCCCATAACTAAGAGAAAATGCTAGAAGGGTTGGGTGAGCATTGTCCTTGAGTTTTGGAGTTGTAGTTCACCTACATCTAGAGAGCACTGTGGACTCAAACAGTGATGGATCTGGATTAAACTTGGCACCAATCCTCAATATATCCAAATGTGAACACTGGTGGAGTTTGGAGGAAATAGGTCCTGACAATTGGGAGACAATTAGTCAACTATCGGCCAGTTTCCAATCTCCCTTATTTGGGCAAAGCAATGGAATGTGTGGTGGTCTCGCAACTCCAGGGGTTTCTGGTAGACATTGATTATCTAGATCTGGGACAGTCTGGTTTTAGGCCGGGACATGGAACTGAGACAGCCTTGGTCGCCTTGGTAGATTATCTACACCGGGAACTAGACAGGGAGAGTGTGTCCCTGTTGGTTCTGCTGGACCTCTCAGCGGCCTTCGATACCGTTGACCATGGTATCCTTCTGGGATGCCTCGCAGAAATGGGGATTGAGGGTACTGCCTTGCAGTGGCTCCGGTCCTTTCTTGAGGGTCGGTCTCAGAAGGTGTTACTGGGTGACACCTGTTCGACCTCACAACCTTTGTCTTGTGGAGTCCCTCAGGGTTCAGTACTGTCCCCAATGCAGGGGCGGTCTTTGCCATTACGCGGCCTACGCGACCGCGTAGAGCGCCATCTTGGGCAGCTCGGGGTGGGGCACCATTGTGGCGCGCCGCCGTGCGTGCTGCTGCGCTGCGCTGCGTGCTGCTGCGCTGTGCCTACGGACCTCAAAAGAGGTCCGTAGGCACTGCGCGGCGTGCGTCGCGTCGCAGCGCAGTGCCTACGGGCCTCTCTTGAGGTCCGTAGGCACTGCGCATGTGCGCGCCGTGGTTCGCGCGCATGCGCAGTGCCTACGGACCTGAAGAGAGGTCCGTAGGCACTGCATGCTATCTTGCGCGAAACTGGGGAGCGCAGCAGCAGCAGTGCGGGCGACGCTGCTGCGCCTCACAATGGAGCGCACATTGGGAGCGCCGGGGGGGGGGGCGCCAAAATAATGTTCGCTTACCCCCCCCCCGGGAGAGCTCGGACCGCCCCTGCCCCAATGTTGTTTAACATCTACATGAAGCCACTGGGGGAGATCATCCGGAGTTTCGGAATGCGGTGTCATCTCTATGCAGATGATGTCCAAATCTGCCACTCCTTCCTACCTGTCACCAAGGAGGCTGTTTAGACCTTGAACCGGTGCTTGGCTGCTGTGTCGGACTGGCTGAGAGCTAGCAAATTGAAGTTGAATCCAGACAAGACAGAGGCCCTACTGGTCGGTCGAAAGGCCGAACAGGGCATAGGGTTACGGCCTGTGTTGGATGGGGTTACACTCCCCCTGAAGACGCAGGTTTGCAGCTTGGGAGTGATCCAGGACTCATCGCTGAGTCTGGAACCCCAGGTTTCGGCGGTGGCCGGGAAAGCTTTTGCACAATTAAAACTTGTGCACCAGCTGCGCCCGTACCTTGGGAAGTCTGATCTGGCCACAGTGGTTCCTGCTCTGGTTACATCCCGAATAGATTACTGCAACGCACTCTACGTGGGGCTGCCATTGAAGACTGTTCGGAAACTTCAATTATTCCAATGGTCGGCCGCCAGGTTACTCACTGGAGCATCATAAAGGGAGCATACCACCCCCTGTTGTGTCAGTTCTACTGGCTGCCTGTCCAATTCCGAGCAAAATTCAAAGTGCTGGTTTTGACCTTTAAAACCCTATACGGTTCTGGCCCAGCTTACTTGTCCGAACGTATCTTCTCTTATGTCCCACGTCGAAATTTACGATCTTCTGGGGAGGCCCTGCTCTCAATCCCATCTTCGTCACAAGTACGTTTGGTGGGACGAGGGACAGGTCCTTTTCAGTGGTGGCCCCTCGCCTGTGGAACTCGCTCCCCAGCAAAATTAGGTCAACTTCCTCCCTTCTTTCCTTTAGGAAAAAACTAAAAACGTGACTATGGGACCAGGCATTTGGCTAGACAGAAGGATAACAGACGGCCAGTAAAAGGATGACAAGATATAGAAATGAACTGTGGATTGGCTTAATTGGTGACTTTAGAGCTCGGTTTTTGCACTTTAAATGATTTTTAATCTGTTGAATGTTGTTATTTACTGTATAACTGGTTTTTAAAAAAATGATTGTACTGTGGGGCATCGAATTGTTGCTGATGTAAGCCGCCCTGAGTCCCCCTTCGGGGGTAGGGAAGAGCAGGGTATAAATCCTCTAAATAAATAAATAAATAAATAAATAATAGTTGCTGGGTAACGGCGCTTCATGCAGTCATGCTGGCCACATGACCTTGGAGGTGTCTATGGACAATGCTGGCTCTGGCTTAGAATTGGAGATGAACACCACCACCGCCCAGAGTTGGACACAAGTAGTCCAATGTCCGCTCGTTAGGTGCTGCTGCTATTGGAATAATGTAGAGAAAGTTACTTTTTTTGGATGGATTCTCTTAGTGTCCCACTCGTAAGCAAGTCCCCCTATGGAAGCAATTCATTTTGCTTTCCTGGTGCACCGCTCTGTTATGGTTTGAGGGAATGGAAGAGAATGCAGTGTGTGTATGTTCCTTACTTTACTTTACTAAGATGATCCCTCATTGTCTGAATAAGATTGTCCTCCAAGTGTGGTGTCCTGGCAGTGGGTACGTAGGTGACTGTGGAGCTCTATTCTTAACCCCGCATGTTCTCCTGCAGTGAGGGCATCGGTTTCCAGGTGGAAGGCGGTCCCGGTCGGAGTTGGGTTGTCACGCCTTCCTCTTGGCACATTTCTCTCTTTTATCCTCTTCAAATTCTACAGCACTGCTGGTCACAGCAGACCTCCAGCTGGAGTGCTCAAGGGCCAGGGCTTCCCAGTTCTCAGTGTCTATGCCAGAGTTTTTAAGGTTGGCTTTAAGCCCATCTTTAAATCTCTTTTCCTGTCCACCAACATTCGTTTTCCATTCTTGAGTTCAGAATAGAGCAACTGCTTTGGGAGATGGTAGTCGGGCATTTGGACAACGTGGCTGGTCCAGCAGAGTTGATGGCAGAGGACTATTGCTTCAATGCTGGTGGACTTAGTTTGTCCGCCTGACATTTGTCCGCCTATATTCCCAAGAGATTTGCAGGATTTTTCAGAGGAAACGCTGATGGAATCGTTCCAGGAGTTGCATGCAACATCTGTAGACAGTCCACGTTTCGCAGGCTTAGAACAGGGTTGGGAGGACTATAGCTTTGTAAACAAGCACCTTGGTCTCCCTAGGGATGTCCTCGAACAATCTGTGCTTCGTTCAGAAAAATGCTGCACTCGCAGAGCTCAGGCGGTGTTATATTTCAGTATCAATATTTACTTTTGTGGAGAGGTGGCTGCCAAGGTAGCAGAAGTGTGTGTGTACTTGCGCAGGCCTGTGCTTTTGACTTGTACACATCGGATGCTGTATCCAACTGGCCATCGTTGCTCTTCAACACAAGGTTTGTGTCCTCCAGTAGGCAGGGCCGGATTTTACATTACGCAAACTAAGCACCTGCAGGGGGCGCCATATATTCAGGGGGGCATCGGCCGCCAAACACCCCTTCTCAGTCTCCGGCCCCGTGGAAGGCGGCCCGCCCACGCAGCACCAAATGCAGCATGAGCAGGCCAGAGCCACCCGTAGCGGCTCCATTAGGCCGGAGACCCCCAGCCGCCAAACCCTTCTCCTCAGTTTCCGGCCTCGTGAAGGGTGCACATGCATGCCGGGTATGCATGTGCAGAACCAGCTGGCTCCACGCATGCGCACCCGGCGCACATGCGCACCGTCCATGAGGACGGAGAGCGAGGGGGTGCCAAAATAATGTTCGCTTACAATTTTAAATTACCTTGCCAATAGGTGCATGACTCTATATGCGGAATTGTTGTTTGCAGGGTCTTTAAAGCTTTCTCACACTGGTGGTGACTCAACGAACTGCAACTCCCATGATTCCATAGAATTGAGCCATGACAGTTCAAGTGGGGTCAAATCAAATCAAAAACTTTATTACGGTCACAGACCAGCACAAAGCGGGCACAAGCGCCCTAAGAGGAGAAGGACAACTCCCCAGTAAACAGTTATTTAAAATCAGACTAGAAATCAATATAGAAATATATTTTAAGAGACAGGATATTGTTCCCTCACGGTGTCAATCATCACCCGTCTGATATTAAGGGCAGCAGCACAGAACTTAGCAACACTGTAAGTCATTGCAGTGTTAGAGTCCAAAAGCAGCAGGGTGGAATAACATCTTTCACTGCGCCCCGGGTACTTTAAAACAGTGTTTCCCAACCAGTGTGCCGTGGCACACTAGTGTGCCGTGAGCGATCATCAGGTGTGCCGTGGGAAATTGGAACCTCCAATACCCTTTATTCCTCCTCCTGCTGAACACTTTTTCTTCTCCACTCAGGCTCCCTTCTTCCCAGCCTTGCTCTGCTTGCTTTGCCTCGCTTTGCTCACGCTGCCGCTTCTGCGGGAGGGGGAAGGGAGGAAGACGTGACCTGTGCGGGCGCTACTGCGCAGACTCGCCCCACGTCTTCCTCCCTCCCTCCCCTCCACAGTGCTCTCTGGATATAGGTGAACTACAACTCCAAAACTCAAGGTCAATGCCCACCAAACTCTTATAGTATTTTCTCTTGGTTATGGGAGTTCTGTGTGGGAACTTTGATTCCATTCCATCATTGGTGGAGTTTAGAATGCTCTTTGATTGCGGGTGAACTATAACTCCCAGACTGTTGAGCAAGACCTTCATGTGTGTGTTTCTGCCATTCCTGCCAGGATACCTATGTTGTATTCATCGAAACAGGCCCAGGTTTCACACTGAGTGTTTAAATACATTTAAAAACATATTAACTATATGTATTACTGTGTTAAGAGTGTCATTTTGTGTCATTTTGGTTGGTGGTGTGCCCCAGGATTTTGTAAATGTAAAAAAAGTGCCGCGGCTCAAAAAAGGTTGAAAAACACTGCTTTAAAAGCCATGGTCCAATGAGATTGGATCTAAGATCTCTGTAGAACATGCATTGAAGAAGCACGTGCTCAGTTGTTTCCACATGACCAGACCCACAGGGAAGTGGGGTCAAACTCAGGCCCGGATTACCCATAGGGCCAACAAGGCCATGGCCTAGGGGCACGAGCCGAGGGGGGCGCATATCACGCCCCCCTCCAAATGTTATAAATTAATTAAAAAATTGTGCCGCGATTGGCTCCTGCCGCCTGGTACTCAAAAGGAAGGAAGGCAGGAGGGAGGGAGGAAGGAAAGGGGGGGGCTCCCTCCTCGGCGCCCTGCAGACAATACAGCCGGACCCAGCCCCCACGTGACCCAGCAGAGGGCGCACCACGTGACCAGGGCTCCACATGGGGCAGCAGCAGCATGAGGAGGAAGAGGAGGAGCATCGCGACCAGCATGGGCCGAGGAGGCCTCTTCCTTCAGCCCATGCTGGTCACGATTGGCTCCTGAGGCGGAGGAAGGCCCCGACTCTCTGCAGCCGCTGCCCTCCGTGCACCCAGCACGAGGCCGCAGAGAAGCCTTCGAGGCCGCGGGGGCTGCCGGGATGTGGCGGCGGCGCCAGCCTCTCAGCTGCAGGGCATGCTGGGACCCGTAGTTCTTTGGGATCGCCGGGCGTGCGTTCCTGGCGCGGGGAGGAGCCTCAGCGGTGAGTGGATGGATGTCGGGGGAGAAGAGGAGGAGGAAGGGCTGAGGGGGAGCGGGGGGGAATGGGGATAGGCCTCTCTAATGCGGCAACGTGAGGCGCGCGGGGGGGGGGGTGTGGTGGTAATTCCAAACTGTGGCCTAGGGCGCCAAAAGGTGTTGATCCGGGCCTGGTCAAACTGCATTCATTCTTCCATGCGGAAGACCTTAGAGAACTAGATTAGTTTCAATAGTGGATGTGCAAGAGAACTTCCTGCTAGATCAGGCCTGGGCAAACTTGGACCCTCCCGGTGTTTTGGACTCCAACTCCCACCATTCCTAACCGCCTCAGGCCCCTTCTTTTTCCCCCTCAGCCGCTTAAGGAAGGGGCTGTTAGGAATGGTGGGAGTTGGAGTCCAAAACACCGGGAGGGTCCAAGTTTGCTCAGACCTGTGCAAGATGGTAGCTTCTTCCTGCCAGTTCTCTCCTTCCCTCCTTCTCCCTCTCTGTCTCTCTCTTTCCTTCTGTGTTTATATTACGTATCTTTTGGCTTCTGCCCAAATCAATGTTCTTTCTCTCCTTCTCCCCCTTCTTCTCTCCCAGCCCCACATTCTCACAGATTCGGAGGAAGCAAAGCCGGAGTTCAAGGGGGAGGGAGTTGATCTTTGCTCTTTGCTGAGGTCAGGACCAAAACTCCAAGAGAGAAAGAGAGAGATACTGGAATGGGATGGGAGGCAAACAGCTTCGCTTAGCACACCGCCTTGGTGGATTTCTCTTTCTCATCAGAGGCCTTGAGGGAAACAAATGCCTGGTGTTGTTCAGAAAGGAGATTTGGGCACCACCTACCGATCAAGGGCTTGAACGGAGAAGCAGCAAAATTGACATCTCTTAACACAGTGTTCCTAATGCCATGACCACTTAATGCAGTTCCTCATGTTGTGGTGACCCCCAACTATAACATTATTTTTGTTGCTATTTTATTTTTCAACGTCGTCTCCTTTGAGCTCTATACACTTTGTCCAACGTTTCTCCAATTTTTTTTTATCCCTTCCAAAAAATAAGATTTGTCGAGGTCATCAAAATAGGTATTTGTTTGTGAGATGATTTCATTGTTGGAGTCAAATCTCTTTCCGCCGAGCCATTTCTTCAGGTTTGAAAACAAGAAATAGTCACTCGGGGCTAAATCCGGAGAATAGGATGGGTGAGGGAGCAATACACATCCCAATTCATGGATTGTTGCCATGGCAACTGCACATGTGCGCACCCTTGCATTGTCCTGGTGCAAAAGAACTTTATTCTTGGCCAAATGCGGTCGTTTCCCCCCCAAATCCTCATTAAATCGACGCAATAAGTTGGCATAATATTCGCCATTGACTGTTTTACCCTTTTGAAGGTAGTCAATGTCGATTAAGAACATAAGAACATAAGAAGAGCCATGCTGAATCGGGCCTCAGCCCATCTAGTCCAGCATTCTGTGTCACACAGTGGCCCACTAGTTGTACATTAATGGGGATTGGGATAACAATACAAAAGGGGCAAAACCCTCACCTGTTCCTGACCCCCCACAACCAGATTATACCACGTGCATCCCAAAAAACGGCCGTCATGACTTTATTGGCTGACAAACCCACCTTGGCCTTCTTTGGCACCGATTCACCCCGAGAAACCCACTGTTTTGACTGCTGTATGGTCTCTGGTGTGTTGTGGTGGATCCACGTTTCATCCACGGTTACAAAACGGCGCAAAAACTTATCCATATTGTAGTTGAACAACGCCAAACACTCCTGCGAAATTGTCACACGAATGCGTTTGTGGTCGATTGTGAGCAAACGCGGCACCCATCTTGCGGATACCCAAGTGATCATTTAAAATTGAAACCACTGAGCCACGTGAGATGCCTATGGCTTCCACAATCTCTCGCACTTTCAATCTCCGATCGGCCAACACCATATCGTGATTTTTTCCAATTGTTTCAGGTGTAGAGACCTCAACTGGGCGTCCAGAATGTTCAGCATCTTCCGTGCTTGTATGGCCACAACGAAATTCAGTAAACCACTTTTTTACCATTGAAATTGATGGTTCAAAGTCCCCATAGTATTTATCAAGCTTAGCCTTGGTTTGGGTGATGGTTTTTTCCGCAAAAAAAAAAAAAAGCTGAATGAGCACACAAAATACAGTTTTTCCATTTTCTCCTCAAATCACGCGGTAGTCTGCTATCAATGGCTGTCAAACACAAACTAAATGACACAGCTTGTTCAAATTTTGACAGGAGTCAACTGACAGATGCCTGTTGATAGGAGCAATGTTGCCCTTTCAGTTAAGAGGCGGGAAATTCAAAAAGTCACTGACTTATTGATCCGCCCTTGTATATGTGTTTTGTGTGTGTATATATGTGTGTGAATATATTTGTGTATATTGCTTTGGAAAATGTCAAAATGTTTATTATCATGCTTGCAAGGTCATGATAAAAGCAAGGATCCTGGTGGGCATTATAATATAAAATCCCCTCATATTTTGAGTATCCACTAGCTTTGGCCTGGCCTTTTAATTGCTCTGAACAGGCAGGATTATTTTTAATATATATGTGTTATTGTGATAATTTTATGCTTATGATGTTTTGTTAATTTTATGTCATGTTGTTTACTCTGTATGTTTTGGTGATGTTACTTGGAAACCACCCTGAGTCCCTCTCGGGGAGATAGAGCGATATATAAATAAAGTTTTTAAAATATATATAATTATTATTATGCACATGCATTGCAATGTATTTTTTTTTGGCTTTTAAAGTCTTTTCTGCTGTGTTTTTCAGTGTTTTTAGGAGTGATTGTCACTTGTTGGCCTGATAGGTGTATTGTGTCCAAATTTTGTGAGAATTGGTCCAGTGGTTCTTGAGTTACGTTAATCCCACAAACAAACATTACATTTTAATTTATATAATTTATATAGACTAGCTTAATTGTACAAAATGCATAAGGTAGACGAACTACAACTGACACCATGCCAGGTCAACCCTGAGAAACTCCCATCAGTGTATGTTATTTTATGCCTCGGGATATATGTTGCGTTTTTATGCTTGTGTTTTATTGTATGGCTGCATGGATGCCACATGTTAGCCTATTTTATATGCTGTTATCCGCCCCGAGCCTGCAGGGAGGAGCGGAATACAAGATGGAATAATAAATAAATAAATAAGTTTGTTAAGTTTGCTATATGACCAGAAGGCCATGAGTTCGAGGCCTGCCCAGGTCGAGGTGGGCTCTCGACCTATTTGTGTAGCCTGTTGTCGACCTTTGCAACCCGAAAGACAGTTGCATCTGTCAAGTAGGAAATTAAGGTACCACTTAGTAGGGAGGCTAAATTTAACTGATTTACAAGGCCATAAAAAAGATCTCCAGGAAACACACTGAGGAATGAAGGAGTGCGACAGTTCCCCCTGGTGGCCAGATGTTAAATTGCCTCTGTCTGTCTTGTGTGTTTGTGTGTCTAAATGTAATGTGCACATTGTAATCCGCCCAGAGTCCCCTGCGGGGTGAGAAGGGCGGAATAGAAATGTAAATAAATAAATAAATAAATAAAATATTGAGCAAGTTTGCTCTAGATCAGGGGTGCCCACACTTTTTCATCATGCGAGCTACTATATGAACAATCAAGTTGAAAAGATCACCTGTTGTGCATGTGAGCGTGCAGCTTTCCGTCCGCGGGGCTTCTTTCTTGCCTGCCCACGAACTCGCCGCCACGCGCGCTCGAGAAGGGGATCCTCTTTGCCTGCGCGCGCTCTCTTAATGTCTTCGTTGCCTTCCTCCTTCCTGCTGCGTGCTTTCGCGAAGCAGGAAGTCCCCATCCCATCCTGCTTCTTATGTGCACAGCAGGCCCCTCACCACACAGCAGGAGGTTATTTATAGGCGCACCCACCAGCGCTCCGGCCAGATATGGCTTTGGCGGCTGCTCGGAAGGTGCAGGGCTGGGAAGAGGGGCCGCCTGGTTGCTGCCTGGGCCAGGAAACTCAACTGAGAGAGGACCCATGTGAGGCTGGAGCCTCCCACAGCAGCCTCCCCTCTCCCTCCTCATGCCTTCGCCTTGCTCCCGCCTCTCCCCAGCAGCAACCAATGGGCAGTCATGTCACCACACCGTGCGTGCAAGATGAGCGCCAGGGCCCGCCCACTAAAGCCTCATTTTGGCAAAAGAAGCCCTGCGAAGGCGGCGGTAGGAGCGCACGTGCGCGCGCTTGGCAGGAGTGTGCCGTCCAGCTGGTGAGGGCTGAAGATCACCTGGAAGAGGGCTGAAGATCACCTAGGTGCTCACGATCACCATAATGAGCACCCCTGCTCTAGATGCAAACTTGTCTCAAATCCCTCCAGTAGGTTGAGTTGGTCATGGGGGTTCTGTGTGCCAAGTTTGGTCCAAGTAGTAAATAAAGTTTTAAAAAGTTGGTCCAGGTCCATCATCGGTGGAGGTCACCGTTTCTCTGGTTGTGGGTGAACTACAACTCTCAGAAAGGAAGGTCAGTTCTCCGCAAACACCTCCGGTAATCAAATTTCAGCATATAAGGTCAGTGTGCCTAGTTGGTCCAGATCCATCGGTGTTTCGATTCACAGTGCTCTCTGGATGTAGGTGAACTACAACTCCCTCAAATCAAAATGAATTTTCCACAAAGACCTCCAGTATTTTTTGCTGGTCATGGGTGCTCTGTGTGCCAAGTTAGGTCCAATTCCATCTTTGGTGGAATTCAGAGTGCTCATTGATTACAGGTGAACTATAAATTGGACAATGTTTTTTATTAGGAGACATAATTTATGTATGTTCTTAATACTATTACCATGGTTTTCTATTATGTGTTCATGTTTTTAAATGTTTTATGGTTTATTTGTCATCGAATTGTGGCCTCTGTAAATCGCCCTGAGTCGCTTGAGAGCTGAGAAGGGCGATATACAAATACAGGAAATAAATCTATAACTCCAAAGTTTCCAGGACAATTCCCCTCAAAACCAGCCAGCATTCAAATTTCGGTATATTGGGTATGCATGTCAAGTTTGGTCCAGATCCATTGTTATTTGGGTTCATAATGCGGATGTAGGTGAACTCTCGCGAACTAAGATTCTTAGGAAGGGCTCAACCCACGCTTTTTACAAGCGTGTTGATGACTAAAAAGGGCAATCTGAGATAGGCAAGTTCGGTTGCAGAAAGCACAGCAGAAAGTCTCCTTGAGTGATGTTGTTTCCAAGTTGTGGTTCTTTTTGCGTTGTCGTTTCTCTTCGAGACCCATTCGGCGTGTCTTCTCGAAAGAGGCCGCAGCATTGTGGATAGCGCGTCTCCATGCCTCCTGAGGTGAGGCCAGGGTGGACCATTGTTGGTGATCAATCTGGCCGAGTCTGAGATGCTGTTTCAGGGAGTCCTTATATCTCTTTTTGGGGGCGCCTCTCTTGCGCTCACCCATGGTGAGTTCACCATAGAGTAGTATCTTTGGGAGGCGGTGGTCCTCCATCCTAGAGACTTGTCCTTCCCAGCGCAGCTGTGTTCTCAATAGCATGGCCTCAATGCTGGTGATCCTTGCTTGCTCAAGGACAGCAACATTTGTCACATAGTCAGTCCAGTCAGGGCCGTAGCCAGGATTTTGATTCGGAGGGGGGGGGCTGAGTTTGGTTCGGGAGGGGGGCTGAGACTGGGTGGAAGAGGGTCTACCCTAGCAAACCTTTTGTATTGTTATCCCAATAACCCCATTAATGTGGGATATAATGAGCATAGTGATCAGATCATGATTTAAATGCACATAACAGTTTAAATAATGTACCAGTAAGGCCTTTTCGCAGACCACCCTGAGAATTTCAGGGGCTGAAGCCCCCTTAGCCCCCCCCCCCCGGCTACATGCCTGAGTCCAGTGTATATTTAGGATTGTGCGAAGACAGGGCTGATGAAAGCATTCGAGGAGTCGTAGGTGTTGGCGATAGGTGACCCATGTTTCAGACCCATAGAGGAGAATAGACAGTACAATAGCTCTGTACACACTGATTTTAGTGCTTTGCCTCAGGTGCTTGTTGCTGTGGCCTCTTTCGAGAAGACACGCCGAATGGGTCTCGAAGAGAAACGACAATGCAGAAAGAACCCCAAAGACAACATCACCCAAGGAGACTTGGGTTACTGAAAAGGACATTCAAGTGCCAGAGTTGGTTGAGGTAGGCAGGACAATGCAGTCAGGTTTTGCCCCTCCTTCTGCTCGAGAGAACTGGTGGGCCACTGTGTGATACAGAATGCAAGATGGGCTGAGGTCCGATTCAGCATGGCTCTTCTTATGTTCTTATGACTTTCTGCTGTGCTTTCTGCAACCGAACTTGCCGTTCTCAGATTGGCCTTTTTAGACATCAACACGCTTGTAAAAAGCGTGGGACGAGT
The DNA here is from genome assembly GCA_030556195.1 of Anolis apletophallus. NCBI lineage: Eukaryota > Metazoa > Chordata > Lepidosauria > Squamata > Anolidae > Anolis > Anolis apletophallus. The sequence continues at coordinate 202,944,099 of JARBWK010000004.1, forward strand.
CCTTCCTAAGAATCTTCATTCGCGAAGTAATGCCGAGAAAAGATTGTTGTAGATTGCACATTTTGACCTGATTGAAATTCTTTTGGTTGTTTTTGGCCCAGCTTTTGAATTTGTTGCAAACTAACCAGGAAACACCCCCCCCCCACACACACACACCGGAGAAGTACTCCATTTATAGGCAGAGAGGGGTGTGAGTGCGAGAAACGATCCTCGCCTTGCTGTTAATCAGCAACTTATGTGAGTAACTCACAGTGTTTATGGGACAATTTTTGGGCTCCTTCCAGTAAATGCTTTGCAGGGGGTCCGTCCCAGGTGCAGAGATTCAGCATAATGGGGAGAGACAACCACAGGAGGCAGGACAGTATTACGGCCACGCTTCCAGATTTGCATTTTTGACTTGTGCAGATTTGATTTTTCATGGATTTGATTGAAAATGTTCTAGGTCAGTGTTTCTCAACTTGGGGGTTGGGACCCCTGGCTGGGTCGCAAGGGGGTGTCAGAGGGGTCGCCAAACACCATCAGAAAACACGGTATTTTCTGTTGGTCATGGGGGTTTGGTCTGGGGGTTCTATCTTTGGTGGGGTCGAATGCTCTATGATTGTAGGTGAACTATAAATCCCAGCAATTACAACTCCCAAATGTCAAGCTCTATTTCCCCCAATCCCCACCGGTGTTCACATTTGGGAGTATAGAATATTCGTGCCAAGTTTGGTCCAGATTTGGTCAAGTTTGGTAGTTTCTGCGTCTGAGCAGCCAGCTTCGGAACCGATAGATTAGAAAACGTTTTAGGCAGTAGCCCCGCCCACTCTCTGAGAATAAGTAGCCAGTGGGCAGGGCCACGCCTTCAGTTCTTCCACCGCGAAAGCAGCCAGAAAAACCGAGGCATGAGCTTCCGACTATTTGTGTAGCTTGCTGTTGACCTTTCCAGCCCGAAAGACAGTTGCATCTGTCAGCTAGGAAAATGTAGGTACCGCTTATGCGAGGAGGCTAATTTAATTTACGACACCATAAAATCTCCAGCAAGCATGCAAAAGAATGAGGAAGTACTCCATCAGTGTCACAAGTGGAAGGTGAAGCGACAGCTCCCCCAGTGGTCAGAATACCCTCATGAAGCTGAAATGTTAAATGGCCTCTGTGTGTCCGTCTATATACGTTGTATGTCTAAATGGCATTGAATGCTTGCCATGTATATGTACATTGTAATCCAACCCGAGTCCCTTGCAGGGTGGGAAGGGCGGAATATAAATACGGCAAATAAATGAATAAATAGGACGCATTTGTCATGTATCCCTTTTAAATTTTTTATTAAAAGACATCAATAAATTAAACACATTTAAAACACATTAGACAGCTTTTATATTATTTCAGGTACTTCCCTTTTTGGCTCACACATGCAGTTAGGGACTGACCTTTTAATAACTTACCACTACACTTATATAGTTGTAGCATTTACCATTGCACCCACACAGTATTTCAGAAAATGTGTTTGACCACATGCGTTTATGTTTTTTTTTCTAGTTTTATTTGCAATGTTCGTTCCATTGTTATACATATGCAGTCATGCCTATGAGCAAATTGTAGTATCTTTCTACCTATCCATACACCAATCCATCCATGGAGCACCAATGAGAATGGCATAGCCCACAATACCAAAGAGATCTGAGGGTGCATCTACACTGCAAAATTAACACAGTTTGACACTATTACCATGTCTCAATGCCATGGAATCATCGGAGTCATAATTTCACAAGGCTTTTAGCCTTTGTGTTGTTGCTTTCGTGGCAGGAATCACTGGGTTGTTATGAGTTTTCCGGGCTGTATGTCCATGTCCCAGAAGCATGCTCTCCTGACATTTTGCCCACATCTACGGCAGGCATCCTCAGAGGAAAACTCACAGCAACCCTTTAGCCTTTTCTTGCAAAGAGCTTTGGTGCCTCACCAAACTACTACTCCCAGGATTCTACTGTCTTCAGCCAGGGCAGTTAAAGCGGGGTCGCACTGTGTTAATTCTACAGGTTTTTAGGTTTGAGTAGTAATGGGAAATTTGCCACAGCATGTTTCTCTGAAACCATGAATCTTTGGATCTTGTAGCCTTTGGCACGGAAAACTGCGAAGTCCAGATTTCGGGCATCACATGCTGCATATGAAGATGAATCCTTGAATATTTCCACAAGACGAAAGAGGCTTCCAGTTTGCTACCAAACAGATATCCTGGATTTCTATTGGAACAACATTACCTAAAGTGATGATCTTTGGACCAGGGAGTTTACAGAAAGTAAACAATTGTAGCGTACTTCCCAATTCTCCCAGTTAACCAATAATATTCCCAGTTAATTCTCTGCCATCCTACCTTCTCAGCTGCTTTTAAAATGTCCCAGTTTTTCTCTCTTCCTCCCACTTTATCCCTTTGTCCTCATCATACTTCAGTTGCACCAAACTGAGTCCAAAGTCGTATATGTTCAATTAATTCAGTAGGAAAGTGATCTTGCCTTTCCCATTTGGCTCAGGCAAAAGTAAACCATTGCAGCCTCTCCTAGCTAGTGTATCTTTCCTCAGCAATATATTTTTGCCTTCTTGACCACACTCTGATGTTTCTTGGTCACATGGGCCTGGATTATAAAATGTCACAGGGTATGTTGTAGTCATTGGGCCCAGCTCTTTAAGCCACTCCTCATAGGGCTTGTTCTCCAGACCCTTGATCATTTTAGTCACCTACCTCTGGACACATTCCAGCTTGTCAACATCTTCCTTCAATTGCAGTGCCCAGAATTTATTTATTTATTTATTTATTTACATCGTTTATATTCCACCCTTCTCACCCCGCAGGGGACTCAGGGCGGATCACAATGCACATATACAGGCAAACAATGCCATGGACATACAACATATATAGACAGACAATGAGCTACACAATTGGTCGAGACCTCACTCTGACCCGGGCAGGCCTCGAACTCATGACCTTCTGGTCAGTAGAGGTCTTATGCAGCTGACTCCCAGCCATGTCAGAACACACCTGTAATCACACTGTGTCCAATTCTGGGCACCGCACTTGAAGGGAGATGTTGACAAGCTAGAATGTGTCCAGAGGGGGGCGACTAAAATGATCATTTTTTTTAGGGTCTGGAGAACAAGCCCTGATCAAGGGAGGAGCGGCTATGAGGAAAGAGCTGGGCATGTTTAGCTTGCAGAAGAGAAGGCTGAGAGGAGACATGATAGCCATGTATAAATATGTGAGAGGAAGTCCTAGGGAGGAGGGAGCAAGCTTATTTCCTGCTGCCCTGGAGACTAGGATGCGGAACAATGGCTTCAAACTACAGGAAAGAGGATTCCACCTGAACATGAGGAAGACCTTCCCGACAGCGAGTGGAACACTCTCTCTGCCCTGGAGTATGGCGGAGGCTCCTTCTTTGGAGGCTTTTAAGCAGAGGCTGGATGGCCATCTGTCGGGGTGTTTTGAATGCAATTTTCCTGCTTCTTGGCAGAAGGTTGGACTGGATGACCCATGAGGTCTCTTCCAACTCTAGGATTCTATGATTCTATATACAGTCATTGGCACATTTGGAAGGAAAATCCCTGCCTTGTTTTCACGGTGAAATGTTGAAGGGTATGTTATAATCAATGGGCAAATATATAAACCCTTGGCACATTGGGAGGAATACACCTGCCTTTTTTGCACATCGGATAATTTAAGAAGCACTGGACACGTTAGGAATCAAAGACTCATGGAAGAGGCTGGATGGGCCATCCAGTTCAACCCCTTGCCATTCATTGCTATTTTTAAAAAAGTTAAACTCTAAGAAACGGCACCATTTAGGCAAGAAACACTGACTGCACTGAACAGGGTCTCTTCGGAGACATATATGTACATGCACTAAGTACTCAATTTCCTAAATAAGTAGCAATCTGTAAAACAGAAGTGCTATATAGTTTTCAGGGCATTTGCTGCCAAGGACAAGCAACACTTTCTGAGCAGCCTGTAGGTAGGTATGTTGAAGATTGGATCTGTCCACCTACTCTTTGTGACATTTGCCAGGATATGTCATTTCTGACTAGCTGACAAAGGAGAATCATACCAGCTCCTTTGTGCAACTTTCTCCAATCCCTTGGAATATAGTACTGAGGCATCCCAGCAGCGACATCTAGTGGTCAGCCGAGAGCATGAGCAAAATAGAAATGCCCAAGCTATGTCAGCTACAGGCAAACTTTGACCTCCAGGTGTTTTGGACTTCAACTCCCACAATTCCTAACACCCAGTAGACTGTTAGGAATTGTGAGAGTTGAAGTCCAAAACACCTGCAGGGCCAAAGTTTGCCCACGCCTGAAGTACGTCTTTACCCATCCTCAGGTCCGGATTAACACCGTTTTGCACCCTAGGCCACACTTTGGAATTACGCCCCCTGTAAGCCAACCTCTACTGCACTCCCCCACCCACTTTACATCCTGGTGCAGTTTGAAGGAGGGTGGACCATGGATTATGAGACTTTAAGTTCTTTAACTCACTTCCTTAGAGTACTGTGGCCCACACCAATGACAAACCAAGACCAAACTTGACACACAAAGCCCCCATGACCCACTTTACATCCTGGTGCAGTTTGGACGAGGACATACCATGGATGATGGGACTTGAAGTACCTCCAATCACTTCCCCAGACCGCTGCAACCCTCATCCCCTGACTGATCAAGACCAAACTTGGCACACAAAGCCCCCATGACCCACTTTACAGCCTGGTGCAGTTTGGACGAGGGCAGACCATGGATGATGGGACTTGCAGTACTTTCACTCACTTCCTGAAAACAATGCAACCCTCATCCAATCACCAATGAAGACCAAACCTGGCACACAAAGCCCCCATGACCCACTTTACATCCTGGTGCACTTTGGAGGAGGGCACACCATGCATGATGGGACTTCAAGTACCTTCACTCACTTCCCAAGACTGCTCCAAACCTAATCCAATGACTGATCAAGACCAAACCTGGCACACAGAGCCCTCATGACCCACTCTACATCCTGGTGCAGTGTTGTGTGGGACGGACCACAGATGATGGGACTTGAAGTACCTTCACTCACTTCCCAAGAGCACTGTGGCTCTCATCCAATGACCAATACAGACCAAACTTGCCACACAGAGCCCCCATGGCCCACTCCATCCTACTATAGCTAGAAGCCCAATGATGGTGAGACTTTCAGGAGGCCTCAGATAGTACCTTTGTTGTTGTTTGTCTGGCTATAAGGACATAGTTGGATGTTTCTCTGCTGCTCCTCTGTTCCTCCCCTGCCACTAAATGACTGTGTGAAGTGCATTCTCCCAACCAGGAACCAGGTGAGTCTTTCAGAAGATGATTGATGAGACAGAATGAAGGTCCACCTGAGCAGAACCTTACAGTTTGTCTCCCCATACAGCAGTGTTTCTCAACCTTCTTAACGCTGCGACCCCTTAATACATTTCCTCAAGTTTTGGTGACCCCCAACCATAACATTATTTTCGTTGCTACTTCATAACTGTAATTTTGCTACTTTTATGAACCACAATGTAAATCTATGATATGCAGCATGTATTTTCATTCACGGGACCAAATTTGCCACAAATACCTAAATTTGAATACTGGTGGGGTTGCGCGCCGGGTTGATTTTGACATTTGGGTCTTATAGTTGCTGGGATGTATAGTTCACCTGCCATCAAACAGCATTTTGAACTCCACCAACGATGGAATTGCCCCAAACTTGGCACACAGAACTCCCGTGACCAGCAGGAAATACTGGAAGGGTCTGGTGGACACTGAGTTTGGGAGTTGTAGTTCACCTACATAGAGAGCACTGTGGATTCAGACAATGATAGATCTGAATAATTTGACACAGATACTCAGTATGCCCAGATGTGAACATTGGTGGAGTTTGGGGAAAATAGACATTGACATGTGTGAGTTGTAATTGCTGAGATTTATAGTTCACCTACAATTAAAGAGAATTCTGAACCCCACCAACAGGAGAATTGGGCCAAACTTCCCACACATAACCCCCATGACCAACAGAAAATACTGTGTTTTCTGATGGACTTTGGAGACCCCTCTGACACTCCCTCGCGACCCCCCCCCAGGGGTCCCGACCCCCAGGTTGAGAAACACTGCCATACAGTCTCTCTGTCACCATGTCTAGAACCTATTGATTTTTGGCAAGGGATCTGAACAACTGGGACACTTGGTTGAGAAGTAATAATACTGTGTGTTGCACAAGCACTAGCTGGATCCTCAGGGGAATGTTTCAGCCTTCCAGACCAGGAGTGTGCCATCTAGAATCAAACATCCAACCAGTGAGCTTTGGCACTTCCCTCCTGTTCCTCTCTTGCCCTTTTTGCTTCTTGCTCACCGGAATCCGAAAAGGCAGTCTCCAAAACCAGTGTGAAATGATTTCTCCTCAGCGACAACACAAAAAAACAACACACTGGTGATTCAGCATTTACAAAGTAACGTTCTCCTTCTTGAAGATGCTGACACGATCGGACGGAGGATTCGGCACAGCAACCGGACTCAATCCTTGCAGCTCTAAGGCCAATCTCTCTAGCAAGCCTTTGACCTCTTAGTCTTGTTTGGCCAATCTCTCCCTCTGCTTAGCAGTGAGAGAGGTTGTGTACCAAGTGCCACAGAGCCCATGCATCGCCTGCCCTTCAGCAATGAGGGAGAGGTGGTGTGCCATGTGCCACAAAGCCCTCCTTCGTCTGCCTTCTCTCGAGGCAAAGGCGCACTTGCTTCCACACCCTGCCAACAATGCTCCTTCAGGAATTGTGCTTCCATTTGGCGCTGACCTTCTCCAACAGTTGCCGGGTGCTTTCCCTGAACTTGCGTTGGGTGAAGTAGAAGAGGATGGGGTCCAGGACGCTGTTCATGCTGGCGAAAGGCCGGGTGCACTTGTAGACGATGGCAAAGGTCTGCTGGGTGAGGCAGGGCGTCCCTTTAATGGTGCGGATGATGAGGTACATCGTCTTGGTCAAGTGGAAGGGGAAGAAGCTGATGGCGAAGACCAGCACCACGATGATGATCACCCGGACGGCCTTGTCTTTCTTCTTGCGGACGGCCAACCCGATTAGTTCGTCCTTCTGGCACAGTATGGCGGCCATGCGGCAGTAGCAGCCCAAGACGACAATGAAGGGGATCAGGAACCCCGTGGCGGTCAAGGTGAGGCCATAAGGGAAGTAGTCACCCGAGCTTTCCGGTGTGCTCAGGTCGTAGCAGACAGTACGGTTCCTTTGGGTGCCGGTGGAAGCAAAGATGAAGGTGGGCACGCACTGGGCTGCCACAACTAACCACACCACGCCGCACACAATCCAGGTGAAGCCCCGGCCTCTCCTTTTGTGCCAAGCAGCCAGCGGGTGGCAGATGCCCAAGTAGCGCTGGACGCTGATGCACGTCAGGAACGAGATGCTGCCGTGCAGATTAGTGTAGAACTGGAAGCGCACAAAGCGGCACATGAAGTCGCCAAAGGGCCAGTAGTCCTTCTGGACGTAGTTGTAGATAAGGAGGGGCAAGGATAAAACATAAAGGAAGTCGGCCATTGCCAGGTTCAACATGTAGATCATGTTGCGGGTCAGCCCCTTCCGTGACAGCCAGATCTGGACAATGACCACTGCATTCAAGGGCAGCCCCAGGGCCATAACCACGGAGTAGACCACCGGCAGCAGGATTTGCTTAAACTCTTCATTGTAAGTGCAGGAGTTCTTCCCCACAACAGAAGTGATGTTATCCATTCCTGGAACTCCCAGGATTTCAGTATTTGGATCGCCCTTCAGGATCTGTGGATAAAACAACCAGAGATTAGTTGGTTTGGTTTTCCTTTATACTCCACACTCGGTGGTTTGAAAAGGGATCGCTGTTGCAGAAATGGCACCCAAAAGGGCCATCTCCCAAACAGTATAAAAGGCATTGGATGCTGGAAGTGAAGAAGCATCAAGACTTGTGTATATCAAGAGCAACTGGGGACAGAAGGAATCCGGCACTGCAGCATTTCTCAACATGGGGGTCAGGGCGCCTGGGGGGGTCATGAGGAGATGTCAGAGGGGTCACCAAAGACCATCAGAAAACAGTATTTTCTGTTGGTCATGCGGGTTCTGTGTCAGGCCCGGATTAACCCATTGTGGCGCCCTAGGCCACACTCCTGAAGCGCCGCCCCCACTCTGGGGGGCGGGGCCACTTGCGGGGGCGGGGGCGCTTCCGGGGGGGGGCCTTCCTCCTCAGTGCTCGCACCGGGCCCACCCCTCTTCCTTCACTGACAGAAGGAAGAGGGGCGGGCCCGGCGCGAGCAGCGAGGAGGGGGCGGTGCCACGGCGGGAGTTCCCTCCACCCCCTCTTCTCTCTCTTGCATCAGGAGGGGGCGGAGGGAAGTCCTAGGCCCCTCCCCTCGCTGCTCGCACGGGGCCGCCCCTCTTCCTTCACGGACTGAAGGAAGAGGGGTGGGCCCGGCGCGAGCAGCGAGGAGGGGGCGGCGGGACTTCCCTCTGCCCCCTCCTCTCTCGCATCAGGACTGGAGGGGGCAGAGGGAAGTCCTGGCCCCTTCCTTGCTGTTTGCGCCAGGCCCGGCCCTGCCCCTCTTCCTTCAGTGAAGGAAGAGGGGCAGGGCCGGCGCGAGCAGCAAGGAGGGGGCGCTTCCGCCCCCGGGCGCATACGCACTTTTCCCCCGAATTCTTTTGAATTTTTTAAAAAAATTTGGGGGGGTCTGGACCTGTTGTCCCCCATGGCAGCCACCCTAGGCTATGGCTTAGGGTGGCCTTATGGGTAATCCGGGCCTGTTCTGTGTGGGAAGTTTGACCCAATACTATCACTGGTGGGGTTCAGAATGCTCTTCGATTGCAGGTGAACTATAAATCCCAGTAACTACGACTCTCAAATGTCAGGGTCTATTTCTCCCCCAAACTCCCCCAGTGTTCATATTTGGGCATATGGAATATTCGTGCCAAGTTTGGTCCAGATTCATCATTGTTTGAGTCCACAGTACTCTCTGGATGTAGGTGAACTACAACTCCCAAACTGAAGGTCAATGCCCACCAAACCCTTCCAGTATTTTCTGTTGGTCATGGGAGTTCTTTGTGTCAAGTTTGGTTCAATTCCATCATTGGTGGAGTTCGAATGCTCTTTGATTGTAGGTGAACTATAAATCCCAGCAACTACAACTTCCAAATGTCAATGTCTATTTTCCCCAAACTCCACCAGTGTTCACATTTGGGCATATGGAATATTCGTGCCAAGTTTGGTCCAGATTCATCATTGTTTGAGTCCACAGTGCTCTCTGGATGTAGGTGAACTACAACTCCCAAACTCAAGGTCAATGCCCACCAAACCCTTCCAGTATTTTCTGTTGGTCATGGGAGTTCTTTGTGTCAAGTTTGGTTCAATTCCATCATTGGTGGAGTTCCGAATGCTCTTTGATTGTAGGTGAACTATAAATCCCAGCAACTACAACTTCCAAATGTCAATGTCTATTTTCCCCAAACTCCACCAGTGTTCACATTTGGGCATATGGAATATTCGTGCCAAGTTTGGTCCAGATTCATCATTGTTTGAGTCCACAGTGCTCTCTGGATGTAGGTGAACTACAACTCCCAAACTCAAGGTCAATGCCCACCAAACCCTTCCAGTATTTTCTGGTGGTCATGGGAGTTCTTTGTGTCAAGTTGGGTTCAATTCCATCATTGGTGGAGTTCAGAATGTTCTTTGATTGCAGGTGAACTGTAAATCCCAGCAACAAGACTGACCCAATTCTATCATTGGTGTGGTTCAGAATGCTCTTTGATTGTAGGTAAACTATAACATTGTTTTGGTTGCTACTTCATAATTGTAATTTTGGTACTGTTATGAATCGTAATGTAAATATTTAATATGCAGGATATATTTTCATTCACTGGACCAAGTTTGGCACAAATACCTGATACGTACACATTTGAATACTGGCGTAGTTGGGGGGGATTGATTTGTCATTTGGGAGTTGTAGTTGCTGGGATTTATAATTCACCTACAATCAAAGAGCATTAGAAGTCCACCCACAATGGAATTGAACCAATCTTGACACACAGAACTCCCATGAGCAACAGAAAATACTGGAAGGGTTTAGTGGGTATTGACCTTGAATTTTGGAGTTGTAGTTTGCATACATCCAGAGAGCACTGTGGACTCAAACAATGATGGATCTGGATCAAATTTGGCACCGATACCCAATATGCCCAAATGTGAACACTGGTGGAGTTTGGGGAAAATAGACCTTGACATTTGGGAGTTGTAGTTGCAGGGATTTATAGTTCGCCTACATTCAAAGGTCATTCTGAACCCCACCAAGGCTAGAGTTGGATGAAACTTCCCACACAGAATCCCCACCATTGCCATGGTACCATTTAGAGTTGTAGTCCAAAGTATCTGGACAGCAAAAGGCTGAGAAGCCTTGTACTCAGATATGGAACAGCCCAAGTCAAGATGAAAGCAATATTTAAGCCCGTTCCATATCGCTGCCATCTCCCCGTTGTGTGCAGATCAGATGGAACTTGACCTGAATAATAAGCGAGAGGGAATCCTGAGATGAATAGCAAGTAAATAGGAGCATCAATGTCTGTGCCTTGGCCAGTCAATGAAGGTTGCTGGCCCAAAGGTTATTAAATCCAACTGCAAATGAACAGAATTGGATTATCCTTCCTAAGAAATGGTGATAACGCGGTTCATGCTGCAACTAGAGAACGCAAAATATATGCTCATCTGATGGAAATATTATTACCATTTTGCAAGCATCTTTAGCACACTTGTGCATCCTTTTCAGAAAATATTGACTGGGTTCTTGCATTCTGTAATGCAAATTTAAATTCCTATCATCATCATGACTCCCATGCACCGGGACTGTGGCGCAGCTGGCTGGGTGTCAGCTGCATTAAAGATGACTACTGACCAAAAGGTCATGAGTTCGAAGCCAGCCCAGTTGGAGTGAGCTTCCGGCCAATTGTGTAGCTTGTTGTCGACCTTTGCAACCCGAAAGACAGTTGCATCTGTCAAGTAGGAAATTTAGGTACCACTTGCGGGGAGGCTAATTTAACAAAATTTACGAGGCCATAAAAAAATCTCCAGCAAAAGCATGCGAGGAATGCGGAAAGTACTTCATCAGTGTTGCAGATGGACGATGAAGCGACAGCTTCCCTGGTGGCCAGAAGTTGGAATGTTAAATAGCCTCTGACTGACTGTCTATATGTGTTGTGTGTCTATGGCAGTGTTTCTCAACCTTTTTTGAGCCGCAGCACATTTTTTACATTTACAAAATCCTGGGGCACACCACCAACCAAAATGACACAAAATGACACTCTAACACAGTAATACATATAGTTGATATGTTTTTAAATGTATTTATACACTCAGTGTGAAACCTGGGCCTGTTTCGATGAACACCACATAGATATCCTGGCAGGAATGGCAGAAAGACACAAACTTCCCATACAGAACTCCCATAATCAAGAGAAAATACTATAAGAGTTTGGTGGGCATTGACCTTGGGTTTTGGAGTTGTAGTTCACCTATATCCAGAAAGCACTGTGGGCTGAAACAATGTTGGATCAGGAGCAAACTTGGCATGAATACTCAATATGCCCAAATGTCAACACAGATGGAGTTTGGGGGAAATAGACCTTGACATTTGGGAGTTACAGTTTCTGGGATTTATAGTTAATACACAATCAAAGAGCATCCCGAACTCTTGCAACAATGGAATTGACCCAAACTTGGCATATTGAACTCTCATTAGCAACAGAAAGTACTGAAAGGGTTTGCTTGGGAATTGACCTTGAGTTTGGAAGTTGTAGTTCACCTACACCCAGAGAGCACTGTGGACTCAAACAATGTTATGTTTAGTTGTTTGTTTTCTATCCAGAATCACAATGTTGGAAGGAGGCTCGCCACTTTAAGGTCCCTAAAACAGGCATGGGTTTGTGGGAGTTGAAGTCCAAAACACCTGGAGGGCCCAAGTTTGCCCACACCGGTTCTATACTGACCATATAATGCAGTTTGGACTGCACCGAATGGCATTATATGGTCAATGTATAACCATATAATGCTATTCGGTGCAGTAAAAACTGCATTATAAGGTCAGTTTCTCAGTTTCTCACCAGCACCCTTGGGCAGAGGAAGCTAAACACTTTGTAGAACTACAACTTCCAGGATTCCACAGCATTGAGTCATGGCAGTTGAAGTGGTGTTAAACAGCTTCTCGTTCTACAGTGTAGATGCATCTATAGATATCCAAATGACACCAGTAAGTATGTAAATATAAGCCTCCTGCAATAACTTTAAGTGCCCTCTAGATGGCAGTCTTACAACACAGAAGGAGCTAGTAATCTAAGGCCAGTTATTGCACATTCTTGGTAGGTCAGCTCAGGCTGCATGTACACACACTACCATATAAAATCCAGATTATCTAATTTTGACTGGATTATATGGCAATGCAGACTCATATAATCAAGTTCAAAGCAGTGAAGGCACAGCCCCAGAAATCTAAAGTCACCAGATCCTGTCTTGACATTGGATGCTAAGCAGGGTTGTCCATGGTTAGTACTTGGATGGGAGACTGCCAATGAATACGAGATACCGCGTATCTATTTGAGAAAATGAACTGGAGGAAACCATCTTTGAAAATCCAAATTAAACTCTATGGAATTAATGGGGTTACTATAAGTCAACAGGCAACTGGGGTGCACACGAACACACGCAGGTCAATACAACAGACTGCTTTGAATACTAAGATACACACTAGGCATGGTTTAGAACCCAAAAATAGCAAATTGAAAATCTAATGGGGGATTTTTTTTTTATTAGTAATAGGAAGACTTACAAAAATTTCAAAAATTTCTAAAATGTAACTTAATTACTAACGAAATCGTTAGTAGTTCGTATGCCAGAGCATGCGCATTCCAGATGAGTTTTGGCCTACAACTCCCAGAAATCCTAACAGCTGGTAAATTGGCTGGGATTTCTGGGAGTTGTAAATAAAACTTGAATAAATCACACTGAATTCTAGATGGGACTCTCCAAATAGGAAGGAGGGAGGGGAAGGAGGGAGGGGAGGGGTATTCTATTCTTGGAAGCAGCAAAAGAAAAGGAGGAGGAGCCCCCCCCCTCGCTCCTCGCTGCCTCTCTCTCACCCCGATCCCGAGGGAGCGAGGGCCCAAGTTTGCCCAGGCTGGTCATATACCTACATTCTATGCACATGCAATAATACAGCAGTAATAACAATGGGTATAAGAAGAGGTAAAATTCAAAAGTATTCTGACTGGTCTCTCCTCATGCGGTGCAAACGGGCTCTTCTCTTAGCCGGGGGAAAAGCCAGCGTTTTCTGCTTGGGTGCACACACATACATATTCTTTGGGGGATTTGCTGCAGAATCTTCTCTATGAGCCCGGATTCTGCAGCAAATCCCCCCAAGAATATGTATGTGTGTGCACCCAGGCAGCAACGCTGGCTTTTCCGGGCTAATAAGAGAAGAGCCCGTTTGCACCGCATGAGGAGAGACCAGTCAGAATACTGGTTTGAATTTTACCTCTTGTTATTGTTATTACTGCTGTATTATTGCATGTGCATGGAATGTAGGTATGACCAGTTGGACTACTTATAATATTAGGCACTTACAGTAGCATTCATTCTATTATACATTAGGTTGGTTTCTCACCCCAATACCCTTTGATGCTTTAGATCCTGGCAGGGAGGAGGGAAGCCCGGAAAAATGTAAACAGAGAGGTTTACTCAGTAAATCCACAAAGGAGGGCACTTCATCCAAAGTGCCCTCCTTTGCAGATTTACTTCTGAGTAATCCTCTGTTTACATTTTTCCGGGCTTCCAGCCGAAAGAAGGAGCGAGTTTGGGGGCTTGCCTTGCCATAATACTTATTGGCAAGGGAGGCGGGAGGGTGGTGAGAGAGAAGGAGGGTGCCCCCCCCGAACGCCCTAATAACGACACATAATAAAATCCTGGCCCCGAAGTTCGAAAAAGGAAGTCCACTTCCTGGTTGGTGTTCCAGGTGTGGAAATACTCAAAAGTAGCATTTCTTACGAATTTCTTACGAAACGAATCATTTTCATAACTTTTTTCTCATGCCTAATACACACAACCCCTAATGCTTAACATCTTGCTATAATTCAGTCTGTCACTATCCTGGTGCTTTGTAAGGAATGGTCAATGTTTGGAAAAGCTCCCTTTTGGACTACAACTTCCAGAATCCTCTATTGGCAAGGCTCAATGAGAAATTCGCAATGTTATAGTCATAAAAAGTAGGTTTTCCAAGGTCTGTCCTCAAATTTGCTTTCGGATTATCTGATTGTATAATCCAGATTATATGGCAGTATAGATCCAGCAAATCTCTTTTAGACTCAGAGGAAGGCAATAATAACTGTTTCAATTCCTCTTTGGTGATTTCCCCCCTTTTCCCATTTCTTTTCAATCTCAGCCCAGTCGAAAGTTCCTTAGATATCCATTCTGCTGTTATAATAAGAGACAAAGCAACAATTGGGTTGCTGTGAGTTTTCTGGGCTGTATGGCCATGTTCCAGAACAGGGGTGGGCAACCTACGGCCCATGTTCTGGATGTGGCCCGGCAGCCGATTCTGTCCGGCCCGGGGAGAAGAGTGTCGGGGGCGGGACCAAGAGTAAGGGGTGCTGCCGCCGCCATCTCATTGCGGGCTCTGTGGGGCCTGTGTCGGCAGACAGGCCGGAGGAGGGGCGGCTTTGGAGTGCCTGCCATCCTTGGAGGAGATCCTGGCCTGCAGCGGGAGCATTCGGCGACCTACAGTGGCTGATCGCCCTGGCGACCCGGAAGACTTGATCGTCTTCCGGGTCGCCAAGGCGATCAGCCGCCTCAGATCGCCGACTGCTCCCCCTGCTGGCCCGGATCGCGTCCAGGGATGGCAGGCACTTCATAGCAGGGCGATCAGCTGGAGAACAGCTGGGGGCGAGAGCGGGTGGAGGCCTGCAGCCTCCGATCACCTGCTGCTCTGCTCTCCTCTGCTGCGGCGGCGGCTGGGTCCGGTTTGCCATCCGCTGGGCTGGGTCCATTGGGCCATTCCATCTTGGTTTGCACCTTGTCGTCTTGAATTTAATTTAATTTAAGTGGTTTTTATTATTATTTTATAATAATTTTATAAAAATAATAATAATATGTTATATTATATTAAAATTTCAATATATTATAATTTCAATATATTATAGTGTCTATATATATTATAATATAATAATTATGATATTAATACTAATAATATATGAATATTTCTTGATATATTAATATGTTAATATTAATGATGTGTAATATATAGTAAATATAGTAAATAAATAGATAAATTATGTAGATTAGAATGTAGTTCGGTCTTTAGCTGTGGCCCTCCATAATATTTTTTGGCTCTCGTGTGTCCCCTTGGAAAAAAATATTGCCCACCCCTGTTCCAGAAGCATTCTCTCTTACCTAGACCTCACAACCCCTGAGGATGCCTGCCAGGCAGGAAGCAGCCAGGCTTTGAAGCTGCAAGCTACTCAATGCTAATCAAGGTGGCCAATTGCAACATTCAAACTTGCCTCCAGCGGAAAAAGGTTTTTTCTCCCACCCTGGACATTCCATGGATATATACACCTCACTTGCCTAGTTTCCCACAGACCTCACAACCTCTGGGGATGCCTGCCATAGATGTGGATGAAACGACAGGAGAGAATGCCTCTGGAACATGGCCAGACAGCCCGGAAAACTCACAGCAACCCAGTGATTCCAGCCGTGAAAGCCTTCAACAAAAGCAATAATTAAAATTCCTGTTTTTCCCATGCCAACCATGGTTTAAGGATAACATCACCCATGTTTTCATCCCCAGCACATGGGACCTTTCTATGCATTTTAGAGGAAATGGCCTGGAATCATGTGGTCCCTTGCCCTTGCACTCCAGTAACCTTTATCATGGTGCACATGATACACAACCCTCAGGCTGTTCTGGTCAAGTTGTGCAACGTGGTTGAAGCAAAATAGGTCACACCAGCTTCACCAGCGTTGCTTTTCATTCCTTGTATATACATCATATTTCCTTATCACCCCTACAATTTACCCCAATGAGCCCCACATACTGGTTCTCAGATGTGTTGTTTTGCTTAAATACAGAACTGTTTTATATGTTATTTTTGGATCTTGGCCACACATAAAATGTGTTGCTCTGATGCGAGATTCCCAATACATTGTCCGTTTGATATATGGACCCAGGTAGACGTCTCTCATCTTCTGATCCAATTTACAATCAAATAATATGTGCTATATCCTCATATGCATATATGAAATCCTGGGGCATAGCGAGCATATTGAACACGAAGCTTTCAGTGGAAGCATAGCATTGCGTCATTCTGGAGGAACTAGAAATATGTTTAAATATGTGAAAGGCTGTCATAAGGAAGCAGGCTTGTTTTCGGCCACCCTGGAGACTAGGACTCAATGGAGCCATGGATTCCTATTAGGGCTATTTGATCCGGGGGAAAAATGGTTCAAAACTCATTCCGGATGTATTTATTATTTATTTATTTACTTTATTTCTATTCCGCCCTTCTCACCCCGCAGGGGACTCAGGGCGGATTACAATGTACACATTACATTTAGACACACAAACACACAAGACAGACAGAGGCAATTTAACATCTGCCCACCAGGGGGAGCTGTCGCACACCTTTGTTCCTCAGCGTGTTTCCTGGAGATCTTTTTATGGCCTCGTAAATCAGTTAAATTAAGCCTCCCCACTAAGTGGTACCTAAATTTCCTACTTGACAGATGCAACTGTCTTTCGGGTTGCAAAGGTCAACAACAGGCTACACAATAGGTCAAGAGCCCACCTCGACCCGGGCAGGCCTCAAACTCATGACCTGGTCAGTAGAGATCTTATGCAGCTGACACTACATTTCCAGTGTAGGGGGCACTGGCACTTCGAATCTGAGTGACTTCTGAAATGTTCCGGAAAAATTTCGGCATTTCCCGAATTAATTCCGAAATTTCAGAATGGCTTCTTTAATGGTGGACACACATGTTTAACCCAGTTTGGATGGGGATGTCTTCCTTCTGCGTCAGACCTGGGGCGAAAGCCTTGTTTAACCCACTTTGGATGCGGCTGTTGCCCCAGTTCTGGGTTAAACACCCAGTTTGGAGGTGGAAGGACTCCCTCCGCATCAGAACTGGGGCGACAGCTGCATCTAAAGTGGGTTAAACATGGCTGTCACCCCAGTTCTGACCCGGAAGGAAGACATCCGCATCCAAACTGGGTTAAACATCCAATGAGGGGAAAGCACCTCGGGAGGGGCAGGAATCTAATGCCGATTCCTTTCCGAAAATGGCGGCGGTGGCCTCGAAATGGCAAATTCACTTCCAGGTTGCTTACATCACCTCGAAACCGCTTCAAATGTGAATTTAATCCGAATTCATTCCGATTTTACGAGCATTTCGACGAACCTGCCGAGGCCTAGTTCCTATCATAGGAAAGAAGATCCCACCTGAACATTAGAGAGTTGGACATACTTACCGGTATGTGCTTGTTATAGAGACTGGAGTTCTTTACCATCCATACAATGATCCAAATCCTTTCAACTTGACTTTTCTCTCCCGATTGCCCTATAGATACCTATTGTGACATATCCAACTATAGAAGAACACCCCTGGAAAAATGCCAATTTTGTATCTTTCACTTAAAAGGTGATTTTTGGGGGGAGACGTTGAAAGGTGCCAGGCTTTTGCCTTCCAAGGCACAATTCGAGTCTATATACCAGAGTCAGTCTGAGGCTCTTATCTCATCACAACTGGAAACCTCATTCCACCCAGACGAGATTTTCAAGGTTTTTTCGTCAGACATCAGCGGCGCAAATCTTTCCTCGAATGTATCTTTCTCAGCCTCCGGGGTCAAGAAGTGGCTTCGGAAAAATAAATAGGGGTTAGTGGGGAATCTTCACAAGCTGAGCCTTGAGCTTGGTACAAAACTGGTGCTGCCCACGGCTAAATAATATGCAGGTATTCCACTGGAAAGTCCCATTTTTCCCCAGACTCCAAATGTAGGCTTTTTCTGTGCCCCTCTGATTCTCTATAGAAGGGGTGGGAAACATCACAAATAAGCCATATTTTGGGGGATGCAGACTATTATTCACACACACACACACCCCACACAGATTGGTAGGCAGGGAGAAAGGAAAGGAGAGAAGAAGAAAATAGGAAAAGAGAGAAAAGGGAAAGGAAAAGCAAGGAAAGGACAGGGGGAAAGGAGAGTAGAGGAGAGAAAAGGAAAGGAGAAAAAAGAGAGGAGAGGAGAGGCAGGAAGAGAGTGGAGAGAGAAGAAAAAGCAAAGAAATTAAAGGAGAGAAGAGGGGAGGGCGAGAAGGGAAAAAAGGAGAAGAGAAGAGGGGAAGGAAAAGAAAAGAGAGGAGAGATGAGGGGAGGAAAGGGGAGGAAAGGCAAGGAGAGGAGAAGAGAGGGGATGGGAGGAAAGGAGAGAAGGAGAGAAATGGTAAAGAAAGGAACAGAGTAGAGAGAGAGAAAGGCACATGAGATTAGAGGGGAGAAAAGGAAAAGAGAAGGGAAGGGAAGGAAGGAAGAGAAAAAATCAGAGAAGAGAAGGAAGGAAAAGAAAAGGACAGAGAAGAGAGGAAGGGAAGAGAGAGGAAGGGAGGAAAAGAAAAGGGAAGAGAAGAGAGGGAAGGAAAATAAAAGAATGGAGAAGAGAGGAAAAGAAAGGAAGAGAGGAGATGGGAGGGGATAAAAAGAAAAGAAAGGAGTAGAGAAGAGAGGAAAAGAAAAGAGAAGAAAGGAAAGGAAAAGGAGAGGGGAGAAAAGGAAAAGAAAGGAGAAGGGAATAGAGGAAAGGAAGGAAGGAAAAGAAAAGAGTGGAGAGAGAAAGTAAGGAGAAGATAGGAAAGGAAGAGAAAGGAGAGGAGAGGAAAGGGGGTGGAGAGTGAAGGAAAGGCAAATAATTGAGAGGACAGGGGAGAAAATAAAAGGGAGAAAAAATAGAGAGGGGAAAGAAAGGAGAGAGGGGAGAGGAGGAAAGGAGAAGAGAAGCAAAGAAAGGACAAGAAAGGGAGGAGAAGGAGAAAAGGAAGGAAGGAAGGAAGGAAGGAAGGAAGGAGAGGTGTAAGAAAAAGGACAATAGGAGAAAGGGAGTTGACAGCATTTACTTCTTTCTCTCATGTATATTTTCTATACATGAGAGAAGACGATCGAATCAGTGTGACCTCTGTATCTACAGGCATCCCCTTCCTGGACTTCACATCTTTCCTGGCAGAATGGCTGCCTGAGGGTGTCTATATTCCATGACTCAGAATTTACTTCAGTTCTTATTTATGCCCCAATATTTCACAATGATGACCAAGGGACATCAGAATGTGGCCAAGATGGCGGCTCCTCCAGGTTGAGAGTGGTGCTGTTCAACGCCAGATCAGTTAATGGTAAAACATCAATTATTCAGGATTTAATCCTTGAGGAACATGCTGACCTGGCGTGTATAATGGAGACCTGGTTGGACGAGACTGGGGGTGGGGGGGGGGCCTTAATCTCTCCCAGCTTTGTCCACCAGGCTACTCTATACAGCAGCAGTTGAGACATGGAGGGCGGGGAGGTGGTGTCGCACTTGTCTATAAGGATTCCATCCCCCTGACCAGGTGACCCATTCCGCAGTCAACCTTTTTTGAATGTGTTGGCCTGAGGGTCGGTGACCGGGACAGGATAGAGATTTTGTTAGTGTACCGACCACCCACTGCACTACAGTCTCCCTACTTGAGCTAGCAGGGGTGGTCTCGGGCCTGGCGTTGGAGTCTCAACGGCTCATTGTTCAATGTTCATGTCAAGACCACTCTGTCAGGTGTGGCTCAGGACTTCATGGCCATCATGGCAACTATGGGCCTGTAAACAAAAGTGGAACAGAGGGGAGGGTTGGCCTCCGGGGGATCCCCCTTACTTTGTGGGGTCCCCCAGGGGGCCATCCCTCCCCCTTGCTATTTAACATCTACATGTGACCGCTCGCTCAACTGGTACGTAGCTTTGGGCTTGAGTGTCATCAGTACGCTGATGACACCCAGCTCATTCTGAGGATGGAGGGCCGGCTGGACTCCATACCCAATAATTTCCATCTGTGCCTTGAAGCAGTTACTGGATGGCTGCGAGCCAGCAGGTTGAAGGGGAATCCGGCGAAGACGGAGATCCTTTGGCTAGGTTGTCCAGGCGATAGGAAAATTCAATTACCGACCCTGGATGGCAAGGCATTATGCCCATCATCATCAGTAAAAAGCCTCAGTGTCCATTTGGACCCTCTGCTGTCAATGGAGACCCAAATTTCCACTGTCAGCAGAATCGAGTTCTTCCACCTGCGACAGGTGAAGCGTTTGGCCACCTATCTGTCCCGGAACGACCTGGCCACGGTACTCCAAGCCACAGTAATCTCAAGACTTGACTACTGTAACGCTCTTTACATTGGCCTACTCTTGACCGCGATCTGGAAACTTAAGCTAGTGCAGAATGTTGCAGCTCGGCTGCTCACGAAGGAGCCCGTGACCTGCCGTATAACACCCATCCTGCAAGATCCGCACTGGCTGCTAATTGAATTCTGGATCACTTTCCAGGTGTTAGTTCTTACTTTCAAGGCCTTATATGGTCTGGGGCCAGTGTACCTGCGGGATCGCCTGATTCCATATAACCCTCCGAGATCACTACACTCAGAAGACATGAATCTTCTGAACATTCTTTAGGTAAAATCCTTCCACTTGACATCTACCAGGCGAAGAGCCTTTTCTATCATCGCTCCAACACTGTGGAATGCCCTGCTACCAGAGACACGAGCTCTATGAAATTTGTACAGCTTTCGGAGAGCGTGTAAGACACACTTATTTAGGCAGGCTTTTGAAGGCTTATGATCTTTATCTGCGTTTTACTTTGTTTTTACTGTGTTTTTACTGTTTTATTATGTTGCTATCTTCTATGTATTTGCATATTGCTGTAAACCGCCCCGAGCCTCTGGGAGTGGCGGTGTACAAATCTAATAAATAAATAAATAAATAATCTAAACAACAAACTGAAGGGGCTAGACGCTGCAAACAGTCTGCAGCACTGAGTAAATGCATTATAATAAAGCAAATATTCTCAAATAATGAAGGACATCCAGTAATATCTAATTGTGTCTTAATTATTATATAATTATCATTTGTAATAATAAAGTGTTAAAGCACTCCATATATCTATAAATGAAATAAGAGTTAATCCACTCAATATATAACTCTATGTTCAATATCAAAATTCAACTCTTACTTGCAGGTAAGTATAGTGCAAAGTATTACATCAGTGTTTCCCAACCAGTGTGCCGGGGCACACTAGTGTGCCGTGAGCGATCATCAGGTGTGCCGTGGGAAATTGGAACCTCCAGGAAGGGGGGGGGGGGAGTCTAGTGTGTTGAAGTATAAAAACCCTAAGAAACCTACCTCGATAAAGGCACAAAATTACAAACACCCCACCCGTTGTCTACTTGGTCTCTCTTGCCTCCTGGGGGTTCTGTGTGGGAAGTTTGGCCCAGTTCTATCATTGGTGGGGTTCAGAATGCTCTTTGATTGTAGGGGAACTATAAATCCCAGGAACTGTAACTCCCAAATGTCAAGGTCTATTTCTCTTGAACTCCATCTGCGTTCATATTTGGGCATATTGAGTATTTATGCCAAGTTTGGTCCTGATCCCACATTGTTTGAATCCACAGTGCTCTCTGGACATAGGTGAACTACAACTCCAAAACCCAAGGTCAATGACCACCAAACTCTTATAGTATTTTCTCTTGGTTATGGGAGTTCTGTGTGGGTAGTTTGTGTCTTTCTGCCATTCCTGCCAGGATATCTATGTTGAGTTCATTGAAACAGGCCAAGGTTTCACACTGAGTGTATAAATACATTTTTAAAACATATTGACTATATGTATTACTGTGTTAGAGTGTCATTTTGTGTCATTTTGGTTGGTGGTGTGCCCCAGGATTTTGCAAATGTAAAAAGTGTGCCGCGGCTCAAAAAAGGTTGGGAAACACTGTATTACATAATTATGAAATTTATATCCAATAGTTATGTTAACAGCATATCAAGATTAAGTGGAGATGCCAAGAAATTCTAATATAGGAGGGAAAGTTCCCATCGATAGTTACTCACAGAAGAATTGTCCCAAAGCGCTTGATATAAATAAGTCCCAGAGTTCACTAATGGCGCAAAACCAAGCCGTTTTTCAAATAATCAAAACAATACTGGTTGCGGAGGTAAGCAATGTTCATCCACATGTACGAAGAGTATCCGAATGGCAATTATTTGTGAACCTCTGTCAGGCGCTAATTGGTCAATGAGGTGAGCAAATGCTGGCGCGGAGCCGTTTCGCCCAGGAACAACGAAGGGGCTTCTTCAGGATTCATATGCAGGCGTTCCATACATAAAACTTTGATAGCGAGGTAACAATCCTTATGATTATGCAAGACCTAAGATTATGCAAGACCTTCATTATATGTGAATGCATAATCTTCATTGCTCCGCTCCAGGAGACTTATGGATCCAAATGGATTCCTGACGGCTCTTGGGGATTTTCTCACCTCCTCGGTAAGTGACCCTGTCGAGGCTCTGGTCCCTCTCTGGGACAGGGAGAGGACCAAGGCTATAGACACGATCGCTCCAGAACGCCCCCTCTCGAGTAACCGAGCTAAACCAGCTCCTTGGTTCACTGAGGAGCTGGCAGCAATGAAGCGAAAGAAGAGGTGGCTAGAGAGCGTGTGGCGACGGAAACATAACAGGTCAAACAAAGCCAAGATGGGTAAAACAATCAATGATGAATATTATCTTAACTTCTTTGGTCGATTTAATGAGGATTTCGGGGGGAAAACCCGACCGCATTTGGCCAAGAAAAAAGTTATTTTGCACCAGGACAATGCAAGGGTACACACATGCGCAGTTGCCATGGCAACAATCCATGAATTGGGATACAAATTGCTCCTTCATCCGCCCTATTCTCCGGATTTAGCCCCGAGGGACAATTTCTTGTTTCCAAAGCTAAAGAAATGGCTTGGCGGAAAGAGATTTGACTCCAACGATGAAATCATCTCACAAACAAATACCTATTTTGATGACCTCGACAAAATCTTATTTTTTGGAAGGGATAAAAAAAATTGGAGAAACGTTGGACAAAGTGTATAGAGCTCAAAGGAGATTACGTTGAAAAATAAAATGATTTTTTAAATCCGAAAACCTGTGTTTCATTCAAAAAGTCACGGACTTATTGACCCGCCCTCGTATAGGTTTAGAGGGTTAGACTAGATGGCCTTTGAGGTCGCTTCCAAGTCTAAGAATATTTGATTCTATAGTGCAGTAGAAAGTTGGGTCTATTTCAAGGGTGCTTAAGTTGGGTGTTCCTGTATGGTTTTAGAGGGTTGGACTAGGTGGCCTTTAAAGTCCCTTCTAACTTTTCAGATGCTATACTTCTTTAGTCCAATGCATCTGGAAAGAAGTCTAGCTGGATTACATACTAATCAGTTCCAATTGTTGCAGAGGTTTCTTTCTCAACTTTGCCTGGACTTCCGCACCCCAAAAGCACCAACTCCCCTATGGTCCTTGTCCCACAGAATAATGTCACTCACCTATATCTGGCTTGGGTTCACCGCCTTCCCTTCCCTGAGGAACCTGCAATTTCCTGGACTAGAATGCAGCCCCACGCGGCTGATCTGATTGCTTCTGCTCGCGGCGTCTTCCGCTTGAAAACGTTGTCGAGTTTTGTGGGGCGGCTGCTGCCCTCCAGCAAAACCCTGCCAACAACTGCACCGCACTTTTATCCGAAATTGACACATCCATTGCCTCCTTCTCCTTTGTCAGTTGCATTATGAAGTGTCCCAAAGGGGAAACGGGGAGGTGGGGGGCAGGAAAGGAAATGGCAAGTTTATTCAGCGGCTGCCACTCCCTCCGGTCACGGCTGCGAGAGAAATTACACAATCATTTCTGTGGCAATTAATCTCCCAATTCATTGACGCTTTTATGAAAGATGAACGGACTTGGCCGTCTGGGCATTTGTTATCGTTGTTCGCAATGGCCTGGCTAACTGGCACCTTGGGAGGAATTCACTCCAATGCTGCTTTTTGCCTTCTTTGCTTTCCAGTGCTTTGTAATTTGCGGTGACCTGAAGGCAACCCAATCATAGAGTCTTATGGGGCTGAGAAAGTGTGACTCATTCCAAGTCACCCAATGGGTTTCCATGGTCAAGTGGGAAATTGAACCCAGAGTTGGACCATTGTCCAATGCTCAAACCACAATGGATAATGGGGTGTTGTGTGCTTTACAAGCTGTATGACCATGTTTCAGAAGCATTCTCTCCTGACATTTTGCCTGCATCTATGGCAGGCATCCTCAGAGGTTTATTTATTTAAAACTTTTATACCCCGGCCTTCTCACCTCCGAAGAGGGACTCAGACCTGCAAACAGCAATGCTAACATTTAAAAGCTAAAAGCATCATAAATTTACAATAAAATTTACAATACAATACAATACAATACATTTAAAAAGCCTTTCGCCAAAGTAAAATCAAGTCCAACTTAATCCATATATTCAGTCCGTATCAAGTGGTTAGCGACTTTAGTCGCTTCGCGATCTCCTCCTTCATTCTGCGAAGGCCTCATTGCACAGCCACGTTTTCACCCACTTCCTAGAAGTCAGGAGGGAGGGGGCGGATCTAATTTCATTTGGGAGGGAATTTCACAGCCGGGGGGCCACCACAGAAAAGGCCCTGTCCCTTGTCCCCACCAGACGCGCCTGTGAAGGTGGTGGGACCGAGAGCAGGGCCTCTCCAGTCGATCTTAGCACTCTTGACGGTTCATAGGGGAGAATAGGTTCGCACAGGTAAACTGGGCCGGAACCATATAGGGTTTTGTAGGTCAACACCAGCACTTTGAATTGAGCTCGGAAGCTAATTGGCAGCCAGTGGAGCTGGGGCAACAGGGGAGTTGTGCGCTCCCTGTACCCCGCTCCCGTTAGTAGTCTGGCTGCTGCACGCTGGACTAATTGCAGCTTCCGGGCAGTCTTCATAGGCAACCCCACGTAGAGAGCGTTGCAGTAGTCTATACGGGATGTAACCAGAGCGTGGGCCACCGTGGCCAAGTCAGACTTCCCAAGATATGGGCGCAGCTGGCGCACAAGCGTGAGCTATGCAAAAGCTCCCCTGGACACCGCCGAGACCTGGGATTCCAGGCTCAACAATGAGTTCAGGGGGAGTGTAACCCCGTCAAGCACAGGCTGTAACCCTATACCCTGTTCGGCCTTTCGACTGACCAGGAGGACCTCTGTCTTGTCTGGATTTAGTTTCAATCTGTTAGCCCCCATCCAGTCCGTTACAGCGGCCAAGCACTGGTTTAGGACTTGAACAGCCTCCTTAGTTGCAAGTGGGAAGGAGTGACAAAGTTGGACATCATCTGCGTACAGATGACACCGCACCCCGAAACTCCGGATGATCTCCTCATAACCTCAGACCTCACAACCTCTGAAAATGCTTGCCATAGATGCAGGTGAAACATCAGGAGAGAATGCCTCTGGAATATGGCCATACAGCCTGGAAAACACGCAACAACCCAGTGATTCCAGCCATGAAAGCCTTTGACAATACACAATGGATAATATCGATAATAGCAACCACTATACATTTCTTGGCCCTCATTCAAATAATTTTGGCCATTATGAGATGGCCATAGTCCAATGCTCAAACTGCTATTATTCTTTGTGTGTGTGTGTGTGTTTTTACAAAACTGTGATTTAGACTTTTTTTATTATGCAAGCTGGCTTTAAAGCATCTGAAGCAGCAATACAAAGAAACAGCAACATCATTGGTTTGCTGTGAATTTTTTTAAATGTTTTTTATTGAACATTTTCAGTTTTTCACACACAAATAATGGGGTAGGGGAGGGAAGCGGAAGGGTGGGGTGGGGTGTCGGGAATTGGAAGGGAGGTGCAACGACATAACAGTGACAATGGTGACTTCCCATGAGTGAGGTGAGATTTTGGTTAAATGACTAAAATTTGATATAGTCTCTGAAGAAGCTTCCGATGATTCCATAAAGTTCATTATGTTCATTATTACAGTTCTAAGTATCTGTCTTATATTGCATTTAGATCTATGGAGAATTTGGGGTATTGTTTCTGTAGGTATATTTTAAGGCTTGTCCAATCTGTATTTTTCTTCCTGTCCATCAATTTTTGGCTCAGAGAGTCCATCTGGATCATGTCCAGCACTTTTGTTGTCCATTCCTCCATGTCCGGAATGGTGTTCCTTTTCCAGTGCCGGGCTAAGACAATCCTGCTGCAGGTACTCATTATAAAGAACATTCTTTCTTGATTTTTATTGAGGTTGGGATTTGAGAGTCCCAATAGATAATTTTGCGGCTCCATACGGAAGTTCACCTGCAGTATCTTTTGCATTTCTTTATGGACGGTTTTCCAGTATTTCACCACTTTTCCGCATTTCCACCATTGGTGTATGTAGGTCCCTAGTTCCTTTTCACATTTCCAACATACATTGGATGTTCCCTTACTGTACTTAGCCAACTTGGCTGGGTAGAGATGCCACCTGTATTGCATCTTTACCCAGTTTTCTATAATTTCTGTTGATGGTGTAAATTTTAATTTCTCTAGCCAAATTTCCTCCCACTGGTGTAAGAGTATCGAGTGTCCCAAGTCCTGTGCCCATTTGACGTGACAGTTCTTGATTTGCTCATCTTCCGTCTCCCATCTCAGTAGTTGTTTATAGAAGAAACTGATGTTATTTTTTTGCTTTCTTCTGGTTGGTTCCCAACTGGGTCCTTCTAGGAAACCTACCTTTTTATCTTCTTTATATCTTAACCTAATTTGGTGATATTGAAACCATGAGAGGTTGTGTCCCTCTAGTTTCATTTCCTCTCTTGTTTTTATTTCCCAGTTTTTCCCCTTTTTTATGAGGATTTGTTTGTATGTTAATCAATTTTCCTCTGGCAATTCCCTTTTGTGAAACGCTTCGCCCGGAGATATCCATAGGGGGGTCAGTCCAAAAAAATACTGTTTGTACTTTTCCCACGTCTTAATAAGGGCAGTTCTTAGGAAGTGATTACCAAAGTTTCTTTCCACCTTCCTCCGGTCGTACCACAAGTACGCATGTACGGTTTGCTGTGAATTTTTCGGGCGGTCTGGTCATGTTCCAGAAGCATTCTCTCCTGACATTTCGCTCACATCTATGGCAGGCATCCTTAAAGGTTGTGAGGGCTGTTGGAAACTGAGCAAATTGGGTTTATATAGCTGTGGCATGTCCAGAGTAGAGGAAAAAAACTCTTCTCTGCCTGGGGCAAGTGTGAATGTTGCAGTTGGCTACATTCCACAGATATATAAACCTCACTTGCCTAGTTTCCAACAGACCTGTACCAATTTTAGAGTTTTTTAATAAAAAAAAATACTGGTAGCCAGATCTTGTATTTAAAAACTCAAAAAATACTTCTGTATTAGTTATAAATTGTTTTTACTGTGTTTTAAATTGCTATTTTATGATTGTGTGTGTATGTATTGTGAACCACCATGAGCCATTGGAAATGGTGGTATATAAATTTGAAATAATAAATAAATAAATAAAAAACAAAAAAACAGGATAGTAAAGTAAGAACAATACTCAGAAAGCAGGGAAAATCCAGACAGGAAACAATCAGGGCCAGCTAATACCTCCCAACAAAGGATCCCCCAGGCAGGAAGCAGCCAGGCTTTGAAGCTGCAAGGTCATTCAATACTAATCAAGTTGTCCAGTTGCAACATTTACACCTACCTCCAACAGACAAGAGTTCTTTCTCCCACCCTGGACTTTCCACAGATATATATACCCCAGTTGCCTCATTTCCAACAGACCTCACAACCTCTGAGGATGCCTGCCATAGATGTGGATGAAACATCGGGAGAGAATGCTTCTGCAATATGGCCATGCAGCTATAGAATACATACAAGAATACATTTCCCTGTACTTCGCAGAAATGTGTAATAGTGCTGAAGTGGGCAGTGCCTTATACCAGTGTTTCTCAAGTAGAGACCTCCTCTTGCCTCCTGGGGGTTCTGTGTGGGAAGTTCTATCATTGGTGGGGTTCAGAATGCTCTTTGATTGTAGGGGAACTATAAATCCCAGCAACTACAACTCCCAAATGTCAAGGTCTATTTCCCCTGAACTCATATTTGGGCATATCGAGTATTCATGCCAAGTTTGGTCCTGATCCAACATTGTTTGAGTCCACAGTGCTCTCTGGATATAGGTGAACTACAACTCCAAAACTCAAGGTCAATGCCCACCAAACTCCTATAGCATTTTCTCTTAGTTATGGGAATTCTGTGTGGGAAGTTTGTGTCTTTCTGCAATTCCTGCCAGGATATCTATGTTGTGTTCATCGAAACAGGCCCAGGTTTCACACTGAGTGTATAAATATATTTTAAACACCTATTAACTATATGTATTACTGTGTTAGAGTGTCACTTTGTGTCATTTTGGTTGGTGGTGTGCCCCAGGATTTTGCAAACGTAAAAAGTGTGCCGCGGCTCAAAAAAGGTTGGGAAAAGGTTGCCTTATACAAGGGGGAAAGGAGACTATCTTACCATCTGAAATCCAAATGTAATTCTTATTCTGCTTTTGTGCTGCTCTGCGTGGTGTTATTGTTCCGCTGTTGCTTTTTTTGAGGTCAAACAAATATGGTCAGCTTGGATGGGAGACCACCAACAATTACCAGGGATTGCATTTCAAAGGAAGCGAATGGTTAACCACCTTTGAGTATTCCTTGCCTTAAAAAAATACCCTTTGAACATGGTGGGGTCACCATAAGTTGACTTGAAAGCATCCCTTTGGGCACATTGTTGGGGTGAGGAAGATAGGAGCAACGTTTGGTGCCTCTCCAAATTTACGTCCTTTCCCCAAAATTATGGCTTGTTTCATCCATAGCCCAAAACCTCATGTCTGGTCTCACATCCTTTTGCAGAATGCCAATTCTCACCCTTCGGGGAAGGCGCGCTTGTCTGTTTCTTGAGACTATTTTGAGACTGGTGCCTAATGAGAAGACGGCTTTTCCCAAGAATTGGCTTTTGTGATTCAGTGCTTTTATTTCCTTTGATATGTCAAGAAAAGAAGAAAAAAATGCCCTTTGCAAGGGAAGCCAGGATAGTTTCTCCCTTGGCTCCTTTTCGCTTCATCTTGAACTTCAAAGGAGTGGGACAAAGCTGGGAAAAATGTATTTTGTTTAGATGAAAACTGTCAGGGATATTCCAGGGAATGCAGTACAAATTAGTTAACTTCCCATCACGGAAGTGAGTTATTCTAACCCAATGGTACTTCTGTCCTTTCCCCCCCTACTGATATCAATTGCGGTAAATACACAAAAAACATACAATGTGTTGCTATGCTGAATATAATGGAACACAATGAGGGAACATACAAATTATATGTGTGTGTGTTTGTTTGGTTCAATTCCATTGTTGGTGGAGTTCAGAATACTCTTTGATTGTTGGTGAACTATAATTCCCAACCCTAACCAAACCTATGACCTGAGGACCCAGCTGCCACCGTCCCAGCTTGCTAGGCCCTGGCAAATGAACCTTTGGTTTAAAGCAGTGGTTCCCAAACTTTTCTGGCCTACCGCCCCCTTTCCAGAAAAAAAATTACTCAGTGCCCCCTAGAAATTAACCCTATCCCATCGACACCGAGGTGGGAAAGGAGGCTGCAGGCTCTTGGGCCGAACCAATCACGCTGCTCGACGTGCCCTATAACCAGGGCCGGACTAAGGTAATTTAAAATGGTAAGCGAACATTATTTTGGCGCCCCCTCGCTCTCCGGCCTCGTGGAGCGTGCGCATGCACGCCGGGCGTGCATGCGCTGGGCCAGTTTGTTCTGCGCGTGCGCCATTGCTGCGGAGGGACTCCAGATGGACCGAGATACCAATCGCCCTAAGTGAGGCTGAAAAGGAGGAACTTTTTGCAGCCGGAACGGAGCCAAAGCATTTTGGGCAATTGGCATCTCAGTCCAGCTGGAGTCCCTTTGCAGCAATGGCACATGCGTGGAACCTGGCGGCCAGATGCGCCCCTGACTACGTGGCGCCCTAAGCGGGTGCTTACTTTGCTTAATGGTAAATCCGCCCCTGCCTATAACAAGTGACCCAAATCGAAGGAGCCCGACTCTGCCTCCTCCTCCTCTGCCTGCCATAACCCTTTCACTAAATCACTATTTATTTATTTATTTACTTCATTTATATTCCGCTCTTCTCACCCCGAAGGGTACTCAGAGCGGATTACAGTACATATACTTGCAGACAATCCCTGCAGTTCAACATATACATATATTGACGAACAAAGACGAACAAAGAGGCAATTTTCTGGCAAACTTCTGACAAACTTCTGGCCACCAGGGGGAGCTGACGCACTCCTCATCTCTCTCAGCATTTTCCAGCTTCCCTTGTTCCTCCACATTCCTCAGCGATTCCTGGAGTTCTTTATGGCCTCATAAATCAGTCAAAATTCACCTCCCCACTTAATGTGCTATCTTTATCTCCTACTTGACAAATGAACTATGCTTTAATTATGTTCAATTTGTAACAAGCAAGGAGGGGCGGAGCCGCTCGTGCTTCCATCGGAGGCAGGGGGCAGGCCCTGCGGGAGCCTGTTGCCTAGCTCATGCCACTGCCTCCTTACAAGGGTTTAGCACTCCCCAAATTCCCCTGAGCCTCCCAGCGCCCCTCTGGATCGCCCCACCGCCCACAAGGGGGCAGTGCCGCCTACTTTGGGAACCACTGGTTTAAAGGGTGAGGCCAGTTCTGTGCATGCTGCTCTCCACCAGAAAAACCTACTGCACAGGCTCGAAGGACACATCCAACCTTCGAATCATCAACACGCTTGTAGAAAGCGTGGGATGGGTCCTTCCTGAATCTTCGTTCGCGAAGAAAAGCCAAGATAATTCCCAGCAACTACAACTCCCAAATGACAAAATCAACCCCTTCCCAACCCCACCAGTATTCAAATTTGGGCGTATCAGGTATGCGTGCCAAATGGGATCCAGTAAACAAAAATACATCCTGCCTATCAGATATTTACATTACGATTCATAATAGGAGAAAAATGACAGTTATGATGTAGCAACAAAAATGATTTTATGGTTGGAGGTCACCACAACATGAGAAACTGTGTTAAGGGGTTACGGCATTAGGTAAGTTGAGAACCACTGGGTTAGAGCCATTTGGATGAAGGTGCTAGAGGAGCCAAGAAGTTGAACACATTGCAACTTTCGAAGTTGGTGTTACAAGCTGCCACAGGTGTATGGAAGACAAGCCAAGAAAGCACACATTAGGAAGGCGAAAGTAAGCAAGTCAAGGCTCCAACTTTCCTACAAATTTTAGTTGTTAGTCCCAGGAGGAGTTAGAATTTCGACTTTTATTACTGTATTAAATTAAGTTCCTTGTTAACTGTTCACCTGTGTAAATACAACCCTGTTCCTGGCGAGATTTAAGCACCTTCAAGAAGTAGATCAGGAGACAGAACGATAATGGCTTGATGGTGAGCTGCAGCTTCCCCTCAGAAGGAAAATTGCTCTGCAAACAGCAAAGAATGATGATAGCTTCACAGAACTCTAGTGTTGAAAGGAACTCCAAAGGCGATACAGTCTAATCCCCCTTCCGCCAGGCAGGAACGCACCATCTAAGCACTCCCAACAGATAATAATACACTTTATTTATATTCCGCTCTTCTCAACCCGAAGGGGACCCAGAGCGGATTACAGGTACACATACTTAGCAGACAATCCCTGCCGTTTCCACATACACACATATAGATGAACAGAGGCAAACTCTGGCCACCAGGGGGAGCTGACGCACTCTTCATCGCTCAGCGTTCCCAGCGTCTCTTGTTGTTCCTTCCGCATTCCTCAGCGTTCCTGGAGTTCTTTAATGGCCTCATAATTCAGTCAAAATTTGCCTCCCCACTTAATGTGGTACCTTTTTCTCCTACTTGACAGATGCAACGGTCTTTCGGGCTGCAAAGGTCGACAGCAGGCTACACTTAAAGGTCGAGCACCCACCTCGACCCGGGCAGGCCTCAAACTCATGACCTATTGGTCAGAGAGATCTTATGCAGCTTAGCCAGCTGCACCACATTCCCGGTGCCATCCGGCCTCTACTTAAAAACCTCCAGAGAAGGAAGGAGACTTCACTGGACTCCCAGGCAGCATATGTCACTTATCAGTCCCCTTAAGTGTCAAGAAGTTCTTCCTCATGTTTAGGTGGATTCTCTTTCCCTGTAATTTCAATCCATGGCTTTGTGTCTTGAGCTTCTAAAGCAGCAGAATACAAGCTTGTTGCCTCCACAACGTGACCCCCTTTCCAACATTTCAGCCTTCTCTTCTCAAAGGTAAACATACCCATCTCCACAAACCGCCCTTCATAAGCCTTGGTTTCTAGGCCTTTGACCATTTTAATTACTCTTCTCTGGCCATGTTCAAATATCTGTTGCACCTCAGCTAGGGTTCACCTTGCTCAAGCACTCACCATTAAGCCAAATGTAGGAATGAACAGTTTATTGAAAAAGTACACACAGTCAGGCCTGGATTAACAAATTTTTGCGCCCTAGGCCACACTTTGGAATTACGCCCCCTACCGCACCCCTCCCCCACATCACTCAGACCCTCACTAAAAATAAAGCCTTATCTTCTCCTCCCTCCCTCCCTCCCTCCCTCCCTGGTGGGCCTGAGCTGATGCTGCTGCGGGCCCTGAGGAGCGGGGGAAGGCTTGCCGCGGGCAGCAGAAATGGAGCTCAGGGCACCTGGCCCTGGATCTCTCTCTCTCTCTCCACTGAGGAGGCAGCAAAAGGCGGGAAAGGAGGCCATTCACCCAGGACGCTGCCCTTTTGATGGAGGCAGGAGAAGAGACGGGGCTGCTGGTGTGCGCCTGGCCTCCGAGCCGCCACTCTTCGTCCTGTTGCGCCGAAATCCAAGGAGGATTTCCTCCAGCCCGCTTTGGCCGCCACGCCAGCATCCTCCATCGACAGCCTTTGCAGCAGGCAAGGAAGGAAAGGCAAAGTGCTTAGAGGAGGCCCTGCAGATCCCCAGCCTCGCCGCCCGCAGCTCCCGCGCCTTCCTCCTTCTTTGGATTTTGGCGCAACAGGACGAAGAGTGGTGGCTCGGAGGCCAGGCACACGCCAGCAGCTCCGTCTCTTCTCCTGGCTCCGGCGAAAGGGCAGCGTCCTGGGTGAGTGGCCTCCTTTCCCGCCTTTTGCTGCCTCCTTAGTGGAGAGAGAGAAAGAGATATCTCTCTCTCTCCTGCCCCAGGCCACCGCCGGGCCCTCTCCCCCACCCAAGTGGAGGAGGCCTCCCTCTGGGGCAGGCACCTGCAGCCGGGTGCGCTCTCCTCTGCCGGCACCCACCTGGGAGGGAGACCTTGCTGGAGGTTTCCTCCCAGAAGCACGCTCTCCTGACGTTTTGCCCTCAGCGGCAGGCTGAGACAACATTTTCTTGGGGTCCGTGATCTGCGCCCCCTTCAGCTTGCACCCCTAGGCCATGGCCTAGGGTGGCCTTATGGGTAATCTGGGCCTGCACACAATAAAAGAATTAAAAAATCCAAATAGGTAGGATAAAAGGAGTCCCGAAGCCAGAGATAAATCTCCAATGCAAAGGTTAAAACATGAACATCAATCCAAGGAGCAGGGTAAAATCATGATCTTGAATAATCTGAAAGACAAGGAATAAAACATCCATAATCCAAGAATGAGTAATCCTAGAATCAAAGAACAATACATGAGCTTGAGTTCCTGGTAAAATCCCCAAGACTTAAAGCAAAACTTGACCAGGACATGGCTTGAAGTGAGAACCAAGGCAAGAATTCCTTGCTCTATCTGCTACGTTGCTTGATCTGAAAACCAAAAGCTATTATTTCCCTAATTAAGGACAGCAAAGCATGAAAGCATTCCTTCGACCTTGAGTAGTCCCTTGCGCTCTCTCCCATAGCTTAGCTTACACCTGGAATTCTTCCCCCGCAGAAGCAGCCTTGATTCTCTATCTCAGTGTTTTTCAACCTTTTTTGAGCCGCGGCACATTTTTTACATTTACAAAATCCTGGGGCACACCACCAACCAAAATGACACCAAAAAAACCACTATAACACAGTAATACATATAGTTAATATGTTTTTAAATGTATTTATAAACTCAGTGTGAAACCTGGGCCTGTTTCGATGAACACAACATAGATATCCTGGCAGGAATGGCAGAAAGACACAAACTTCCCACACAGAACTCCCACAACCAAGAGAAAATGCTATAAGAGTTTGGTGGGCATTGACCTTGAGTTTTGGAGTTGTAGTTCACCTATATCCAGAGAGCACTGTGGACTCAAACAATGTTGGATCAGGACCAAACTTGGCATGAATACTCAATATGCCCAAATGTGAACACAGATGGAGTTTGGGGAAAATAGATCTTGACATTTGGGAGTTACAGTTTCTGGGATTTATCGTTAACACACAATCAAAGAGCATCCTGAACTCTTGCAACAATGGAATTGAACCAAACTTGGCATATTGAACTCTCATTACCAACAGAAAGTACCGAAAGGGTTTGCTTGGGAATTGACCTTGAGTTTGGAAGTTGTAGTTCACCTACACCCAGAGAGCACTGTGGACTCAAACAATGTTATGTTTAGTTGTTGTTTGTTTTCTATCCAGAATCACAATGTTGGAAGGAGGCTCACCACTTTAAGGTCCCTAAAACAGGCATGGGAAAACTTCGGCCCTCTGGGTGCTTTGGACTTTAACTACCACCATTCCTAACAGCCTGAGGCCCTTTCCTGCTTAAATGGTTGGGGGAATAACCTGTGACTGCTAGGAATGGTGGGAGTTGAAGTCCCAAGCACCCAGAGGGCCGAAGTTTTCCCATGCCTGCTTTGACAGAGACCTCTTCCTCCCCCTTCCCCTTCGCGTCCTTTCTTCCCCCTCCTGCTGAACACTTACTTTTTCTTCTTCACTCGAGCTCCCTTCTTCCGGGGGGGGGGGGGGAGGAAGACGTGACCCGTGCGAGCGCTACTGCACAGGCTCGCCCACGTCTTCCTCCCTCCCCCCTCCCCTTCTGAACACACTCACACTGCCCCCTCGGATCAAAATGGCGGCAGTGTGAGCAAAGCGAGGCAAAGTGAGCAGAGCGAGGCTGGGAAGAAGGGAGCCCGAGTGGAGAAGAAAAAGTGTTTGGAAGGAAGGGGAAGAAAGGGTATTGGAGGTTCCAATTTCCCACGGCACACCTGATGATCGCTCATGGCACACTAGTGTGCCATGGCACACTGGTTGGGAAACACTGCTCTGTCTAACCTCTCTTCCTTTCTGTCAGCTTCTAAAACAGTTTCGTTTTCACACAGAGCATCACCCAAATCCCCCTCCGTTCACCCAACTGGGAATCACCATCCTCTTCTAACACCCCCCCTTGTCTAAGCATCTCCAGACGCCTCATCATCATCCTCCACTGGCTGAACTACACCAAACCCCTCATCCTCTTCTTCAGCTGGCTGAGCTATGGCAATATCCTTCTTGAACTGTGATGGATACAACTGAACACAGGTGAGGTCTGACCAGGGCAGAATGGAGTGGGTCCTAAGACTTCCCTCAATCTTGACACTTGCAGGCTAGAATCACATTGGCTTTTTAAGCTGATGCTGCACCCTGTTCATTCATATACAGGTTGTGGTCTACTAAGACAGGGCTGTCCAACTGGCGGCCCGGGGGCCGTACACGCCCCCCCAGCCTGTTGGACACGGCCTTCGCTATGCCCCCGGCCACCATTTTTAATTTTTTTAAAAAAAAATCTAATTTTTTTTAAAAAAATAGCGGCCGAGGGAGGGAGGCCGGGCAGGAAGGAGGAAGTGAGCCAGCTCCTCCTCCCTGCACCGCCCCTCCGTCCCTCTCTCCGCGCCGATGCAAACCGGATCGCATCGGCGCCGGTGAGAGAGGGACAAGGGGGTACAAGGAGGAGGAAGAGAGCTAGCTCCTCCTTCCTGCACCGCCCTCTTCTTCCCTCTCTCGCCGGCACCGATGCCTTGGAAGGAGGGGGTCCCCGCGGCGCCTCCCTCCCTTGCAAGACGTTGCGGCAGCAGCTGAAACCAGCGCCGGCTTCCGCGGCTGCCGCGAGGCCTTGCACGGGAGGGGGGGTCCCCCGGCGGCGCCTCCCTCCCTTGCAAGGGATCGCGACAGCGGCTGAAGCCGGCGCCAGCTTCCGTGGCTGCCGCGATGCCTTGCAAAGGGAGGGGGGTCCCCCGGCGGCGCCTCCCTCCCTTGCAAGGCATCCCGGCTGCAGCTGAAGCTGGCGCTGGCTTCCGCGGCTTCCGCGATGCCTTGCAGGGGTCCCCGGGCGGCACCTCCCTCCCTTGCAAGGCATCGCGGCAGCAGCTGAAACCAGCGCCGGCTTCCGCGGCTGCTGCGATGCCTTGCAAGGGAGGGGGGTCCCCCGGCTGCGCCTCCCTCCCTTCCAAGGCATCCCGGCAGCAGCTGAAGCCGGCGAAACCACCAGCTTCATCTGCGGCCAGGATGCCTTGGAAGGGAGGTGGTGCCCGTGGCTCCTCCCTCTCTCCCAAAGCATCCCGGCAGCCAGGGGCGGGGGCGGGGGCGGGGCCGGGCGGCCCCCCCAGGTCATCAGTGACCTGGAATCCGGCCCTTGGCCGGTTAGAAGTTGGACAGCACTGTACTAAGACTTGGGAGAGCAGTTAATTAATTCCAGGTTTGGAATGGTCGCCCGAGGAGCTCTCCAAGGTCCTGAACAAGGCAGAAATGGATTGCAGCACTTTGGAAAGCTTCTTCAAAACCCAGAGTGTATTCACCACCCTACCAACACAGATGCTACAAGATGTTACTGCAAAATTATGTTTATGAGGAGTTCCTTCTCTTGTCTCCTTTAAGTTGAGGAAAAAGTAGTGAGGGTGCATAGTGGCCATTGTGTGAACGGAGGAGAAGTGTCTTTGGTATGACTAGGACTCGCCTTATACCATCTCCACACATTACATAGAGAGTAGACAGAGTTCTTAACAACTAAGGAGACCCAGGAGCTGGGGAAGTATCTCATGTAAATTCAACAGTCTCATCAAATGGAGGCATGTTTTACCTACTGCGGATTTATTGCAGGACAAAACAACGTGCCTCTAAATTGAACATATTTCCAATGCTTGGAAGGCATTTCAAAGAGGCAATGTGCATATAGTGACCCTGCTCATATTTGAAAAATTCAACTGGCTAAAATGCATACTGCTGAAGTATTTGTGTGTGTGTGTATAGTGTGAGTGTGTGTGTATATACAGGTTCTTCTCAAAAAATTAGCATATAGTGCAAAAGTTCATAATTTTCCATAATGTAATGATAAAAATTAAACTTTCATATATTTTCAATTCATTGTACACCAACTGAAATATTTCAGGTCTTTTTTGTTTTAATACTGATGATTTTGGCATACATATCTCAAAAAATTAGCATATTCCATCCGACCAAATATGCTAATTTTTGAGACAGTATTTTTGGGTTTTCAGGAGCTGTATGCCAAAATCATCAGTACAAAACAAACAAAGACCTGAAATATTTCAGTTGGTGTGCAATATATGAAAGTTTAATTTTTATCATTACATTATGGAAAACAATGAACTTTAGCACTCTATGCTAATTTTTTGAGAAGGACCTGTATATCTGAGTCCCTCTTCGGAGGTGAGAAGGATGGGGTATATGTTGCATGTTCCACAGCCGGCAAACCAGACAATCTCTATATCTGCCCAGACAATGGAACAACAAAAAATGTTGTATACCCACAAGCATTGTGAAATTCATTATATCAGAAACCTGATCTTTCTCTTTTCTTTCTTTTCCATATATATATGTTCGTTTGTGGGATTAACATAACTCAAAAAACACTTGACGAATTGTCGCCAAATTTGGCCACAAGGCACCTACTAATCGAAGGAGTAATCATCACTCAAAAAACTGATTTCGTCATTTGGGAGTTGTCGTTTCTGGGATTTATAGTTAATCTACAATCAAAGAGTATTCTGAACTCCACCAATGATGGAATTGAAACAAACGTGGCACACAGGACTCCCATGATCAACAGAAAACACTACCGTGTTTCCCCGATAGTAAGACACCCCCGATTGTAAGACGTATTGGGGGTGTCAGAGGGGTCGGCTAATATAAGCCGTAATCGAAAGTAAGCCGTATCCCAGCCGCCCGCGTCACTCGGTCCCACCTCCGCCGCCGCCCAAACACTTGACTTGAGGTGAAGAAGGGGAGCGCGCGCCTTGGAAGCAGCCAACCCTCCCTCGTGCGGCGGCCTCGCGCTCGCGCATCCTGCTAGGGAGGGGGGAGGGAAGAACATGGCGGCGGGGCTCCTGCAGGCGTCGCTCGCTCTCCGCCTTTCCCTGCAAGGCCCTCCCTCGCCCAAAGGGGCCGGCTTTGGTGGGATGCCTCTGCTCCTTTCCCGGCCGGAAGCCCCTCCTCCCTGGGTCTGGAGGCGGAGCGGGCCCGGCTTGGGTTGGAGAGCGAGAGAAGGAGGCGGAGGCTTCTCTCCTCGGAGTGGCATGGAGAGTGCGTCAGGGAAGGAACGAAGGCAGGCAGGCAGGCAGGAGCCGAGGCTGCGGGGATGGCCATGGCGGCCGGCCGCGCACGCCTCCCAAAGAACAGCCGCTTTGGGAGGCGTGCCGCGGCCGGCCTTCGCCATGGCCATCCCCGCAGCCTCGGCTCCTGCCTGCCTTCATTCCTTCCCTCACGCGCTCTCCATGCCGCTCCGAGGAGAGAAGCCTCCGCCTCCTTCTCTCGCTCTCCAACAAGCCGGGCCCGCTCCGCCCGGACCCAGGGAGGAGGGGCTTCCGGCTGGGAGGGAGCAGAGGCATCCCGCCAAAGCCGGCCCCTTTGGGCGAGGGAGGGCCTCGCAGGGAAAGGCGGAGAGCGAGCGACGCCTGCAGGAGCCCCGCCGCCATGTTCTTCCCTCCCCCCTCCCCTCGCAGGACGTGCGAGCGCGAGACCGCCGCACGAGGGAGGGTTGGCTGCTTCCAAGGCGCGCGCTCCCCTTCTTCTTCACCTCAAGTCAAGTGTTTGGGCGGCAGCGGCAGCGAAGGAGGCGGGACCGAGTGACGCGGCGGCCGGGGGTACGACTTACCGTCGCCCAATGTAAGTCATACCCCGAAAGTAAGACATAGTGGGGCTTTTGGGGGTAAAAAGAAAGTAAGACGCTGTCTTACTTTCGGGGAAACAAGGTATTCCTGGACTGCAACTCCCAGCAATCCTCCAGATAGATTAAATAGAGATAGGTAGGTATTTATTTTTGTTTTATTTATTTATTTACTTTGCTTCTATACTGCCCCTCTCAGCCCAAAGGCAGCTCGAGGCGGTGTACACATGGCAAGGACTGCCCAAGATAAACACATCAACAATTACCAACACAATCACATTATATACAAATTAGCAATTAAAATTAAACACAATATCAGCGTCTCGTTATTAAATCAATTTCCAATTGGTAGGTAGATAGATCGATCAGGAGGACTGATGGGCATTGCAGTCCAAGAACAGGTAGAGAAGGGAGAAAGGGGAGAAAGAGGAAGGGAAAGAAAATGGGGGAAGGAAGGAAGGAGAGAAGGAAAGAAAAAAAAGGAAAGGAAGGAGTGAAAGTAAGGAGGAGAGAAAGAGGGAGGGTAGGTTGGCCACAGCAACGCATGGCGGGTACAGCTTGTGTGTGTGTGTGTGTGTGTTGTGTGTGTATAGTGTGCACAATGAGGAAACAGCTGTCCATTTGGGGAAATCAATGCATGGATTAGAAGAAATGGCATTTTCAACATGCAGATGTACAGAATGGGAATTTCCCGGGTTTTGCAATGCGGCAGAAAACAAGAACAGAAAGAAAACACAGGAGTGATTTCAAGAAAGAAGAAACCTGTGGATGCGATGTTCTTGGACTCTACCTTGGGGTGCACCTCCATTGTAGGATTAATGCAGTTTGATACCACTTGAAATGCCAGGGCTCATGCGACAGATCCTGGGTGTTGCAGTTTGGTGAGACACTCACACTGATTTTTTAAAAATCATGTCAGAGATGACTTGAGAAACTGCAAGTCATTTCTGGTGTGAGAGAATTGGCCGTCTGCAGAGACGTTGCCCAGGGGACACCCAGGGGAAGTGTTACCATTCTGTGGGAGACTTCTCTCATGTCCCCGCATGAGAAGCTGGGGCTGACAGGTGGCAGCTAACCAATTCAAACCGCAGTTCAGCCGGCACAAGAGTTTAACCCATTTTACCACTTTGGCTCCCAGACTCACACTGAGTAGTAAAAGTGATGCCAAACTGCATTAATTCTACAGTGTAGATCAGTGTTTCTCAACCAGTGTGCCGTGAGTGATCATCAGGTGTGCCATGGGAAATTGGAACCTCCAATACCCTTTCTTCCCCCTCCTGCCGAACACTTTTTCTTCTCCACTTGGGCTACCTTCTTCCCAGCCTCGCTCTGCTCACTTTGCTTTGTCTGGGGTGAGTAGCGCAGTAGCGCCCACACGGGTCACGTCTTCCTCCCTCCCCCCTCCCCTCCTGAACATGCTCACGCTGCCCCCTCGGATCAAAATGGCGGCAGAAGCAGCAGTGTCGAAGAAAAAGTAAGTGTTCAGCAGGAGGGGGAAGAAAGGGTGCGAAGGGAAGGGGGAGGAAGAGGTCTCTGTCGAAAGCTGGCATGGGCAAACTTGGACCTTCCAGGTGTTTGGACTCCAACTCCCACCATTCCTAGCAGCCTCAGGCTCTTCCCCCCCCCCCAGCCACTTAAGCAGGAAAGGGCCTCAGGCTGTTAGGAATGGTGGGAGTTGAAGTCCAAAGAACCCAGAGGGCCGAGGTTTTCCCATGCCTGTTTTAGGGACCTTAAAGTGGTGAGCCTCCTTCCAACATTGTGATTCTGGATAGAAAACAAACAACAACATAACATAACATTATTTGAGTCCGCAGCGCTCTCTGGGTGTAGGTGAACTACAACTTCCAAACTCAAGGTCAATTCCCAAGCAAACCCTTTCAGTACAATCTGTTGGTAATGAGAGTTCAATAAGCCAAGTTTGGTTCTATTCCATTGTTGCAAGAGTTCAGGATGCTCTTTGATTGTGTGTTAACGATAAATCCCAGAAACTGTAACTCCCAAATGTCAAGGTCTATTTTCCCCAAACTCCATCTGTGTTCACATTTGGGCATATTGAGTATTCATGCCAAGTTTGGTCCTGATCCAACATTGTTTGAGTCCACAGTGCTCTCTGGATATAGGTGAACTACAACTCCAAAACTTAAGGTCAATGCCCACCAAACTCCTATAGCATTTTCTCTTGGTTATGGGAGTTCTCTGTGGGAAGTTTGTGTCTTTCTGCCATTCCTGCCAGGATATCTATGTTGTGTTCATCGAAACAGGCCCAGGTTTCACACTGAGTGTATAAATACGTTTTAAAACATATTACCTATATGTATTACTGTGTTAGAGCGTCATTTTGGATCATTTTGGTAGGCGCCGTGCCCCAGTATTTTGTAAATGTAAAAAATGTGCCGCAGCTTTAAAAAGGTTGAAAAACACTGGTGTAGATGTAACCAATGGACGT
Organism: Anolis apletophallus; assembly: GCA_030556195.1. NCBI lineage: Eukaryota > Metazoa > Chordata > Lepidosauria > Squamata > Anolidae > Anolis > Anolis apletophallus. The sequence continues at coordinate 202,985,728 of JARBWK010000004.1, forward strand.
CCCAATCCTCAGGCATAGTTTTCCACAGACCTGGCTACTCCAGCATCATATGATGGTGGAATTTAAGGGACTCTCCTGCATTGGAGGTTTGGATGTCCACCAGACAGGGATGGTTTAGTTATGGCCCTCTTCCATGGAGTTGGTCACTTTGGAGTCCCAATCTTTGCAGATCTTTAAACAATATCTACACCAGGGGTTCTCAAACTAAGGCCCGGGGGCCGGATACAGCCCTCCAAGGTCATTTACCTGGCCCTCGCTCAGGGTCAAGCTAAATCTGAAATGACTTGAAAGCACACAACAATAACAACAACAATCCTATCTCATCAGCCAAAATCAGGCCCACACTTCCCACTGAAATACTAATACGTTTATATTTGTTAAATTGTTCTTCATTTTAATTATTGTATTGTTTTAAAGTGGTTTTTTGCACTACAAATACGGTATGTGCAGTGTGCATAGGAATTCATGTCAGATTATTGCATTTTGAATAGCAATTCATGAGTCAGCACAAGATATATTTTCGCAGTTTGAGATGACCTGCAGTGTGACATGTTTGACACCAGATGGCGTTGTCTCAAGACTGCTAAATGGAACTTTGAGAATGTCAGTTACAAAGTGACAGTTGGTTTGGAATATCTGTGAGGAAAGGATGATTAGTAAGGTAGCTGTGATGGCTGTTGTTTTTCGATGCTTTGCCAGTTATTGTTAAATACAATTCAATACAAAGTTATATATTTACCTTATGAATTGTATGAGAGTTTCATTATTCACACGAACAGAGACTGGAGGTTTTTTGGGCCGCTGAGGAATTAAACTTCTATATTTCTGTTGCCTATCCGTTGTGACATAAATACTCGACGCCGAAGAGGTTATGGGCCCAGATCCCAGAACCCAGAACACAGAATCCAGAATTGCAGAGGCACAGAGATACTACATAACCCATAATTCATAGAAAAAGTTTTTGAATAACACTAGAAATTGCAGCAGAAGTCGCTGTTTACCTCAGTGTTAGAGAAAAAAGCTGAAGTGAATTTTTGCCAGGAGCATCTGTAGTGTGAAGAAAGATGGCATTATTTGAAGCACAGCATCATTTAGAAAAACTCAGAGGCAGCTCAAATTATTTAATATGGGCTACCAAAGTGCGAGCAGTTTTGGCAAAGGAGGAGCTGTTATCCTGCTTAACACATCGACCTATTTCTGATGCAGAAAGGTTGAAAGATGGCAAGGCAAGGGCTACCATCATCCTGTCAGTTGACGATAGGAACCTCACATATTTAGCTCTGGAAGAAACAGCCGCTGACTGTTGGAAAAGGCTTGAAAAGCTGTATCAGCAGGCTACTGGAGGCTCAAAAGTTTTATTGAGCAGAGAACTGTTTTCACTGAAGCTTCTGTCAATGGAAAATTGTGCCAGAGAGACTCATTTGAGTAAAATGCTGAGCCTATTTAATGATTTAGCAGCAATTACTTGAGAGAACAAGATTGACTCTGTGTAAAACAGTAGCAACTCCAATGGTACCAGATTTTTAAAGCTTGATAGAGGTGAAATGTTTGACAATCAAACATTGTATAGATCAGTGGTTGGGAGCCTCTTGTATTTGGCAAATTGGACTAGGCCTGACATCGCCTATGCCACTAATGTACTAAGCAGGAGAGTGAATGAACCAACGTTGACTGATTGGCAAGCTGTAAAACGAGTGTTAAGATATTTGAAAGGAACATGTGACAAAAAGCTAAAAATTTGTCCAAAAGAAAGCGGTATGAAGGGGTTTGCAGACGTTTTGGTGACAACGAACAAAACTTGTCATGTTCCGGGTATCTAATTAGTTTTAATGGGATACAAGTGACATGGAAATCTCGTAAACAGTCACACGTTTGTTTATCCACGGCAGAAGCCGAATTTTCTGCTTTGTCTGACTGTTGTACAGAACTAGAGTGGATAAAGGCTCTAGTAAATGAGTTCCAAAGTTTTGAAGATAAGATATCTTTATTTACTGATTCTCAATCTTGTATAGCAATATCAAATGCTGAAGGATTAAAGCAGAGAACAAAATATATTGGGGTAAGGTACCAAAATGTTAGAAAGTTAGTACAGGATGGTTTTATTAATCCTGTGTATGTCCAGTCAGATGAGAATATGGCTGATATGTTTACAAAAGCATTGACTAATTGTAAATTAAATGTATTTTGTAAGAAGATATTGTTATTATAAGAAATGTGTGTACTTGTGTTGCTCATGAAGGAGGAGTGTCAGATTATTGCATTTTGAATAGCAATTCATGAGTCAGCACAAGATATATTTTCGCAGTTTGAGATGACCTGCAGTGTGACATGTTTGACACCAGATGGCGCTGTCTCAAGACTGCTAAATGGAACTTTGAGAATGTCAGTTACAAAGTGACAGTTGGTTTGGAATATCTGTGAGGAAAGGATGATTAGTAAGGTAGCTGTGATGGCTGTTGTTTTTCGATGTTTTGCCAGTTATTGTTAAATACAATTCAATACAAAGTTATATATTTACCTTGTGAATTGTATGTGAGTTTCATTATTCACACGAACAGAGACTGGAGGTTTTTTGGGCCGCTGAGGAATTAAACTTCTATATTTCTGTTGCCTATCCGCTGTGACATAAATACTCGACGCCGAAGAATTCATTCCAAAAAAAAAATTTATAATCTGGCTCTCCAACAGTTTGAGGGATTGTGACCTGGCCCTCAGTTTAAAAAGCTTGAGGACCTCTGATCTACACTGTAGAATTGATGCAGTTTTATACCACTTCAACTGGCATGGCTCAATGCTATGGAGACCTGGGAGATATAGTTTGGTCAGGCACTAACACTCTTCTGCAGGGACCAGTTAGTAGACTAAAATCTATCCTATAGTGGCCACAGGCTCATGTTGGAGAACCTACACATGGCTGGAGAAGTATTATATCAAGGTTTTCCAATGCAACTCTATGAAGGACCATACCAATCGGCAAAGTCAAATCCTGAAATTGTCCATGCCACAAGCCATGGTTAGATCTCACCTAGCAAAAGCAAGAGGGCTCAAGTTTTTGACTTCATCTTGTGCAGATGAAGGGTAATTGCATATAATAAAATATATTGTACATACATATACATTGATAATATTATAGTATAATACAATATAATAGTATGGTATTATGATTATATATTTTAAATTACATGTAATATTACTAATAATATTACAGTATAATGGTACAGTAAAATATAGTAATATATAACACTAATATTGTGTTATGATAATAATATAAAATTTTGTATTTACTTGTATACTGCTCTGAGTCCCTTTCGGGGTGAGACGGGCGGCATATAAATGTCATAAATAAATAAATAAATAAATAATGACTAAAACTAGAAAACTAGAGGAGCCTCTGGTGGTGCGGTGGGTTAAACCGCTGAGATGATAAACTTGTTGACCGAAAGGTTGTAAGTTCGAATCCGGGGAGCGCCATGAGTTTCCGTTGTCAGCCCCAGCTTCTGCCAACCCAGCAGTACGAAAACATGCAAATGTTACTAGATCAATAGGTACTGCTCCGGCAGGAAAGTAACAGCACTCTTTGCAGTCATGCTGGCCACATGACCTTGGAGGTGTCTATGGACAATGCCGGCTCTTTGGCTTAGAAATGGAGATGAGCACCAACCCCCAGAGTCAGACACGACTGGACTTAATGTCCAGAAAAAACCTTTACCTTTTCCCCCTAGAGATGTAGTTTATCCCTAAATATATATGTATGATTTAATCTGAGTAGCCCAGTGCTTTTCAACCCTTTTTGAGCCGCGGCACACTTTTTACATTTACAAAATCTTGGGGCACACCACCAACCAAAATGATACAAAATGACACCCTAACACAGTAATACATATAGTTAATATGTTTTTTAATGTATTTATACACTCAGTGTGAAGCCTGGACCTGTTTCGATGAACACAACATAGATATCCTGGCAGGAATGGCAGAAAGACACAAACTTCCCACACAGAACTCCCATAACCAAGAGAAAATAATATAAGAGATTGGTGGGCATTGATCTTGAGTTTTGGAGTTATAGTTCACCTACATCCAGAGAGCACTGTGGACTCAAACAATGTTGGATCAGGACCAAACTTGGCATGAATACTCAATATGCCCAAATGTGAACACAGATGGAGTTTGGGGAAAATAGACCTTGACATTTGGGAGTTACAGTTTCTGGGATTTATAGTTAACACACAATCAAAGAGCACCCTGAACTCTTGCAACAATGGAATTGAACCTCACTTGGCATATTGAACTCTCATTACCAACAGAAAGTACTGGAAGGGTTTGCTTGGGAATTGTCCTTGAGTTTGGAAGTTGTAGTTCACCTACACCCAGAGAGCACTGTGGACTCAAACAATGTTATGTTATGTTGTTATTTGTTTTCTATCCAGAATCACAATGTTGGAAGGAGGCTCACCACTTTAAGGTCCCTAAAGCAGGCATGGGAAAACTTTGGCCCTCTGGGTGCTTTGGGCTTCAACTCCCACCATTCCTAACAGCCTGAGGCCCTTTCCTGCTTAAGTGGCTGAGGGGAAAAAAGGAAAAGGGCCTGAAGCTGCTAGGAATGGTGGGATTTGGAGTCCAAAACACCTGGAAGGTCCAAGTTTGCCCATGCCAGCTTTCGACAGAGACCTCTTCCTTCCCCTTCACGTCCTTTCTTTCCCCTCCTGCCGAACATTTACTTTTTCTTCTACACTGCCGCTTCTGCCGTCATTTTGATCCAAGGGGGCAGCGTGAGCGTCTTCAGGAGGGGAGGGGGGAGGGAGGAAGACATGACCCGTGCAGGTGCTACTGCGCAGACTCGCCCCAGAGCAAAGCGAGGCAAAGCGAACAGAGCGAGGCTGGGAAGAAGGGAGCCTGAGTGGAGAAGAAAAAGTGTTCGGCAGGAGGGGGAAGAAAGGGTATTGGAGGTTCCCATTTCCCACGGCACACCTGATGATCGCTCACGGCACACTAGTGTGCCATGGCACACTGGTTGGGAAACACTGGAGTAGCATTCTCTGCCAAGTAATGCAACATTCCCCAAGGCTATGTGTTACTCACCACAGTTCAACTTCAGGAGGTGTAGCAGCAAGTGGAGATCAAGGAGGGCACCCAAGCGATGGCAATGCCATTGACACCTCTCGTAGAAGCACACTATATAGGCGGCCCAAGGAAGCAAAACAAGGATGTTGGCGAGTCAGGTGCCAAGGCATGAAACTCAATGTTCAAGAGATAGAATCAGCAAATCTGACCTGTCCAGTGACCACATCCTTGTGCCACACAAAGCTTGGAACACAAGGCTCAGGCTGCAAGCAGAAGCTGGGGAAAAAGGATCCAAGAAAAGGAAGTAGAACCAAGCGCTGCTTTGAGATGAAAGACACAGCAACAATGGCAAAGGCAAGATAAAGGAGATGTGTGGCTTTAGAGTAGAGTTTCTATTTACTGTAATATCGATAAACAAAGCTTGAAAAATGATAGATTCTTATGTATCATGTTTTTGTGTGCCTTTGACTCAAACAATAGTCTTTTGCTGTCTTGGGGTGCATCTACACATTGGAACTAATGCTGTTTGAGGCCACTTTAACTGTCATGGCTCAATGCTATGGGATCACGGGAGTTGGTGAGGCCCCAGCACTCTCTGGCAGAGAAAGCAAAAGGTGCTGTAAAACTCAAAGTCCCATTGATTCCATAGCATTATGTTATGGCAGTTAAAGTGGTGCCAAACTGCATTCATTCTACAGCAGTGTTTCTCAACCTGGAGTTGGGACCCCTGGGGGGAGTCATGAGGGGGTGTCAGAGGGGTCGACAAAGACCACCAGAAAGCACAATATAAACTGATTGTAAAGAGCTCCAGAAAGATCTCTCGAAATTGAGTGAATGGGCAACAAAGTGGCAAATGCACTTTAACCTAAACAAGTGTAAAGTCATGCACATCGGGGCAAAGAACCCCAACTACACCTACCAATTGATGGGGTCAAAGCTTTCTGAGACAAACCAGGAAAGGGATCTTGGGGTTTTGGTGGACAGCTCAATGAAGATGTCAACCCAGTGCGCAGCAGCAGTGAAAAAAGCAAATTCTATGCTAGGCATGATCAGAAAGGGAATCGAAAATAGGTCAGCAAATGTTGTATTACCTCTCTACAAATCTATGGTAAGGCCACATTTGGAGTACTGTGTACAATTCTGGTCTCCGCACCTTAAGAAGGATATAACGGAACTGGAAAAGGTACAGAAAAGGGCAACAAGAATGATCCAAGGGATGGAGCGGCTCCCTTATGAAACCAGGTTGCAACGCCTTGGTCTTTTCAGCCTTGAAAGACGGCGTTTAAGAGGTGACTTGATCGAAGTGTATAAAATCATGCATGGGATAGAAAAGGTGAATAAAGAAAAATTATTTTCTTTGTCACAAAACACTAGGACTAGAGGGCACTCCCTGAAGCTCCAAGGTAGGAAAATTAGGACTAATAAAGGGAAATATTTCTTCACCCAGAGGGTCATTGGGTTATGGAATTTACTTCCAGAAGAGGTTGTGACAGCTGTCAGCCTGAACAACTTCAAGGCAGGATTAGACAGATTCATGGATACCAAGTGTATCGGTAGTTACTGAAAAGGACATTCAAGTGCCACCTCGGAGTTGGTTGAGGTAGGCAGGATTTCCCTGGGTACTGGTTGTGGGGGGTTGGGAGCAGGTCAGGGTTTTGCCCTCCCTTCTGCTCGAGATCCCCATGTACAACTGGTGAGCCACAATGTGATACAGAATGCTGGACTAGATGGGCTGAGGTCCGATTCAGCATGGCTCTTCTTATGTTCTTATGTTCTGTTGGTCATGGAGGTTCTGTGTGGGAAGTTTGGCCCAATTCTATCTTTTGATTGTAGTTGAACTATAAATCCAAGCAACTACAACCCACAAATGGCAAGCTCTTTTTCCCCCAAACTCCACTAGTATTCACATTTGGCCATATTGAGTATTTGTGCCAAATTTGGTCCAGATCCATCATTACTTGAGTCCACAGTGCTCTCTGGATGTAGGTGAACTACAACTCCAAAACTCAAGGTCAATGCCCACCAAACCCTTCCAGTATTTTCTGTTGGTCATGGGAGTTCTGTGTGGGAAGTTTGGTTCAATTCCATCGTTGGTGGAGTTCAGAATGCCCTTTGATTGTAGTTGAACTATATATCCCAGCAACTACAACTCCTAAATGATAAAACTAATCCCCCCCAAACATCACCCGTATTCAAATTTGGGCGTATTGAGTATTTGTGCCAAATTTGGTCCAGTGAATGAAAAAGCATCCTGCTTATCAGATATTTATATTACGATTCATAACAGTAGCAAAATTACCGTTATGCAGTAGCAACGGAAATAATTTCACGGTTTATGGGTCACCACAACATGAGGAACTGCATTTAAGGGGTTGCGGCATTCGGAAAGTTGAGAAACACGTTTCTACAGGGTAGACACACCCCTATTTCTTGCAGGTTTGGATGAAACACTCAGAAATATACATTCCTATTTTGCATCCTTCCTTTTGGCAGGAAATCCAACTCTAGAGAGCCAAAACGTCCCCATTGTTGTTCAAGAGGGTTAAGTACAAACGTGACGAAACACCAACATTTCTGTTTGTTTTCATTCTGGGGCTCCAAAAGGAGATTTGAACTTCATCTGCAGGTGGTTGGAAGGGTTCACGACTCTCGTGAACGTGGAGAAATTTTGGAAAGCCCTTTGGGCCCCTTGTTTCCTGTAAAGATCATCAGCAGGGAGATGAGGAGGCCTGTTAAAAGCATCACGTCCAAGGTGACTGCTGGGTCAGCCCGATTCTGAACAATGTGCAGCTTTGATCGAAACCACAAAGAAACTTTTTTCCTTCCTGCAACGGCTTCAAAAGTGCTTCAAGATCTGCTTCAAAGAGTGTATGCCTTCATGTGGACCATTGCAACTGAGGCTGGATCTACACTGTGCTATATCCCAGGATCTGCTTTTAACTGGATTATATGAATCTGAGATAATAATAATAATAATAATAATTTATTTCTAACTCGCATCCTTCTCCCCAAAGGGGACTCGGAGCAGCTTACATGGGGCCGTGCCCGAACAAACCATCACAAAATATCAACAACATCGAAGAACAATAAACATAATAAAAGCAATAAACACAATAAATACATCTGTGAAAGCACAACAGCACAGGTGAATCTAAAAACAGAACCAACAGGGCAGGCCACATGAACATATAGGATGTTTAAAAAAACTCGGGGGAGATAACTGGAGTAGTGTCGAAGACAAAGGGTCACATAGAGGACAAAGGTTTCGTAGAAACGGGGACATTTGGGGAGCCTAATCTCCGAAGACCAGTTGGAAGAACCAGGTTTTCAGTTGTTTCCTGAAGGATTCCAATGAGGGGGCATTCCTAATCTCTCCCGGGAGGGAATTCCAAAGGTGGGGGGCCACAGAGGAGAAGGCTTTCTTCCTAGTGCTCACAAGCCGAGTTTGTGAGACTGGCAGGGGCGAAAGGAGGGCCTCCCCTGAGGAGCGGAGGGCTCGGGCTAGTTCATGGGAGGAAAGCCGGTCACAAAGGTAGGCGGGTCCCAAACCATTTAGGGCTTTGTAGGTAATCACCTGCACCTTGAATTGGGCTCGGAAAGTAAACGGCAGCCAGTGGAACTCTTTGAACAGGGGGGTCGACCGCTCCCTGTAACCTGCCCCAGTTATTAATCTGGCAGCCGAGTGTTGGACAAATTGGAGTTTCCGGGCCGTCTTCAAGGGAAGCCCCACGTAGAGCGCATTGCAGTAATCCAATCTAGAGGTAACCAAGGCATGGACCACCATGGTCAAGTCAGACTTCATGAGGTATGGTCGCAGTTGGTGCACGAGTTTTAACTGCGAAGGCTCTCCCAGCCACCGCCGACACCTGAGCATCAAGCGTCAGCGCTGAGTCCAAGAGAACCCCCAAACTGCGGACCTGCGACTTCAGGGGGAGTGTAACCCCGTCCAGCACAGGTTGCCACCCAATACCCCGATCAGATGAGTGACTGACCTGGAGGACCTCTGTCTTGTCGGGATTGATCCTCAGCTTGTTCCTCCTCATCCAAACTGTCACAGCGGCCAGGCACTGGTCGAATATCTAAGGGGCTTCCTTGGAATCTGATGGAAAAGAGTAGTGGAGTTGGGTGTCATGTGCGTAGATATGGCACCATACTCCGCAGGGCCGTAGCCAGGATTTTGATTCGGGGGGGGGGGGCTGAGACTGGCTGGAAGAGGGTCTACCCTAGCAAACCTTTTGTATTGTTATCCCAATAACCCCATGAATGCGGCATATGAGCATGGTGATCAGATCATGATATGAATAAACATAACAGTTTAAATAATGTACCAGTAAGGCCTTCTCGCGGACCACCCTAAGCCCCCCCTGGCTACATGCCTGATACTCCGAAACTCTGGATGACCTCACCCAGTGGTTTCATGTAGATGTTAAATAGCATGGGGGATAAAATAGATCCTTGCGGGACCCCACAGGTCAAAGGCCAGGGGTCAGAGCAGGAATCCCCCAGCTTCACCGACTGGGGACGACCCTCCAGGAAAGAACGGAGCCACAGAAGAACTGTGCCCCTAAGTCCCATCCCGGCGAGTCTCCCCAGAAGGATACCGTGGTCGACTGTATTGAAAGCCGCTGAGATGTCCAAGAGAACTCCCCCTGTCCAGCTCTCTGCGGAGGTCATCCACCAAGGCGACCAAAGCCGTCTTGGTACTGTGCCCAGGCCTGAAGCCAGACTGCGAACGGTCCAGATAATCGGTGTCATCGAGGAAACCCTGGAGCTGCGAGGCAACCACCCGCTCCAAAACCTTGCCCAGAAAGGGGAGGTTGGAGATAGGTCTATAGTTGTTACAGTTTGTTGGATCGAGGTCTTCTTTAACAAAGGCCTCACCACTGCCTGCTTAAGGCAGGATGGGAAAATCCCCTGGCTCAGTGAAGCATTTATTATCCCAACAAACCACTCCTTCAACCCCTCTCTAGCCAGCTTCACCAGCCAGGAAGGGAAAGGATCCAGTGCGCAAGTGGTCGCCTTCACAGTCCCAAGGATCCCCTCCACATCATCAGGAAGAACAAACCGGAAAGAATCCCAGAAGATGGAACAGATATGTCAACAGACAGACAAGATTTATTACGGTCAATGACCAGCATAAAAAATGTACAAACATCAGGATGTACAAACATCAGGGTACACATACATGTACAAACACATGTACACAAATGTACAAACATCAGGGTACACACAGGCAAAGTTTAAAATCCAATATTAAATAAGATAGTTAAAATGGTATTAAACATTTAAATGCTAAAATGACAATGGTAAAACCGAAATATATATAAAAACTTTCTAAGACTGTGACAGCATCTTGCGCCGACAAGCTATTGCTGCTGCGATCAGATCCTGGGATATAGGGCAGCGTGGAAGCACCCTGAGTTGGCGAAAATAAACCAACAAAATAAAAATCAACAGGGAGAAAGCTAATGTGCTACACTTGGGCAGAAAAAAATGAAATGCACAAGCATAGGATGGGTGGCAGTTGACTTCAGTTCCTGTGAAAGGGATCTCGGAGGCTCCTATTATTATTATTCAGAACTTTTATATCCCATGCGATTTTCCTGCTTCTTGGCAGAATGGGGTCGGACTGGATGGCCCACCAAGTCTCTTACAACTCTATGATTCTATGATTTTATGAATGGTATATTTAGCATCAAGAATCAAGAGTCGGAAGAGGCTTCTGAGGCTGGAGGATCTCTCTCTATGTTGTAATTCTATGGTCAATCTCTAGCACAAGGTGATCATAGAGTCAAAGATCTAAAATTGTTTAAAGTGAACTAATTATTACTTTTTCAAATATTTATACCCCGCCCTTCTCTACCCCCAAAGGGTTTGGTGGGCATTGACCGAAGGGGGACTCGGGGCGGCTTAACTAAGGACCTTCTTATTTCTGTTTTTGACATTTTGGTATTATTTTTGTTTGAGAGTTGCATCTTCTGCCCGAAGAGGAAGTCGGGGTATTTGATTCTTGGGGAAAGTTGAGTGCAAAGTCAAATATTTGCCTCTCGTCTATTTGCACAGTTTCACGTCAAATACCGAAAGGCCCAAAGCAAACCTGTCCAGTTGAGAAGAGGCTTTTGGAACATTTATTTCTGGAGCAGGATGCTGGTAATGTCAATAAGGAGAAATTGAGAAATTCACTTGGTTTGATGATGAGGGGAAGACACCTACATCAGTGGATTTGAGTTGAACTCAGGGGGTGCATCTGCTGTGCAAAATGAAAGAAAATCCAACCAATGCTGCATTCAGCAAAGGACAAGAGGCATCCTCTCACCTCTGCATAAGTCTGTCATATACCATGCAGCTGTGGACACGTCTACAGAGGGCCCACCCAGGGGCGGTCTAAGGTAATTTTAAATGGTAGGCGAACATTATTTTGGTGCCCCCACCAAAACATTATTTTGCCGCCCCCCATGTGAAACAAATATACAATTATAATATCACAATACCATTAGTAGTATTATATTGTATCAATGTATATACAATATATTATACCATACTCATACTATATTATATCATAATTATATTATACTACATTACAATATAATTATATTATAATATATTGACATTATGATATAATGTAACATTCTATTATATTATTATTATAAAATAATAAAATTATTTATTTAAATAAAATTATCCTCTACTAAATATTTTCATTACTCCTATAAAACTCAAATAACCCAAAATAAAGTAAAATAAAATATTATATATTACTATTTTGTACAATACCACTATACTGCAATATTGTTTGTAATATTACATGTATTATAAAATATATCATTATTCTATTGTTATATTGTATTTGTATTATATTGTATGACAATATTAAGCAGAACTGTATAATAATCAACAAGAAATGCAATGTAAATGCATCAAAATCAGAATATATTACCTATTACCCGACTCATAATTCATAGGAGTCTCCCATAAGTCCAAAATTAGGATCCCAATGTAAATGTAAATAGAAAAACAGCCAAAATGTTCAAATGAGGTCAATTACAGGCAGTGCGTTCTGGGCAAACTTGGGCCCAGTGTTTTGGCCTCCAACTCCCACAACTCCTCATAGCCTCAGGCCCCTCAGGTCTAGACAGAAAAAGAGCCGATGAAAGGAAGGAGGGAGAGAAGAGGTCACAAAGGAGGAGGAGGAAAGCCCTTCATTTATTCCTTCACTTACACTTTTTTCACTGATTCTTTTCTCCTTCTCTGCAAACGCGCACGTGCGCGCGGCAGAGACAAAGGGAGAGGGGAAGCACTCCCTGCCTGCCCGATAGGGAGTGCTTTGCTTACAGGCTTTTGCGCAAGGGAGCTACTGGGCATGCGCTGTGGTTTTCGCACATGTGCAGTTGCTCCTGCGCTCAACTTCAGCTCCGGAGCAACTGCGCCTGCGTGAAAACCTCAGCGCGTGCCCAGAAGCGGCGTCGGAGCGCACAAGGCCGGGGTCAAAAAGCAGGCAGCTGCAGCACTGTCTGAGGAACATCGGCAGGGCCAGGATGGCGCCCCATGCGGACAGGATGGCGCCCCCTTCCCAGATGGCGCCCTAGGCGGCCGCCTACTTGGCATATCTTGTAGGACCGCCCCTGGGCCCACCAAACAGGCCAGGATTACTCATAAGGCCAACTTAGGCCATGGCCTAGGGGTGCAAGCCGGGGGGGGGGGGGGCAGATCACGGACCAAAAAAAATTGAAACAAATAAAATGCAACGCGCATGGAGATGAGGAAGGAAGGATACCTGAGGTCCTCCTTTTTGGCGGCGCCCCTGCCCCTTCCTGAATACCAGCTCCTGCCTCTGCTATTGTATGCGCAGGGGCTCTTGACACTGGCATCAACGTCAACAGAAGGAACAATTGACTCCCTCGATGCTGACAGCATCCACTTGCTGGCTCCTTCAGTGCAAGTACAGGAAACTCCATTGCACAGTCTGCGCATGCCCGCCCTAACACCATGAAAGCTGGAATTCCTCCTCCAACACAAGGAGGAGACTCCTCCTTACTGGAGAGAGAAGCGCAACTGCCGGCTACGGCACATGCACAAACCCCGGTACAGGAGAGAAGCCCAACGCGACAAGCCCTGGTATCGGGGAGAAGCGCGGCATCAATACAGCTGCTGACTGCAACGCATGCGCAATCCCCAATACCAGGTAGGAGCCAAGTGCCTCAAGCCCTGGCATCGGGGAGGAGGCTCCTCTCCCCATGCCTGCATCCATAGTACCTGCCGAGAGGGAAACTCCTGTGGCGGACCTAGTGGGGCCACACTGGGAGAGCTGGATGTGGGGCCCTAAGGGGGACGAGCGGATGAAAGAATGTGGGGTGCGGGGGGTGCGGTAGAGGTTGTCTTAAAGGGGGCGTAATTCCAAAGTGTGGCCTAGGGCGCAAAAAGGTGTTAATCCGGGCCTGCCACCAAATGCAGCACTCAAACACAAATCAAGGAACACGAAAGGCACTGCAGATTACTTCAACCTGAGAAGTCAGCCATAGCAGAGCACCTGATGAACCAACCTGGGTACAAAATATTATTTGAGAACACAGAAATGCTGGACCTCTCTGACAACCACCATGTCAGACTACACAGAGAAGCCATTGAAATCCACAAGCAGGTGGACAATTTCAACAGAAAGGGGGGGAAAACAAACATGAAAATGAACAAAATTTGGCTACCAGTATTTTTAAAAAACTCCAAAATTATAATTGTAAATAAAGAACAACAGTCAAACACAGGGGAACTCCAGACAATAAACAATCAAGGACAGCTAATCACCTCTCAGCAAAGGATTCACCCAGGCAGTAACAAGCCACCCCTAAAAACTGTCAGGCCATCAAATGCTATTCAAGGTGGCCAATTGAAACATTCACACTTGTCTCCAACAGACAAGAGTTCTTTCTCCCGCCCTGGACATCATTATGAGAGGAGCCAGTAAGAAAACTACCTCTCCCAAAAGGAGGAGATGCCAAAAGCAGCAGCCTACCACGTATTACTTTATGCAATATGCCTAGAGACAGCTGAACTAAGAATGTAGTGATATCTTGCTACATGTGAACTCTGTGTGTTGAAAGATATAGAGCCAATCAGGTTGTGCAAGATCAGAGAATGTATCCAACCCAGTTAAAGTGCGAAGGTGATAAGGGGTGTGAGGTAATTGTGTGAAGAGTATAAAAGTTTGTTTTTTTACTGCGCCATTAGGCGCGGCAGTCTTTTGAGCACCTTTTGAAGTGCAGATTGCCCGTCTCATGCTGATCAGCTTGAAATAAAGAGTCTTGTTTGAATCTATCGGTCTCGTTGGAGTTCTTCCGACCTTGTGGGCTCCGCAACCCTAGACTTGTGTTTCCTTACAGTTCCACAAATATATAAACCCAATTTTCCTAGTTCCAACAGACCTCAAAACCTCTGAGGATGCTTGCCACAGATGCAGGCAAAACGTCAGGAGAGAATGCTTCTAGAACATAGCCATACAGCCCGAAAAGCCTACAACAACCCAGAATGAATGCAGCCTAACACATAGAATCATAGTATCCTAGAGTTGGAAGAGACCTCATGGGCCATCAAGTCCAACCCCCTGCCAAGAAGCAGGAAAATTGCATTCAAAGTACCCCCGACAGATGGCCATCCAGCCTTTGTTCAAAAGCCCACAAAGAAGAAACCTCCACCACACTCCAGGGCAGAGAGTTCCACAGCTGAACAGTTCTCAGAGTCAGGAAGTTCTTCCTCATTTTCAGGTGGAATCTCCTTTCTTGTAGTTTGAAGCCACTGTTCCGCGTTCTAGTCTCCAGGGCAGCAGAAAACAAGCTTGCTCCCTCCTCCCTGTGACTTCCTCTCACATATTTATACATGGCTATCATGTCTCCTCTCAGCCTTCTCTTCTTCAGACTAAACATGCCCAACTCTTTAAGCCGCTCCTCATAGGGCTTGTTCTCCAGATCATTTTAGTCGCCCTCCTCTGGACATATTCCCTATGAACACCATTTTAACTGCCACGGTTCAATGCTATGGAACCCTGGAAGCTGTAGTTTTGCAGGGTCTTTAGTCTTCTCTGCTGGTGCTTCACCAAGCTTCAATTCTCAGGACTCTATCACACTGAACCATGCTTTTAAAATATCCCACAGACCTGGAAAAGACCTCAAGGGTCATCCATCCATGATATCAACTCAAAATACTAGTTTCAAAAAGTCATGTTATCACCCTATGTGTCTTAATCACTTGAGCAATCTCACTCAACAACTGCTTTGTGAATAGCGGTTCGTTGTCCAGGCCACTCGCTGTTTCTCTTTGTTGCGTTTCAACATAACATGGATTGTTCGCAATGTGTTTCTGCAGAAGTGTGTGAAAGTCAGAAGTCATATTATGTGTTATATTATGGTACCCTATAAACAGATTGGATAGACTCTTCCTAGATCTTTAGACTAGCAACAGCTCTTTCCGGTGTTTGCTGAGTGGCGGCTTGGTGCAGTTCAAAAACAGTTCATGCCCAACTAATCTTATCTCTCCTTCTCTTATTGATAGAGTTACGAACTTGGCAGATGGAGAGAAGGCTGTGTGCTGAAGCATATCTTGATTTCAGCAGGTTCCTTCATGATATTTCTACAGAGAAGCTAATAAAATGTAGGCGAGACGGTGCTACTGTTAGGGAGGATTGGTCACTGGTTGACCGTCTGAACCCAGACGGTCAACCAGTGCCCAATGTGTCGGACTGCTGTGTCGGACTGAATGAGGGCTAACAAATTGAAATTGAATCCAGACAAGGCAGAGGTCCTCCTGGTCAGTCGAAAGGCCGAACAGGGCATAGGGTTACAGCCTGTGTTGGACGGGGTCACACTCCCCCTGAAGACGCAGGTCACAGGGAGTGATCCTGGACTCATTGCTGAGCCTGGAGCCCCAGGGTTTCAGCGGTGGCCCGGAGAGCTTTTGCACAGTTAAAGCTTGTGCGCCAGATGCGCCCGTACCTTGGGAAGTCTGATCTGGCTACGGTGGTCCACGCTCTGGTTACATCCCAAATAGATTACTGCAATGCGCTCTTCGTGGGGTCGCCTTTGAAGACTTCGGAAACTTCAACTAGTCCAATGGGTGGCAGCCAGATGTATATTCACTGGACCAAATTTGGCACAAATACCCAATACGCCAAAATTTGAATACTGGTGCAGTTGGGGAGGACTTATTTTGTCCTTTCCACCACACTTTCAGACAGCATATTCCCCTGTCGAACAGCTCTGACTGTCAAGAGGTTCTTCCTAAGGTTTAGGTGGAATCTCTTTTCCTGGAGTCTGAATCCATTGCTGCGTTGTGTGCTAGTTTCTAGAGCAGGAGAAGACAAGTTTTTCCCTTCCTCAATCTGACATCTTTTCAAATAACAACAACAACTTTAATTATTTTCCGCCCTATCTCCCCGAAGGGACTCAGGGCGGATTCCAATCACAAAAAGGGCAAACCTTCAATGCCTGAACATGGCTATCATGTTAAAGTCATCTTTTCTCCAAGTTTAACATACCTAGTAGGCCTGTTTGATCAAGGAAAAAAATGGTTTACAACTCATTATGGATGTAGGAGGTGCTGGTGGTTCGAATCTAAATGACTTCAGAAATTTTCCAAAAAAATTGCGGAAATTTTAAGAATTTTCAGAAATTTCGGAATGGCTTCTTTTATTTATTTATTTTTATTTATTTGTCGAATTTCTAGGTCGCCACTCCCGGGAGGCTCGGGGCAGCTCACAACAGGATGATACATATAAAACACATTAAAATACATTACACACTCTAAAATATCCATAGGTTAAAACACAATATGCAATACGAAATACGAACGCACAGCATAATACACTCTAAAACAGTAAAATCAACAAGCAGGCTGAGACGTTGATGGCAGACACACATGTGCAGTAAGAAAGAAACAGCACTGTTAGTAGGAAAGAAACAGCACTGGTTAAACACCCAGTTTGGACACGGAGGTCCTTCCCTCCGTGCCAGAACTGGCGCGAGAGCCGCACACGGAAGGGAAGGCCAGGGAAGGGAAACCCACCGATTCCTTTCCGAAAATGGCGGTGGTGGCTTCGAAATGGCAAATTCACTTCCGGGTTGCTTACATCGCTTCAAAACCGCTTCAAAAGTGAATTAATTCTGAATTCATTCCGATTTTACGAGCATTCCAACAAACCTAACTAGGCCTAATATCTAGCACCTCAATCCCACCCATCATCAGGCTTGGCATCAGGATCACAAGCTCACAATCCCTCCCACGACAACTTTAAAGTAATGGTATTAGAAAAAGTTCACCCAAAACCACACCAAAACACAAAGCAATTGCTCCTGCAGCTTGAAAATAAATGGATAATTAATTTACAATGCGAGGAACCCCAAGGGTTAAACACTCAATTATCAATCAGTGAATTACTTATGTAACACACCTGCATGATCTTTACTTAAACCTGGTTCTCTCGCACCTTTGCGCCTCCTGCCCGATATCCCAGCGATATTGTCAGCACTTGCGGTGCTCGTGTTTCCCCATGCATTGGTATGTATCCTTCTTTCTTCTCTAAAAAATCCCATTCATTTTCCATTGCCCTGGGCTGTTTCCCATTGTGAATCCTAGTCTATATTAGATATTTAGGAATGTATATGTTTGTTATACCTCAGTGCGGTTCCTGCTTCTCGACGTCTGTAAACAACGCTACCTAGGCCACGCCCACTGGTCCTGAGGAAGCCCCTTCGGGGGCGAAACGAAGGCGCGCATCAATTTCGTCGACCATGGAATGTCTCCCCATTTACAAATAATTATTATACAGACTGGCATCCTTGACCGGGACTTGATTATTATTTGAAATAACTTTATTATCATTTGGGAGACATCCGGGACTGTGTCCCCTTTGGATGACGCAGGAACTCCTTTCCGCCTTTTTACGACGTCCACTCACTTGCATGTGAGTTTACCGCCCGTATTTGCTGTGTATGAATACATAGATGAAGACAGCATGTATGCATCATTTTGATTACAGTACACTGTTTAAATGACTCTGAGTATAATTGGTTTAATTGATAAATGTTGATTTTTTGGAACCTGAGAACTTATACTGCGTGATATTTACATTACTGTTACATTGCTCTTTGTGATTCGTTTCTTGTGTTGGCATCAGGATCACCATCTCCCTGAATTACAACCTATGCCTTTCCAGATTTTGCAATGGAATGGAGTGCAAGAGAAGTTGGCTCCAGTGTGGCTAGCCTTGGGCAGCTTTTGTGGTCCTTTGCCACTGGACCTACTCTTTGCACCGTGGGCCTGGTCACTCCAGAAGCATGAGATTGAAAGCAGACCAGCTGCCTTTGCTGGGGGAAGTACAACACAAAAGCCTGCTGCCAAAGAAGTATTTCCTCCACTGATTGAGACATCACACTCCTGGAGTGCATGCTCAGAGAAAGAGAGAGAGACTCCAGCACTCATTTCTGACTAATGGTGACCTTAAGGTGAACCTGTTAGTGGCCGTCTTTCCTTCTTCTAAGGCTGGGAGAGTAACTTGCTGAATTTTAGGGCTTCCCAACATTCCAAGTCCAGCGATCAAGCTACCACATTTCACTGACTCCTTACAAACTACGATGTACTCGATTTCCAACTTACTTACTTACTTAGGCAAACCTTTGAACTTGAGGATGATTGTCTTCCGGATGTGGTAGTGGCAGTGGGTCTGTAGGCAGCTGTGGAGCCCTATTATTGATCCGCATCTCCTCCTGTAGTGAGGACATCGGTTTTCAGATGGAAGACGGTCCTGGTCAGGGTTTGACTTGATGCGCCTTCCTCTTGGCACGTTTCTCTCTTTTGCCCTCCATTCGTGCCTCTTCGAATTCCGCAGCACTGCTGGTCACAGCTGACCTCCAGTTAGAGTGCTTAAGGGCCAGGGCTTCCCAGTTCTTGGTGTCTATGCCACAGTTTTTAAGGTTGGCTTTAACCCCATTTAAAAATCTCTTTTCCTGTCCACCAACATTCCATTTCCCATTCTCGAGTTAGGAGCAGAGTAGCTGCTTTGGGAGATGGTGATCGGGCATTTGGACAACATGGCCAGTCTAGCAGAGTTGAGGGTGGAGGAACATCACTTCAATACTGGTGATCTTTGCTTCTTCCAGCACACTGACATTTGTCTGCCTGTCTTCCCAAGCCATTTGTAGGATTTTTTGGAGGCAACACTGATGGAATCATTCCAGGAGTTGCATGTGATGTCTGTAGACAGTCCACATTTCGCAGGCATATGGCAGGGTTGGGAGGGCAATAGCTTTAGAAACAAGCACCTTGATCTCCCTACAGATGTCCCAGTCCTCAAACACTCTCTGCTTCATTCCAACTGCAATAGACAGATATAGAACTGGTGACATGTCTGGCATGACAATAGTTCCTGGAAAAGGGATCTAGAAGTCTTGGTAGACCACAAGTTAAACATGATTCAACAGTGTGATGTGCAGCTTAAAAAGCCAATGGGATTTTGGGCTGCACCCATAGGAGTATAGTGTTAAGATCGAGGGAAGTCATCATCCCACTCTATTCTGCTTTGGTCTGATCTCACCTGGAACAACCTTGTGTCTAATTCTGGACACAACAGAGCAGGAGATTGGGAAGTCTGACTTGCCCACGGTGGTCCACGCTCTGGTTATATACCGTATAGACCAGCGTTTCCCAACCAGTGTGCTGTGGCACACTAGTGTGCCGTGAGCGATCATCAGGTGTGTCGTGGGAAATTGGAACCTCCAATACCCTTTCTTCCCCCTCCTGCTGAACACTTTTTCTTCTCTACTCGGGCCCCCTTCTTCCCAGCCTCACTCTGCTCGCTTTGCGCTGGGGCGAGTTTGCGCAGTAGCGCCCGCACGGGTCACGTCTTCCTCCCTCCCCCCTCCCCCCCTGAACACACTCACGCTATTTTTCCCAAACTCCATCTGTGTTTACATTTGGGCATATTGAGTATTCATGCCAAGTTTGGTCCTGATCCAACATTGTTTGAGTCCACAGTGCTCTCTGGATATAGGTGAACTACAACTCCAAAACTCAAGGTCAATGCCCACCAAACTCTTATAGTATTTTCTCGTGGTTATGGGAGTTCTGTGTGGGAAGTTTGTGTGTGTCTTTCTGCCATTCCTGCCAGGATATCTATGTTGTGTTCATTGAAACAGATTCAGCTTTCACACTGAGTGTATAAATACATTTAAAACATATTAACTATATGTATTACTATGTTAGAGTGTCATTTTGTGTCATTTTGGCTCAAAAAAGGTTGAAAAACACTGGTATAGATGACTGCAACTCTCTCTATGTGGGGTTGCCTTTGAAGACTGCCCAGAAGCTGCAGCTAGTCCAACGCTCACAGATTACTCACAGGAGCGGGGTACAGAGAGCGTACAGCTCCCTTATTGCGCCAGCTCCCCTGGCAGCCAATTAGCTTCCGAGCACAATTCAAAGTGCTGGTTTTAACCTACAAAACCCTATATGGTTCTGGCCCAGTTTACCTGTCCGAATGTAGTATCCCCTATGAACCATCAAGAGTGTTAAGATCTTCCAGAGAGGCCCTTCTCTCAGTCCCGCCACTTTCACAGTTGTGTTTGGTGGGGGCGAGAGAAGGGGCCTTTTCTGTGGTTGCCCCTGGCTATGGAACTCTTTCCCGAATGAAATTAGATCTGCCCCCTCCCTCCTGACTTTCAGGAAGCTTGTGAAATCCTGGTTGTGGAACGAGGCATTTGCAGAGTGATGGCTAAGACCAGTTATTACTAAAGTTATTGAACTGAGTTGGATATGATTTTATCTTGGCGAATGGTTTTATATGCATTTTATCTTATATGTATTTTAACTGATTGTTTATGTCTGATTTTTAAAGTGTTCTATTGTTAGCATTGAATTTTGCTGTTAGCCAGTCTGAGTCCCTCTACGGAAGTAGAGATGATCGGGTTATAAAAGTTTTAAATAAATAAATAAATAAATTGCTGCAAAAGAGATTCCACCTCAACATTAGGTAGAACTGATGGTTATAGCAGTTCGAAAATGGAATATGCTGCCTTGAAGGGTGAGAGTGCCTTTCTCTGGGTGTGTCTTAGAGCAGTGTTTCCCAACCAGTGTGCCGGGGCACACTAGTGTGCCGTGCGCGATCATCAGGTGTGCAGTGGGAAATCAGAACCTCCAATACCCTTACTTATTAAAGGAGCGCCGCTACGTCACAGTACAAAATGCACAATTAATCATACATAATCATACGCAAAAAACACATTCAAAGTACCCAATTTTGCTGGAGAAAATCAAAAGTCTTATATAAGGTAGTTCGGCGTGGTCGCCACAGAGAGCGGAGGAGTTGCGAACCAGGAAGTAGTGAGTTCACGGAGCACTCCTCTACAGAAAACTCGCGTTATTTGATGAAATCACGGAAGTAAGTGCAAAAAACAAATTTTTCCCCTCAGCCACTTAAGCAGGAAAGGGCCTCAGGCTGTTAGGAATGGTGGGAGTTGAAGTCCAAAGCACTCAGAGGGCCGAAGTTTTCCCATGACTGACAGCTGTTGAGCAAGACCTTCGTGTGTGTCTTTCTGCCATTCCTGCCAGGATATCTATGTTGTATTCATCGAAATAGGCCCAGGTTTCACACTGAGTGTATAAATACATTTAAAAACATATTAACTATATGTATTACTGTGTTAGAGTGTCATTTTGTGTCATTTTGGTTGGTGGTGTGCCCCAGGATTTTGTAAATGTAAAAAATGTGCCACGACTCAAAAAAGGTTGAAAAACACTGTCTTAGAGGATGCTGGGTGGCCATCTGTTGGGAGGGCTTTGATTGTGTATTCCTGCATAACAGAATGGAATTGGACTGCGTGGCCCTTGTAAGCTCTTGCAACTTTAGGATTCTGTTCCCAATTACTTTGAAAATAGAACTTCCCAAGCTGTAATTACAAGACAAACAGCCAGGTTTTGGAAAAAGAAGAAAACACTTGCGTCCCGTGTAAGACAAACATACTATATTTATGCTTTGCTGTGCCAGTTTTGCAAGGAAATGCAAAGGGAACAAAGCCTTCACTACAATCTCTCATTTGTCTTATTTGGTGGTGAGCGTAATGCTAATAGCTGTATTTATTTTGAGGATTGTGTGGCGCGATTTGCATTATCAGCTTGTTTTTCGAATTGTTTCGAAAGTTGGACTTCTGGAGGAACTTTGTGTCTCAGCCAGCATTCAGCTTTTGGACTACAACTCTCAGAATCCCGTGAGTTGTAGGCAAAAAAATAAGAATGTTCCCTGTCTGCATTCCGAGGGAGTTTAGAGAAGCATTTGCAATCTACCTTTCTGATTTGGATCAGAAGTGATAAAGCTGTCAACAGAATATCACACATTTCATCTTCTCCCTCCCAACCTGCCTCAAAGTCCTTTTCCAAAAGGCACAAGGCTGGGAAAGTCCCAGATCTTTATCCTCCCCAACTTGAGAAGCAAAACAGACAGGAAGATTATGTTTCGTTCCAGTCCGTCAAAGCAGAAGATAAGCTCTCAAGGAAAAACAAAGTCAAGGGGGAAATTTGCTGAGGGATGGAGGAAGTTGTAATGCCCGGCAGCAGTTCTTTGCATGCTGGTATCTGCAGAAGGGCAGGATTTTTCCGTTTGGGGCTCGAAGGCTGTATTTGAGGCTGGTGCAAAAGTTTGGACTTTGCAGGAACTGACCAGCAACGACCACAAAAGATTGAGAAGCCAGGTATCCTTTAGGTCAGTGTTTCCCAATTAGTGTGCCGTGGCACACTAGTGTGCCATGAGCGATCATCAGGTGTGCCGTGGGAAATTGGAACCTCCAATACCCTTTCTTCCCCCTCCTAGCAGGTCTTTCTCCCTCTTTCCCTCCCCAAAGATCCTCCCCGAGGCAAAGGAATGGCTCCGCCGAATGCCAGGGCCAGCTTCATGACATCCATAGTTAACTGGAAGTGAGTTTCATTCAGGGTGAAATTTCACAAGGGTTTGGAGAGCAAGCCCTATGAGGAGCGGCTTGAAGAACTGGGCATGTTTAGCCTGAAGAAGAGAAGGCTGAGAGAAGACATGATAGCCATGTATAAGTATGTGAGAGGAAGTCATATATATGTTGTGTTCATCGAAACAGGCCCAGGTTTCACACTGAGTGTATAAATACATTTAAAAACATATTATCTATATGTATTACTGTGTTAGAGTGTCATTTTGTGTCATTTTGGTTTGTGGTGTGCCCCAGGATTTTGTAAATGTAAAAAATGTGCCATGGCTCAAAAAAGGTTGAAAAACACTGCTTTAGGTCAGCACTCCTCAACCTGGGAGTCTGGACCCCTGGGAGGAGGGGGGTTGTGAGGGGGTTTGGCAGGGAAGGCTGAAGATCTCTCCACCTGTCCTTCTCTTCCTTTATGGAAACAGATGGTGAATCCTCCCACCAAAAGCTCTCCTCCAGTGTGATTGGTGGGCCTCCTGGCCTCTCAGCTAAGGGAAGGGCTGTTTCCGAGACTCCAAGTGAGGAGGGCAGATCAGGCATGCTCTACACATGGCAGGGTGATGCGCATGTGCAGACGAGGGAGAGCGTGTGAGGTTCGAGGGAGGCTCACGTCAGCGAGTCCCTTCAAGACATGGGGGTTCTGTGTGGGAAGTTTGGCCCAATTCTATTGTTGGTGGGGTTTAGAATGCTCTTTGATTGTAGGTGAACTATAAATCCCAGCAACTATAACTTCCAAATGTCAAGGTCTATTTCCCCCAAACTCCGCCAGTGTTCACATTTGGGCACATTGGGAATTCATGCCAAATTTGGTTCAGATCCATCATTTGTCACTTGTGTAAGTAAGTGCAACAGAATTGCAGACGCCTCCAAAGATAGGCCCACCCTCTCCTTTGTCTAAGGTTTGCACCTCCCTCCAATTGGATTTCTGGTCTTTGATGCAAGGCAAGGCTCCTTCCCTAATGGCTCTCCTGCTATTATAAACATGCCGGATCCCCTTGGGAAGGTGCGGTCATAGAGGAGGGAGCCAAGTCTTCAAGGCACTTTGCAAACATTAGCTGATGAATCAATCTTTAGAACAAACCCCAGCACTCTTTTGCAGCCCCTTGGCAAATGGTGCAAAGCGAGCAGGAGATTGATGGATACTGCAAACACATGAGACGGTCCATTATGCTTGGCAGCACTCAGCCGCCGGCCCGACAGACTGGGAAAGGAAAGGAAACCGCAACTGACCAGCTTTAAGGTGTGCACTGACCAAGCAGTGGTTTCAGTTCCAGAATTCCTGGATCTCCGAAGCAGAAACCTGACCACAACTCTCCCTTGAAGCATGCATTAGCCATTGATTTTGGGTTTTTTGTGAGTGTGTTAGGTTACTACTATGAGATTTCGGTAAAGAAGAAGAGAAGCCAGTTATTCTTCTCTGGCTCCAAGAAAGAAAATCTTGTTAACATCTCACACCTGGGAAATTGGCTGCCCTAGAGATTAGGGCAAGAAGCAATGGATTCAGATTTCAGGAAAAGAGATTCTGCATGAACATTAGCCAACCCCCCTCGTGAAAAAACCTCGTGATGGTGTTTCCCAACCATTTTTGCTGCTCAGCAGTGGAATATGCTGGAGTATAGTGGAGTCGCCTTCTCTGGAGGTTTTTAAGCAGAGTCTGGATGGCCATTACCGCCCAGTTTCGAATTTACCGTTTCTGGACAAGGTGATTGAGAGGGCAGCGGCGGGACAGCTGCAGCAGTTCTTGAATGATACAGCCGGATTAGATCCCTTCCAGTCCGGCTTCCACTTTGGGCACGGGACAGAGACTGTGCTGGTCTCTATCACAGACCAGCTGCGCTGCCAGTTGGACCAAGGCGGGTCAGCGCTGCTCGTGTTATTGGACCTCACGGCAGCATTTGACATAGTTGACCATTCTCTACTGATGCACCGTTTAGCCATGATGGAAGTTAGGGGGTCCGCCCTTATATGGGTGGCCTCCTTTGTCCAAGATCGGGGACAACGGGTGGAGAGGGGAGGGATGGTCTCGGAAAGGGTCCCCCTTAATTGTGGGGTCCCCCAAGGGGCTATCCTCTCCCCTCTATTATTTTATACCTATCTGCGTCCACTTGCCCAACTGGTGCATAGTTTTGGTCTGGAGTGTCATCAGTACGCTGATGACACCCAGCTGGTGTTGAGGATGGAAGGCCGGACGGACTCTGTACCCGATTATTTCCATCAGTGCCTGGAAGCCGTGACTGGGTAGCTACGGGCCAGCAGGTTGAAGGTGAACCCATTGAAGATGCAGGTCCTGTGGCTGGGTCGCCCGAGGGGGGGGGGGAGTTCCAGCTGCCAATAATGGACGGTGAGGTGGTTAGCCCGTCGCCTCTAGCTAAAAGCCTGGGGGTCCAACTGGACCCTCTGCTGATGATGGAGGCTCATGTCTCCACCATGAGCAGAGCAGCGTTTGTCCATCTGCGCCAGGCAAGGTGGCTGGCGCCCTACCTTTCCGGTGATGACCTGGCCATGGTAATCCAGGCCACGGTCATCTAGAGACTGGACTACTGTAACACCCTTTACATTGGCATTCCTTTGTCGGTAATCCGGAAACTGAAGATGGTGCAAAACGCTGCGGCTCGACTGCTGGCTGGAGTGACACTACCGTGCCACATCACACCAGTCCTACAGCGCTTGCACTGGCTCCCTACCAAGCACCGGATTCCCTTCAAAGTGCTGGTGCTAACCTTTAAGGCCTTGCATGGTCTGGTCTGCATCTGTCAGGGTTTGGGTCTACCTGTATGGCAGGGGATTGGATCAAATGGTCCTTGGGATCTCTTCCAGCTCTATGATTCCACATTTTCCAGTATTGTTGCACCATGGACAAATTCACTGCATGGTTAGTTGAGCAGAAAGTTCAATGGTAGCTAAACTTTAGGAAAACAAAAAAGAATGGCCACTGAACTCTAAAGTACACAGCAAAATCGTTCAAGCTTTCCCATATCTTATCGCAGTCATTCCTCAGTCAATAAACTACAAGACTAGGACTCGGAAAGGCAGCCATGAAGATGCTAAACAATATCCTGAAATAGAAGGAGTATATCTCACTGAATACTGAAGTTAAGATTTCTCCATGCCATCTTATTTCACTTTTCTATGAATAGTAAAGAAAGCTGATACGAAGAAAACCATCTGCTTTGAAATGTGAGTCTGGAGAAGAGTTGATTAGCTGGGTTCTGTGAGAAGAGATGCAGATCGCATAGGCTTTTAGTCGCTGATGAAGGTTTATGGTTCTCATTTCATCCACAAATCCATGCCAGGATTCACCTGAAATCTTAAAGGAGCTATCAAACTTAATGAGTGTTAGGATTCAGCACCTTGGATAGCATCTTTCAAGGAATATCAGGAATGGATTCACTGCCTAACTGACATGGAAGCTACCAGTTGAAATGACTTTGATAAATTGACTAGGCAAGCAATAAATCCAGACTGCAAGTAGAAGACGCAAGTCCAACTCATCAATAATATCTCCAACTGTTCACTTTTACCACTCCTTTGGAGACAATCCCCATCCTCATCACTATTATATCTTTGAAAAATAAACCTGCCACCTGTAGCTGCCATTTTAGATTTGGATTGGAGATCCCTACGCAAAGTTTAACATATACAGTCGAGTCTCACTTATCCAACCTTCGCTCATCCAACATGCTGTATTATCCAACGCAGCTTGCCTCCCGCCCGGATCCACAGCTGTTTCAATACATTGCGATGTTTTGGTGATAAATTCGTAAATACAGTCTTTACTACATAACGTTACCGTGTATTGAACTGCTTTTTCTGTCCATTTGTTGCAAAACATGATGTTTTGGTGCTTAGTTTGTAAAATCATAATGTAATTTGACGTTTAATAGGCTTTTCCTTAATCCTTCATTAGCCAACGTTTTTGCTTATCCAACGTTCTGTCAGCCTGTTTATGTTGGATAAGCGAGACTTTACTGTATACACAAACTTGGTAGAGCTCAGTCTACCAAACACTGTGCATTTCGAGAGAATTTGCTATTATTTCATCACAAATTGGTAGGATTTTTCTATCCGCCTTCTGTTGTATTGTATCATGACATTGTTATCTACCCTGAGCGTCTACGGCAGTAATTCCCAACCTGTGGTTCGTGGACCACCAGTGATCTGCAAGAACGAAAATATGGTTCACGGCCAAACCATTACTACACTGTTGTTTCAAAACCATGCGGCAACGAGAGTGATTGGTCTCAGGAAACCCTCTCATAGTACCAAGGCAACCGGGATGTCGGGAGGGGAGAGGCCGACTACCCACAAAAGATTATTCCTACCACATCAACTTTAGATTATTAAATATGGTTTTCTGTGGGCAAGCAGATAGAGACTGCTGGATGGCATATGTTCTGTATCGGAAATTAGAGTTTGCTTTTAATCTCTATGCTTTTAATCTCTTGTTTATTGTGCCTCTGGCTCTTGTGAGCCGCCGCGAGCCCCCGGGAGTCGGCGGCATAGAAGCCTCAATAAATAAATAAATAATAAATAAATAAATAAATAAAGTTGATGTGGTCAATGCAATGCAATTTTCCGAACCAGCACCCCAAATAACCAAACCAAATCTAAAGTTGACCAAAAATTTATTCAGTGCTAACGTTGGAGAGTGCTCCCTGGTCAAGTGGCTCCTGGTCAAAGAAAGGTTGGAAACCACTGCTCTAGGGCAGGGGTGCTCACACTTTTCCAGCATGCGAGCTACTTATAAAACAACCAAGTCCCAAAGATCTACCTACCCACTACTCAGAGAGCCATAAAAGCAAAATATTAAGAAATTTATTTCAGTGAGAGCCATATAATACATTTTAAGACTGAATTCAACTAAATGTGAGTATAATAAGCCCCTGAGCATTCCTCACAAATGGCATGGGAGCCATACACACTGTGCCTGCGATCTGCCTGGGATCTACCAGGATGCCCTTCGAGATCTACCAGTAGATCACGATCTACCTAATGAGCACCCCTGCTCTAGGGGGAGGATAAAAAGAAAATTAACAACCACAACAACAACAACAGATGACTACCAGACGTGGACTGTATACAAGGACTGAGCTGGTTATGATTTTACTGTGGCGAATAGTTTTTATGTATTTATTATTATTATTATAAATCATAATAAATAAAAAATAAAAAATAAATACATATCGATATAATAAATAATTATTATATTGATAATTGTTAATTTTACTGAGAATTTTAGATGTTTTAGATTTTAAATGTTAGCATTGATTTTTTGCTGTTTGCCGGTCTGAGTCCCTTTATAGAGGTGAGAAGATTGGGGTATAAAAGTTTTAAATAAAATAATGTAAATATCTGATACGCAGGATGTATTTTCATTTGCTGGACCAAATTCGGCACAAATATCCGATATGCCCAAATTCGAATACTGTTGGGGTTAACGGGGTCTGATTTTGTCATCTGGGAGTTGTAGTTGTTGGGATTTATAGTTCATCTACAATCAAAGAGCATTCTGAACTCCATCAACGATGGAATTGAACTAAACTTGACACAAAGAACTCCCATGACAAACAGAAAATACTGGAAGGGTTTGGTGGGCATTGGCCTTGAGTTTTGGAGTTGTAGTTCACCTATATCCAAAGAGCACTCAAACAAAGATGGATCTGGACCAAACTTGGCACAAATATTCAATATGCCCAAATGTAAACACTGGTGGAGTTTGGGGAAAATAGATATTGACATTTGGGAGTTGTACCTGCTGGGGTTTATAGTTCACCTACAATCAAAGAGCTTTCTAAACCCCATCAAGGATAGAATTGGGCCAAACTATCCACACAGAATCCCCATGACCAACAGAAAATACTGTGTTTCCTGATGGTATTTGGTCAACCCTCTGACACCCCCTCAGAAATGCCCCCCCCAGGGGTCGTAACCCCCAGGTTGAGAAATGCTGCTTTAATGTATGAGGACAAGGAGAGGCGGGAGTGTGTGTGTGTGTGTGTGTGTGTGTATATATATATATATCTTATCTGTTAACACTTAGGATGTATAGTGGTTTGAAGACACGCAACAACAATGGTTTCTATAATGGAGCTGCACAATTCTTGCAAACTCCATGCTTTGATAACAGACAGAGCTTCGGAAAGTTACTTTTGTGGACCACAACTCACAAATCATCCAGCCAATGGGACCAACGTGCCATCTCCATTGTGTGGTAAAATAGCACAATGGCTTCACTTCTTCGCTAATATCTGCTCCGCTCTTTTTTAAAAAAAAAAAATCAAATTAAACAAATAAACCTCAATCTTGGGTAAAAACTGGCTCAGCCTCCAGATGGGCCGTTGCTTTCTGCTGGATGCTAGCCACACTTTCTTCGTAATTAATGGAAGCCTCCCCATCCATTTCTCTCTCACTGCATCAGCAAAAGCCTGTGTTAAAAATGGGCTGGATTGATTGGTAAGTTTCAGCAACTGCTTCTTTGCTCAGCTCTCTCGGGTAAAGCAATTAGGCCCATTTTATTTTGCTTCTACTTGCACTGGTTTTGGATTCCGCTTCTTTGCTACAGTACGACCTGCACCTTATCCATGAATTCAATTGAGACTGTTATGTTCAAAGATGGTAATAATAATAATAGGGAGAGTGGATGAAATAATAAGCAAGATCTTATGTTATGATACACTGCTGTATTGTAAACTAATGAATGACCCTCTACTTATCTATGAAGTACAGGGGCAGTCCTACAGGTAGGCCAAGGAAGCGGCCGCATGGGGCGCCATCTTGGAAAGGGCAAATTCCCCTTCCCAGTTGCTCCGGAGCTGAAGTTGAGCACAGGAGCAACTGTGCATGCGCGAAAACCTCCACGCATGCCCAGTAGCTCCTATGCGCAGAAGCCTGTAAGCAAAGCACTCCCTATCGGGCAGGCAGGGAGTGCTTCCCCTCTCCCTTTGTCTCCACCCTGCCGCCGAATACAGTGACCCAATTGGGCAGGCAGGGGGCGGAGACAAAGGGAGAGGGGAGTGGAGCCAAAGGGGTATTGGCGACGTATTGCTTCCTGACAGCCGGCACCAGAAGTAGCCGCCGCACGCTGAGGCGAACTCCCTCGCCAGGCCCAATCATGTGTGAACCCTACTACAACCGCCCTCCTCCCCCCGCGCGCGCGCCGGCCGGGAGCATCAAGGAGAGACAGGCGCAACTGCGCAGGTAAATAGTAATATATAATATTTTAGTTTAGTTTATTTTGGGTTTTTTGAGTTTTATAGGAGGAATGAAAATATTTAGTAGAGGATAATTTTATTTAAATAAATAATTTTATTTATTATTTTAATAATAATAATAGAATAGAATGTTATATTATATTATAATGTCAATATATTATAATTATATTGTAATGTAGTATAATATAATTATGATATAATATAGTATGAGTATGTACTATATTGTATATACATTGATACAATATAATACTACTAATGGTATTGTGATATTATAATTGTATATTTGTTTTACATGGGGGGCGCCAAAATAATGTTGGGGGGGGTGCCAAAATAATGTTCGCTGACCATATAAAATTACCTTAGACCGCCCCTGATGAAGCATATTAAAATCTGGGCTGTGGTGCAGCTAGTTAGTAGCCAGCTGCATTAAATCACTACTGACCAAGAGGTCATGAGTTCAAAGCCAGCCCGGTTCAGAGTGAGCTTCCGACCATTAATAGTCTAGCTTGCTGTTGACCTATACAGCCCAAAAGACAGTTGCATCTGACAAGTAGGAAATGTAGGTACTGCTTTATGCGAGAAGACTAATTTAATTAATTTACGACACCATAAAAACTTCCAGCAGCATGCATAAGAATGAGGAAGTATTCCATCAAGGACAGGACTCAGTGTCACAAGTGGACAGTGAAGTGGCAGCTCCCCCTGTGGCTGGAATCAAGCATACCCTCATGAAGCCGGGGAGCTGGAATGTTAAATTGCCTCTGTGCCTGTCTATATATGTTGTATGTCTAATGGCATTGAATGTTTGCCATGTATACTGTACGTGCATTGTAATCCACCCTGAGTCCCCTGCAAGTTGAGAAGGGCGGAATATAAATACTGTAAATAAATAAAGAAATACATTTTGGCTCCCAAACCTGCCCTTGATTTTTATATTAGGTTGACTTTGACGTGGAATATTTCTATTTCTACTTCCGTCTTTGGAGTCTGCAGTTCTTAAGTCAGTAGTCAGTACTGTAGTTCATCGTTTACAATAGGTTGTAAGTATTATTTTGTAGATATGCGAGAGCTATTGTTTTGTGTGGATTTTCTGTAGGTACTTTCATACGATCAAATAAAAAAAAGTAAAACCAAAACAGAGGTAGTCGAGAAGCAACAGGTCTTGTATCCTGTAACCGCAAGAGACTGAGGCACAATATTTGTTTTGGGTTGCAATATTTGTGCGATCGCGTTCCTTTGTCTGCGTGTTCCTTGCAACTGATACAGCTGGAATATGGTGATGGCTGAGTTCCTACACTATGCTTGCATAGTAGTGTAAATGTACACTCAAGTCGTCACAATGAGCTGCACCATCACATTTTGGCACGGCAGAAGCGATGTGGCTACCTCTTTGGTGCCTGTTTTTGATAAGTTCGGGAAGTAAATTGCAGCATCTCTAGTAAGTTTTACTAAGTTACTAAGTTTTAGGTTACTAAGTAGTTGCTAAGCCTTAGGTCTACTGGTATTCTAAGGTTGAACAGGCATCTAATAGCTATGTTTATATATTTAAAAGGAGATCACCTTGAGGATGGAGTCAGTTGGCTTTGTGATGCTCCAGGGACACAACTGAGCAATGCATTCAAAGTGCAGGAGAAGAAATTCCACTTCAACTTTAGGACTAACTTCCCGATAGTTGGAGCTGTTTGACTGTGCAATGTGCTGCCTGGGAATCTGGTGCAGTCTCCTTCTCTAGATGTTACAAAACAGAAGCTTGGACTTGAACATCCATGGATTTGGGTACCCACGGGGGCTTTAAGAATAACAGGATCACCAAGTCGGAAGAGACGCCAAGGGCCATCCAATCCAACCCTGTTATGTCATGGAAGAGTACATGCTACAGGCCGGTGTTTGGAGCCCCATTATAAGGACTATATAACACTTTTAAATCACATAATTACACAGCTGGAAGGGCGTTCAAAGGACAACTAGACCAACCTACTGCCAGGCAGGAATTTACCGCAACAGACTGATAAATAGATCTATCAAATCCTTACTTTATTGGAGTTTCGGAGTAAGGTGTTATCTTTACACAGATGACGTCCAAATCTGTCACTCCTTCCCACCTGTTACTAAGGAGGCTGTCCAGACTTTGAGCGAGTACTTGGCTGCTGTGTCGGACTGGATGGGGGCTAGCAAACTGAAATTGAATCCAGACAAGACAGAGGTCCTCCTGGTCAGTTGAAAGGCCGAACAGGGCATAGGGTTACAGCCTGTGTTGGACGGGGTTACACTCCCCCTGAAGATGCAGGTTCACAGCCTGGGAGTGATCCTGGATTCATCGCTGAGCCTGGAACCCCAGGTTTCGGCAGTGGCCAGGGGAGCTTTTGCACAGTCAAAGATTGTGCACCAGCTGCGCCCGTACCTTGGGAAGTCTGATCTGGCCACAGTAGTCCATGCTCTGGTCACATCCCGCATAGCAGGGGTGCTCACACGTTTTCAGCATGCGAGCTACTTATAAAACAACCAAGTCAAAATGATCTACCTACCCACGACTCAGAGAGCCATAAAAGCAAAATATTTGGAAATTTATTTCAGTGAGAGCCATATAATATATTTTAAGACTGAATTCAACTAAATGTGAGTATAATAAGCCCTTGAATTGATTCATAATAATAACGATAATATTCATCCAGCCTCTGCTACTACTACTACTACTACTAATAATAATAATAGTAACAACAACAACAATAGGTTCCTAGAGTAGAAGGAGACCTCCAAGGGCCATCCAGTCCAACCTCCTTCTGCCATAAGGGAAAAACACAATCAAAGCATTCCTCTCAGATGGCCATTCAGCCTCTGATAATAATAATTATTATTAATAATAATAACAATGGGTTCCAAGAATAGGAGGAGACCTCCAAGGGCCATCCAGTCCAACCTCCTTCTGCACCTGGACAGCATCGGGAGCCTGCGGGGTGGGACTGAGCCTTTCTCCCGCCCTGCCTGTGATCTACCAGGACGCCCTACGCGATCTATCAGTAGATCGCGATCTACCTAATGAGCACCCCTGCTGTATAGATTACTGCAACGCATTCTACGTGGGGCTGCCTTTGAAGATGGTTCTGAAACTGCAGTTAGTCCAATGGGCGGCAGTCAGGTTACTAACAGGAGCGACATACGGGAGCATACCACCCCCTTGTTGTGTCAGCTTCAGTGGCTGCCTGTCCACTTCTGAGCTCAATTCAAAATGCTGGTATTGACCTATAAATCTCTTTAAGGTTCTGGCCCAGCTGAACTGTCTGAACGTATCTGCCTCTACGTCCCAACTCATAACCTAAGATCATCCGGGGAGGCAATGCTCTCACTTCCACCAACGTCGCAAATTCGGCTGGTGAGGACGAGGGACAGGGCCTTCTCGGCGGTGGCCCCCCACCTGTGGAACGTGCTTCCGACTGAGATACGATTGACCCCATCCCTCCTGGCTTTCAGGAAGAAAGTAAAATCGTGGCTGTGAGACCAGGCTTTCGGTCAGCAGACATAAAGCAGCACTTGGATGAAATGGACTGGAAAGATGATTTACACGAGGATACGGTTTTATTGGTAATTAAGGTTTTATACTGTTTAATTAATGGCTTATGTATTTATGTATTTTAATGGTTAAGGGTTTTGTTATGGTTATTCTATTAATTGTTTATGTAACGGCATCGAATAGCTGCCTATGTAAGCTGTCCTGAGTCCCCCTTTCGGGGTAGAGAAGAGACGGGATATACATTCCAGAAATAAATAAATAAACCCAGATTCCATAGTTCTGACATCAAATCAAAGTTGTCCTCAGTCTACGCAAACCTCAAATTACTACTTCTTTTCTCTCCGCAAGTCCAAGGCAGATGGGCGCGGTAAGGTCAGAGGGGGAATGCTTTGCTTTTCCCTAAAGCAGTCCATCCCCTCGGGGTTTGCGCTTACAAGGTTGCAGAGCAACGAGAACCAGTCCAACGGGTCGATGGTCTGAGATGGGTGGCATTTGCACCTGAGAAAATAGAGAAGAACAAAGAGAAAAGAGAGGAAAAGAAAAGAAAAGCAGTCCTGGAATCCTGGGCTCATGCTAGGCACTGATCTCCAAACACAATTTCTACTTTCACATATGTGGGTCTGGATAAAAATGAGCCCCTTTGGGTGCATCTACACCAGTGATTCTCAACCTGATGCTGCGACCCCTTAATATAGTTCCTCATGTTGCGGTGACCCCCAATCATAATATTATTTTAGTTGCTACTTCATAACTGTAATTTTGCTACTGTTATGAACTGTAATGTAAATATCTGATATGCAGGGTGTATGTTCATTCACTGGACCAAACTTGGCACAAATACCCAATATGCTCAAATTTGAATACTGGTGGGGTTGCGGGGGATTGATTTTGTCCTTTGGGAGTTGTAGTTGCTGGGATTTATAGTTTACCTACAATCAAAGAGCATTCTGAACTATATTGATGATGGAATTAAACCAAACTTAGCACGCAGAACGCCCATGACCAACAGAAGATTCTGGAAGGGTTTGGTGGGCATTGACTTGTGAGTTTTGGAGTTGTAGTTCACAATCAAAGAGCACATCCAGAGAGCGCTGTGGACTCAAAACAACAATGGATCTGGACCAAACTTGGCACGAATCCTCAATTTTCTCAAATGTGAACACTGGTGGAGTGTAGGGAAAATAGACCTTGACATTTGGGAGTTACAGTTTCTGGGATTTATAGTTAACACACAATCAAAGAGCATCCTGAACTCTTGCAACAATGGAATTGAACCAAACTTGGCATATTGAACTCTGCAGAATTAATGTAGTTTGACACCACTTTTAATGCCACAGCTCAATGCTATGGGATTTTGTTTAGTTTTGAAGGTTAAGCAATGGAGGAGGTGTCTGAAATTTGTTGGAAAGGTGAATGGCCTCTCCTTTTTTCTGGCAAAACAAAAAAGTTCAAGGCAATGCAGGGGAGAGGCCGAAGGGGCCATAAAACAGTCCTCACAGGATTTGCTTGACCTCCAAGCCTGGACTTTACCCATTTCATGTGTTTATATTCTGTTTGTCGACTTTTTCTTAAGGCTTCATTGCCTATTATATAACTTTTCACAGCTCCAAACTGGGATCTAGCCAAGCAACATTAGTGTGCAGTCAGGATATGGACTATTCTTCATTAGGAAAATCACATAATTTGGGGGAGGTTACAGCACTTTGCTTTTGCCTGAGCCAATGGGGAAGGGCAAGATTTTGCCTTTTCCTCTCCTGTCTTCTTACCATTCTTCATCTATTCGGTGAAGTTGGAAAAAGCTCTATTCATATGTATAAAAAAGCACCTGCAATTATAAGGTGCACCCCATGTTTAGAGATAATAATAATACACTTTATTTATATCTCTCCAAAGGGACACAGAGTAGATTTCAACATACACAGATAGGCAAACATTCAAGGCCTTTCACACAGTGGATAACAATGACATACAATGCACAAAGGAGGGCGATGGCCATCATCTTCGTACCGTCGCGGGTTATTCCTGTCTCCTCGCCACCCAGCAGTTAAAACTTTGAGTTGCTGCCGAAATGGAATATACATCCTACATATTTTCCCATGCAGATAACCTTTTCTTCTTTTCTCCTGCATTTAAGAAATGGAAGGCTCTTCCTACTGAGGAGAACAGAAAGGAACACAAGCTCTGGCAAACTAAATGCAAAGCAACCGTCAGGAAAGCCAAGAGAGATTTTGAGGCACATATAGCTAAGAATATTTTTAAAAATAGCAAAAACTTCTTTAAGTACATCAGAAGTAGAAACCCAACTAGAAAAGCAGTTGGGCCACTTGACGAAAATGGTAAGAAAGGGACAATAAGTGAAGACAAGGAGATTGCTGAGCGGCTAAACGACTTCTTTGCCTCCGTTTTCACACAGGAGGACAGACAACATATGCCTGCAGCTGAGTCAGTTTTTTCAGGGAGGGAATTAAATGAATTAAACCAGATAGAGATAAACAAGGAAGATGTTCTCACATGCCTTACTAAACTAAATGTCAACAAATCACCAGGTCCAGACGGCATCCACCCCAGAGTTCTTAAGGAACTCAAGTGTGAAATTGCTGAAATTCTAGCTAAGATATATAACCTTTCTCTAAGATCAGGCACTGTACCCAAGGACTGGAGGGAGGCAAATGTAACACCGATCTTCAAGAAAGGATCCAGAGGTGATCCAGGAAATTATAGACCAGTCAGTCTAACCTCAGTTCCAGGCAAAGTGATGGAAACCATTATTAAAGAAAAAATTACTAAGCACATAGAAGAACAGGCATTGCTGAAGGAAAATCAACATGGTTTCTGCAAAGGCAAATCATGTCTTACTAACTTGATAGAATTCTTTGAGGGTGTAAATAAACACATAGATAAAGGGGACCCAGTCGATACTGTTTACCTTGACTTTCAAAAGGCTTTTGACAAAGTCCCTCACCAAAGGCTCTAAATAAGCTCTTCAGCCATGGAATCAGAGGACAGGTCTTGTCCTGGATTGGAACCTGGCTAAACTGTAGGAAACAAAGGGTGGTAATAAACGGACATTTCTCTGGATGGAAAGAGGTGAGAAGTGGCGTACCCAAAGGTTCAGTTTTGGGTCCGTTACTTTTTAATTTATTCATTAATGGCCTGGATGTAGGAGTGAATTCTGAGGTAGCAAAGTTTGCAGACGACACTAAATTGTTCAGGTAGTTAAAAATGAAACTGATTGTAAAGAGCTCCAGAAAGATCTCTCGAAATTGAGTGAATGGGCAACAAAGTGGCAAATGCATTTTAACCTAAACAAGTGTAAAGTCATGCACATCGGGGCAAAGAACCCCAACTACACCTACAAATTGATGGGGTCAAAGCTTTCCGAGACAAACCAGGAAAGGGATCTCGGGGTTTTGTGGACAGCTCAATGAAGATGTCAACCCAGTGCGCTGCAGCAGTGAAAAAGCAAATTCTATGCTTGGCATGATCAGGAAGGGAATCGAAAATAGGTCGGCAAATGTTGTATTGCCTTTCTACAAATCTATGGTGAGGCCACATTTGGAGTACTGTGTACAATTCTGGTCTCCGCACCTTAAGAAGGATATAACGGAACTGGAAAAGGTACAAAGAAGGGCGACAAAAATGATCCAAGGGATGGAGCAGCGCCCTTATGAAATCAGGTTGCAACGCCTTGGTCTTTTCAGCCTTGAAAGACGGCGTTTAAGAGGTGACTTGATCGAAGTGTATAAAATCATGCATGGGATAGAAAAGGTGAATAAAGAAAAATATTTTCTCTGTCACCCAACACTAGGACTAGGGGGCACTCCCTAAAGCTCCAAGGTAGGGAAAGTTAGGACTAATAAAGGAAATATTTCTTCACCCAGAGGGTCATTGGGTTATGGAACTCACTTCCAGAGGAGGTTGTGACAGCGGTCAGCCTGGACAGCTTCAAGGCAGGATTAGACAGATTCATGGATACCAAGGGAATCAGTAGCTACTGAAATGGACATCCAAGTGCCACCTCTGTGTTGATGGAGGCAGGCAGGATTTCCCCCGGGTACTGGTTGTGGGGGGTCGGGAGCACGTGAGGGTTCTGCCCTCCTTTCTGCTAGAGATCCCTGTGTACAACTAGTGGGCCACTGTGTGACACAGAATGCTGGACTAGATGGGCTGAGGCCCGATTCAGCATGGCTCTTCTTATGTTCTTATGTTCTTATGATTACAACTCCAACCTACTGCGGCTCGTATGAAATCCCCCGTACTCAATGTACGCCCGGAGCAAGGGAAAAGCCTATTTGGAGTATCGTCTCGTGAATGAATGACACTCAGGGGGCCACACGGATACATTGGGGATTACAAAGGAACAATATTGGCTGTATTGCCCGACAGTTGGCTTGGATTATTTAGCGTTACGTGTTTGCATCTAACTTTTTCTATGATGCTTTAGGTCTCGGCGTGTGGACGCTGGGTCTGTCTCCTTTCGAGTTGTGCATTGCCTATGCTAGTATCTGAATGTACTTTGGGAGAATGTATGCTCTTTATGAAGTGTTCTTGTGTATCTTATAGTGTTGTTGATATTATATAACTTATTGTGGATATTATTCTACTAAATATTTTGCTTTAGACACACTATTGGCTTATAGCCTTATTACCTTAGAGCAGTGTTTTTCAACCTTTTTTGAGGCGCAGCACATTTTTTACATTTACAAAATCCTGGGGCACACCACCGACCAAAATGACACAAAATGACACTCTAACACAGTAATACAAATAGTTAATATGTTTTTAAATGTATTTATACACTCAGTGTGAAACCTGGGCCTGTTTTGATGAACACAACATAGATATCCTGGCAGGAATGGCAGAAAGACACAAACTTCCCACACAGAACTCCCATAACCAAGACAAAAGACTAGAAGAGTTTGGTGGGCATTGACCGGGAGTATTGGAGTTGTAGGTCACATATATCCAGAGAGCACTGTGGACTGAAACAATGTTGGATCAGGACCAAACTTGGCTTGAATACTCAATATGCCCAAATGTGAACATAGATGGAGTTTGGGGAAAATACACCTTGACATTTGGGAGTTACAGTTTCTGGGATTTATAGTTAACACACAATCAAAGAGCATCCTGAACTCTTGCAACAATGCAGTTGAACCAAACCTGGCATATTGAACTCTCATTACCAACAGAAAGTACTGAAAGGGTTTGCTTGGGAATTGACCTTGAGTTTGGAAGTTGTAGTTCACCTACACCCAGAGAGC
Organism: Anolis apletophallus; assembly: GCA_030556195.1. Lineage (NCBI taxonomy): Eukaryota > Metazoa > Chordata > Lepidosauria > Squamata > Anolidae > Anolis > Anolis apletophallus. The sequence goes on from JARBWK010000004.1 coordinate 203,024,753, forward strand.
ACTGTGGGCAGGAGGGGGAAGAAAGGGTATTGGAGGTTCCGATTTCCCACGGCACACCTGAAACACTGCCTTAGAGCCTACTACTCATTCTCCAGTCTGTGTTTACTTGGACCTACCTCTGCTTTGTATGTTGTAGTTTAGCTATTTCCACGCCGTCTTTTTCCTTTTTCTACCATTCCTGCCAGGATATCTATTTTGTGTTCATCGAAACAGGCCCAGGTTTCACACTGAGTGTATAAATACATTTAAAAACATATTAACTATTACTGTGTTAGAGTGTCATTTTGGTTGGTGGTGTGCCCCAGGATTTTGTAAATGTAAAAAATGTCCCGCGGCTCAAAAAAAGATTGAAAATCACTGCTTTAGAGGAAGGTATAACTCTTTCAAACTATTTAGTTTGCTTCTGGTCAAAATGTTGAGCCCTTTCACTCTCTAAGGATTTAAATAATCTCAATTTGTAGAAAGCGTGGGATGAGTCCTTCCTGAATCTTCGTTTGTGAAGGAAAGCCAGACTTTGCGCTCGGCTGATTATACCTTTTTCTGGAGGCCTCTCGGGAAATGATGCACAAATAGCAGAAGAGACCCATGGGAAAGTTACCCCCCCCCCCAAAAAAGTAACTTCCCCAAGCAATAATAGTTAACCAAGGCTTGGTCCATTTGTGGATTCAGATTGGCCAGGGTTTGGCTTTCACGCGCCATTTGTTGCCATGCTTCCCTCCTCTGCCAGAATTAAAAAGCCTCTTTATTACCCATTACTTTCACCCCTTCAAGAATTTTAATTACTCGACGGCCTCCAGCCGCATTTTAATTTCCACATCGTTTCCGATAAAGAGGCAGGAGTGAGGGTTTGCAGGCTGATCTCTATTGTGTACTGTCTATTTTTCATCTTTTTGTCAGGAAATAATTTCTTTTGGGTGCATTTATACCAGGCATGGGTCAACTTGGGCCCTTCGGTTTTTGGACTTCAACTCCCACGATTCCGAACAGCCTGAGGGGCCTGAGGCTGTTAGGAATTGTGGGAGTTGAAGTCCAAAAACTGAAGGGCCCAAGTTGGCCCATGTGTAATCTACACTGTAAAATTACTGTGCTAAAATCCAGAGTAAACACACTACTCTAACTGTAGCTGCCATTGCTTGAGCCCTCAAAACGTTCGTGTGGTTGACTTTCAACCATTTCAATGACAGATTTTGAACTACCGAAAACTATAAGTCAATGTGGGCGGCGCATTAATTTTTAACAAACCCAATCCATAACCTGACCTTTCCCAGGCAGGCAAAGTGAGATATTTTAAATGCCAATGCAATGAATGATACCCCCGGAGTCTCCGGCTTGAACACCTTTTGCAAATCACCTATGCATACTCAGGAATTATACACAGGAAAATAATTTTAAGGTCATTGTCACCAGAAGTATCCTATATGAATCCATTCTAGTCTTGACCCAGTTATTACAAGATCTCTCCAAGGTTCTGAGTGCTACTCCATCTATTATATAAATGGGTTCACGTCATGTGATGTATACCTCAAACAAAGAAACCATACAACGCAGAAAAACAATACTTGCCAACATAAATAGGCCTCAAGCAAGATACGTTTGTAGCAAAGAAACTTGCCCCCCCCCCAAAACCTAAAAGGCCCCCAAAACAACGAGTAAAAATAAAACTACATTTCCCAGTATCCTCGGGGCAGCCAATGACTCACCCAGCCTCTACATTCTGAACAACATGATTGGCTGCCAATAAGGGCGGATTTGCATAACTGCTGTAACCATAGCAACACTGGCAAGAGCCATCCAAGGCTAGGATAGAATGCTGAGAGATTTCAGTTGGTGTTTGAGGGTTAAACTGCCAAAACCAAACTCTGAGGGAGCAATTCTCCAGCAAATTCCTACCCACACAACACAACACAACTTCCAATCACAACCCATCCCACCAACCTTACGGGACCCCGTACACACAACACCTACAAACACCACAAACTAAAACCATTCCTTCCTTCCACACAGACATAAACTGACCCAAAAGACAATCCATGCCTTATAAAAATAACAGCATTGGACGACACACTCACAACGCTACATACATCAAACAAAAAAGGGCAGAACAAACGCCAGAACAGAAACACACTGCGCAGCAGAGACACAGACAACAGGTCACTGCATGACGCACAGCTGAGAACCAAATGCAAATAACTGCACGACAAGAAGAAGCTCGCAGCCAGGAACAACAAAGATGCAGAAATGCAACACAACAGCAGCGCGCAAGGAGCGCAGAAACATGACGTCGCAACACAGAAAACAAACTTCAAAAACACCACAACCAATTCCACCGCCTAGCCCTCAGATACAACGCTGCAGAAGACTACAGCATGGTGCCAGAGGCCGACATTGGCACCCTAACGCACATCTGCACACACTGCAAAGCCCTGAAATACCCAGCAGAAACAACAGGAATGTGCTGCCTAGCCGGTAAAGTCTCTCTACCACCACTTGCCACTTCTCCACAACCACTACAGACTTTGCTGAGTTGAGACACTCCAGAATCAAAATACTTCCTCCGCTATATAAGACAATACAACTCACGCTTCCAGATGACATCATTTGGAGCACACATAGAAAGTGCGCAATTCATGCCTACATGACCCCACCAAGACCGTAAGTAACATCATTTCCAACCCTTACATCTCGCATCTCCTAAATAGGGCACAGCAACGCGTGCTGGGTACAGCTAGTAACCTTTAAAGCAGTGGTTCTCAACCTGTGGGTTCCCAGATGTTTGGGCCTTCAACTCCCAGAAAACCTAACTGGGATTTTTGGGAGTTGTAGGCCGAAACACCTGGGGATCCACAGGTTGAGAACCGCCACTTTAAAGCTAACCATAACCTGGCTTGGAGGCATCCTTCCACTGGTGGGTATCAGGAGCCATGGTGATGCAATAGCTTAAACCCTTGTGCTGCTGAACTGCTGACCTGAAGGTTGTCACTTCGAATCCACGAAACATGGTGAACTCCCGTCTGTCAGTTCCAGCTCCTGCTAACCTAGCAGTTCAAAAACATGCAAATGCGAGCACTGCATTTTCTGGGGTATAAGACTACTTTTTAACCCAAGAAAATCTTCTCAAAAGTCAGGGGTCGTCTTATATGCGGGAGTCGACTTATACACCAGGAGTCGTCTTATACGCCGGGAGTCGTCTTTTAGAGTAGGTGCTGAAACTTCCAATCTGGATTGGAGAATCTGTGGTTGCCACATATGGTGCCCCCCCCCCCCCGTCGTATGTCCCTGCCGTATGCAGCGACTGTATGAAAGCATTAAGGCCACGCTGTACAAATATGGTAGAAGAAAATCCATTCAGCAGGATTCGTGGACTTAATGCGGTCCCGATGGTGAGGTGAAGGGGCGCCTCACCGGGAAGGTGTAAGTGAAGGGCGGAGCAAGCTGCAGGCGTCCGGGGTGCCCAGGGTATGGAAAAAAGAGATAGAGTGGCTCTGGTCCCAGAAAAACACACCTCTTTGACCTGTCTGGCCCGCCCTTGTATCCTATTACCATACCTCCTCCTCTGCCTCTCAGATCTCGCTCCTGAAGACGGCAGTGAAGCGGTGCAGGTACGCAGGTGCGAATTTCTGAGAGGCAGAGAAGGAGGTACCGTAATAGGAAAATTACCATATTGAAATCAAATCTGATGCTTTTAAATTTTTTATTTGGTGTCCGTTGGAAGAGGGGTAGTTTTATATGGTGAGTTTATCCCCAAACTCTATATTTTAACTGGAAAAAGTTGGTGGTCATCTTATATGCCCAGTCATCTTATACGCCAGAAAATATGGTAGATAAATAGGTACTGCTTCAGCGGGAAAAGGCAAAGAGACACTCCAAGCAATCTTGCTGGCCACACAACCAGGAGGTAGCAACACAGCCTGAAAGTGGAGAAAAGCACCTCCCCAGAGGCAGAGATGAAGCACGGGCTCCAGAAGCCAGAAATGAAAGGAGAAAGCTTTTTTGTGTCTGTGTGCCGCATCTATTATATAAAGGGGTTCCCGTCATGGAACGACCGTCCCAAACAGAGAAACCTTACAACGCAGAAACACCAAACTTGCCAACAGAAATAGGCCTCAAGCAAGGTATGTTTGTAGCAAAGAAACTTTCCCCCCCAAAACCTTAAAGGCCCCCAAAACAACGAGTAAAAAAACCTACATTTCCCAGCATCCTCCGGGGCTGCCAACAACTCTCCCAGCCTCTACATTCTGACAACATGATTGGCTGCCAATAAGGGCGGATTTGCATAACTCCTGTACTGGCCAGCCAACATGAACATTCCGACCCATAATAAACTGTCAGAGGAGGAAAAGGCAAAGGGCTGAGGCACAAACACAAACACCCAATTCACTTCCCACAGAAAATTTACACCCTACAAATCACAGACCACGCCCAAAATTGACAGTAAGGCTTCATTAACGTAATTTCCCTGACTAGGACTCACTTAATGGAATGCTGTTTACGCTCTGAATTGACAGTAAGGCTTCATTAACTTGATTCTCCCGACTACGCCTCAGCTCACTGGATATTGTGTATGGCCTGAATTGACAGTAAGGCTTCATTAACTTGCTGTTCCTGACTAGGCCTCAGCTCATGGGACATTGTGTATGGCCTGAATTTACAGTAACCTACCTTGGCACACAGAGCCCCTATGACCCACGCTACATTCTACTACAGTTTGGAGGAGGGTGGACCATGGATTATGGGACTTGAAGTACCTCCATGGATAATGGGATTTGTACTACTTCAAAACCCATCATTCCCCACAGACCATTGTGGCCCAGAACCAAGACCGATAAAGACTAAATTGGCACACAATGCCCCCCCATGACCCACACTCCATCCGACTGCAGTTCAGAGGAGGACACACCATGGATAATGGGATTTCAAGTACCTCCACTCACTTCCAAAGTACCCCACCCACACAAGCATCAACCTCTACATCAACACAGCAGACGGAAAGACAAAAAACATTGTATATCCACAAGCTCTGCAGAACGCCAGCAACACCACACACCAACAACTCCCCAGGACTTCAACATCCCACCCACCAGAACAACCTACAACGACACAGCCAGGGCCCCAACAACACCATAACTAACAACAATTCCAACCCTTACATACTCAGACTTTCTCGCAACTCCTAAAAAAGGGCACAGCAACGCGTGCCGGGTACAGCTAGTTGTATATGATTGTAAAGGCACTGAATGTTTGCCTATGTACGTAAATGCTGTCATCCAGTCTGGGTCCCCTAGGGGAGATGGACACAATATAAAGTGTATTATTGCTATTATTAACCAGCCACAGAATAATAGCATGATAGAATCCTAGAGTTGGAAAGACACAGGGACCATGAAGGAGAATACCAAAACATAAATACAGTATATAATACAGTAAGTAAGCGGAATCATATACATAATAAATATTACAGGAGACTTGTAGGAGGTTGCTAATTTCAACATACACAATATATAAAAATACCCTTTTGTTCTGCGTATGAGTGTAGCAAGAAATCTATGAAAACACCCAAAGCATGATTATTACCATATTATTTCATAGGTATGAGTAAGTCCATATTTTTGTATGGGATTTCAAACTCTTGATCATTTTGGCTGCTCTTCTCTGGACACATTGCAGGTATTGATTAATACATTTAAATTACTTTATATTCTGCTTTATTCCCAGAGAGGATCTAAAGTAGATACTTTGTCAATTAGTTTCCGCGCAGATGTTGGCAAGGCAATGAGTCCATTTCTGTTTTAATCCAGGTATTAGTGGAGCTCTCCTAGGTCCTGAATGCTATTCTTAACTAAGGCACTCCCATGACCATCCAGTCTGAACCCATTCTGTTAAGCAGGAATACACAAGTAAAGCACTCCCGACAGATGCCTATCCAGTCTCTGCTAAAGGATGAGCACCAAAGATGGAGAGGAATGCACACCATCCCTCCTTGCCAGCTGAGAATCAACCCGCGTTAGAGATATCGCGGGTTGATTCTGACTGGCGAGGGGGGCTACAGGCATCCCTTAGCACTGCGCAGGCGTGGCTCTTCGAAATAATGTTGATTAATGAATCTATTTGAAATTATTTAAATTTTTGGACAGAACAACAACACAAGATGTTGAGAAACATTTTTTTAATGGATCAACCACCCATACAAGCTAGTCCTATCCTACTACAGCACTTTCGAATACCTCCAAGTGACCTCCGACATTCAGGCTTGTTGTAAAACACTCCGTCCAAACATTTTTCAAAGAAGAAGGAAGTTTGGAACACATTAAAAGGAGTTGTTTCAAAAGGGAAAACAACTTTCCTGAAGCCTGGGGCCTTCTAATGATGGTAATCTCCGTCATCCATCAGGACGGTTTAGGGCCAAGGGAAAGCAGTTATGATAGTAGTAGTTTTTCTGGCACTTCACTCTCACCAGAAAAAAAAAGATGCGCCAGAGAGCATTCAGTTTTTCGGGACTGTGGCTGGGTGTCAGCTGCATTAAAGATCACTACTGACCAAAAGGTCATGAGTTCGAAGCCAGCCCGGGTCGGAGTGAGCATCCGGCCAATTGTGTAGCTTGTTGTCGACCTTTGCAACCCGAAAGACCCAAGTAGGGAATTTAGGTACCACTTACATGTGGGGAGGCTAATTTAACAAAAAATTACAAGGCCATAAAAAATCTCCAGCAAAAGCATGCGGGGAATGCGGAAAGTACTTCATCAGTGTCGCAGATGGACGGTGTTGCACTTCAGACAAGGAGCACCCCCCCTAGTTCACACACACAACAGATAGTCTGAATAATAGGCTTTTATTGAAACAAATATAGTGTCCAACAAAAGGGTTAAAAGAAGATCAATTGTAGAGGTAAAATCATACAGTTCAATTAGTCCCAAAATCCAAAAGACAAAGGTAGCAAGCTTGATGCAAATCCCATAAATGATACAAGGCAGCTTTGAAAGCAAAAACGTGCACAGAGGCCTAGGCAAAAATCAAGAGCTTGGAGACAAGAATAACTTGGCATTGTAATCTGAACGAAGCCTGGAATCTAAAGACAATTTCCCAAGCAAGCTCTAATAAGGACAAATTAGTTTCGGTTTCCCAAACGGCCACTACGTTGTAGCCTGGCAGCCTGCCGAGATTCTAGAATGTTATCCCTAGAATCAGTATTTTGGAGTTGTAGTTCACCTACATACAGAGAGCACTGTGAACTCAAACAGTGATGGATCTGGATCAAATTTGGCATGAATACTCCATTTGCCCAAATGTGAACACTGGTGGAGTTTGGGGAAAATAGACCTTGATGTTTGGAAGTTGTAGTTGCTGTGATTTATAGTTCATCTACAATCAAAGAGCATTTTGAACCTCCATCAGTGATAGAATTGGGCCAAACTACCCACACAGAACCCCCATGACCAACAGAAAATACTGTTTATTTATTTATTTAAATAATTTTATTAGAGTTTTTAATACATATTTATTATTTATTTACTTACTTACTTCATTTCTATTCCGACCTTCTCACCCCGCAGGGGACTCAGGGCGGATTACAATGTACACAATACATTTAGACACACAACACACAAGACAGACAGAGGCAAATTTTTTTAACATCTGGCCACCAAGGGGAGCTGTCGCACTCCTTCATTCCTCAGCATGTTTTCTGGAGAGTTTTTTTATGGCCCCGTAAATCAGTTGAATTTGCCTCCCCACTAAGTGATACCTTTAATTTCCTACTTGACAGATGCAACTGTCTTTTGGGTTGCAAAGGTCAACAACAGGCTACACAATAGATCGAGAGTCCACCTTGAACCAGACAGCCCTTGAACTCATGACCTTCTGGTCAGTAGAGGTCTTGATAAAAAAGAAATAGTAAGGGATGTAGGGAGGGGAAAGCACAAGTAATTGGGACGGTAGGTAATGGTAAAGAGAAAAGGAAAAGAAATAGGTGACTCGGGTTAAGGATTGATAAGAAAACTTGGGAAACTCCATTAATTCTATAGATTCTATAATCTTATAGATGCTCTCCTATTCAACACATTTTCATGATTCACGAGTCATGATTCGTCAAGACTAAACTTAAAGATGGCAGAGTGGTTGATTGATGCCAATTTTAGGAATTTTAGATTGATTGATGCCCACTCCCAGGATCCCATAGAATTGTTCCATGATAGTTAAAGCAGTGCCAAACTGCATTAATCTTATGTATAGATGCACCCCCAGTCACTTTCTTAACATTCTGTTTTAATGCTACCATCTGGTTTATTCTGGTTTTGCAGTCTAACTCTGTTTTTTTTGGCTTTCCTCTCCACCTGTTTCTCATCTTTTCTTATCTGCAACAGTTTTAATCTTGTTCCGAGGCCCTTTGAGTCTCAAAGTAGGCACATAAATCAAAGATAGAAGATGGAGCTGCAAAATTCGAAATACGCCTGGAACTACAGAGCAGGCTTGTGGTTTTACAAGGCGGTCATACTTCTCTGCCAAAGAGTGCTGGTGCCTCACCCACACTACAAATCCCAGATTCAACATCTTTGAGCCATACCCTTTTAAAGTGGTGTCAAACTGCATTAATTCTACAGTGCAAATGCAAACCAGGATGCTTGGACGTCCTGATTCTCTGAATTGCAGAATGTGAGTTAAGATAAATATATACGAAGAGACAATTTTTACGTTGTTGTTGTTGTCACTCTTGTTGTTTTTGCATGCCTTCATATCATTCTTGAATTATAGCAACCATATCATAGGGTTTTATTGTCACTATTTGTTCAAATGCAATTTGCTTTTGCCTTACTCTGAGGCTGAGAGAGTGTGACTTGCTCAAAGTCACTCCGTGTGTTTACACGGCTGAGCAAGGATTCGAACCCTGAACTTTAGTCTCACCAATTACATTGCTTTATGTTGGCTTTTTGTATCTAATGATGTAATGAGTATTTTCTCACCAATTACATGCTCATCAAGTACTGCAAGGAGCATAGAAGAGACTTGGGATCTGTAGAGGCATGAATGAATGGAAGACTTGCAGCGGACAGGAGAACAGCAGCAAACTATGCTGACAGTTGAAAATCTTTGCTTGGGAAGGGAATACTGAGCGATAGCTGGTGGATTCAATGTGAGCAGCATGGTGGATCTGTTCTGGGTTTCAGCCTGAACTTTAAAGGAAATGTCCAAGGATAGCTCCTTTACACAGTTAAACCCAGAATGGATTCACAGTCCCATTAGCTGAGGAAGACCAGAGCAGAATAGAGTTGGGACTATGACTTCACTTGATCTACTAGACCAGTGTTTCCCAACCAGTGTGTGCCGTGAGCGATTATCAGGTGTGCCGTGGGAAATTGGAACCTCCAATACCCTTTCTTCCCCCTCCTGCTGAACACTTTTTCTTCTCCACTCGGGCTCCCTTCTTCCCAGCCTCGCTCTGCTCGCTTTGCCTCGCTTTGCTCTGGGGCGAGTCTGCGCAGTAGCGCCCGCATGGGTCACATCTTCCTCCCCCCCCTCCCCTCCTGAACACGCTCACGCTGCCCCCCCTCAGATCAAAATGGCGGCAGAAGAGGCAGTGTAGAAGAAAAGTAAGTGTTCGGCAGGAGGGGGGAAGAAAGGGCATTTAAGGGGAAGGGGGAGGAAGAGGTCTCTGTCGAAAGCTGGCATGGGCAAACTTGGACCTTCCAAGTGTTTTGGACTCCAACTCCCACCATTCCTAGCAGCCTCAGGCTCTTTTCCTCCCCCCCCCAGCCACGTAAACAGGAAAGGGCCTCAGGCTGTTAGGAATGGTGGGAATTGAAGTCCAAAGCACCCAGAGGGCCGAAGTTTTCCCATGCCTGTTTTAGGGACCTTAAAGTGGTGAGCCTCCTTCCAACATTGTGATTCTGGATAGAAAACAAACAACAACATAACATAACATTGTTGGAGTCCACAGTGCTCTCTGGGTGTAGGTGAACTACAACTTCCAAACTCAAGGTCAATTCCCAAGCAAACCCTTTCAGTACTTTCTGTTGGTAATGAGAGTTCAATATGCCAAGTTTGGTTCAATTCCATTGTTGCATGAGTTCAGTATGCTCTTTGATTGTGTGTTAACTGTAACTCCCAAATGTCAAGGTCTATTTTCCCCAAACTCCATGTCTGTTCACATTTGGGCAGTTTGAGTATTCATGCCAAGTTTGGTCCTGATCCAACATTGTTTGAGTCCACAGTGCTCTCTGGATATAGGTGAACTACAACTCCAAAACTCAAGGTCAATACCCACCAAACTCTTATAGTATTTTCTCTTGGTTATGGCAGTTCTGTGTGGGAAGTTTGTGTCTTTCTGCCATTCCTGCCAGGACATCTATGTTGTGTTCATCGAAACAGGCCCAGGTTTCACACTGAGTGTATAAATACATTTAAAAACATATTAACTATATGTATTATTGTGTTAGAGTGTCATTTTGTGTCATTTTGGTTGGTGGTGTGCCCCAGGATTTTGTAAATGTAAAAAATGTGCCGCGGCTCAAAAAAGGTTGGGAAACACTGTACTAGTCAATATCTACTCCTATTGATTCAGCCTAGAATCACATTGTCTTTTGCTGCTGCTGCTCTATTTTTTTTTTTACTGACACAAAAACACAGTATGTCACAGCAAGCAAGATACCTATGCTGAATTTCGTATCACAAAATCACAAGTCAAACACTTCCCAAGCGTTTAGGACTGTGTGATGTATTTTCGAATGATGCGCGCAGATCCAAGTCAGGTGGCCTTTTGGAGTTGACAGATTATGATTTTGTCAATGTTTATTGTTTCCAAATGCTGGCTGAGATCTTTTGGCATGGCACCCAGCGTGCCCATTACCACTGGGACCACATGTACTGGTTTATGCCAGAGCCTTTGCAGCTTGATTTTGAGGTCCTAATAACGGCTGGGTTTTTCCTGTTGTTTTTCTTCAATGCTGCTGTCACCTGGTATGGTGACATTAATAATCCAAACTTTTTTTTTCTTTTCCACAATCATGATCTCTGGTATATTGTGTTCCAAAACTTTGTCATTCCGGCTGTGAAAGTCCCACAGTATTTTTGAGTCTTCATTTTCCATTCCCTTTGCAGGTTTATGATCCCTTTACCAGTTCTTGGCTACTGGCAGGTGGTACGTCTAATGCAGTGTTTCCCAACCTTTTTTGAGCCGCGGCACACTTTTAACATTAAAAAAAATCCAGGGGCACACCACCAACCAAAATGACACAAAATGACACTCTAACACATTAAAGAATGGCTGGGGCATGGTGGCCTGCTGGGAGCAGCTGCTGGGAGTGCCAAAGCTGGGGGGAGGGGTGGAGCCAGGCTGTGCCATGCCCCACCCCCTCCCCCGGCTTCACCTCTCCCCAGCAGCTGCTCCAGCCTGGGGCAGTGCCAAGCCAGCGGTGTCAGAGCCAGCACAATGCTGGCTTGGCACTGTCCCTCAAGGCTGGAGCAGCTGCTGGGAGTGCCGAAGCCGGGGAGGGGGCAGAGCCAGGCGCGCCATGTCCCGCCCCTCTCCCCAGCTTCAGCTCTTCTACAGGCCGTGCCATGCCCCGCCCCCTCCCCCCAGCTTCAGCTCTCCTACAGAGGAGGAGCATGAGCGGTGGACGGGCTTCAGTGGGTGGGGCTCCTCCTCCATGCGGCTTCAGCGAGTGAGGGGCGAGAGTCATGGTGGGAGTCATGGCAGATTGGAGGCTGGCTGGGGAAATGGCCAAGGAGGCGGCGCCCGGTCCCTTCTTCTTTTTCTTCGCCACTGCCCGGCCCTTCCTCCTCCCCAAGCAGCAGGAGTTCGGCAGGAGGGGGGGGAGGAAGGGGGCAGAGAGCTTTTCTCGCGGCACAGCAGGAGGTCCGTCACGGCACACTAGTGTGCCACGGCACACTGGTTGAGAAAGACTGGTCTAATGTATGTTCCAATAATCATTATGGCCACATAGTTGTGTCTCTGTTTGTAGTCTGTCTGTGTGATTTTCTTGCAGCAGCTGAGGATATGATCAATGGTTTTATCAGCTTCCTTGCACAGTCTGTATTTTGGATCATCAGCTGATTTTTCGATCCTGGCCTTAATGGCCTTTGTTCTGATGGCTTGCTCCTGGGCTGCAAGAACCAGGCCTTCTTCTGTCTCCTTCTTCAGGGTTCCATTTGTGAGCCATCACCAGGTCTTCTCCTTATCAACTGCCCATGCAATGCTTTGTTGTGCCCGCTGCCAGCTCTGGTTTGGAGTCGGCCTGGTTGATCCATGGTTCTAAATGCTTCAAAAGGCATTCAGTCTGTAATGGTCCGGCCTAGTCATCTCCTTCTGTATTAGTTCTAAACTGTTGTACTGCGTTTTAAATTGCTATTTTATCATTTTATGATTGTTTGTGTATGTATTGTGAACCACCATGAGCCACTGGGAATGGCGGTATATAAATTTGAAATAATAAATAAATAATAAAAGTACTTACAAAACAAAAGTTCTGGTGGTGAATATTTCAGAACTCTATCAAAATTTCATTATTATTTCATTATTGGCGATTTTAAAGACAGAACCAATTAGAAACTGCCATTTATAACAAAATTTTGAAAGTTTTGTTAGAGTTCTGAAATGGTCACTACCAGAACTTTTGTTTTGTAAGTAATTTTGAAGCATTTAGAACCAAGGATCAACAAGGCCTAGTTTGGAGTGCAGTTTTCTTGTACCGATTCTTTGTCTGCTGTGCTTTATTATTTATTTATAAAGCAGGGTATAAATATTATTATTTATTATCTCCTGCAAGAGACTCAAAGTGGCTACATGGTTGGCTCATGTTCAGCTTGTAGCCAGCAGATCCCCAAGAAGAGAGGAGCAACTACTACTGTTGTTATTATATTTATTTCCTAAATTTCCCCAGTTGGAATTTATTTACAGTTTATTTTTATTTATTTACAGTATTTATATTACACCCTTCTCACCCCGAGGGGGACTCAGGCCATATCCCAAAAGACATATATGGTAAACATTCAATGTCGTTATACACTGACAGACAACTGTACATAGATAGAGGTATATATATATACACACACACACACACACAGTGTGTGTGTGTGTGTGTATGTATACATACATACATACATACATACATATATATATATATATATATATATATATATATATATATAGGCTTTCCCATCTTTGGTATCTTGGAGGCTTGTGCTCAGTTCCAGCCAAGGGGGTGCCGTCATTCCACTTTCCCTGCCAAAGAGCTTTGTTTGTAAACTTTCTCCTTGACTGAATCACCAGCATTTACCTTATGGATGCCTTAAATACATCCACGCTTTAAAGCAGTACCTATTTATCTACTCACATTTGTTTTCGAATTTCAAGGTAGGCAGAAGCTGGGCTAAAGGCCAGCAGCTCACCCTGACCTGGCTTTTGAACTGTCAACCTTCCAATTGGCAAGGTCATGACTTCGAAGCCAGCCCGGGTCGGAGTAAGCTCCCGATCATTTGTCTAGCTTGCTGTTGACCTTTGCAGCCCGAAAGACAGCTGCATCTGTCAAGTAGGAAATTTAGGTACCACTTAGGCGGGGAGGCTAATTTAACTGATTTACAATGCCATAAAATGCTGCAGCAGCATGCAAAAGAATGAGGAAGTACTCAATCGGTGCCACAAGTGGATGGTGACGCAACAGCTCCCCCAGTGGCTTGAATTTGAAGCATACCCTCATGAAGCTGGAAAGTTAAATAGCCTCTGTGTATCTGTCTATATATGTTGTGTGTCTATGGCATTGAATGTTTGCCATGTATATGTGCATAGTGATCCCTGTGGGGTGAGAAGGACGGAATATAAATACGGTAAATAAATACATTAATAAATTTACTGCAGCTGGTGGTTAACCTGCTGTGCTAAAGCCCGGCCCCCTGTGCTAAAGCTGTGCTGTGATTACACAGCATCGTGCCATAGTTATTAAAGTGATGTCAAGCAACATTAATTCTACAATATTGATGAAGTCTACATCCGAGTCATAGCTGTGGCTTAGTGGTTGAACACAAGCATCCAGTGTGCAAAGTCCCAGGTTCGATTCTTGATAATGTATGGATCTCAGCTAGACAAGAGACCCAGGACCCTAGTGCGAATTCAATCACAAATCAAACTCATAGGTGTGATTCAAATCCTGTTGAGAAAGTCCCATGTTTTTCACTAACAATGCAACAATTCCAGAAGACATGATACTACTTTAGAATCATAGGATCCTAGAGTTGGGAGGGACCCAAAATGCCATTTTAGTCCAGCCCTCTGCTATGCCGGAAAAGTACAATCAAAGCACTCCTGACAGAAGGCCATCCAGCCTTTGCTTTTAAAAGTCTTCAAAGAAGCGGCCTCCACCACACTTTAAATGCCATGGTTGCATCCTATGGATTTTTAGGATTTGTAGTTCTCTCCCCTGAACTGCAGCAATAGAAATGTCTATATAAACCTGGGACTTCTAATGGGTGAACTTTAGAACTTCATCGTTTGGGGTGGACTAGAGCTCTGTTCCAGAGACTCCAGAGTGCTTCACCATACTATAAATCCCAGGATCCCACAGTGCAGGGCCACAGCAGTGAAAGTGGGATCAAACTGGTGCAGTGAGGCATCTTTCTGAAGCTAGATTTTACCAGCGGAGTTTTACAAGGTCTAGTGCGACTTGCCAACAAGCAGCAACTTGCAAATCATTCCAAAGGAATGAGTTACTAAGACAAGGTCCAGAAGGTGTGCACTGGCCGAATAAATCAGTTCTGCGCCCAGTTGCAAAACCCACCAACATAGTTGCCTCCTGGCAGCAACGTTTAAACCTTTTTTGGCAAGTGCTGAGGCCAAAAGAGCGAGGAAATCTGATCTCAGAACGAGGATAAAACCCACCCTGTTAGATCCCTTTGGACGCTCTTCTACCCCATGCCCTCCCTTACTAAAAATTCCTTTGTTTCAGACTGATGCCCTGGTCGATAGCCCATAAGAGGACTCAATGGGTTCTTTTTTTTTCAATCAAAGGCCACATATGATGCATGGCGTTGGGTGGTTGGAGCCTCCATGAACCCTAGGAGGTTCTGCAAACATTAGCATGCGTCAACATTGGGCAATGCAGCCCAAGAAGCCTATTTGATCAGACCAAAACCTTTGCCAAACCAGTGCTGTATTTCCAGAAACCTAATGCTTCTCGGAAGCAGAAAGCAAGGCATGAAGGCAACCAACCTCTTCTATGGTTTGTTCCCCAGCAACTGTTTTGCAAATGTATACATTGCTGAACTCTGTGTGTGTATATATATTATTACATACACATACACATACACACACACGGTGGTACAGTGGGTTAAAGTGCTGATATGCTGAACTTGCAGACCAAAAGCTTGCGGGTTCAAATCCGAGGAGCGGAATGAGCTTCCGCTATTAGCCCCAGCTTCTGCCAGGCCAAGCACTTCAAAAACATGCAAATGTGAGTAGATCAATAGGTACCACTCTGGTGGGAAGGTAACATCGCTCCATGCAGTCATGCTGGCCATGTGACCTTGGAGGTGTCTACGGACAACGCCGGCTCTTCGGCTTAGAAATAGAGATGAGCACCATCCCCCAGAGTCAGACACAACTGTACTTAATGTCAGAGGAAAACCTTTACCTTTATCTATGTGTGTATGTGTATACACATACACACACACACACACACACTCGCACACATAACATATACCGTATTTCTTCAATTTTAAGACACACTTTCCTGCATATAAATATCTCTATAAACTCTTAGAATAATCATCATCATCATCATCCCGGCATATAGTGCAATCTGTTAATAATACTCATCATCATCATCATCATCTATATCAGTGGTTCTCAACCTGTGGGTCCCCAGGTATTTTGGCCTATAACTCCCAAAAATCCCACCTAGCTTACCAGCTGTTAGGATTTCTGGGAGCTGAAAGCCAAAACATCTGGGAACCCACAGGTTGAGAACCACCGATCAGTAGATAGATAAATATCAAGTCAATACAGCATTTATAGTATGGTATCGTATGGTGTATAGCAGTGCTGTCCAACTTCTGGCGGGTCCAGGGCCGGATAAGAGGTCACTGATGACCTGCGGGGCCACTCGGCCCCGCCCCCAGGCCCCGCCCCAGGCCCCGCCCCAGGCCCGCCCCAGGCCCCGCCCCCGCCTCCCCCGGCCGAAAAAGGGCAGAAGGCGGCGCCAAGAGCAGCGCGTCACAGGCCTGGCGTGACGCGCTGCCCCTTGGCACCGCCTACTCCTCCTTTTCGGCGCCTCCCTTCCTAGGCCGGGGCCGCCGAAAGGAGGAGTAGGCGGTGCCAAGAGCAGCGCGTCACGCCAGGCCTGTGACGCGCTGCTCTTGGCGCCGCCTTCTGCCCTTTTTCGGCGGCTCCCCTGCTAGGAAGGAAGGGAGGCGCCGGGCAGAAGGGCGGCAGCCAACGGCAGCGCGTCACAGGCCTGGCGTGACGCGCTGCCCCTTGGCACCGCCTACTCTTCCTTTTCGGCACCCCCCTCCCTTCCTAGGCCGGGGGAGCCGCCGAAAAGGAGGAGTAGGTGGCGCCAAGAGCAGCGCGTCACGCCAGGCCGGTGACGCGCTGCTCTTGGCGCCGCCTTCTGCCCTTTTTCGGCGGCTCCCCCGCCCTAGGTAGGGAGGCGCGCCGAAAAGGAGGAGCTAGCTCTCTTCCTCCTCCCTGCCCCGCCTCCCCCACCCCCCCGGCCGCCAATTTTTTTAAAAAATCAATTTTTAAAATTTAAAAATGGCGGCTGAGGGTATAGGTGGGGCCGTGTCCAACAGGCTACGGGGCCGGATCCGGCCCCGGGGCCGCCAGTTGGACAGCCCTGGTGTATAGTATTAGTTAGGCCTATGTTTAATAGTAACTCTCAAGCAACCAGCTAATATCTATGTGAAGACACATATCCTCCATACACACACACACACACACACCTCCATAGGAGACTGTCAGCCAGCATCCATGGGGATTGATAGATGCCAGATAAATGTAATTTGCGGTTGCTTGAGAGTTACTATTAAAAATAGACCTAATAGTATAGGGCCGGGCTTTAGCACAGTAGGTTCACTTCCAGCAACATGAAATCTTGGTAATTGGAAGGTTGCTAATTGGGTGAGCTCCTGACCTTCAGCCCAGCTCCTTGCAGATCGAAAACGGCAATTGTGAGTAACTTCTGCAGCTAAGTTAAACCACTTAGCTGCAGAACTTGCTGACTGAAAGGTTGGTGGTTCGAATCCGGGGAGTGGGGTGAGCTCCCCCTGTTAGCCCCAGCTTCTGCCAACCTAGCAGTTTGAAAACATGCAAATATGAGTAGATCAATAGGTTCCATTCAGGAAGGAAGGTAAAGTGGGGAGGTATTTAGGCAACCACAAGGAAATGCCAGAAAAATGGCAACAATTCGATGAAAGAGGACGTTTACGAAGAAAAAAGCTCTTTGGCAGGGAAGACGGAATGACAGTCCACCCCACTTCCCCATAGCCAAAACTGAACACAGTCTCCAAGACGCCAAAGATGGGAAAAGCCTATATATACCTCTATCTATGTACAGTTGCCTGTCTTTTCATTGTATAACACTGCTGAATGTTTGACGTAGGGTCCCCAAGCTAGTAGTAAATAAAGAACAAAACTTAAACACAGGGGAACTCCAGACAAGAAACAATCAGGAACACCTAATCGCCTCTCAACAAAGGAATCTCCCAGGCAGTAACAAGCCACACCTAAAAACTGTCAGGCCATCAAATGCTAATCAAGGTGGCCAATTGAAACATTCACACCTAGCTCCAAAAAGACAAAGAGTTCTTTCTCCCACCCAGGACATATAGTCTGCTGGTCTGAGTCCCTCTATGGTGGTGAAAAGATCGGGATACGAAAGTTTTAAATAAAGAAATATTAAATAAATATAAACCCCATTTTCCTAGTTTCCAAGAAACAACCTCTGAGGATGCTTGCCACAGATGCAGGCGAAACGTCAGGAGAGAATGCTTCTAGAACATGGCCATACCGCCCGAAAAACCTAGAACAACCCAACTCTAAATAAATAAATAAATCATACCATTAACATTGTTTTGACGTGATATTAATATTGAAATGTAGTAATTAAAAGCAAGTTAAGACGAATAAAGACACAGCTAACTTAGCATAACACGGTTTTGCTGTATTAACATAAATAGCTTTGTGAATGTGCTATTTATCACTTGAATTCTGGTTAAAACTGCACGTGTACATCTATATGTATATGCAGATTCCCTATCGGAACTAATATGCCTGTCCAGTGCCAGGTTTAGCCTCTTTTGGATAATTTGACCATTACTGGAACACACAAGCATTGGATAGTCATCTTTCTGGGGCTCCTGAATATGGATTTCCTACAACAGTGATGGGTTGGACTAGATCAGTGTTTTTCAACCTTTTTTGAGCCGCGGCACACTTTTTACATTTACAAAATCCTGGGGCACACCACCAACCAAAATGACACAAAATGACACTCTAACACAGTAATACATATAGTTAATATGTTTTTAAATGTATTTATACACTCAGTGTGAAACCTGGGCCTGTTTCGATGAACACCACATAGAAATCCTGGCAGGAATGGCAGAAAGGCACGAACTTCCCACACAGAACTCCCATAACCAAGAGAAAATACTATAAGTGTTTGGTGGGCATTGACCTTGAGTTTTGGAGTTGTAGTTCACCTATATCCAGGGAGCCCTATGGACTCAAACAATGTTGGATCAGGACCAAACTTGGCATGAATACTCAATATGCCCAAATGTGAACACAGATGGAGTTTGGGGAAAATAGACCTTGACATTTGGGAGTTACAGTTTCTGGGATTTATAGTTGACACACAATCAAAGAGCATCCTGAACTCTTGCAACAATGGAATTGAACCAAACTTGGCATATTGAACTCTCATTACCAACAGAAAGTACTGAAAGGGTTTGCTTGGGAATTGACCTTGAGTTTGGATGTTGTAGTTCACCTACACCCAGAGAGCACTGTGGACTCAAACAATGTTATGTTATGTTGTTGTTTGTTTTCTATCCAGAATCACAATGTTGGAAGGAGGCTCACCACTTTAAGGTCCCTAAAACAGGCATGGGAAAACTTTGGCCCTCTGGGTGCTTTGGACTTCAACTCTCACCATTCCTAACAGCCTCAGGCCCTTTCCTGCTTAAGTGGCTGAGGGGGGGGGGGAGGAAAAGGGCCTGAGGCTGCTAGGAATGGTGGGAGTTGGAGTCCAAAACACCTGGAAGGACCACGTTTGCCCAAGCCAGCTTTCAACAGAGACCTCTTCCCCCCACCTTCCCCTTCGCGCCCTTTCTTCCCCCTCCTGCCGAACACTTACTTTTTCTTCTACATTTCCGCTTCTGCCGCCATTTTGATCCGAGGGGGCAGCGTGAGCGTGTTCAGGAGGAGAGGGGGAGGGAGGAAGACGTGACCCGTGCGGGCGCTACTGCGCAGACTCGTCCTAGAGCAAAGCAAGGCAAAGTGAGCAGAGCGAGGCTGGGAAGAAGGGAGCCCGAGTGGAGAAGGAAAAGTGTTCGGCAGGAGATGGAAGAAAGGGTATTGGAGGTTCCAATTTCCCACGGCACAGCTGATGATCGCTCACGGCACACTAGTGTGCCACGGCACACTGGTTGGGAAACACTGGACTAGATGACCCTTAGAGGTCCCTTTCGTGCTTGAGTCTCTCTTTCTGGAATCTGTTCTCCCGACTTCCTAAGCATTATTGTATTTTCATGTCTTATGATGATATGTCCAAAGTATAACAGTCTCAATTTTAGTCGTTTTGGCTTCTAGGAAGAATTCAAGTACGATCTGATTTACGAATCTAGTACAGTTTTATAATTCTATAACTCTCTTCTTCCCTGTTTAACCTCTGACTTTTTTCCCTCGCAAGCCATCTTGCCTTGACCACATCTTTTGTGGCAGACAGAAATTATGACATCTTTCGAAGGTTGCAGGAAAGTCAACTTGAAAACACATAAAACACACATTCTGTGACTTCATTGCGTTCTGCTGAGCTGTCTTAAAACAATGTCAATAGGTAAACATGGGCTCTTTTTCCACTTTCTCTTTCCTCTCTCTGCATGCTTTTCTAAACAGAAACATGTTACTTCTGCACAAAACTCCAACCCATTCCCAAAAAAGAGAGCTTATCTTGTGAAACTGTAACTGCCAATATTCCATAGCATTGAGCAATGGCAGTAAAAGTGGTGTCAAACTGTGGTAACTCTACAGCAGGGCCGCCCAGAAAGTCGATCGCGATCGACTCGTTGATCGCAGTGCCAAATTAAGTTGATCGCAGCACCTTCCTTCCGTGCAGCGCTCCTTCCTTCCTTCCGTGCGGTGCTCCTTTCGTGCGGTGCGCACCTTCCTTCCACGCCGCGCACCTTCCTTCCACACGGCGCATCTTCCCCTTCGTCATGCTGCCCCCCTGAGGCGACTCCCCCTCAGTGCCGTTGCAGCGTGGCCTGAGGAGGGAGAAAGAAGGAGGGCAGCAGAGCAAAGGAGGGGGCGGGTGCCCGGCCCGCGCATGTGCTTTTGGAGCGTGCGGCGGCACGAAGACGAGCCATGAGGGAGGACAACCAGAAGGAGGCTTTGGCAGCCATTTTCTGCCAAAGCCATCTGCGACTGCGAGGAGTTCATCTGCTTGGCCACATTGATCAGCTTTGAAGCTTCAAGCTCTGTGTGCTTCCATTCTGCTAGTTTATATCTCTGAAATTGTGTCAGGGTGGGAAAAGGAACTCTTTTCTGGGTGAATTTTTGAATGTACCATTGGCCACATTGATCAGCATTGAATGGCCTTGCAGTTGAAAGGTCTGGCTTCTTTCTGCATCTTTATATATCTGTGGAGTAATGTCCAGGGTGGGAGAAGGAAATATTGTGTGTTGGGTTCAAGTTTGAATGTACCATTGGCCACATTGATCAGCATTGAATGGCCTTGCAGTTGAAAGATCTGGCTTCTTTCTGCATCTTTATATATCTGTGGAGTAATGTCCAGGGTGGGAGAAGGAAATATTGTATGTTGGGTGCAGGTTTGAATGTACCATTGGCCACATTGATCAGCATTGAATGGCCTTGCAGTTGAAAGATCTGGCTTCTTTCTGCATCTTTATATATCTGTGGAGTAATGTCCAGGGTGGGAGAAGGAAATATTGTATGTTGGGTGCAGGTTTGAATGTACCATTGGCCACATTGATCAGCATTGAATGGCCTTGCAGAAGGAGGTTAGAGGAATGATTTAATCAGAGTTGGGAAGTCTTATCTTAAATTACAGTTTTATGTAAATATTCAAAACCATTTAACCTACTGATGCATCAATTAATATAATTTTATTTATTTTTATTTTTAAATGTACCCGTAGCGGCCGCATTTCCCACCCTTGGCTTATATTCGAGTCAATACGTTTTCCCAGTTAATTGTGGTAAAATTAGGTGTCTCGGCTTATATTCGGATAGGCTTATACTCAAGTATATACGGTATTCTCATCTCAATCCCTGCTATTACAATATCCATTCCTAAAGATATATTCCTAGATAAAGTGCTTTGTTGGCCTTATTAATATATTATTAATTTATTATTATTATTTGAGACACAACAAGATTAGTACACAGCAAACAAGATCACTATGCTGGCTTTGGTATTCGATCACTCGACGGACATTTCCCAAGTTCCTAGGACTGAATCATAGAATCCTTGAGTTGGAAGAGACCTCGTGGGCCATCCAGTCCAACTTCATTCTGCCAAGAAGCAGGAATATTGCATTCAAAGTACCCTGGACAGATGGCCATCCAGCCTCTGTTTAAAAGCCTCCAAAGAAGGAGCCTCCACTGTGTAATGTATCACCGAAATACGTGCAGATCCGAGTAGGGTGGCATTTTGCAGCTGACAGATGGTAATTTTGTCAGAGCCAATTGTTTTTAAGTGCAGGCCAAGGTGTTTAGGCACTGCACCCAGTGTGCAGATGACCACTGGCATGTGCCAGAGTCTTTGCATTTGATATTTAAATATTATGATGATTACGATAATTATTATTATGGAGTGTTGTGCGGTTTCCGGGCAGTTTGGCCATATTCTAGCAGCATATTATTATTAATAATATCTTATTATATTACTATATAAGGAATCCTCGGTGGTGCAGCAGGTTGAACCACTTAGCTGCACCACTTGCTGACTGAAAGGTTGGTGGTTCGAATCCAGGGAGTGAGGTGAGCTCCACCTGTTAGCAAAACACTAAGACAAGTCACAAATGCAACAACTTAATAAACAATGGATATCTGATGGATCCTGGAGGTGCCGGATGGGTGATCCCAACCGGGAAGATGACGCTGCTGAGGGGAATTCCCAAGGCCGGGCCACGCAGCATCACCCATCCGGCACCTCCAGGATCCATCCACCTTTGGAACCCGCCCACCCCACGGCCTCCCACCTGGGTCCACCGTCGGGTCGGGCGCAGCGTCCCTCCAGCGGCTGGACTCCCGCGCGGACGACCTTCGCCGAGCCGCGCCGCCGCCGCCCATCCACCGTCTATCCACATTTTCCAGCATTTTGACTTGGAGGTGCAGGGCAGCTTCGGGACTGGGGGTCCTCCCCATCTGTGTATAGTCCATTATTATTTATTTTTTGCATGTGGGATTTCCCGGGTTGCGGCCTGCATTGTTTGATTCGTTTCCGGCTCTCTCTCCCCACGGGGCCACACCCGTTCAGGGGGCTGGGTGCCACCCGCGCTTGCTGGGGCCTGACCCAGTGGCATGGGAAACCCATAGGGATTTCCCTGCACATTCCATATTGTGCTTATTGCTCACCCAGTCCACACGGGCACTAGATATCCATTGTTTATTAAGTTGTTGCATTTGTGACTTGTCTTAGTGTTTTGCTGTACTTATAGGAACCCCCCTGTTTTGTGCTTTTGGTATGCTCCACCTGTTAGCCCCAGCTTCTGCCAACCTAGCAGTTTGAAAACATGCAAATGTGAGTAGATCAATAGGTACCACTCAGGCAGGAAGGTAACAGTGCTCCATTTGATATGGTCAACCAGTTAATACTATTTAAAATCCATTTAAATAGTATTAACTGAATGATCATATCAAATCCAAATTCTGTGACCAACAACTCAGTCCAGGCCTGTCCATAGTCAGTTCTCCATCACATTATCATCATTGTCTTTGTTGTCAGCCTGCTACCCGAATGCCTGGTCCCATAGCCATGTTTTCAACTTTTTCCTGAAGGAAAGGAGTGATATAGTTGACCTAATTTCTCTGGGGAGCGTATTCCACCGGCGGGGAGCCACCACAGAGAAGGCCCTGTCTCTCATCCCCGTAAAGTGCGTTTGCGACGGAGGTGGGATTGAGAGCAGGGCCTTCCCAGAAGATCTTAAACTCCAAAACAGGACGTAGAGGGAGATATGTTCAGACAGATAAGCTGGGCCAGAACCATATATAGTGCTTTATAGGTCCGTGATCTGACCATTGGCGCGTAGCCTCTTATACATATATGCTGTTATTATTGCCGCGACCCTGTGTTGCCTATTGAGTCCTGGGTCCGGAAGAAGCCACATACAGCGAAACGATTCGGCGCTGGGATACCCCGAATCGTCGACCCTGAAATCCTCTCTGCATGGATCTTCACTACATATTTTCCTGCCCGTCCCCAGCACTCTTTGGTTTGGACTAATACTGTCCCCCAGTTTGGGAAAGAGACTGGCCGTTTGGGCTTTGATATTATTTGCAGAGGTTTTTCCTCT
Organism: Anolis apletophallus; assembly: GCA_030556195.1. Classification (NCBI taxonomy): domain Eukaryota; kingdom Metazoa; phylum Chordata; class Lepidosauria; order Squamata; family Anolidae; genus Anolis; species Anolis apletophallus. Next base: position 203,048,491 of record JARBWK010000004.1, read on the forward strand.
TTGGACTCTCAAGTGTGTGTACACGCTGGGGAAAGGTTCCCCGCTACATGTATATATTTTGCTAAGTTGTATTATGTACTTTGAAATACTTGCCCAGTTGTGTTGTGTATGACAAATTGTCAATTGTATTATTGGATATTGTATATGATATTGTGCAATACAACTACTGGGTTACCATTACTGTTTGCTCCCATTCAGTATCATTGTTTGTTAGTTTACCCCCCAGCTTTACTTTATAGGTCAAGACCAACACTTTGAATTGTGCTCAGAACTGGACCGGCAGTTCCCCTTTAGACGGGGTAGACTACATGTCCCTTATCTCATAGATGGGCTCTCTAGGCTGTAATTTAGCAACAACAGCCCTGCAAACCTAAAGGGCCCCAGATTGAGACATGCCAAATATTTCAGGACAAATTGCACCATTGTAAGAAATCTCTGACAGAGAGAACGCCCTCTTTAGTTTAATGATTACAGTAAAATTATAGGGTTACCGTTCCATGGCTGGGATTCAAGACTAAACTAAATATTGACAGAACGAGAAACCGTTAAAAAAAAAAGACAAAAAGGACGACCGCAGATTTACAAACTTTAAAGCAGAGGAAGAAAACAATGAAGTATATATGCCTTGGCATTTCCAAGACAGAAACTACTATATCTCCATTATTGTCAGAACTGCCTAGCTTTGCAAGCATCATATATTTATAGGGAGTGTAATTCAAATATGGGATGTTGTTCCCCAATTCTTTAAAGTACTGTATACTTTCCCCTATCTTTTCCCCGAGGTGATCAACCTCTTCCTTCCTTCCTTCCATCCATCCTTCCTTCCTTCCTCTTCTTCTTCCTTTCTTTTTCTCCTTTCTTTCTTTCCTTTCACTTCCCTTCTTTTTCTTGCTTTCTTTCCCTTCCCTTCATATATATCCTTTCTCCCTTCCTTTTCCTTCCTTCCTTCTACCCTCCCCATCTTCCTTTCTCCTCTTTCCCCTTTCTTTCTTTACTCCCCCTCATACATATGTCACCTTTCTCCCCTAGTGACATCACAGATGGCCACTTCACCTAGTAACAGCCAACTCAGTGTAATCACAGGGAGGCCACTTCAGCTGGTAACAATCAACCCAGTGGCATCACAGAGGGGCCACTTCACCTAGTAACAGCCAACTCAGTGATATCGCAGAGAGGCCACTTCACCTGGTAACAGCCAACCCAGTGACATCACTATAACGCCCTAAATGGTTTTGGTCCAACTTACCTATCTGAACTTATCTCTCCTTATGAACCATCTAGGTCGGACATAGAGATCTTCTGGGGAGGCCCTGCTCTTGCCATCCTCGTAGATGCGCTTGGCGGGGACGAGAGACAGGGCCTTCTCAGCGGTGGCCCCTTGACTGTGGAACACCCTGCCTAGAGATATAAGATCGGCCCCCTCCCTATTGACTTTTCCAAGAAAGGTGGAAACCTGGCTTTTTGAGCAGGCTTTCCCAAGTACAGCATAGCTATACGAACTCATGGAATGACTTGACGATGAAATTGATGAGAAAGTCAGTAAAAAAATGTCGGTAAAAAATGACTTGACGATGAAATTGGTGAGAAAGTCGGTTTTAAAAAATGTCGCAAATAAATAAATAAATCACAGAGGGCCACTTTACTTAGCAGCAGCCAACCCAGTGACATCACAGAGGGCCACTTCACCTAGCAACAGCCAACCCAGTGACATCACACAGGGCCACTTCACCTAGCAACAGCCAACCCAGTGGCATCGCAGAGGGGCTACTTCACCTAGCAACAGCCAACCCAGTGACATCACACAGGGCCACTTCACCTAGCAGCAGCCAACCCAGTGACATCACACAGGGCCACTTCACCTAGCAACAGCCAACCCAGTGACAGCACAGAGGGCCACTTCACCTAGCAACAGCCAACCCAGTGACATCACAGAGGGCCACTTCACCTAGCAACAGCCAACCCAGTGGCATCGCAGAGGGGCTACTTCACCTAGCAACAGCCAACCCAGTGACATCACACAGGGTCACTTCACCTAGCAACAGGCTTTGTGGTACAAACAGACAAACATACATAAATGACAGCTGAATAGGCTGAGCGATCGATAGATGGTAATCACACTATAGTGTTTTATATGCATATACGGTAACTGGACAGCTGATACATTTTTGTCACAGTGCAGCCAACTCTGACCGGCAGCAAAGTACAGTATCTCAAGCTGTTTAATGCCTATCTTATAATCAGATGAGGTCAGGCACTAACTGAAATCAAGGCACATTAAATATGATGCAATGGACCATAACATTACCTATTATCCACATGTTGTAGAATGCATGCAGTTTGATACCACTTGAACTGCCATGGCTCAATGCTGTAGATTTCTAGGATTTGTAGTTTGGTGGGGCACCAGCACACTTTACCAGAGAAGTCTAAGGTCCTTGTAAAACTATGGCTTCCACATTTCCATTGCACTGGGCCATAGCACTGCAAGTGGTGTCAAACTGCATTAATAGTACAATGCAGATGCACCACCCTCTCCTTAACGGAAACAAAGTCCATCAGATGGGGAGGGAGGTCTACTGCCATGTAAACTATCCATCCATCCCATCACTTTCCAACTCCCAAGGAGCTCACAAGCAAAGCACCCACAGGAATCTACAGCCATGGCTGAGGGGGGAAAGGGAGGGGCCTGCGGCTGTTAGGAATGGTGGGAGTTGAAGTCCAAAACACCTGGAGGGCCCAAGTTTGCCCATGGCTACTATAGCACCAAATATTCATTGGCCTTCCTTCTGGGCTTGGAGAAAGTAGTTCTTCTTTTGGATTGCCACTGTCAGCTATGGAAGACGCTCCATAGCTATGGAAGTTCTAACCCTGCAACCTTTTGGGGGGGAAATATGTTGCATTTTTGAGCCTCCAACAGTCAACAGTCATGGCAATCCCATGCATTTCATCAGGTTTTCTGAGGCAAGAAATGACTCAGAGCTGGTTTTGCCAGTTCTTTCCTCCGAAATGCATCCCTACGGCACTGTCAATCATAGGTGGTCTGTCTCCCATCCAAGCACCCAGCAGGCGCTCTCTCGTTCTATGTCACCTATTGATTTCTGGTAAGCCCTGAGTTTCAATGGAAGGAATACCCAGGCTCCATCTACATTGCCATAAAATCCAGTTACCAATGCCATATTACCTGCTTTGAGCTGGAGTATATGGCAGCGTAGTTTCATATTCAAAGCAAATTGTCTAGGACCAGATACTGGATTGTATGGCAGTGTAGATGCAGCCTCAGTGGTGGTTCCGCCAAGTCCCTTCATTTGAAACACATACCCAGCACTCAGTAGCATTGGTGGCCTCCCATCCAAGTGCTCACCAGAGCTGATCCTGCTTAGCTTCCGAAACGAAGCCCTGTGTGTGAGCATGGTGGCACATGCCTTCAAGTCATCTGTCAACTTATGGCGACCCAATGAATTTTACAGCATAGATGCACCCACTGACGGTCTCAGTCTCCCATCCAAATAATCACCAGGACTGACCCTGCTTAGCTTCCAAAATGAAGCCCTGTGCATGAGCATGGTGGCACATGCCTTCAAGTCATCTGTCAACTTATGGCCACCCAATGAATTTTACAGCATGGATGCACCCACTGACAGTCTCGGTCTCCCATCCAAATACTCACCAGGGCTGACCCTGCTTAGCTTCCGAAACAAAGCCCTGTGCGTGAGCATGGTGGCATGTGCCTTCAAGTCATCTGTCAACTTATGGCGACCCAATGAATTTTACAGCATATATGCACCCACTGACGGTCTCGGTCTCCCGTCCAAATACTCACCAGGGCTGACCCTGCTTAGCTTCCAAAATGAAGCCCTGTGCATGTGCATGTACCTTCAAGTCATCTGTCAACTTATGGCGACCCAATGAATTTTACAGCGTATATGCACCCACTGACGGTCTCGGTCACCCGTCCAAATACTCACCAGGGCTGAGCCCGCTTAGCTTCCAAAACGAAGCCCTGTGCATGAGCATGGTGGCACGTGCCTTCAAGTCATCTGTCAACTTATGGCAACCCAATGAATTTTACAGCGAAGATGCACCCACTGATGTTCTCGGTCCCCCACCCAAGTGCTCACCCGAGCTGGCCTTGCTTAGCCTCCAAGTTCAGACATGGCACTTTTATTTGGCACGGGTTCGACACCATTTAATTTCAAATACTCCTAAAGAATGGCTGAGTTCACGATAGCCTTGTTTTTTCTGAAAGTCCCATGTTCCTGAGTAATATTGCCTACTGTAGCACTTGCTGTTTCTTGACGGTCTCCCATTCTAATACTCACCTAGGCTGGCCCTGCTTAGAACTCCAAGATCAGACCACGTGCTTTTATATGACATGGGTTCAACACCACTTAATCCCAAATACTTCTAAATAGTGGCCGAGTTCATGATAGCCTTGCTTTTCTGATAGTCCCATGTTCCTGAGAAATACTGCCTACTGTAGCACTTGCTATTCCTTGGCGGTCTCCCATCGAAATACTAACCAGGGCTGGCCCTGCTTAACAGTCCAAGATCAGACCTGGTGCTTTTATATGGCTGAGGTACAACACCACTTAATCCTAAATGCTCCTAAATAGTGGCTGAGTGAGTGATAGCCTTGATCTTCTGATAGTTCTGCTACTCCTTGGTGGTTCCATGTTCCTTCCTGAGAAATATCACCTAGTGTAGCACCTGCTACTCCTTGGTGGTCTCCCATCCAAATACTAACCAGGGCCGGCCCTGCTTAGCACTCCAAGATCAGACCTTTTGCTGTCATATGGCACTGGTTCAACACCACTTACTTCTAAATGCTCCAAAAGAGTGGCTGATAGCATTGCTTTTCTTATAATTCCATGTTCCTCCTTGGCGGTCTCCCATTCAAATACTCACCAGGGCTGGCCCTGCTTAGCACTCCAAGATCAGACCTAGTGCTTTTATATAGGTGAGGTACAACACCACTTAATCTTAAATGCTCCTAAATAGTGGCTGAGTGACTGATAGCATTGCTCTTCTGATAGTTCCATGTTCCTCCCTGAGAAATATCACCTAGTGTAGCACCTGCTACTCCTTGGTGGTCTCCCATCCAAATACTAACCAGGGCTGGCCCTGCTTAGCACTCCAAGATCAGACTTTTTGCTTTCATATGGCACCACTTACTTCTAAATGCTCAAAAGAGGGCTGAGTGAGTGGTAGCACTGCTTTCTGATTGTTCCATGTTCCTCTTTGACGGTCTCCCATCCAAACACTCACCAGGGCTGGCCCTGCTTAGCACTCCAAGATCAGACCTGGTGCTTTTATATGGGTGAGGTACAACACCACTTAATCCTAAATGCTCCTCAATAGTGGCTGAGTGAGCGATAGCCTTGGCTTACTGAGAGTTCCATGTTCCTCCCTGAGAAATACCACCTAGTGTAACACCTGCTAATCCTTGGCGGTCTCCCATCCAAATACTAACCAGGGCTGGCCCTGTTTAGCACTCCAAGATCAGACTTTTTGCTTTCATATGGCACTACTTACTTCTAAATGCTCAAAAGAGTGGCTGAGTGAGTGGTAGCACTGCTTTCTGATTGTTCCATGTTCCTCTTTGACGGTCTCCCATCCAAACACTCACCAGGGCTGGCCCTGCTTAGCACTCCAAGATCAGACCTGGTGCTTTTATATGGGTGAGGTACAACACCACTTAATCCTAAATGCTCCTCAATAGTGGCTGAGTGAGTGATAGCCTTGGTTTACTGATAGTTCCATGTTCCTCCCTGAGAAATACCACCTAGTGTAACACCTGCTAATCCTTGGCGGTCTCCCATCCAAATACTAACCAGGGCTGACCCTGCTTAGCACTCCAAGATCAGATCCTTTTGCTTTCATATGGCACAGGTTCAACACCACTTACTTCTAAGTGGCTGAGTGAGTGATAGCATTGCTTTTCTGACAGTTCCATGTTCCTCCTTGGCGGTCTCCCATCCAAACACTCACCAGGGCTGGCCCTGCTTAGCATCCAAAAGGAGACAGGAACCGGTGCCTTTGGGGTACCTTTCTGCCCAGGTCAATGGGCCAATACAGGCCAGCATTGCCTATGTTGAACTCTACTCTTGATCCCTTTACCTATGGAATCTATAGAAGCAAGAGACCTTCCTGACTCCCCTCCCTTGGCCTGCCTTGCAGGGTTGTCGGGACCCTCAAGAGCTAAGCTTTGGATACCTGATCACAAAAGGATCCCACTCCGAAGAAGCAAAGCAAACTGACCTTGTTGGCGCTCCCGAAGTAGCCTCTGATCTACTCAAGCTGCGAAGACTTGCTGCTGTGAGCTCCACTTGCCAGGGAAGGGGAGAGGTAGGAAAGGAGGTGTCAATCAAAGGGTTGGACACGCCCCTTGCATTAAGCCCCGCCCACGCTTTGCAGTCCCTTGCTTTGCTAAATCACAGACAGCCCAGTAAGTACTGTATTCTTTATCTAATGCAGTGTTTCCCAACCTTTTTTTGAGCCACGGCACACTTTTTACATTTGCAAAATCCTGGGGCACACCACCAACCAAAATGACACAAAATGACACTCTAACACAGTAATACATATGGTTAATATGGTTTTAAAATGTATTTATACACTCAGTTTGAAACCTGGGCCTGTTTCGATGAACTCAACATTGATATCCTGGCAGGAATGGAAGAGAAAGACACAAACTTCCCACACAGAACGCCCATAACCAAGAGAAAATGCTATAAGAGTTTGGTGGGCATTGACCTTGAGTTTTGGCGTTGTAGTTCACCTATATCCAGAGAGCACTGAGGATTCAAACAATGTTGGATCAGGACCCAACTTGGCATGAATACTCAATATGCCCAAATATGAACACAGATGGAATTCAGGGGAAATAGACCTTGACATTTGGGAGTTGTAGTTGCTGGGATTTATAGTTCCCCTACAATCAAAGATTATTCTGAACCCCACCATTGATAGAACTGGGCCAAACTTCCCACACAGAACCCCCAGGAGCAGGGGTGGGCAATTTCCGGCCCTCCAGGGGTTTTGGACTTCAACTCCCAGATATCCCAGCCAGTTTACCAGCTGTTAGGATTTCTGGGAGTTGAAGTCCAAAACACCTGGAGGGCCGGTAATTGCCCACCCCTGCCCAGGAGGCAAGTGGAGGTCTTTACTTGGGGAAAGGGAGGCGGGCCTTCCCAATGCATGCAGAGGGAGAGACCAAGTAGACAATGGGGGGGGGGGGGTGTTTGTAATTTTATGCGTTTATTGAGGTAGGTTTCTTAGGGTTTTTATACTTCAACACACTAGACTCTTCCCCCACCCTCCTGGAGGTTCCAATTTCCCACGGCACACCTGATGATCGCTCACGGCACAATAGTGTGCCCCGGCACACTAGTTGGGAAACACTGATCTAATGAATGTCGTAACTGCCATGTCTCCCTCTTTGCTTTGTAAGCTTTGCCAGAGTGAAAGCTGTAGTTTTGACAAAAAGTGTTGGGCCCCCTCCAAACTATACATCCCAGGATTCCATAGCCTTGAGCCATAGCAATGAAAGGGGTGCCTAACTCAGTGTTTCCCAACCAGTGTGCCGTGAGCGATCATCAGGTGTGCCGTGGGAAATTGGAACCTCCAATCCCCTTTCTTCCCCCTCCTGCCGAACACTTTTTCTTTTCCACTCGGGCTCCCTTCTTCCCAGCCTCACTCTGCTCGCTTTGCCTCGCTTTGCTCACGCTGCTGCCATTTTGATCCGAGGGGGCAGCGTGAGCATGTTCGGGAGGGGAGGGGAGAGGGAGGAAGACATGGGGCGAGTCTGCGCAGTAGCACCCGCACGGGTCAAGCCTTCCTCCCTCCCCCTCCCTTCCTGAAGAAGGGACCCCGAGTGGAGAAGAAAAATTAAATGTTCAGCAGGACGGGGAAGAAAGGGCGCGAAGGGGGAGGAAGAGGTCTCTGTCGAAAGCTGGCATGGGAAACTTCGACCTTCCAGGTGTTTTGGAATCCAACTCCCACTATTCCTAGCAACCTCAGGCCCTTTTCCTTTTTCCCCCTCAGCCACTTAAGCAGGAAAGGGCCTCAGGTTGTTAGGAATGGTGGGAGTTGAAGTCCAAAGTACCCAGAGGGCCGAAGTTTTCCCATGCCTGTTTTAGGGACCGTAAAGTGGTGAGCCTCCTTCCAACATTGTGATTCTGAATAGAAAACAAACTACAACATAACATAACATTGTTGGAGTCCACAGTGCTCTCTGGGTGTAGGTGAACTACAACTTCCAAACTCAAGGTCAATTCCCAAGCAAACCCTTTTAGTACTTTCTGTTGGTAATAAGAGTTCAATATGCCAAGTTTGGTTCAATTCCATTGTTGCATGAGTTCAGTATGGTCTTTATTTATTTATTTATTCGATTTTGTATTCCGCTCCTCCCCACAGGCTCGGGGCGGATAACAACAATGTATATGGGCGTCATGTCACAGACATGCAGCCCCACAATAAAAGCATAAAACACATTAAAAACACAATCCAATACATTACGAGGTGCAGGGTGACATACATAGGTTTCTTGAGGTATAATCCTTCTATGCTCCTTTGATTGTGTGTTAACTGTAACTCCCAAATGTCAAGGTCTATTTTCCCCAAACTCCATGTCTGTTCACATTTGGGTATTTTGATGCCAAGTGTCCTGATCCAACATTGTTTGAGTCCACACTGTAACTCCCAAATGTCAAGGTCTATGTTGTGTTTCGAAACAGGCCCCCACTGAGTGTATAAAACTCCATCTGTGTTCACAGGATTTTGTAAATTAAAAAATGTGGCATCAAAAGGTTTGTACTGAGTCAATATATTCATGAGTCCACAGTGCTCTCTTTAGGTGTCCAAACTCAAGGGCAATTCCCAATCAAACCCTTTCAGAACTTTCTGTTGGTAATGAAAGTTTAATTGTTTGTTCAATTCCATTGTTGCCACATTGTGTGTGAAACTAACTCTGGATGTTCACATTTGGGCATTTTGAGTATTCATGCCAAGTTTGGTCCTGATCCAACATTGTTTGAGTCCACAGTGCTCTCTGGATATAGGTGAACCACAACTCCAAAACTCAAGTTTAATGCCCACCAAACCCTTCCAGTATTTTCTGTTGGTCTATTTTGACATTGCTCCCGTTTTCAACCACATATCTGTGTGAGATGAGGAGTTCTGATTTAAAAAACCCACAGAGAGAGACTGACAGCTGTTGAGCAGGACCTTTGTGTGTGTCTTTCTGCCATTCCTGCCAGGATATCTATGTGGTGTTCATCGAAACAGGCCCAGGTTTCACACTGACTGTATAAATACATTTAAAAACATATTAACTATATGTATTACTGTGTTAGAGTGCCATTTTGTGTCATTTTGGTTGGTGGTGTGCCCCAGGATTTTGTAAATGTAAAAAATGTGCCGTGGCTCAAAAAAGGTTGAAAAACACTGGCCTAACTAACTGCATTCATTCAACAGTGCAGATGCACCCTGAAAGTTCTGGAGGGATTTTGGGGTGTGACACTTAGCCCCTTATGTACCAATCCTTTAACTTTCTTGGCTCAGTGCTATGTAATCTTGGAATCTTATATAAATAAAAATGTAATGTTCGTTTGTGGGATAAACATAACTCAAAAACCACCAGTTGTATTGACACCAAATTTGGACACAATATACGTATCAGGTCAATGGGTGACCATCACTCATAAAAAAAACACAGCAGAAGAGACTTAAAAAGCCATTTTTAATTAAAAAACACATTACAATGCATGCGCAAAACCACATAGACACACACACACCACTAGGACTGTGGTGCACCTGGCTGGGTGTCAGCTGCATTAATATCACTACTGACCAAAAGGTCATGAGTTCAAAGCCAGCCCAGGTTGGAGTAAGCTTCCGGTCAATTTTGTGTAGCTTGTTGTCGACCTTTGCAACCCGAAAGACAGTTGCATCTGTCAAGTAGGAAATTTTGGTACCACCTATGTGTGGGGAGGCTAACTTATTTATTTATTTATTTATTTATTCAGTTTTATATTCTGCTCCTCCCTACAGGCTTAACAAATTTTCACTGGAAGCTTGGTATAGGGAGGTATGGAACGTAGCCTTAAATGATAAACCAACAATGGAAATGAAGGTATTCAGGGGGGAAAATAATAGATCGGATTTTGAGGCATGCTGGTCGGTCTTTATTAAATACACTTTAGAGAGTGAAAATGGAATGCAATATAACCCTGTTGGTCAGGATTTTGGATATGACATTTGATTAACGGTTGATTTATAAGTATATGGCGAAGGAAAGGATACCTGTTCAGGCCTTGGTGGTGGGCTATGTGTATGTAAAATGTTCACTGTTTTGTTTACATTGTAAGTTGTTATTGTATGTTAATAAAATCTTTTAAGATTGAATTTTTTTTTACAAGGCCATATAAAATTTCCAGCCAAAAACATGCGGGGAATGCGGAAAGTACTTCATCAGTGTTGCAGATGGACGGTGAAGCGACAGCTCCCCTGGTGGACAGGAAAAAAGTTAAATAGCCTCTGACTGTCTATATGTGTTGTGTGTCTATGGATTGAATGTTTGCCATGTATGTGTACATCACTGATTCTCAAAGTGGGCAGTACCACCCCCTGGTGGACGGTGAGGCGATCCAAGGGGGCGGTGGGAGGCTCAGGGGAATTTGGGGGGCGGTGAACCCCTTTAAGGGGGCAGTGAATGATTGGCCATTTAGGAGGGGTCACGTGGCCCTCCTCTTTGGCCCCACCCCCTTTGCTTTGACCTGCATATTAGATATTTGGATTAGAATTCATAAGAGTAGCAATAAAATCCTGAAATAAATAAATAAATAAATATTATTTATGAAGAAGCAACAAAAATATGGTTGGGGGTCACCACAACACGAGAAACCTTATTTAGGGGTCATGGCATTAGAAAGGTTGAGAACCACTGCATTAATACATATATCTTTCTGTTTAATTGCTATTAATTTTTTTAAAAATTCTAGGGGACCGGTGAGTAAAAAAAAATCTGGAAAGGGAGCGGTAGGCCAAAAAAGTTTGGGAACCACTGGTGTACACTGTAATCCACCCTGAGCCCCCTGCGGGGTGAGAAGGGCGGAATATAAATACTGAAGAAGAAAAAACACAGACTGAGTCACAGCAACGTGTGTCAGGGGATGGCTAGTCTATAATAAATAATGTATGAAATATATGGAATGGCTTATGCACTGACATTATCCACTGGATAATGGAGAAAGGCAGGGAGTTTCAGAAAAACATCTATTTCTGTTTCATTGACTATTCTAAAGCAGTGGTTCTCAACCTTCCTAATGCTGTGACCCTTTAATACAGTTCCTCATGTTGTAGTGACCCCCAATCATATTATTTCATTGTTACTTCACAACTGTGATTTTGCTATTGTTATGAAGCATAATGTAGATATCTGATATTCAGGATGTATTTGCATTCACTGGACCAAATTTGGCACATATACCCAATACGCCCAAATCTGAATACTGGTGGGATTGGAGGGAGAGATTCATGTTGTCATTTGGGAGTTGTAGTTGCTGGGATTTATAGTTCACCTACAATCAAAGAGCATTCTGAACCCCACCAATGGTGGAATTGAACCAAACTTGGGACACAGAATTCCCATGACCAACAGAAAATACTGGAAGGGTTTGGTGGGCATTGACCTTAAGTTTTGAAGTTGTAGTTCACCTACATCCCGAGAGCACTGTCAACTCAAAACAATGATGGATTTGGACCAAACTTGGCATGAATATCAATATGCCCAAATGTGAACACTGGTGGAGTTTGGGGAAAATAGACTTGATATTTGGAAGTTGTAGTTGCTGGGATTTATAGTTCACCTACAATCAAAGAGCATTCTGAACTCCACCAAAGATAGAATTGGGCCAAACTTCCCACAAACACACACCCCATGATCAACAGAAAATGCTGTGTTTTCTGATGGTCTTTGGCGACCCCTCTGACACTCCCTCGTGACCCCTCCGGGGGTCCCGACCCCCAGGTTGAGAAACACTGTTCTAAAGCCTTTGACTGTGTGGATCATAATAAATTGTGGCAAGTTCTTGGTGTATGTATGGGGAGACCAAGCCCCCTTGCCTGTCTCCTGAGGAATGTGTATTTTATTTATTTATTTATTTATTTATTTATATTCCGCTCTTCTCACCCCGAAGGGGACTCAGAGCGGATTACAGTACACATACTTTGCAGACAATCCCTGCACATATAAACATGTGACATTTATTACAATACAGAACAGTCAGGGGCGGTCCTACAAGATAGGCCAAGTAGGCGGCCGCCTAGGGCGCCATCCTGGCCGCATGGGGCGCCATCCTGGCCCTGCCGATGTTCCTCAGACAGTGCTGCAGCTGCCTGCTTTTTGACCCCGGCCTTGTGCGCTCCGACGCCGCTTCTGGGCACGCGCAGAGGTTTTCATGCAGGCGCAGTTGCTCCGGAGCTGAAGTTGAGCGCAGGAGCAACTGCACATGCGCGAAAACCACAGCGCATGCCCAGTAGCTCCCTTGCGCAGAAGCCTGTAAGCAAAGCACTCCCTATCGGGCAGGCAGGGAGTGCTTCCCCTCTCCCTTTGTTTCTGCCGCGCGCACGCGCGCGTTTGCAGAGAAGGAGAAAAGAATCAGTGAAGAAAGTGTAAGTGAAGGAATGAATGAAGGGCTTTCCTCCTCCTCCTCTGTGACCTCTTCTCTCCCTCCTTCCTTTCATCGGCTCTATTTCTGTCTAGACCTGAGGGGCCTGAGGCTATGAGGAGTTGTGGGAGTTGGAGGCCAAAACACTTAGAAGGAGGGAGGGAGGGCCCAAGTTTGCCCAGGCCGCACTGCCTGTATTCGACCTCATTTGAACATTTTGGCTGTTTTTCTATTTACATTTACATTGGGATCCTAATTTTGGACTTATGGGAGACTCCTATGAATTATGAGACGGGTGGTAGGTAATATATTCTGATTTTGATGCATTTACATTGCATTTCTTGTTGATTATTATACAGTTCTGCTTAATATTGTCATACAATATAATACAAATACAATATAACAATAGAATAATGATATATTTTATAATACATGTAATATTACAAACAATATTGCAGTATAGTGGTATTGTACAAAATAGTAATATATAATATTTTATTTTACTTTATTTTGGGTTATTTGAGTTTTATAGGAGTAATGAAAATATTTAGTAGAGGATAATTTTATTTAAATAAATAATTTTATTATTTTATAATAATAATATAATAGAATGTTACATTATATTATAATGTCAATATATTATAATATAATTATATTGAAATGTAGTATAATATAATTATGATATAATATAGTATGAGTATGGTATAATCGATTGTATTTGATACAATATAATACTACTAATGGTATTGAGATATTATAACTGTATATTTGTTTCACATGGGGGGCGGCAAAATCATGTTTTTGGGGGGGGCACCAAAATAATGTTTGCCTACCATTTAAAATTACCTTAGACCGCCCCTGAGAACAGTACATACATTTTGACATTTTAGACAAACAGAGGCAAACTTTCTGGCCACCAGGGGGAGCTGACGCATTCCTCCTCACTCTCAGCGTTCCTTCCAGCGTTGCTTTGTTGTTTCTCCCGCATTCCTCAGCTATTCTTTATGGCCTCATAAATCAGTCTAAATTTGCCTCCCCACTTTAATGTGGTACCTTTATCTCCTACTTGACAAATGTAACTGTCTTTCGGGCTGCAAAGGTCGGCAGCAGGCTACACTTAAGGTCGGGAAACCACCTCGACCCAGGCAGGCCTCAAACTCATGACCTACTGGTCAGAGAGATCTTATGCAGCTGACACTTAGCTAGCTGCGCCACATTCTTGGGAGGAGAGCAATGACCAATCTCGATAAAACAGTGATGTGTAGAGACATCACACTGACAACGAAGATCTGCATAGTCAAAGCAATGGTATTCCTTGTAGTCGCCTGTGAATGTGAGAGCTGGACCATAAGGAAGGCTGAGCGACGGAAGATAAGATGCTTCTGAACTGTGGTGTTGGAGGAAAATGCTGAGAGTGCCTTGGACTGCAAGAAGATCCAACCAGTCCGTCCTCCAGGAAATAAAGCCCGGCTGCTCATTGGAGGGAAGGATATTAGAGGCAAATCCTAGGGTCCAACTAACAGCATGTCTGTGAAAGTGGTGTCAGATTGCATTCGTTCCACAGTATGTAGATGCAACCCAAGATGCCTAATTGGAGGCTGTGGCTCTAAGGACATGTAGGGAGAAGGCAGGACTCACTCAAAACAATTATAATACCTTCTAAAGTGGAAAGACTGAGCCTAAAAGCCCTAAAAGCCCCAGATCACATTGGATCTTGGAAGCTCAGCAGGGTCATAAGAACATAAGAACATAAGAAGAGCCATGCTGACTCGGGCCTCAGCCCATCTAGTCCAGCATTCTGTGTAATAATAGGGATCTCTAGCAGAAAGTCATCCCTGGTAATAATAATAATAATAAACAACGTTATTTATACACCGCCAGCATCTCTCCAAGGGAACTCGGGGCGGCTTACACGAGGCCATGCCCATCAGTACAGTAGCACAATATAACACAAGAACAGCAAGAAAAAATACATAAAATACAAAACCAATATAAATAAACAGCGCAACACTATAAAATCAGAACATTAAAGCATTAAACACGAGCATACTGGGCAGGGCCAAATTCAAGGTAAAAAGTTAAAAACCACTGGGTGATAGGGCAATTAAATATATCAAGACAGGTCATCCAGGGGATAAGGCAAGATTTAGTTGCACAAGCCAGAAAATAAAGTGCTTCTGAGGGCGTTGTATGCAGAGTTTGGTCAGGAATTATCTTACATTCAATCATTGAAGGGACACTGGAACAGCCAAGTTTTCAGGCTCCTCCTAAAGCAGGGGTGCTCATTAGGTAGATCGTGATCTACGGGTAGATCGCGTGGGGCATCCTGGTAGATCGCAGGCAGGGCAGGAGGAAGGCTCAGTCTTGCCCTGCAGGCTCTCGATGCCGCCCAGGCGCTGCCAGCCAGTCAGCGTGGTGGCGGCATGACCAGTGTCGCTATGGCCCATGCCATTTCCGCTGCCGCCATGACGTCATGTGTGCCGTTTTCCCTACCATTTTGTGGTCTCGCCAGAAGAAGGGCACGAGGGAAGGGTGCGGCCAGAGGCGGGTCCAACTGCAGCTGCTGCAGCATGGACTGGGACTCGGAGCTGTTGGTAAGCTAGTGGAAGCGCTTCCTCTTTTCTCCTTCCCTGTCCCTCCCCCTCCTTCCTTCCTTCCTTCCTTCCTTCCTTCCTTCCTTCCTACTTCCCTTTCTTCCTTCCCTACTTCCCATCCTTTCTTCCTTCCCTTCTTTCCCTCCCTCCCTTCTGTTCTTTCTTCCATCCACATCTCCTTCCTTCCTTTCCTTTCCTTTCTCCCCTCCTTCCTGCCTTGCCTTCTTTCCTTCCTACTTCCTCCCTTCCTCCCTCATTCCTTCCTTCCCTTCCTTCCTCTCTGCCTTGAACATTTGCTGTTGGTTGTGGGGGTGCAGTGTGGGAAGTTTGCCCCAATTCTGTTGTGGGTGGAGTTCAGAATGCTCTTTGATTGTAGGTGGACTATAAATCCCAGCAACTACAACTCCCAAATGAAAAAAAATCTATTTTTTTAAGTGATGGTCACTCCTTGTAGGCTGGGGCAGTCTAACCTAATCCAGGGGGGTACGCAAAGGATTTTTTGTGTCCCCCCCCCCCCCGCCGCCAGCACGTCACTCGCCACCGCCGCGCCGCCTCCGCTCTGCCGCCACGTGTCAGCTCCGGCAAAGGGGGTCTAATGAACCACGCTCACTCCAAATGATGCTGAAGGATAAGTAGTCTAATAGGTCCTTAATCCAGGGCAAGCAAAGATAGACTAACTTTTCCCGCGCAAGAGTCTCTTCAAAAGCCCTCCCCGGCCCGCCCCCCTTCTGGGCCCCTCCTTCCTCAGGGATGACCATCCGGCTCTCCGCATATCAAAGTTCAGGAAAGGTGCCTGGCACATCAAAGGGCGGTTCCAGTTCAAAGCCCGCCAGATGTTGCTCTTATCTGATGGCGCGCGGGGCTTGGTCCGTTAGGTCAACAAACGGGCCAAGCGGCGCTGACCACGCCGCCGCCGCCACTGCCACGCCCGGGCATGCCGGGCGCACCTCCGCAGCCGGCCCCATCGGCCGCAGCGCACCTCGCGTGCGTGAACATACGCACACGCACGCACTGCCTCCCAAGCGCGTCTGCCGCTTTGGAGCCAGGACGCATGCGGCAGGTTTTGCACATGCGCGCTGGCTCCAAAGCGGCAGGCGCGCTTGGGAGGCAGCGGATCGTCCGCAAGATGCGCTGGCTCCAAAGGCAGGCGCTTTGGGAGGTTCGCACGTTCACGCATGTGCAGACGTCTACAGGCGCTACAGCGCCTTTGGGGTGCTTCTGCGCATGCGTGGCCGGTGGGGCTGGATGTGGAGGCGCTCTCAACGCGCCCGGCACACCCGGCGTAGCAGCGGCACAGGGCAGTGCAGTGGCGGCGGGGGCGCGGAGGCGGCGCGCTGGCGCCCCTCCCAGCCGGTGGTGCCCCTCCCAGCCGGTAGTGCCCTACGCGGCCGCATAGGTCGTGGAATCAGAAGGACTGCCCCTGCTTGTAGGTGTCTTGTGGCCCAATTTGGCAGCAATTCATCCAGTAGTAAGAAATCGGTTTGTGTGTGTCAACTGTAAAATAGGATGTGTGGAAGGGCCCTGGGTTATCTGAGGTCCTTTCCACACAGTTGAATAAAATCCCATGTTATCTGCTTTGAATCAGATTATATGGCAGTGTGGACTCAGAAAACCCAGTTCAAAGCAGATATTGTGTTATATGTTTCACATTTTTGTAGTGGGTAGGTAGATCATTTTGACTTGGTTGTTTTATAAGTAGCTCGCATGCTGAAAAAGTATGAGCACCCCTGTCCTTAAGATTGCCAGGGTGGGGGCTTGCCTGATATCTCTGGGGAATGAATTCCAGAGCCAAGGGGCCACCACAGAGAAGGCCCTCTCCCTCGTCTCCACAAGTCACGTTTGCGATGGAGGCAGGAGTGAGAGAAGGGCTTCTCCGGAAGATCGAAGAGTGGGTTCCTCGATGGAGATGCAGTCACGTAGGTAGGCGCAGGGCCGTAGCCAGGATTTTGTTTCGGAGGGGGCTGAGTTTGGTTCGGGGGGCTAAGACTGGGGGGAAGAGGGTCTACCCAAGCAAAGCTTTTGTATTGTTATCCCAATAACCCCATTAATGTGGGATATAATGAGCATGGTGATCAGATCATGATATGAATAAACATAACAGTTTAAATAATGTACCAGTAAGGCCTTCTCGCGGACCACCCTGAGAATTTCGGGGCTGAAGCCCCTTAGCCCCCTGGCTACATGCCTGGGTAGGCGGGTCCCAAACCGTTCAGTAGGTAAAAACCTGCACCTTGAATTGGTTAGGATTTGGATGGGAGACTGCCAATTAATGTCAGATGCTAGAGATTTCTAGTGGGAACACCATTCTTCCTCCAAGGTAATTTTATGGTCAACTTCCAAGCCACCACTTTAACTGCCAATGCACAATACTATCAATTACTTGTTCCTCTTCTCAGCTATGAGATGAAGGAAGATCCAGGAAAACCTTATTCTGTATACACATGGTTCCTTTGTCCCTTACCCATTGAGCTCTAACTCCGTTGTAGCAGCATCTAAGCAAGGTGACGGCTTTTTTGCCATCCTTATAAAGTTAAAAGAAGGCAGCGATCGAGTACACAGATGTCTTCCGGCTATGTCTGCCTTGGCTAATGGTCTTTCAAGGCTCATCTCTCAAGGATGAGCTAATGTGTATTGGCTGCTGTGCAGAAGCCATTTGGATCCAGCCTCCATTCATCAAATGCCCAACTTGGCTCTTGGATTTGTTGTACATTGCTATCCTGTGGAGCGTATTCGAGAGGAAGACTCGCCCAGAATTAAATATCAGCAGCATCCTGGCCCAGTACATGAGAGAGAGAGGAAACTCCTCAGAAGAACCTTAATAAGTTCCTGGACAATAATCCATCATAGAAGCATTTCATGGAATTATCCAGTTGGACAAGACTCCAAAGACCATCCAGTCCAACCTTATATTGTAGTTGTGAAATGCATAGAGATAGCCTTGCCAGTTGCTTCCTTTGAAATAGACTGAAGAACATAAGAACATAAGAAGAGCCATGCTGAATCGGACCTTAGCCCATCTAGTCCAGCATTCTGTATCACACAGTGGCCCACCAGTTGTACAAGGGGATCTCGAGCAGAAGGGAGGGCAAAACCCTGACCTGCTCCCGACCCCCCACAACCAGTACCCAGGGAAATCCTGCCTACCTCAACCAACTCCGAGGTGGCACTTGAATGTCTTAATGCACTTTGGATTTGTTGATGGTCACTTTATTTATGTACTAACTAGGACTTCCAAGATCAGACAAGACTTTTTGGTTATTTGGGTCTATAGCAGTGTTTCTCAACCTGGGGGTCGGGACCCCTGGAGGCAGGCATGTAGCCAGGGGGAGGCTAAGGGGGCTTCAGCCCCCCCCCCGAAATTCTCAGGGTGGTCCGCGAAAAGGCCTTACTGGTACATTATTTAAACTGTTATGTTTATTCATATCATGATCTGATCACCATGCTCATTATATCCCCATTAATGGGGTTATTGGGATAACAATACAAAAGATTTGCTATAGACCCTCTTCCACCCAGTCTCAGCCCCGAACCAAACTCAGCCCCTGGAAACAAAATCCTGGCTACGGCCCTGCCTGGAGGGGTCACCAGGGGGTGTCAGAGGGGTCGCCAAAGATCCTCACAAAACACAGCATTTTCTGTTGATCATGGGATGTGTGTGTGGGAAGTTTGGCCCAATTCTATCTTTGGTGGAGTTCAAAAGGCTCTTTGATTGTAGGTGAACTATAAATCCCAGCAACGAAAACTCCCAAATGTCAAGTCTATTTTCCCCCAAACTCCACCAGTGTTCACATTTGGGCATATTGATACTCATGCCAAGTTTAGTCCAGATCCATCATTGTTTTGAGTTGACAGTGCTCTCGGGATGTAGGTGAACTACAACTCCAAAACTCAAGGTCAATGCCCACCAAAGCCTTCCAATATTTTCTGTTTGTCATGGGAATTGTGTGTCCCAAGTTTGGTTCAATTCCTCCATTGGTGGGGTTCAGAATGCTCTTTGATTGTAAGTGAAATATAAATCTCAGCAACTACAACTCCCAAATGACAATCTCTCCCTCCAATCCCACCAGTATTCAAATGTGGGCATATTGGGTATATGTGCCTAATTTGGTCCAGTGAATGAAAATACATCCTGCATATCAGATATTTACATTACGCTTCATAACAATAGCAAAATCACAGTTGTGAAGTAGCATTGAAATAATTATATGATTGGGGGTCACTACAACATGAGGAACTGTATTAAGGGGTCACGGCATTAGGAAGATTGAGTACCACTGGTCTATAGTCTTCTGCCAGATAAGAAACCAGAAAGCCATTCTTTTGGAGTCATCTCTGTAATATAAAACACTTGATGAAGTTACTTTTTAGACAACTACTTCCAGAATTCCCAACCATAAAGACCTTTTTTTTTTTAGATCTGTGGTCAGCCAGTCAAGCGACACCAAGTGCTAGATCAAAGCAGGCATGGTGAAGGCTTGTTGTGGAAAGATGCAGTGATTGATCTAGTGGTTGAAAATAATAATAATAAAAATAATAATCTTTATTTATACCCCACCACCATCTCCCCAATGGGGACTCAGGGTGGCTAACATGAGGCCAAGCCCACCTCAACATCTTTAGATTGATTGATTTTGTCATTTGAGAGTTGTAGTTGCCGGGATTTATACTTCACCTACAATCAAAGAGCATTCTGAGCCACACCAACGATAGAATTGGGCCAAACTTCCCACACCGAACTCCCAAGACAACAGAAAATACTGGAAGGGTTTGATGGACATTGACCTTGAGTTTTGGAATTATCCTGAGAGCACTGTGGACTCAAACAGTGATGGATCTGGACCAAACTTGGCACAAATACTCAATATGCCCAAATGTAAACATTGGTTGAGTTTGGGGAAAATAGACCTTGACGTTTGGGAGTTGTAGTTGCAGGGATTTATAGTTCACCTACAATCAAAGAGTATTCTGAACTCCACTAATGATGGAATTGAACCAAACTTGGCACACAGAACTCCCATGACCAGCAGAAAATACTAGAAGGATTTTGTGGTCATTGACCTTGAGTCTTGGAGCTGTAGTTCACCTACATCCAGAGAGCACTGTGGACTCAAATAATGATGGATTTGTACCAAACTTGGCACAAATACTCAATATGTCCAAATGTGAACATTGGTTGAGTTTGGGGAAAATAGAACTTGACGTTTGGGAGTTGTAGTTGCAGGGATTTATAGTTCACCTACAATAAAGAGTATTCTGAACCCCACTAACAATGGAATTGAACCAAACTTGGCACACAAAACTCCCATGACCAACAGAAAATACTGGAAGGGTTTTGTGGTCATTGACCTTGAATCTTGGAGCTGTAGTTCACCTACATCCAGAGAGCACTGTCGACTTAAACAGTGATGGATCTGGACCAAACTTGGCACAAATACTCAATATGTCCAAATGTGAACATTGGTTGAGTTTGGGGAAAATAGAACTTGACATTTGGGAGTTGTAGTTGCAGGGATTTATAGTTCACCTACAATCAAAGAGTATTCTGAACCCCACTAACGATGGAATTGAACCAAACTTGGCACACAAAACTCCCATGACCAACAGAAAATACTGGAAGGGTTGGTGGGCAGTGACCTTGAGTCTTGGAGCTGTAGTTCACCTACATCCAGAGAGCACTGTCGACTTAAACAGTGATGGATCTGGACCAAACTTGGCACAAATGCTCAATATGCCCAAATGTGAACACAGGTGGAGTTGAGGGAAAATAGACCTTGACATTTGGGAGCTGTAGTTGCTGGGATTTATAGTTCACCTACAATCAAAGAACATTCTGAACCCCACCAATTATAGAATTGGTCCAAACTTCCCACAAGGAACTCCCATGACCAACATAAAATACTGTGTTTTCTGAGGGTTTTTGGGGACCCCCCTGACACTCTCCATTACACCCCCAGGGTTCTCAACCCCCAGGTTGAGAAACGCTGCACTAAAGCAACATCTTACCCACTTACTCACAGGCACACCTGTGGGACATCGTATTACACCTGTGCTGCAGGAACTGCACTGGCTGCCCATTGAATTCCAGATCACTTTCAAAGTGTTAGTCTTGACTTTCAAGGCCTTGTATGGTCTGGGGCCAGTGTACCTGAGGGACCGCCTTACCCAGGGCCATAGCCAGGATTTTGATTCGGGGGGCGGCTGAGTTTGGTTCGGGGGGGCTGAGACTGGGTGGGAGAGGGTCTACCCTAGCAAACCTTTTGCATTGTTATCCTAATAACCCCATTAATGTGGGATATAATGAGCATGGTGATCAGATCATGATATGAATAAACATAGCAGTTTAAATAATGTACCAGTAGGGCCTTTTCGCAGACCACCCTGAAAATTTGGGGGGGGGGATGAAGCCCCCTTAGCCCCCCCCCTGGCTACATGCCTGGCCTTGCCCCATATTGTCCCACGAGATCACTGAGATCTGAAGATCAGGACCTTCTCTTTGCCCCGAGTGCCAAAGCCTACCATCTCACATCGACGAGAAGAAGGGCATTCTCCATTATTGCCCCCACGCTTTGGAACTCTCTGCCGCCGGAGGTCAGGTCACTTTGTGATTTTATGGCTTTTTGGAAGACCTGGCTATTTCGGCAGGCTTTTTGTAACTGAGTCAGCTAAGTTAAGCTGAATCAGTTAAGTTAATATTGTTGTTTTAATGTATATTTTAATGCCCTCTTACTGCTATGTTTTATTGTTTTAATGTACTATTGCTGCTTTGTTTATTTTGAATCTGTGAGCTGCCCCGAGCCATCCAGGAGTGGCGGCCAAAAAGTCGAATAAATAAATAAATAAATCTTCCATCCAGGGATAGACTTGCATATTACTCATTGAATAGAACACGCACAGGAGAAAACATCATTTTCCTGCATATACCGTTCTGTGAAGAATATGCAGCCTATTTTTTGCACAAAGCCACCGCGTTAAAAAAAAAAGATTATGTGCAACTTTGTGTAAAGAATGTCTCAAATTCTCACTTGTCTGGGATCAGGGCCGTAGCCAGGATTTTGACCACCCTGAGAATTTCACTGGGGGGCTGAAGCCCCAAACCTTTTTAGCCCCATTAATGTGGGCTACATGCCTGTCTGGGATGCTTTCCTTCAGGGTTGAGACACTTTTGCAGATTTGAGTCACTTTTGCAGATATAGTTTTTAGAGAGAGGGCATTCTCAGCCTGGGATAACATCACCTCATTCTCATTAATTTGTGTTTACTGTAAAGCCTAATCTCCATGAGAAATTGTCTCTGGGTATCTCACATCTGACCAGTTTGGGTCTATGATCTCATTAGCAAAAAATGCAAGGATATATATTATCACACTGCAAATTATAAACAGTGTCCCTGGTGCCCCTAAGCCCCTCTAAATCTCAGTCTATGAAGGATGGATGAGGCACGCCAGGGCCTATTGGAATATTATCAGGGAAGGCGTCTTGGTTGAGATGAATGGAATAGTTTCCCAAGAAACATGCTGAGAATATCACCTCCGTCATCTGCAATAAAGCAAACCGGGGGCTCAATTGGAGATGTCACTGTGCAAAGCTGGGCATGCATCAACAGTGGCCTTTTTGCGTCATCCCGCTTACGGTTATCTATGTTGAGTGTTTTAAATGGCATGACTTTTGGAGGCATTGCGGAATCACAAATTGAATTATGGACTAAAATCTCTGCAAAAGTCACAAGGATTTTGCTGCTCAATGACTTTCCTTTGCCACCCTTCTATGGACTTCATGCTGCACTCTTTGGGAAGGAGGAGGATAAAAGTATTTTGTGACGCAAATATGACCCCCCAAATATGGCTGTGTCCATTTCATTACAGGGGGTTGGTCAATGCGACTTAAGCAATGTGCAGTCATTGAATTCTTGACAGCAGAAGGTGTGACAGATTCGAACCTCTGACCTTCAGGTCAGCAGTTCAGTCGGCACAAAGCTGCCATTGCCACTTGCCATGGCAACACTATGGAATCATGGGAGTTTTTATCCTTCTCTGCCAAAGAGTGTTGGGATCTAACCAAATTATGAATCCCAGGATTTTACAGTAGTGTCCAATGGCATTCATTCTACAGTGTATGAGGGTTGAATGAAAAGTAATGCCTCCACCTTCGTAATTCCTCAACAGATGGCAGTACTGGTATGCAGCAGGTACTGGCTTGTTCAGTAGGCTCTCCTCTACAGTCCCATTTTGGCGGGAAGCCTTAGCATTGAACGGTTGTGTTGTTAAAGTGCGATGTATGGAACCCTGCGCAGACGGTTGGTCAATGCGACTTAAGCAACGTGCAGTCATTGAATTCTTGACAGAAGAAGGTGTCACACCAAAGGAGATTCATCAGATAATGCAAGCTGTTTATGGGGATTGTGTGGATGTGAGTGCTGGGTGTCGTTGGGCGAGTAAGTTTAAAGATGTTGAGGTGGGAACATCTGACTTGCGTGACAACCAAAGAGCTGCACGTCCTGTGACAGCAACCACCGAGTTTCACAGGCATAAGGTTGACAGATTGATTCTGGACTATCGTCATATCACTCAGAGAGAAATTTCAAGCATCATCAGCATTTCACAAGAACGTGTGGGTCATATTATTGGCTATCGGAAGATCTGTACACAATGAGTACCCAGGATGCTGACGCCTGAAATGAAAGTGCACAGACTTCTTCCATGATGGCTTCCGAAAACTTGTTCATCGTTGGCAGAAATGTATCCAATTGTCTGGTGATTATGTCGAGAAGTGAATCATGGTAGTTAAAGAGCACATTCTAAGGATTATTTCTGTGTTTGATTTATTAAAATATTCCCATCCAAGCCCAAGTAACAAAGGTGGAGGCATTACTTTTCATTCAACCCTCGTACCTAACCAGACAATGTAGAATATGTGAAAGATCCAGTCAAAACTTCGCATGGGAGATCAATTTTTACAGGAAACTATTACAAAATAGGTTGGCAAAGGCTTTCATGGCCAGAATCACTGGGTTGCTGTGAGTTTACAGGCTGTATGACCATGTTCCAAAAGCATTCTCTCCTGATGTTTTGCCCACATTTATGGCAGGCATCCTTAGAGGTTGTGAGGTCTGTTGGAAGCAAGGCAAGTGAGGCTTATCTCGTATATCTGTGGAATAATGTCCAGGGTGGGTGAAAGAACTCTTGTCAGCACTTGAGGCAACTGCGAATGTTGGAATTGGCCACCTTGATTAGCATTGAGTAGACTTACAATATTCACACTTGTCTCAAGCAGACAAAAGTTCTTTCTCCCACCCTGGACTTTCCACAGATATAAACCCCACTTGCCTAGTTTCCAACAGACCTCACAACATCTGAGGATGCCTGCCATAGATGTGGGCAAAACATCAGGAGAGAATGCACCGGGATTGTGGCGCAGCTGGCTAAGTGTCAGCTGCATAAGATCTCTCTGACAGTAGGTCATGAGTTCGAGGTCTGCCCAGGTCGAGGTGGGTGCTCGATCTTTAAGTGTAGCCTGCTGTCGACCTTTGCAGCCTGAAAGACAGTTGCATCTGTCAAGTAGGAGATTAAAGTACCACATTAACTGGGGAGGCAAATTTTGACTGAATTAGGAGGCCATTAAAGAACTCCAGGAACACTGAGAAATGCGGAAAGGAGCAACAAGGGACGCTGGGAATGCTGAGAGATGAGGAATGTGTCAGCTCCCCCTGGTAAGTTAGAGTGTGTTTACATTGCGAGTGTTGTGTTTGTATAGATCTGCTGGAAGATGTTATTGTACCTATTGCATATCTATCTTTTGAAATAATATATATGAATGAATATGAAATACAATATATGATTTGAAATTCAGATACGGTGTAATCCCTTCAGGCCAGGCATGTGGCCAGAATTTGCCTCTGGGGGCAAAGGGGGCACCCGAAATTCTCAGGGTGGTCCGCGAAAAGGCCTTACTGGTACATTATTTAAATTGTTATGTTTATTCATATCATGATCTCATCACCATGCTCATTACATCCCACATTAATGGGGTTATTGGGATAACAATACAAAAGGTTTGCTAGGGTAGACCCTCTTCCACGGGCCAGTCTCAGCCCCAGACCAAACTCAGCCCCCGGGACTCCCATTCCAAAATCCTGGCTACGGCCCTGGTTTCAGGGCTGTTATATGATTACACTCCATTTGACCTGCTTTCCTGTGTGTATTATCAGCCCCCTGGTGATCTTTTCAGAATTTGCCTCTGAAAAAGTGTGGGCACCCCTGATCTATATGTTGTGTATTGTGGAAAACGGCAGGAATTGTCTGCTAGTATGTATACCTATCATCTGCTCTGAGTCCCCTTTGGGGTGAGAAAAGCGGAATATAAATAAAGTAAATAAATAAATAAATGCTTCTGGAACATAGCCATACAGCCCAGAAAACTCACAGTAATCTAGCCTTACAAAATGCCATAAAAGTTGCTCAACAGTGGAATGTGCTCCCTGGGGGCCTCCTTCTCTGGAGGTTTTAAAGCAGGCACTGGATGACCATCTGTCGGGAGGGCTTTGATGGTGTCTTCCTACCAAAGACTGGATTGCCTTTGGGGGTCTCTCCTACACTATTCTGTGAAATCCTGGGCAGAATTTCCCCATCTCTCCAGCTCTAGACTGAGAGCGTCCCAGACTGATTAATGAAGGCTGAGCGAATTCGTTTACAGCGCTGCATTATTTAATCAAAGTGAAATGAATGCACACACATATATCTCTTTCATTTCGTTTTATTAGATTTTTCAAACAGCAGGTGGTTTTGGCAGCTTTGCAAAAGCAGCTCTCCAGATAATCAGAAGTGATTCACTTCCAAAGTTTATTTTCTTGGAATATTAGAAGTGAGGTGTTAGGTAAGGGGAGCGAGAATCATTCTAATTTTGTAAAAAACTTTTGAACAACATCCCAAATTAGGGATGGCAGCAATTCTAAAAAAAAAAAAAGGATAATTTAGCAACTGCATTTAAATAGCCTAAAGATTTTGATAGAATAGCTATATAGCAGGCCTGGGCAAACTTTGCCCCTCCGGGTGTTTTGGACTTCACCTCCCACCATTCCTATTAGCCTCGGGCCCTTTCCTTTTCCTTTTCCCTTTCTTTTTCTGCTTAAGTGGCTGAGGGGGAAAAGGAAGGGGCCTGAAGCTGTTAGGAATGGTGGGAGTTGAAGTCCAAATCACCTGGAGGGAGAAGTTTGCCCAGGCCTGCTATATAGAGTCCTGTTTTATGTCAGCCTGTTCAGCCTGTGATTGTGTCTGATGTTTATGCTGATGTTCACAATGGGAATGACGTTTATGTTGATGTTCATGATGGTAATGTTCTTGATGGGAATGGGGATCATGTTCTGGTTGCTGGGCTGGGGTCTATTGGCATTGGAAACGAGGGGGCTGAGCTAAGATCAGAAGAGAGGCCTGATCTGTCTCAGGAAGGTTCACAAGGCCACATTCCTGGGAGAGGCCTCTCGTCGCTTTTCTCAGAGCATCTGTCTGAAAACGATTCTGATATTGACAGAAAGCGAAGTTTTAGTAAACAGGGGCAGAGCTTTCGGAGACTGAGGCGATCAGTTACACCAGTGTTTTTCAACCTTTTTTCAGCTGCGGCACATTTTTTACATTTACAAAATCCTGGGGCATACCACCAACCAAAATGACACAAAATGACACTCGAACACAGTAATACATATAGTTAATACGTTTTTAATGTATTTATACACTCAGTGTGAAACCTGGACCTGTTTCGATGAACACAACATAGATATCCTGGCAGGAATGGCAGAAAGACACAAACTTCCCACACAGAACTCCCATAACCAAGAGAAAATACTATAAGAGTTTGGTGGGCATTGACCTTGGGTTTTGGAATTGTAGTTCACCTATATCCAGAGAGCACTGTGGACTCAAACAATGTTGGATCAGAACCAAACTTGGCATGAATACTCAAAATGCCCAAATGTGAACACAGATGGAGTTTGGGGAAAATAGACCTTGACATTTGGGAGTTAGTTTCTGGGATTTATAGTTAACACACAATCAAAGAGCATCCTGAACTCTTGCAACAATTGAATTGAACCAAACTTCCCACACAGAACTCCCATAACCAAGAGAAAATACTATAAGAGTTTGGTGGGCATTGACCTTGAGTTTGGAAGTTGTAGTTCACCTACATCCAGAGAGCACTGTGGACTCAAACAATGTTATGTTGTTGTTTGTTTTCTATCCAGAATCACAATGTTGGAAGGAGGCTCACCACTTTAAGGTCCCTAAAACAGGCATGGGAAAACTTTGGCCCTCTGGGTGCTTTGGACTTCAACTCCCACCACTCCTAACGGCCTGAGGCCCTTTCCTGCTTAAGTGGCTGAGGGGGGAAAGAGCCTGAGGCTGCTAGGAATGGTGGGAATTGGAGTCCAAAACACTTGGAAGGTCCAAGTTTGCTCATGACAGCTTTTGACAGAGACCTCTCCCCCCCCCCTTCCCCTTCCCGCCCTTTCTTCCCCCTCCTGCCGAACACTTACGTTTTCTTCTACACTGCCACTTCTGCCGCCGTTTTGATCTGAGGGGGCAGCGTGAGCTTGTTCAGGAGGGGAGGGGGAAGGGAGGAAGACGTGACCCGTGCAGGCGCTACTGCGCAGACTCGCCCAAGAGCAAAGTGAAACAAAGCGAGCAGAGCGAGGCTGGGAAGAAGGGAACCCGTGTGGAGAAGAAAAAGTAAGTGTTCGGCAGGAGGGGGAAGAAAGAGTATTGGAGGTTCCAATTTCCCACGGCACATCTGATGATCGCTCACGGCACACTAGTGTGCCATGGCACACTGGTTGGGAAACACTGTCCTAGACTCAAGAGCAGCAGAAAACAAGCTTGCTCCCTCCTCCCTATGACTTTCCCTCACATAGGGGAAGTCACCTCTCAGTCTTCTCATCTGCAAGCTAAACATGCCCAGCTCTTTAAGCTGCTCCTCATAGGGCTTTTTCTTCAGACCCTCGATCATTTTAGTCATCCTCCTCTGGACACATTCCAGGTTGTTGACATCTCTCTTCAATTGAGGTGCCCAAAGTTGGACACAGTATTACAGGTGTGGTCTAACCAAGGCAGACCACACCTATCTTGTGTCTTTATTTTCACATGCTTTTCCACACATTTCTAGTGCAATGTTTATATAAATATGAACCAGAAGCACAGAAAAGGTCCTTGGCATATACAACTTGGTTCTTTGTTTTGGACTACAGCTTCCAGAATCCCCCTCGCCTCTACAAAATGATAGTAACCATTTTCCTAAGGAAAAGAGCAATTTGCCCAAACTTTGGAGGAAAGAAAACATGCTTCAATCTCACCTTGACCTTGGAAAAGATATGAAAATTGTGCAATGCAAACTGCACGTCGCTTGTCGAGTCTCTTCCGCCCAACCTGCTGATATTGTTCTTCTTGCTTATTTGCTATATTCCCCATTATCTCTTGTTTTAAGATAACTTCTGGCAGAATATTTTGCCTCCAACAGTATCATAGCCGCTCATTTGCTAACGCAGTCATAAATCATTTGCTAGAATTCCTGAAGATGCTCAAAGTTTTGCAGTTTGCGGCTTGTTTTGTGCAAAATTCACTCTTGGGGCATCCGGCTAGGGTTCCCATATGTCCCTTATTCTAAGGGACGTCCCTTATTCTGGCCCTAAAATTTGTGTCCCTTATTTTCAGGCCCGGTCCCTTATTTTTGACTAGCAGGACAGGACTGGGCGGGGTTCACCAGAGGAAGGTGTGTGCTGTGGTTTCCACGGCAATGCCTGCCCGGGGATTCCAACTTGCAGGGCAGGCTGATAGTCACGCGCTTGTGAGTATGTACCTGCTTGCATCCCCATTGGAAGGAAGAGGCGATACAGGACTTTTTCAAAGTACAGTAGACTAATTAACCGTTAGTCACCCAAGGGGAATGTTGGATCATGTTGGATAAAGATAGTTTCTGGTTGCTTGAGAGTTACTCTTAAAATAGGCCTAGCTGTGCATCCCAATACTATACTATACCATTAACTATTGACAGAATAATCATGAAGATGTACTGTCTTATAAAATTTATTTTATTTTAATGTTTAGACAGTGCACTTTTAAAGTCAGCAAAGTCAAGTACTAAATACAGATGTAGGAAATTAGGTAGTTCTAATAATGTTTTTTTCGGCATGACAAAGCATGCAGAAACATACCATGTCCTGTTAAGAGGGTATAAGTCAGTTTCTTTTGTGAGTTTCAATCATTATCTTATTCTGTTAATAAAACTATTTCTACCTAATGTTTGAGTTTCAAGTTTTTAATGAAGTGTCCCTTATTTTTGTGAAAAATCCCGTCAATGTCCCTTATTTCTTATATCAAAAAATGGCAACCCTACATCCGGCATAGGAAAAAGGGCATTTTCTGCACAGGAAACAGGATTTTCTGCAGAAAATGCTATTTTAATTTTCAAGGACAGGAATGTCCTTACGTGCTTCTGGAGAACTTGATAGCTACTCACTGGAGGGATTAGCACATGGGCATTTCCAACCTGATTTAACAAACTGGGACTAGCTACAGGGAGGGGGAAATATGTCATTATTGTGTGCCTTGGAGTCATTATCTGGGACTTTTAAAGCTATATTTGTTCAGATCAGCTTTGCCATTATGTTTTTTGAGGCGAAGAGAGTGTGACTCACTTCTGGTCACCCAATATATGGCAAGTGATAATTTACAAAGTATTATGCCAGTGGGTTGCTGTGAGTTTTTCGGACTGTATGGCCATGTTCCAGCAGCATTTTCTCCTAATGTTTCACTTGCATCTAGAATCATACAATCCTAGAGTTGGAATAGACCTCATGTGCCATCCAGTCCAACCCCATTATGCTAAGAGGCAGGAAAATTACATTCAAAGCACCTCCAACAGATGGCCATTCAGCCTCTGTTTCAAAGCCTCCAAAGAAGGAGCTTCCACCACACTCCAGGGCAGAGAGTTGCCTTGGTGAATAGCTCTCACAGTTAGGAAGTTCTTCCTCGTGTTCAGCTGGAATCTCCTTTCGTGTAGTTTGAAGCTATTGCTCTACATCAGGGGTGCCCACACTTTTTCATCATGCGAGCTACTATATGAACAATCAAGTTGAAAAGATCACCTGTTGTGCATGTGAGCGTGCCCTCACCGCCTTTCTCCTTCGAGGGCGAGGCGGAGAAAGGCGGAGAGGGCACAAGCAGCAGCAGCAAGTGGAGTCTCCATCCCCTCAGCCCCCTCCACCTCGGGTTCAGCCCCAGGAACACGGTGGAGCCCTCCCTCCTTGCCCCCAACCAAGGAAAGAAAGCAGCCCCACACAGCTCACTCGCCCAGGTCTCGGCTTGGAATGGGAGTCCCGAGGGCAGCAGCAGGGTTTGCGGCGGGCTTGCTTGGCTTTGCCCCACTTTGCCTGGCCTCCTTTGCTCTCTCTCTCTCTCTCTCTCTCCCTCTCCTTCCAGCGCCCGCCTGCCTGCCACCCAAAAGGATCCGAAAAAGTTCTCCGGATTTCTTTTTTCTCTCCTTGGCTCTCTCTCTCTCTCTCTCTCTCTCTCTCTCACACACAAACACACACACACACACATTCCCTCCATCCCTCCCACAGCCTTGCATCCTATCCATGCTCGTGCCTTCGCCTTGCTCCCCCCCCCCCCAACAGCAATCAATGGGCAGTCATGTCACCACACCGTGCGTGGCAAGACGAGCTCCAGGGCCCGCCCACTAAAGCCTCATTTTGGCAAAAGAAGCCCCGCAAAGGCGGCGGCGGGAGCGCATGTGCGCACGAATGGCAGGAGCGCGCCATCCAGCTGGTGAGACCCAAAGATCACCTGGAAGAGGGCCAAAGATCACCTAGGTGCTCCCGATCACCGTAATGAGCACCCCTGCTCTACATCCTAGTCTCCAAGGCAGCAGAAAACAAGCCTGCTCCCTCCTCCCTATGACTTCCCCTCTCATCTTGATACATGGCCCTCATCATGTCTCCTCTCAGCCTTCTCTTCTGCAGGCTAAACATGCCCAGCTCTTTAAGCCACTCCTCCTAGGGCTTGTTCTCCAGACCCTTGATGCTTTGAGTGGCCCTCCTCTGGACACATTCCAGCTTAGAGTCAACATTTCCCTTCAGTTGAGGTGCCCAGAATTGGGCACTGTATTTGAGGTGAACCTTTACCCTACATAGATGTCACAAAGGACTGTATGTGACAGGGACTGCTTCTCATCTCCCATAGGGCAATTTCCGTAATCAAACCATCCTGGACTATATCTCTGGATAATGTGGATTATAACATTCCTCACTCATTCTCCATAATGTTTACTACTATGTTGTAATGTATGTTTAGTACACATGTTGATCGCTTTACAGTGTTGCTTGGCAATTACATTTATATGATTAGGAGTCGTTATATAAATATTATTGACTATTTTTGCTTATATGTCTCATGCAACAAATGTTTCTGCAATTGTTGGATACTTTGTGATTCACATGCATATATGAATGAACTTTGGTTGAGTTATATGACTTGAATTGTATGATATTGTTGCAAATTGTTGCAAACAGTCAATTATTATACATAGTTATATTGTATGGGGATATGTTACTCCTATGCCTTGCATCCCGACAGCATCCAGTATGATTGTTGTGTAATAACATTTATTCAAGGGCTGTTTTCTAATACATTTTTGATAAATTTGATGCTATAAATTAGTTTGTTATATCGTATTTGCTGTACACACCCTAGTGTGTGGTCTTGTAGGTAATTCAGCAGCTTTCCTTTGTTGTTGTTGTTGTTGTTGTTGTTTATACCTGCAGCTATTTCTGTATTGTATTGATTTTACCAGGTTAAGCAGCTGAAGGGGGAAAGGAAGGGGACTGAGGCTGTTAGGAATGATGGGAGTTGCAGTTCAAAACACCCAGAGGGCTCAAGTTTGCCCATGCCTGATCTATTTATTTATTTATTTGTTCGATCTTATATTCCGCCCCTCCCGGCCGGCTCGGGGCGGTTCACACACATATCAAAATGCGCAATAAAACAGCAATACATCATAAAAACAGCAAAAAAGTAAAAGTTGCAAATAATGCAACGACAGTAGCAATAGACAATTACAGTATCCGGGGGCTTCAGTCAAAGGCAAGCCTGAACAAGACAGTTTTGCAAGCCCTCCGGAATGGAATGACATCGTCTGGCAATGCATTCCAAAGCATCGGGGCAGCTACTGAAAAGGCTCGTTGCCTTGTACTAGAGCAGGGCTGTCCAACTTCTACGGGCCAAAGGGCCGGAATTCCGGTCACTGATCACCTGGGGGGCCGAAGGGTCTGCCTCCACCCCCCGGCTCCGCCCCCTCCCCCAGCTCCGCCCCTCCCCCAGCTCCGCCCCCTCCCCGGCTCCAATTGACCTTGACCTTACAATTGACCTTGAGTTGTGGAGTTGTAGTTCACCTCCATCCAGAGCACTGTGGACTCAAATAATGATGGATCTGGACCAAACTTGGCATGAATACTCAATATACCCAAATGGGAACACTGGTGGATTTGGGGGAATGTTTCCTAATACCTTTGAGTTATTTGAGTCCACACTCAAATTGGGACACACCAAAAAAAAAAACCAAACACCTCAATGCCGTCGCAGGGCTTGATGGGGCCTCCTTTCCCAGAGGCGGGTGGAGGAGGCCCAAAGAGCTCCCTCCCTCCCTGAAGGGAAAACAAGCCGCGGGGGCAGGCGCAAAGGAAGCCACGTTGCGCCCTGCACGCGGGAAGGCAGAACAACAAGGGGGAGGGGGCGCGGAGGAGGGGAAGAAAGCGTCACCAAGGAAACCACCGCTGAGGGACCCCTCCCCCCCTCACCCAACATCCCACTGTTTTTAGATTGATTGATTCGAGCCAGGCCCTTCCTTACCCATACTGCGGGAGGCCCGCCACAGGGCCGAAGCGCCAACGCCGTCCCCGAAGAGCCCCGCTGGAGCCGAGGCCAAGCTCAGGCCGGGCGCGGCGGCTCTCCCATCTGCGGGACGGGAAGCGAGGGCCCTCCACAGGAAGAGGATGGAGCCAGGAGGGGCTTTCCCTGCCTCACTCCCCTCCTCCTCTCTCTGAGGAAATGGGGGCTGGCCTGGAAGCAGCCGCGAGGGAGGAGGAGGCGCGCCCCCAGGCCGGCTGCAAATCCCGCGGGACCCGAGATTTCGGCAGCTATCGCGAGACTATGCAGCCACAGACAGGATTTCGACCTCCCTCGAAATCCCATCTGTGGCTGGCGTAGTCTCACGATGCTTGCCTAAACTCAGAAGTAGTTATTTTAAAAAAAAAATTATTTTATTTTTTATTTTTTATTTGTATTTTATTAAAACAAGTTAGGGGGTCGTAGGGAAGGGGCTCGGGGGCCGTGTGCGGCCCCGGGGCCGCCTGTTGGACAGCCCTGTACTAGAGAGATGGCAGGAACAGACTGATGGTACCGTTAAGAGGTTCCGCTCCTCCGAGCGCAGTGATCTCAGGGGAACATATGGGGCGAGGCGGTCCCTCAGGTACACCGGCCCTAGACCATGTAAGGCCTTAAAGGTCAAACCCCCGGGCTTTTTATCAAA
The DNA here is from genome assembly GCA_030556195.1 of Anolis apletophallus. Taxonomy (NCBI): domain Eukaryota; kingdom Metazoa; phylum Chordata; class Lepidosauria; order Squamata; family Anolidae; genus Anolis; species Anolis apletophallus. Next base: position 203,082,318 of record JARBWK010000004.1, read on the forward strand.
AATGACAAGCTTAACTGCTCACCATCCAGGGTAGGCAACCAGCACTCATCCAACCCAGGGCGACCAGGCACTTCTACACTGTAGAAGTAGCACAGTTCAACATCACTTTCATTGCCATGGCTGAATAATGTGGTGGGATAATGGGAGTTGTAGTTTGGCGAGACACTGGTATTCATGGGAAGAGATGGCTAAAGACCATGCCAAACTACAACTCTCCTGACTCCAAAGCATTGTGTTCTGATACTTAAAGTTTCAGACTACACAGTAGATGCATCCTTAGTCTTCTGATTATTGTCTGCAGGCTTCTCATCTACTTTCAAGTTCTGTAAATATCTGTGGTCGTTATTTTTGTTGTAATGTTACAATCCCACCTTTGACCTGTCTGCCTTGACTTTCTGCAATAACCTGTTCCAAGCCTTTGCTTTTCTCCTGCTAATAGTACGGTGTCGAGCTGCCAGCCTTTCCTTGAGTAAGGCAATTTAATGAGCTTTTTCCACCCAGCCTCATACTGTACATTCTTCCCATGTGCATTTCCCAAATGCATGCATTCTTCAAATGCGTCTGTTTTTGTTTTTTTCGTACATTGCATCTCAAGGTCAGGAATGTCTGGCTTTTCTGACTGGAAATTGCCTTCGGGGAGAGTGTCTCATGTCAAGAGGTGTCAATGTGGAAGGCTTCCCAAAAGCCAAACCCAGTCCATCTCTCACTCTTCCCTGCCGCTGTGCGAACCCAATCAGCGAACAGAGGAGGATATTATGGGATATTTCAGGAGGGGTCAAGGTTTTCATGACTTATTAGATAAACTGACAAATTTACTGATAGAGGAACGGTGGGGTGGCGGGAAATCACAAAGCGAGACCTTGAGAAGTATTTTCTTCTTGACAAACTATGCCGTCTGCATGCGCAGTCTATTCAATTGCCATGTCTTAGTGCTATGGGATTTGGGGATTTGTAGTTTTGTGAGCTATTTTTTAGCTCTGTTTTTACTGTAAATCGCCCAGAGCCGTCTGGGATGGGTGATTAATAAATCCCTAAATAAATAAATAAATAAATATTTGCCAATAATTAACAGAAAGCTATGATGCCACAATAAACTACAAATCCCAGGATTCTATAGAATGGAGCCATGGCAGTTAAAGTGGTGTCAAACTGCGGGTAACACTATGTAACAAAATTTGAAATATTTTCTGTTCCTGTTTTGAAAGTGTTACTTCCCGATGAATTGTGCGGTCCTTACTTTGAAAGTAGTTGCTGTACTCCAGAAACTTTGTTTTTGCGGTCGCTACAAAGTATGTTGGATTGTTTGAGACTTATCAGATATATATTGGAAAAGTAGAGCAAAATGTGCTGCAGGATGTCCTGCAAAAGCAAAGTTTTGCAATTTAATAAACTTTTCCCATGTTTTTAATTAGATAACCAATTAGGAAATGACATTTATAACCTAGGAATAAAAATTGTGTTACATAGTGTAATTCCGCAATGGATGGTTTATCAATGACTCAAGTGTCAGTTCCTTTAGATGCAAAATACGACTGAGATTCTGCACCAGGAGTGTTATGCCACCTTGTTATAGGATGGTATCATTGCATAATAACCGCATATGCATTACTCACTAATGTGCAATGTTACACTATATGATGCATGCATGATGCGTCATGATTCACAGTCTCTAAGGTGGAATCATTTGCAATGGGGAACCATGTATAACTCTACTTTTGTGACTTTCAACATACATATCAGCTAAGAAACTGAGAGAACGTATGGTCCTGTAGAAATCTAACAGAATGTGAATGTATATTTTCAAACTGAAATTCCAGGTTGCCGTCATGGGCTCTCTGTTGTGATTGAGCCTCCAGCTGCTACTGATAGTAGTCATTCAGAAGACTCTGATGGCTCAGCATCTGGAGAGAGTATGGAACTGGGTGGGGCTGTTTGTAACAGTACTGGTGTTTGCAGAAAGAGGCTTACTCACGAGTCAAGAAGGTCAAGTGAAGAGGATCACTTGCAACTCAAGAGAGTCAAGCAAATAATTACAGCACCTACAGACTCTGAGACATTTGAGGGATTCTCTGGGAATGATGGGAGTCAGAGTACAGAGGACATTTCTACTGAAATGGATTGGACTAAAGTAAGAGAAATTCAGAGGGCTTGTGAGGAGCCCACAAGTTCTGACACCTGGGTAGGATTCACTGATGATCAGGATTGGCCCTCAGAGTCCCCAGACAATGGGGGGATGTTCTAAGTCTCAACCACAGGTGGAAATCTTGGAGGGTCAGTCAAAGGGCAGCAGCTACTGGGAGAGTAACACCTGAGGATGATGATAGGGCATCAACCTCATCAAGTGGATCTGACTTGTAGTGAGCTTAAAAGGTGGGCATTTTGGGACTAACCTCTGTGGCTAGCAAGGAGTTGCCTTTGGATCCTAGGACTCTTGCATCCTGTCATCTTGCATCTTGAAGCCTTGTTTCCAGACTCATTCTGTTGCTTTCTGTGGTGGGGTTTGAACTCCACTGGATTGCTCCCCAGTTGGACTGTGGGTTATGTCTTCGCTTCTCCATCTATCTCCTCTCCTTGACCTTGGCCTGGCTCCTGGATTACGTCTCTCCTATGCCCCTTTGGATACCTTTTTGGACAACCCTTTGATGCATTCAATGCTGATGACCTTGGATTGATTATGACGACGACATCTTCTCTGCTGCCCTCAGCGTGCCTTTCTCGGTTTGTTTTGCTTTGATTTTGCTAAAGAGTTTTGGCGTTTTGAATGCAGGCTTTTTCTCCCTGTTTGTTTTCATGCCAGTTAAGGCTTCCTTTTGTTAGCGTTTTCACTGACCATTGAGTGCTTTTGTTTTGCAAATACTTATCTCCAGAGACTCTGTGAATATTAAAACAAACTATTTACACTTCAATTGGGTTTGGCTCTCTGAACTGGCGTCTGCTGCGACACTCTCCTCTTGATCCCTTTTGATATAGCCTTAACACACTGTTATTATTTATTTATTTATAACCCGCTCTTCTCTACCCCTGAAGGGGGACTCAGGGCGGCTAACAAAAGGCAGCAATTCGATGCCACATATACAATCAATAAAACAACAATTACATCATAAAATACATGAAATGGATTAAAAACCAATTAAATACAAATAGTTTTAAAGATACACATAGTCCGAGTTCTGTAATCACAAGTTTGTCCAAAGCCAGTCCATAGAGTAGGGAGTGAGGCCAAAATTAACTAAATTGATGTACATATCCTAGAACAGTGTTTTTCAACCTTTTTTGAGCCTCGGCACATTTTTTACATTTCCAAAATCCTGGGGCACACCACCAAACAAAATGACACAAAATGACACTCTAACAAAGTAATACTTATAGTTAATATGTTTTAAAATGTATTTATACACTCAGTGTGAAACCTGGGCCTGTTTCGATGAACACAACATAGATATCCTGGCAGGAATGGCAGAAAGACACACACGAAGTCTTGCTCAACAGTTGTCAGTCTTCAACTCCCTTCAACTCAACTTCAGCTTCAAAGCTTTGGACTTCAACTCCCACCATTCCTAACAGCCTGAGGCCCTTTCCTGCTTAAATGGCTGAGAGGGAAAAATGAAAAGGGCCTGAGGCTGCTAGGAATGGTGGGAGTTGGAGTCCAAAACACCTGGAAGGTCCCAAGCTTGCCCATGCCAGCTTTCGATAGAGACCTCTTCCTCCCCCTTCGCGCCCTTTCTTCCCCCTCCTGCCAAACACTTACTTTTTCTTCTACACTGCCGCTTCTGCTGCCATTTTGATCCGAGGGGGCAGCATGAGCGTGTTCAGGAGGGGAGGGGGAAGACGTGACCCATGCGGGCGCTACTGTGCAGACTCACCCCAGAGCAAAGCGAGCAGAGTGAGGCTGGGAAGAAGGGAGCCCGAGCGGAGGAGAAAAAGCGTTCGGCAGGAGGGGGAAGAAAGGGGATTGGAGGTTCCAATTTCCCACGGCGCACCGGAGGATCGCTCACGGCACACTAGTGTGCCACGGCACACTGGTTGGGAAACACTGTCCTAGAAGTAGCATCTCCTCCGTTTCTGCATACTTTTAAAACACTTTAAAGATGGAGACTCACAGAATTAGCCATATGATACAAGCCTACTTCCTGGTGTTCCCCAAGGGACTCCATCTTAAAAATGTGTTTAAATTGTGCTTTAAACAGGCATGGGCAAACTGGGGCCCTGCATGTGTTTTGGACTTCAACTCCCACAATTCCTAACAGTCGTATTGTATTTCTGCTTCAAAACAATTATTTTTTAAATCTGTTCCATTAAATCAGTGGATCTCACACTTTTTTGGCCTACCGCCCTTTCCAGAAAAAAATTTGCTCAATGTCCCCCTAGAAATTAATTTTTAAATTTTTTTAATAGCAATTAAACAGAAAGATATATGGAAACAGATCACTATATGACCCAGTATTTTGACCCAAGTAGTGGATGGACTGAAACATTGATGAGTTTGATCTGTATGGTGTCACTTTACTTGAGTGTGACCTTGCCAGTTGGAGTCATCAACTGCAATACTGGTGCCAATACATAGTAATGGGAGAATACTCCATATACAAAAGAAGACTCACGCCAGCTCCAGGCAATGAGAGAGAGCGGACGCTGCGAGTGTGTGTTCCTGCAAGTTGGAATACTCGGGTAGGCGTTGCCTGGAAACCGCAGTGCCCACCCCCTTGCTCTCTTCAACCCCGCCCACGGTGCACAGCCTACCCGAGTATTCCAACTGGCAGGCGCACACTCACAAGCATGCAAGTGTGTGCGCCTGCCAGTTGGATAACCCATTGGCCGTGTGCGCCGTGTGCAGAGTTGAGGACAGCTAGGGGGCACTGCCTGGAAACTGCCGCGCCCGCCTCCTTGCTCTCCTCAACTCTGCCCATGGCACACAGTCCTGGAAACCACATACACATGGCTCTTTCCTTTCCCACCGCCCCCTTACAGGGGCTCAGTACCCCCCAAAATCTTCAGAGCCTCCCACCACCCCCTTTGAACATCCCACCGCCCACCAGGGGGTAGTACCGCCCACTTGGAGAACCACGGCACTAAATGACTATTGGTTAGGACTGACAGATGTGTAGATGTCTCTAGCCAGAAAGGCTGTCCAAAACAATGGTCCTGTTGGGCATCAATGGTCCTGTTGACATGGATCTGTCTTTTCAGTTTATGCTTACACTAAAAACAAATTTAGGAGTAACCTGGATGCTACCCCAGATTTATGTATTCAGCAGTCAGACATAAAGCCTGATTTCAAAGCTATTTTAAATACAAAAATTAAACAACTTTAAGTAGAATCCAATATTTTCCTGTACCAAAATAAAGCTTTGTGGTCACATGTTCTTGTACCAACATAAAGATTTGTGGTTATACGTAAAATGTCTTTCCAAACCTACGACATCATACAATACACTCAGGCAACAGGAGTAGATGAAAGAAGGAAGAACGTAGTGGGTTCATAATGCTGAAGGACAGAATTGGAGTTACACAGGAAAATCAGGGATGGAGTTAAGGTTCCGCAGAGGAAAAAAGTCATCTGAAGGGTCCTGTGACTGAAAAGGCTTATTGTTTCTAGAGCAGCAGAAAACAAGGTTTCCCCCCTCCTCAAGATGATGTCTTCTCAAATATTGAAACATTGCAATTGCATCCTCCCTTAACCTTCTCTCTGAAAGCTAAAATCCTTGCCTCCTTAATGTGCTTCTCATAGGGCTTGGTTTCCAGATCCTTGACCATTTTTGTCCCTCTTCTCTGGACACTTTCTATCTTGTCCATATCCTTCTTAAATTGTGGGGCCAGGCCAGGATTACCCATAAGGCCAACTTAGGCCATGGCCTAAGGGTGCAAGCCAGGGGGGGCGCAGATCACGGACCAAAATAATAATAATAAAAACGTTGAAACAAATAAAAACGCAATGCGCATGGAGATGAGGAAGGAAGGATACCGGAGGTCCTCCTTTTCGGCGGCGCCCCTGCCCCTTCCTGAATACCAGCTCCTGCCTCTGCTATTCTTGCGCAAACGGCATATGCGCAGGGGCTCTCGACACTGGCGTCGACGTTGACAGGAGGAACAATTAACTCCCTTGATGCTGACAGCATCCACTTGCTGGCTCCTTCAGTGCAAGTACAGGAAACTCCATTGAGCGGTAACACCATGAAAGCTGGTATTTCTCCTCCAACACAAGGAGAAGACTCCTTACTGGAGAGAGAAGCGCAACTGCCGGCTATGGCACATGTGCAAACCCCAGTACAGGAGAGAAGCCCAATGCGACAAGCCCTGGTATCGGGGAGAAGCGTGGCGTCGGTATAGCTGCTGACTACAACACATGTGCAAGCCCTGATACCGGGTAGGAGCCAAGCGCCTCAAGCCCCGGCATCGGGGAGGAAGCTCCTCCCCCCATGCCTGCATCCATAGTGCCTGCCGAGAGGGAAACTCCTGTGGCGGACCTAATGGGGCCACACCGGGAGAGCTGGATGCGGGGCCCTAAGGGGGACAAGCGGATGAAAGGATGTGAAGGGGGGGTGCAGTAGAGGTTGGTTTAAAGGGGGCATAATTCCAATCCGGGCCTGTGTGGGGCCCAGAACTGGACACAGTGTTATTCCAGGTGACTTCTGACCAAAGCAGAAGAGATTGGGACTAAAGACCTCATCCCACATATTCTGGGCTCTGTTTCCATGTGCTTCAGAAATGAAGTCCCCTAAAGGCCATCACATGAATTAAGGGCACGTCTGATGGGATTCTGTGGAACACAGTTTCCGCAGCACATGAATTTGGAGCCAAGAATGTGTCTTCAGGAGTTGAGTGCTACCTGACTCCAAAGAAAACAGGAAAAGAAGAGGGAAAGGATGTGGGATGGCTGACCATCTCAGAAGATGGACCTCAGTGGTAGAGAATGAAGTAAGACAATTCCCTCCGCTTCTCCCCGCTTCACCCACTCATGGACTGATGTCATATGACTTCCCTCAATCTGGAGACTAGACTTCTTTTGATGCAGCCTAGAATTGCATTGGCTTTTTCAGCTGCCACATCACACTGTTGACTCGTGTTCAGCTTGTGGTCTACTAAAACTCCTAGGTTCCTTTCACATGAACTACTATCAAACCAAGTATCAAACCCATCCTATATCTGGCATTTCAATGTTATTGCCTAAATGTAGTCAATACATTTCTCCCTGTTGAAATTCATTGTGTTAGTTTTGGCACAGCTCTCTCATCTGTTGAGGGCTCTTTGGATCCTGATCCTGGGTTCTGGGATATTTGACGTCCCTCCCAATTTGGTGCCATCTGCACATTTAATCAGCATGCCTTCGATTCTGTCATCCAAATTTAATCAGCATGCCTTTTATTCTGTCATCTGTCATTGGCAAAGATATTGAATAGCCCAGGACAGAAACCTGCAAGGCATTTCCATAATTTTGCAACTGTGATCCACCATAGCAGTGCAAAAGAAGATGATGCTATCCTGTCTCGATGACTTTCCAAGAGGATACACCTCACAAGAGTGTCTCTGCTTTCTGGTAAGCATCCATCTTGATAACAGAGCCTGAGGTCAGATGGAGGCCATAGCAAACATGGTTATCTTATTCAGAAGGAAGGACCTCTGGGAACCAGAGCAGGAAGGTTTATTGACCCTTTCTGCGCAACGACACCCTTGAGTATTGCAACATGATCCGCAGGCTTCCTTTACGCTTACCCAGACACATCCTGCCTTGTCTTCTGGCAGCAAATTGACACTTCCTTTGGTCATTGTGATTTGGCTAGTTCTCCAGTTTCCATTCAATCCAGAAATCAATTATTAGAAACCAGAAAGCCACTATCTTTAGAACGGCCTGACCTTTTTGCCCAGCAAGTTTCTATTTAGATTTTTGCCAGTTGACGGAGGCCAAGCTCAGATAATGCAACTTGTGATTCCGGTAAAATAATAACAGAATTGAACTTCAAGCAAGTGGATTGTTGTGGTCAACCAGCACCATAGGTTGTTGCATAGTTTCATTGGTTGGGATGGACTTCCAGATCCTTGGGCAACAGTGGCTCATTTGGTCAAGAGCTGAAGAAGGATAAAGCACCAGGCTTTGCATGGAGATGGACCAACTTGGAAACGGCCTTGGGTCCTACACTAGGAGAAAGGTGACATGCAAAATAAGAAAGAAAGATTATATCTGTAGAGGTCTTGAAGCAAATGCAAACTCATATGACACACATTTTCTTTGGCTTTCAAATGCTTTCCAGGTTGCTTAGGGAGCTTTTTGGCCATGTTTTTAGCTATCTCCTCAACCATGTAGACCAGGGGTGCCCACGCTTTTTCAGCATGCAAGCTACTTATAATAAAACCAAGTCAGAAAGATCTACCTACCTCCTCAAGGCTGGAGAGGGGGGGGGGGGCTTGGTGCTGCCTGGCTCCGCCCCCGTCTGGCTTCAGCTTTACCAGCAGCTTCTCCAGGCTTGAGGAGGGTAGGGCCAAGCCAGCCTTGTGCTAGCTATGTCACCACTGGCTTGACACTGCCATCCTCAAGTCTGGAGAAGCTGCTGGGAGCTCTAAAGCCAGAAGGGAGGGGGTGGGGCTTGGTGCGGCCTGGCTCCGCCCCCTCTGAGAAGCACCCCATCCAGCTGGGAACTGCCTTCTTCAGTCCCAGGATTGACTGGTCGATCGTGATCGACTTCCTGGGCAGCCCTGATGTAGACCATGTGTGTTAAACTCAAAGCCTGTGAGCTGAATCTTAATCACCATGTCATTGTATGTGGCCTTCCTTTAGATTCTGGATTGCAACTTCTGTATCCTTCATAATTAAGTATCATGACTAGAGCTAATGACAGTTATGATACAGAGCAAATGGGAGTTGTGATCTGGAAGGCTGCAGTTTGTTCTGTTTAGACGGGAGAGTTAGGATTGTGTATGTGATATCTGACTTCAAAATGTCCTTTAACTTTTCTACAACCTCAGAGCCACAAGTGATGTTGGGGAGCAATTCCAATTATCCTCAGTCCACATGACAGATAATCAGAAGTGATCGGACTTGCCATTCAGTGACATCTGGGAGGTCAAACTGGGTAAAAACTAAAGAGCACCAGCCACTATGTAAGGAAAGGATAGTTGGCCTTCTGTATCCATCGATGGATTCAATGGCCCTTTGAAGGCATTGATGTAGACTAGAAGCTGAAAATGAGTCAACAGTGTGATGTGGTGTCTAAAAAACAATGCAATATTAGGCTGCATCAAGAGGAGGAGAGCGTTGAAATCAAGGGAAGTCATATTCCCACTCTATTTTGCTGTGGTCAGTACTGTGTCCAGTTGTGGCCACCACAATTCAAGAAGAAGATTGATGTGAGAGGAAATACCAGGATTGATATATTAAGAGAATTTCCATTACAGATATTAAAGAAAAGAAGAAACTACAGTACATCTTCCTGACAGATAAGTTCAAGAAGAAAGGCTATAGGTTCCGACAGGAAAATCCAGACAGGGCGGTAGTGTCGTATAAAGGCTGAGGATTTCTGTGTGAAATTTAAAAGAGATTTAGACTCAGAGGAAAGATCAGAAGAAGAAGAGCAAGTTCAAGCATGGCCAAAAAGAATGTACAAGAGTCAAGCAGATCAGCACTCAAGAAAACAGATAGAAAACAGATAGAAATGACACGGATAGAAATGACACCATAAAGGACTTATTGGACCAGGAGGATACTTGACAACAGCAGCAGGCCACCCCCACAGGATGAAGAAGAAATGGATGATCACATATTGTCAAAGGCTTTCATACAGCCCGAAAAACCTATAACAACCCAGTCTAAAGATAATTTCATTAAATATAAATGGACTCAATCGATCAAACAAGACGAGAAAAGTATTTGAGACATAAGAATGCTGATATTTTAGTGCTCCAAGAGACACACATTAAGCAATAGGATAAGACTTAAAACAAAAAAGACCAGGAGAAGAATTTATCTCAGCAGGAACTTCTAAAAGAAATGGCCTGGAAGTATATATCCCCAAACTCTGGTAACCTCAAATGGTTAAGACAGACACAGAAGGAAGATTTCTAATAACAATAATAGAATTACAAACAAAGAAAAAAACTTGTTAATATTTATACTCCTAACAATACAAAGACTCATTTCTTTGGAAAGAGATGGAAGATATTGATCATACAGATATGATTTTGGTGGGAGATTATAACTCTATTGTGGATTTCAATATTGATAAAAACTATAAACCAATTCAAGAGAATCAAGGAATATTACCAGAAAAATTGTTAGCTTAACTGTTTAATTGTTTTAGTTAATGGAATATATTTTATGTTATGGTTTTTAAGCAGCATTGAATTTTGCCAGTGTTTTAAGCTGCCTTGAGTCCTTTGCGGATTGAGAAAGGCAGGATATAAATGAAGCAAATATATAAATAAATGAGAAACTTCTGGAATATGGTCAAAGAACATTCAATCATAGATATCTGGACATCCAGAAGAAAATGACTATATGTTTTTTATCTGATAGACATGTCCTACTCAAGAACTGATATGATTTGGATCACTAAGAATTTAGTAAATCTTATTAAAAAGGCTCAAATTCAATCAAAGATTATTTCAGACCACTAGAATAGAAATCACAATCTCAAGAAAACCAATTATATGGAGAATTAATTAAGGTCTATTGAAGAATCAAGAAAATATTGATAAACGTAAGGAAGAGATTAAAGAATTCTTCCAAATAAATGTCCATCCAGAAACATCTCCAAGAATTTTATGGGACACAAGTTAAGCCTACATGAGAGGAAAAAAGACAGCAAAAGTGAATGAATTACGTAAGGAATTTAGAGAAAAAGAAAGACAAAAAAGATTTAACAATGAAAATAAGTTTGACACCCCTGATTTAGACCTATGGGAAAAGGTCCTACAACAAATCAGACTTGAACTCTCACTAGAAACCAATACAACTAATCTGTGGAGGATATGAAGATATAATCAGTTGGAGAAAAATTAAGTTAAAGGTGGTATTAAACGAGAGAGACCACATTTGGATAGATTCAGTCACGGAAGCCATGGCTGTTTTGAGTTTGCGAGACTAAAGGGGGGCTTTTGATGACAGTATCACCTGAAGGTCTCTTATTCATAGAACTGCCATAAGTGCTTTTCGAACTGTGGGAAATTGGGAATTGTGTCTCAGTTGTACCTCTATGTTTTGGATGTTTTTCAAGTACATCCAGTTCTTTTCACATACCAGATGTTTGCCCAAAATATAGCTAGATCACCGTCTTAGTCATTCCTATCAAGAGAGGGTAGGCATGACTAACAACTTCCTTTGGATCAACGCCTAACTGTGTGATATATATGCATAGACATACATAGGATTTTGGAAAATTCTAAAACGGAAACAAGGATCGGGAAATGCCCCTTTAAAAATAAATGTGATGGGAAAGAGGGCTGGATATTTTGTGGGAAACACATCTTATTTGCCTCAAACGTATCTTTTTAGTGCTATGAAAGTATGGCGGCTAATACATTTGGAAACTATTTGCATTCCTAATAGAATGGATCTGAACCATTAGTGGGCAACTTAAACTACACTAACAAGAAAAGTGTGAAAATGCCATTTGGAGTTTGCCACCATTTTCACTGTCGTGGTTCAATGCAATGAGTTGCAGTTTTGTATAGTTTCAACTTTCTCTGCCAAAGAGATCTGGTGCCTCCCCAAACTACAACTCCCAGGATTCCATAGCATTGAGCCATGGCAGGTCAAGTGGTGCAAAACTGCGTTAATTCGATAGCCCTTTTAAGCTATACAATAATGTTGTCAAGATATTGACTCCCTTCCTGATTAAACACAGAGATAAATTGAATTAATTTTATTTTTCCTTTTTACAGATTTCGCAATTTTGAAATTGTGTTCCTCTTCAACTCCAGAAAAGTTCTCTAGCTATATCTCCTCTTGTTTATAAAATCCACTTTTATTAAATTGTATCAAAATAAATCAAATTCTTAAAGTGTCACACGAACTGCAAACCAATAAAATTGTCTTGCTTAATCTCGTGTCTTGGTACAGAAGTAGGCTAGGCTGTCTAATGTATGCAAGTCTGGAGGTGCCACCGCTGGCTTGGCACTGCCCCCTCAAGGCTGGAGAAGCTCTGGGAGAGCTGAAGCCGGAAAGGCGAGGCATGGTACGGCCTGGCTTCTCCCCCGGCTCGGCTCTCCCAGAGCTTCTCCAGCCTTGAGAGAACAGTGCCAAGCCAGCATTGTGCTGGCTGTGCCACCGCTGGCTTGGCACTGCCCCCTCAAGGCTGGAGAAGCTCTGGGAGAGCTGAAACCAGGGGGAGGGGGTGGGACATGGTGTGGCCTGGCTCCTCCCCCTCCCCCAGCTAAGGCACTTCCAGCAGCTGCTCCCAGCAGGCCACCATCCCCCAGCCGTTCTTTACTGTGTTAGAGTGCCATTTTGGTTGATGGTGTGCCCCCGGATTTTTTTAATGTTAAAAGTGTGCCGCGGCTCAAAAAAGGTTGGGAAACACTGTTCTAGACTATCTCTTTGTATTTACTATTTACCTAGACTTGACATTAAGTCAATCATGAGACTATTTGCATTTTATGTCAACACATTCCTGGACTCACACCCCTCACACAGGTGGATCTTTAAATGGACTTGGACTTTGAATTTACTAATAATAGCTGTTCCTTTTTCCCACCCTAGAGAGATGGGAACAGCCAGTGACATCAGGAGTAATCCCCAGCCAATAGGAGCCTGAATCCAAACTGAGCCAGGTTTCCACCAATCATGGGAGGGTGCAGGTATTTTGAATGGCTGTCAAAGTGGATAAAATATTTTTTATTTCCCTGTAATATATATTGGTTCTCTTGAGAGTGCAGACTCTGTACTGACATCCTTTCTGGCCAGAAACAATAAATCTCTTGTTTGTTGCCTTCAAACTCAGTTTGTGTCTTGATCTAGCTTTTTGGAAGTAGCAAAGTATACTGGGCTATGAACCCACAGTTAGCGGTTAGGTTAGCTGAAATCACTCAAATACTGTGAATCAATATCAACATTGACTTATGGATGTATTGATCGCTTCAACTTCAATTTCTTTATTCCACCATTCAAATCTATATATATAAAGGAACAGTCGTCATGTGAAGACTACCTGAAACAGAGAAACCTTACAACGCAGAAACACAAAACTTGCCAACAGAAATAGACCTCAAGCAAGGTACGTTTGTAGCAAAGAAACTTCCCCCCCCAAAACCTAAAAGGCCCCCAAAACAACAAGTAAAAATAAAACTACATTTCCCAGCATCCTCCGGGGCTGCCAGCCTCTACATTCTGACAACATGATTGGCTGCTAATAAGGGCGGATTTGCATAACTGCTGTACTGGCCAGCCAACATGAACATTCCGACCCATAACAAACTGTCAGCCAGAGCCTCCTCCAACACTTTCAAATCAGAAGACCATGATGGAGATCAACACCATTCAAGGGGAGCTCTTCTTCCTTTCCCAAAAGATATCCAGTGGCTTGAAATTCCACATTAATAAGAGGACCATCCAGCAACAATGGGGTTTGCCAAGGAGGGTGCTCCAGCCCCTCTATATGCTGGCTCCAAGGGATGGAGGTCATCACCAATGGGTGCAAAAGACACAGAGCAGGACATCTTGAAAAAGAGAGGAGCAGAAAGTAAGCTAGACATGAAGATCTTGAGAAAGGTGGCTAAAAAGGATACGGAAAGGATTTTTAACAGTCCCCCAACAGACACTGGACGCACCTGTGAAGATAGAGATCCCCTGACAGGACAAGCCCTCCCCAAGCTGATCCGTCCTGGCCATGGTACAAGTCAAACCCGAAGGACTGCAGGCAAAGAGCTGAGGCACAAACATAAAACACCCAATTCACTAACAACAATTCCAACCCTTACATACTCAGACTTTCTCGCATCTCCTAAATAGGGCACAGCAACGCGTGCCGGGTACAGCTAGTTATTAATAAAAATTTTGAACAAAAAAGGACTTGGGACACAATCCACCACTGCCTTCTTTCCTGGACAATCCTTCCTAAATTACTATTATAGTTCTCAGTTTTAGCCCCCCCCAAAAGAAGACCAGATTCCCAGATTTGCATGCACCATTCATCAACACTTTCTGAATTGTTTTTCCTGCCTGTGATGAATGTGCTTCCATTAAGTATTCAAATATTCTCAGACACAGCTATCTATTCAAGAGATCCTGCGTCTAGTACTTGATTAGAACTGCTGCTATTTTTAATCCTCATGCACCAGAACGTTTTAAAATTGCATAAATAATGGAGTAATTTCACTGTGTTAAGGGGTTGAGAAGGGCGGGCTAAAAATCCTGTAAATAAATAAATAAATACTATATGGGTTACGATTAGAAGAAGTATGTAATTTACAAATTGAAGAGCCCTTACCCAAAATGGGATCAGAAGGTACTTTTAAAAGTTTATTTAAATTGATTTTGAATACTTGTATTTGCATATATATACATAATAATGTTGGAGATGGTAACTGAAGCTATATATCTATATATTTATTTATTTGCCATGCTTCTATACCGCCTCTCTCAGCCCGAAGGCGACTCAAGGCGGTGAATAAGTGGCAATAAGTGCCCATATACAAGATAAAAACAGTCATATAAAAACATAAAATTAACAGTTAAAAACTACAAAATACAAATCTCAGCTCCACAATCTTAAAATTGGTTTCTGTTTCGTCGTCATAGTAATCCTTGATCTCGATTAAAGTTCGTCTGTGAATGCTTGCTCGAAAAGCCAAGTCTTGACTTTCTTACGAAATGTCAGGAGGGAGGGGGCCGATCTGATGTCACTAGGAAGGGAGTTCCAAAGCTGAGGAGCCACCACTGTCTCTCGTCCCCGCCAGCCGCGCCTGCAAAGCAGGCGGGACCGAGAGGAGGGCATCTCCGGATGATCTTAAGCATCTTGATGGTTCATAGGGAGAAATGGGTTTGGACAGGTAAGTTGGACCAGAACCGTTTAGAGCTTTAAAGGCCAAAACCAGCACTTTGAATTGTGCCCGGTAGCAAACTGGTAGCCAGTGGAACTGGCACAACAGGGGAGTTGTACGCTCCCTGAGTGCCGCTCCTGTTATCAACCTGGCTGCTGTCCATTGGACCAATTGAAGCTTCCGAGCAGTCTTCAAAGGCAGCCCCACGAAGAGAGCGCTGCAGTAATCTATACGGGATGTAACCAGAGCATAGGCTACCGTGGCCAAGTCAGACTTCCCAAGGTACGGGCGCAGCTGGTGCACAAGTTTTAACTGTGCGAATGCTGCCCTGGTCACCGCCAAAACCTGGGGTTCCAGGCTCAGTGATGAATCCAGGATCACACCCAGACTGCGAACCTGAGTCTTCAGGGAAGTGTAACCCCATCCAACACAGGCTGTATATATCTATATCTATATCGATCTCTCTCTCTCTCTCTCTCTCTCTCTCTCTCTCTCTCTATATATATATATATATATATATACCTATATATCTATATCTATATATATATATATATATACACAGCTTGAAGACAATTTCTTGCATAATTTTAATAATGTTGTGCATGAAATAAAGTTTGCATACATTGAGGAAAAGGTGTCATTATCTCACCCACCAATTTATGGAACCATGGAATCATAGAATTGGAAGAGACTAAATGGCCATCCAATCCAACCCTCTTCTGCCCTGCAGGAAAAGCACAATCAAAGCACCCCAAACAGTTAGCTATCCAACCTCTGTTTAAAAGCCTTAAAGTAAGAAGTTTCCACCACACTCCGAGGCAGAGATGTTCACTGTTGAACAGCTCGTATTGGTCAGGAAGTTCTTCCTAATGTTCTGGTGGAATCTCCTTTCCTGTAATTTGAATCCATGCTCCATTGATTTCTAGTCTTCAGGGTAGTAGAAAACAAGGCTGCTCCCTCTTCCTTATGATAGTCTTTTGGATATTACAAATATGGCTCAGAGGTACGCGAGAACCGGGCGAAAACTCTCCCGCAGGCCTGGATGGCTCGCGGGGGAAGCAAGAACCGGGCACTCGCTTCCCCCGCAAGCCATCCAGGCTTGCGGGAGGGTTTTCGCCAGGCTCTCGCGTCCCTCTGGTCAGAGGGACGTGAGAGCCGGGCGAAAACTCTCCCGAAGGCCTCGATGGCTCGCGGGGGAAGCGAGAACCGGGCGCTCGCTTCCACCGCGAGCCATCCAGAAGGCTTCCCTGGACGGCCTGCCCCCTCGCTCCCTCCCTGGAGAAAAGAGGAGGAGGAGGGAGGGAGGCCCTTCCCAGCGCCGCCGGTGAACCGGATCGCAGCGGAGGAGGCGGAGGGAGGGAGGAGGGACGGGGGGCGAGGCAAGGAGGAGGAGTTGGCTCCCTTCGTCCTCCCTGCCCCGCCTCCTCCTCCCCTCTCCCCCAGCCGCCATTTTTTAAAAAAAATGTTTAAATTTCTTTAAAAAAAATATTTCAGGAGGGTAGCGGGGGCCGTGTCCAACAGGCTAGGGGGCCATATACGGCCTGCGGGCTGCCTGTTGGACAGCCCTGATATAGACAATATATTACTTTGGATGCAGCCCAGAGCCCCATTGGCTTTTTTAGCTGCTGCATCACACTCTTAACACATAATAATAATAATAATAACAACAACAACTATTTATATTTTGCCCTTCTCATCCGAAAGGGGACTCAGGGTAGATCACAGTACACATACAAGGCAAACATTCAATGCCATTTTGGACAGGACAAAGACAGACAGAACAGAAAGGAGATATATTGTGTTGTGTTGACATCCAGTTGAACATCCAGCTTGTCGGCGCCTTTGGAAGTTGCCAGCCACAGAGGGCGCTGTTGCTCCACCCTTCATGATGAAGAGCCATCAGGACTTTCTCCTTCCTTTTGGTCATTGGCATTCTTTGCTCTTTTTCTTTATGCTGTCGTAAAATACCTCCCCCACATTAGTGGTATCTAATTTTGCTAATCACAGCTGTAAGATGTTTGCGAACTGTTTAGGTAAACAGTGAGCAGGGCTGAAAGTCGGGTGCTCATGTTGATCTGGGGCTTCAAATTTGCAACCTTATCATTGCTGGTGATTTACCAGCTGTGCTAAAGCCCCAACTCATGCTCAGCTTGTGTTCTACTAAGACTCACATGTCACCCAACTGTGCATTTCGGGTTTTTTCTGCATAAGTGAAGTATCCATTTCTCCTTGTAGAAATTCATTTTGTTAGTTTTGGTCAATCAGCCCTCTAATCAGTTAAAGCCATTTTGGGTTCTGATCCTGCCCTATGGAGTGTAAGCTATCCTTCCCAAATCGGTCCCATCTGCAAACTTGATAGGCCTACCCTCTAAAACTCCAAGTCATTAATAAAGATGTTGAACAGCACTGGACCCAGGACCGAACGCTGTGGCACGCCACAAGTCACTTCTGTCCAGGATGAAGAAAAACCATTGACGAACACTTGTTGGGATCAGTCACTTGACATCAACCTAAAAGTAGTATGGTCTAGCCTGGATTTTACTAGTTTGTTTGCACTCCATGCAGTCATGCTGGGCCACATGACCTTGGAGGTGTCTATGGACAACGCCGGCTCTTTGGCTTAAAGATGGAGATGAGTCAGGCCCGGATTACCCATAAGGCCACCCTAGGCCATGGCCTAGGGGCGCAAGCCGAAGGGGGCGCAGACCACAGATCCCCCCCAAAAAAAGTTGTCTCAGCCCGCCCCTGAGGGCGAAACATCAGGAGAGCGTGGTTCTGGGAGGAAACGGGGAGAGCGTGCTTCTGGGAGGAAACCTCCAGCGAGGTCTTCCTCCCTCCCAGACAGGCGTTGGCGGAGGAGAGCGCGCCCGGCTGCAGGCGCCTGCCTCAGAGGGCGGCCTCCTCCACTTGGGTGGGGGAGAGGGCCCGGCAGCGGCCTGGGGCAGGAGATCTCTCTCTCTCTCTTCACTGAAGTGGCAGCAAAAGGCGGGAAAGGAGGCCACTCACCCAGGACGCTGCCCTTTCGGTGGAGGCAGGAGAAGAGACGAGGCTGCTGGCGCGCGCCTGGCCTCCGAACCGCCACTCTTTGTCCTGTTGCGCCGAAATCCGAGGAGAAGGAGGAGGAAGGCACGGGAACCGCGGGTGGCGAGGCTGGGGATCTGTAGGGGCTCCTCTCCGCGCTTTGCCTTTCCTTCCTTGTCCGCTGCAAAGGCTGTCGGCGAATGATGCTGGCGGGGCAGCCGAAGCGGGTTGGAGGAAATGGCACCCACTTTGGCCGCCCCGCCAGCATCCTCCGCCGACAGCCTTTGCAGCGGGCAAGGAAGGAAAGGCAAAGCGCGGAGAGGAGCCCCTGCAGATCCCCAGCCTCGCCGCCCACAGCTCCTGCACCTTCCTCCTCTTCCTCCTCGGATTTCGGCGCAACAGGACAAAGAGTGGTGGCTCGGAGGCCAGGTGTGCGCCAGCAGCTCCGTCTCTTCTCCTGCCTCCGCTGAAAGGGCAGCGTCCTGGGTTAGTGGCCTCCTTTCCCGCGTTTTGCTGCCTCCTCAGCAGAGAGAGAGAGAGAGAGAGAGAGAGAGAGAGAGAGAGAGAGAGAGAGAGATCCAGGGCCAGGTTCAGATTTGCAGAGCGGAAAGAAAGCCCGTGCCCTGAGCTCCATTTCTGCTGCCCACGACAAGCCTTCCCCCGCTCCCCAGGGCCCGCAACAGCATCAGCTCAGGCCCAATGGGGAGGAAGGGAGGAGAAGATAATGTTTTATTTTTAGTGTGGGTCTGAGTGATGTGGGAGGGGGGGGGTGCAGTAGGGGGCGTAATTCCAAAGTGTGGCCTAGGGCGCAAAAATTTGTTGTTTTTTTTTCAAGATGGATATTTATTATTTTCGATATTTAAATACATGGAAAGAGGGGGAACAATCAAGAAGATAGAAAAGTAGGAAAAGACACACCGTAGTCGCCACCACCCTTGCAAAAGGTTTGGGTGGGAGCCAAAAAAAATAAAAATAAATATTGTCTGACTTCCATTTCAAGCTTGCTTTGTAGTTTTCTTCATATTTACTCTCACCGTCTATTTCTTTGTCTTGTTACTTCTTTGAACCTTTATGTTGTTCATCATATTTTTGGAAAAGTTCCCACTGTGTTTCTTTTATTGGGTTGCCCGTATGCCTCTTCAAGAAAAAAGTTAATTTGTCCATGTCTTTTATGTCTCTTACTTTAATTTTCCAGTCTTCTATTTCCGGCACACCTTCCAGTTTCCAACATCTCGCGAAGACCATTCTTGCTGCCGTCGTCATATAGATAAACAGTTTGTCTTTATTTTCCTCTAGTATTAGTTCCGAGTCCGTAAATCCCAGGAGGTAGTACTCCGGTTTTCTCTTGAACTTTATTTCTAGGACTTTCTGTATTTCGTTATGTATCTCTGTCCAAAACTTTATGGCTGCTTTGCAATGCCACCACATGTGGAAGAAACTTCCCTCCTGATCCTTGCATTTCCAGCACTTACTTGACAGTTCCTTATTCATCTTTGCTAGTTTCACAGGTGTCATGTACCACCTGTGGAACATTTTTAGCCAGTTTTCCCTTAGGTCCGAGGCGTACGTGTATTTTAATTTTTTATTCCATAGCTGTTCCCACTCTCTTAGGTGTATTGGTCTTCTGAAATTTTCAGCCCACTTGATCATGCAATCTTTTACTTCTTCTGTTTCAGTGTCCCTTTCTAAAAGAATTTTATAAATTTTTGTTATTTCTTTTTTGTCCGACATTAGAATCTTATCCCAACTGTTGTCCACTAGATTGAATCCTACTTTCTTATCTTTGTTGTATAATTCCTTAATTTGGATATAGTTTAACCAAGTGAGATTATTGAATTTTATTTTCAGTTCCTCATGGGATTTCATTTGATCTGTGTTTTTAACTACCGTGTTTCCCCGAAAGTAAGACACCCCCGATTGTAAGACGTATCGGGGGTGTCTGGGGGGTCGGCTTATATAAGCCATACCCCGTATATAAGACGTACCTCGTCCCGCCGCTGCCCGCCGCAACCGGAGGTGTGCGCGGCACACCTGCGGCACACCTCCGCGGCACACCTCTTCGCCAGGGCTCCAGGCAAGGGAGGGAAAGGAGCCAGGGGCGGGAGGAGCGGCGACGCGTCAGCTGCGATCCTCACCACGCCCCTGGCTCCTTTCCCCTCCCTTGCTTGAGGAAAGAATGGAGAGGGAAAGGAGCCAGGGCGTGGTGAGGATCGCAGCGTCACAGTGACTCGTCATCGCTTTCCGTCCGCCCCTGGCTCTCTTCCCCCACCCTTGGAAGGGAGGAGGAAGAGAGCCAGGGGCGGGGAGAAGGGACGACGTGTCACTGTGACGCGTCATCGTTGTCCTGCCCCTGGCTCTCTTCTCCCACCCTTGGAAGGGAGGAGGAAGAGAGCCAGGGGCGGGAGAAGGGACGACGCGTCACTGTGACGCGTCATCGCTCTCCTGCCCCTGGCTCTCTTCCCCACCCTTGGAAGGGAGGAGGAAGAGAGCCAGGGGCGGGAGAAGGACGACGCGTCACTGTGACGCGTCATCGCTTGTCCTGCCCCTGGCTCTCTTCTCCCACCCTTGGAAGGGAGGAGGAAGAGAGCCAGGGGGGGGAGAAGGGACGACGCGTCACTGTGACGCGTCATCGCCGTCCTGCCCCTGGCTCTCTTCTCCCACCCTTGGAAGGGAGGAGGAAGAGAGCCAGGGGCGGGGAGAAGGGACGACGCGTCACTGTGACGCGTCATCGCCGTCCGCCCCTGGCTCTCTTCCTCCTCCCTTCCAAGGGTGGGGAAGAGAGCCAGGGCGGACGATGACGCCGTCACTGTGACGCTGCGATCCTCACCACGCCCCTGGCTCCTTTCCCTCTCCATTCTTTCCTCAAGCAAGGGGGGGAAAGGAGCCAGGGCGTGGTGAGGATCGCAGCGTCACAGTGACGCGTCGCCGCTTCCTCCCGCCCCTGGCTCCTTTCCCCCTCCCTTGCCTGGAGCCCTGGCGAAGAGGTGTGCATGGAGGTGTGCCGCAGGTGTGCCGCGCACACCTCCGGTTGCGGCGCGGCGGTGGCGGCGGCGGCGGCGGTGGCGGCGGCGTGGGCGTGGCGGACGGGCACGTCTTGGGTTATATAAGACGTACCCCGAAAGTAAGACGTAGGGGGACTTTTGGGGGGGAAAAGAAAGTAAGACGCTGTCTTACTTTCGGGGAAACACGGTAGTATGTCATTGTATGTGGGCCAGGTTGTCTACCCTAACAGTCTTCTTTGGTGGGCTTCCATCAAAGAAACCCACAGTGGGGTTTTGGTATAAAAGTACTTCTTATATTTCTGCCATGTCCTTAATAACACAGACCTCACAAAATGATTACCGAAATTCTTTTCTTTTCCCCCCCTTTCATACCAAGCGTAGGCATGCCAGCCTACTCTCAGGTTAAAACCCTCCAAATTTATTATTTTTTCTCTTTGTAGGGTCATCCAATCCTTTGACCACATTAAAGCGCAGGCATCGTGGTAGAGCCTAAAATCCGGAAAGCCAAAGCTTTGTTAATCCGCAAAAATTTGTTAATCCGGGTCTGAGATGAGTACCAACCCCCAGAGTTGGACCCGACTGGACTTCATGACAGGGGAAAACTTACCTTTTGCCTTGCAAGAAGATCATGGGGAACCTTGTCAAATGCCAATTTTGGATTTCAGAATTCCGGATATGGGATGTTCATCCTGTATGCTTCTTGAATTGTGCAAATTTATTACTTTATTTTTGTTTTCTGGGTTTATTTATGCGCCTCCTTTTTCCCAGCAGCATCTCAAGGTAGCCTGCAAGGTTAAAACAACAACATGAGGCTAGAAACCTAATAATATAGCAAACCCATTGCTATGTTTGGTCAGTCCATTTGGAAATCGTTCCAAGATCATCCATTGTTTCTGGAACTCCCTGTCATTGTCTCCTTCTGGAAGCGCAGTTTGTAAGTTTCAGTATTTCATCATCTTTTCCCACACTTTGACTTCTGCCGTTTCCCACATTTATACTCCTAGCTTTCTTTATCTCATCTGCAGCACTGCCTGGCATGTTATGTTTCACTTGTGGGTCTGTTAAAGTTTTGCAAGATGCTTATTTCAACATTTTTACTTTTGACAACTTTTTCAGACTTGTGTTCCCCTCAAATCATATTTTCCCCTTGAAAGATTCCCAATATTGTTATTGACTGGCATTCTGTATTGCACTTAGGGATTCATAATATAATAAGGTAAAGGTCTTCCTCTGACATTAAGTCCAGTCGTGTCCAACCCTGGGGGTTGGTGGTCATTTCCATTCCTAAGCTGAAGAGCCGGCATTGTCCATAGACACCTCCAAGGTCATGTGGCCGGCATGACTGCATGAACCGTCGTTACCTTCCTGTCAGAGTAGTACCTATTGATCTACCCACATTTGCATGTTTTTGAAATGCTATGTTGGCAGAAGCTGGGGCTAACAGCGGGAGCTCAGGCCACTCCCCGGATCCGAACCTGCAACCTTTCAGTCTGCAAGTTCAGCATCTTAGCGCTTTGACCCACTGCGCCACCGGGGGCTCCTTTATAATTACAAACCTGTAACTGTGCTGTTTTCAGTAAAATTATGCAGCCATAGGACTTTAGAATTAATGTCGTTTGACACCACTTTACTTGCCATAGCGCATTGTTATGGAATCATGGGAGTTGTGGTTCAGTGAGGTGACCAGAACTCTTGGGCAGAGAAGGCTAAAGACCTTGTAAAACTACAAATCCCAGGATTCCACAGCACTGAGCCTTGACAGTTGAATGATATTTATTTTATTTGTCACATTCCTATACCGCCCCTCTCAGCCCAAAGGCGACTCGGGACGGTTTACACAAGGCAGTCTCTGCCCTCCAATACAACACAAGCAAACAACCCAAAAATAACCATATAACAACAAATTAAAAATTAAAAACATACAATCGCAGTCTCAGCGTAATGTTGAAATCACTTTCCGTCACATCGTTGTCATTCCATATATCTAATTAAACCGTTATATTTCATCAGCAAATGCCTGCTCAAACAGCCAGGTCTTGACTTTCTTGCGAAATGTCAGGAGGGAGGGGCCGATCTGATGTCTTTAGGGAGGGCATTCCAAAGCTGAGGAGCCACCACTGAAAAGGCCCTTTCTCTCGTCCCCGCCAGTCACTCCTGCGAAAAAGGCAGGACCAAGAGCAGGGCCTCTCCAGATGATCTTAAACATATCAATGGTTCATAGGGAGAGATGCGTTCAGACAGGTAAGTTGGACCCGAACCGTTTAGGGCTTTAAAGGCTAAAGCCAGCACTTTGAATTGTGCCCAGTAGCAAACTGGCAGCCAGTGGAGCTGACACAACAGGGGAGTTGTACGCTCTCTGAATGCCGCTCCTGTTATCAACCTGGCTGCTGTCCGTTGGACTAGTTGCAGCTTCTGAACAGTCTTCAAAGGCAACCTGTCACGATGCACGGACTTGACCGGCCCCTTAATCAAACACACAGAGACGGACTGAAGGCTAACTACTTTATTGAATATATAAAAACAGTTCAAAAGGTATATTGTCCATAAAAATAGCAAAAGCAAATCCAAAGGCAAAAGGCAATCAAATGTCCAAAACAACTTGGTAAAGTATCCAAAAGACTTGGCAAGGCTCCGCGCAGCAATGCGGACTCAGGAACAAGACAAGGTACAAGATGCAAAACAAGACTTGGTGAGCCACTAGCCAAACTAGCTCCGTGGACCAGCTTCGCTTCACATCTGCTCAGATGAGACGTGGCCGAAGTACTGAGGATCCGTGGGAACGGATCCTATACTTAATCTTTCTGCCGAGGTCCCCGACGGTCTAGGCTTCGTCGTTTCCAATCTCCGGTCACGGACCTCGGCTTGTCTAGGCTATGGTACCAGCCCCTCCTGCTAGTCTCGATGTCCCGTCTCCTATCGAAAGTACGGCCTTGCCTCCCAACATCTGCTGCTCTATCTCCGTGAGAGCTCTCCTCCCTAGATTCTTCCCAGCCGCTCTCTTCCATGTTTTCACTCACAGGATCCTGTGAACCTCTCCCCCCTGGCCGTTCATAAGTTTCGCTATCACTGCTTTCCATTTGCACATGGTTATCTGTCTCGTCGTAAGGGTCAGGCCAACCTTCATCCCAAACCAAGCTTTCTGTGGGAGAAGGAGGCCCAGTGATGGGAAACTCTCCTTCTGCTAACCCTTCTAAATCCTCTTCAGAATCCATCTCCGCTGCTGCAGGCCCCAATGCCAATGGGACCCCTGGTCCTGTCCCCTGCCCCCCAGGCACGAATGAGAACTGCTGTGCTACACAACCCCACGTAGAGAGCGTTGCAGTAATCTATACGAGTTGGAAGAGACCTCATGGGACATCCAGTCCAACCCCATTCTGCCAAGAAGCAGGAAAATTGCATTCAAAGCACCTCCGATAGATGGCCATCCAGCCTCTGCTTAAAAGCTTCCAAAGAAGGTGTCTCCAACACACTCCAGGGCAGAGAGTTCCACTGCTGAACAGTTCTCACAGTCAGGAAGTTCTTCCTAATGTTCAGATGGAATCTCCTTTCTTGTAGTTTGAAGCCATTGTTCCATTGCGTCCTAGTCTCCAGGGCAGCAGAAAACAAGCTTGCTCCCTCCTCCCTAGGACTTCTTGTCACATATTTATACATGGCTATCATGTCTCCTCTCAGCCTTTTCTTCTGCAGGCTAAATATGCCCAACTCTTTATGCCACTCCTCATAGGGCTTGTTCTCCAGACGCTTGATCATTTTAGTCGCCCTCCTCTGGACACTAGCTTGTCAACAACTTCCTTCAATTGTGGTGCCCAGAATTGGACAAAATATTCCAGGTGTGGTCTGACCAAGGCAGAATAGAGCATGGGGAGCTTGACTTCCCTGGATCTAGCCACTCTACTCCTATTGAAGTGTCATCAAACTGTATTAATTTTGCAATGTAGATGTACCCAGAGTAAACACAATGGCAATCATCATCATCATCATCAACAACAACCCTGTGGGCATAAACAAGCTGCCAAGGATCCAGACCTGGAAAAATGGAACAGACATTTTAGCCAAAATACACTGTTTAATCCACATTAACAATGGAAGCAATTGGGTTGGTGTATGTGTTGACTCACCATTTAATACTGGATTCCAATCAGATCCCCGTTTCCTTTTCTGTGCCCAGACTTTGCTCAGACAGGACAACCAGGAGGTATCTACAGCTGTAACATTTGAAATCATCATGTTATTAAATTAGCGAAAACATAAAACTGAGCCCATTGCAATTAGAGGGAAACATCTGGTTCTCTGTCTTGGTGGCAGCTGGCAAAGCAAGCAAAGTGCCAACAAAGCGTCACTCTATCTATAATTTTACTTTATTTCTTCAGGAAAATTGCATTCAAAGCACCTCCGACAGATGGCTTGAAAGCTTCCAAAGAAGGAGGCTCCATCACACTCCAGGGCAGAGAGTTCCACTGCTGAACAGCTCTCACAGTCAGGAAGTTCTTCCTCATATTCAGGTGGAATATCCTTTCTTGTAGTTTGAAGCCATTGCTCCATTGCGTCCTAGTCTCCAGGGTGGCAGAAAACAAGTTAGCTCCCTCCTCCCTATGACTTCCCCTCACATGTTTATACATGGCTATCATATCTCCTCGCAGCCTTCTCTTCTGCGGGCTAAATGTGACACCGATTGAGTACTTTCTCATTCTCTGACATGCTGCTGGAGAGTTTTATGGCGTCGTAAATTAGTTAAATTAGCCTCCCCGCATAAGCGGTACCTAAATTTCCTACTTGACAGATGCAACTGTCTTTCAAACTGCGAAGGTCGACAGCAAGCTAGACAAATGGTTGGGAGCTCTGACCCAGGCTGGTTTCGAAACCATGACCTTTCAGTCAGTAGTGATTTTAATACAACTGACTCCCAACCAGCTGTGCCACAACCCGGTCTATCCACCTTTTCTTTGGCCTTTGTCCACGTGGTCACCATCCTGAAATCTCCAAATGTAGTGCTGTTTGTGCTCCTGATGTTGATTCTCTTCTTATGACATGACCGTAACACCATAGTCTTGCTTCCTGCTGATTGCTTCTATTCCTAGTCTTTGACAGGTGCCATCATTTGGCACATGGTCAAGCTGAAACACCAGAATCTCAATTTCCCCCATATTCAGTCCATCACAGACTTCCACACAGAGGAAAATCTGTGTCTCATCTGAATACTCTCGGCATTACTTCGTGAATGAAGATTCTTAGGAAGGACTCATCCCACGCTTTTTACAAGTGCGTTGATGACTAAAAAGGCCACTCTGAGATAGGCAAGTTCGGTTGCAGAAAGCACAGCAGAAAGTCTCCTTGGGTGATGTTGTTTCCAAGTTGCAGTTCTTTCTGCATTGTCGTTTCTCTTCGAGACCCATTCAGCATTGTGGATAGCGCGTCTCCATACCTCCCGATGTGAGGCCAGGGTGGACCATTGTTGGTGATCAATTTGGCCGAGCCTAAGATGTTGTTTCAGGGAGTCCTTATATCTCTTTTTGGTGGGTGCCTCTCTTGCACTGACCTGTGGTGAGTTCACCATAGAGTAGTATCTTTGGGAGGCGGTGGTCCTCCATCCTAGAGACGTGCCCTGTCCAGCGCAGCTGTGTTCTCAATAGCATGGCCTCAACGCTGGTGATCCCTGCTTGCTCAAGGACAGCAACATTAGTCACATAGTCAGTCCAGTGTATATTTAGGATTTTGCGAAGACAGCGCTGATGAAAGTGTTCGAGGAGTTGTAGGTGTTGGCGATAGGTGACCCATGTTTCAGACCCTTATAGGAGAACAGACAGTACAATAGCATTGTACACACTGATTTTGGTGCTTTGCCTCACGTGCTTATTGCTCCAGACTCTTTTGTGAAGCCTTCCAAATGCACTATACACCTTTGCTAATTTGTGATCTATCTCTTTATCAATCTTGGTGTCTGAAGAGATGATGCTTCCCAGGTAGGTGAACTGCTGAATGGACTTAAGCATAGATTTTCCTATGCTGACGTGGGGATGATGGTGTTCTTCCTGTGGTGCAGGCTGGTAGAGAACTTCCATTTTCTTCAGGCTGACTTCCAGCCCAAACAGCTCTGCAGCTGTTGCAAAGCAGGATGTTAGGTCCTGCAGGGCTACTTCTGAATGGGCGACAAGGGCAGCATCGTCAGCAAAAAGCAGCTCACGGACTAGATAGTTTAGAGTCTTAGTGCGAGCCCTGAATAAATCATCTGAATAAATGTGATTTAAAAAATCCGAGAACCAGCATTCATGGAAGTAGAACGAGATACTTGCTCAACTTTCTCTTCTTATTATGCCTTTAACCACAAACGAGGTGCAGCCATATTAAGGGATTCCAAATTCTTTCCCTTGTGCCATGACATCAGGAGCATTCAGACTTTTCAAAGAGTTTTGCAAACATAGAAAACAGTTGGGTGGGACGACGCCTTGGTGCCATGACAAAGGACGTTTGTATTTATCTGTCACTGCCAGGTTTTGGTAACTAAGAGAAATCCGCATCCAAGAAGAGCCATTGTGTCCCTGCCCCTTGTTCAAAAGCGATTGGCACGGACCGTTGACTCCAGATCTGGCATCGGCAAACTCTGCCCAAATAAGAGTTTGCTCTCTGGTTTGGATTTAACTGATTGATTTGTTTTCTTGCTGACTGGATGCATTGAGATGCATTCTCAAGACCAAGTGAACTGTGATTTTTAATACACCCTTCCATTTAACATGCATGTCTTTATAGAAATACAACCCAACTGCAAACAATATCAGTTCGGAATTGCATAAGCAGAGGCTGGGTGGCCATCTTTCAGGAGAGTTTTGATTGAGTGTTCCTGAATGGTAGGGAATTGGACTGGATAGCCCTTGCGGTCTCTTCCAGCTCTATCTCTCTATGACTGTGTTTCCCAACCAGTGTGCCGGGGCACACTAGTGTGCCGTGAGCGATCATCAGGTGTGCCATGGGAAATTGGAACCTCGCTCTGCTCTCTTTGCCTCGCTTTGCTCATGCTGCCACTTCGCTTTGCTCAGGAAGGAAGGGGGAGGGGGGGAAGATGTGACCCGTGCGGGCGCTACTACGCAAACCCGCCCCACGTCTTCCTCCCTCCCCATCCCCTCCCCTCCTGAACATGCTCATGCTGCTCCCTCGGATCAAAATGGCGGCAGAAGCGGCAATGTGAGCAAAGCGAGCAGAGCGAGGCTGGGAAGAAGGGAGCCCGAGTGGAAAAGAAAAAATAAGTGTTTGGCAGGAGGGGGAAGAAAGGGCGCGAAGGGGAAAGGGGAAAAAGAGGTCTCTGTCGAAAGCTGGCATGGGCAAACCTGGACCTTCCAGGCATTTTGGACTCCAACTCCCACCATTCCTAGCAGCCTCAGGCCCTTTTTCTTTTTTTCCCCTCAGCCACTTAAGCAGGAAAGGGCCTCAGGCTGTTAGGAATGGTGGGAGTTGAAGTCCAAAGGACCCAGAGGGCCGAAGTTTTCCCATGCCTGTTTTAGGGACCTTAAAGTGGTGAGCCTCCTTCCAACATTGTGATTCTGGATAGAAAACAAACAACAACATAACATAACATTGTTTGAATCCACAGTGCTCTCTGTGTGTAGGTGAACTACAACTTCCATACTCAAGGTCAATTCCCAAGCAAACCCTTTCAGTACTTTCTGTTGGTAATGAGAGTTCAATATGTCAAGTTTGGTTCAATTCCATTGTTGCAAGAGTTCGGGATGCTCTTTAATTGTGTGCTAACTATAAATTGAACTAAAACAAGATTGTAGTTTAAAGCTAAAATTTGCTGATCTTCCTTTGGACAGTTTTTGGTTATCTGTTGCCAGGGAGTTCCCCATTCTGGCCAACAAAGCTATTTTGACATTGCTCCCATTTTCAATCACATATCTGTGTGAGATGACCTTCTCTAGCTTGACTGCGATAAAAACAGAGAGAGACTGACAGCTGTTGAGCAAGACCTTCGTGTGTCTTTCTGCCATTCCTGCCAGGAATGTATTACTGTGTTAGAGTGTCATTTTGGTTGGTGGTGTGCCCCAGGATTTTGTAAATGTAAAAAATGTGCCGCGGCTCAAAAAAGGTTGAAAAACACTGCTCTATGATTCTATGAGAGCCCAGAAAAACAGAGCAGCAGAAAAAGCTTTCCCTCCTCTGTATAAGACCCTCTCAAATATTTAAACAGAGCTATCCAGTCCCCTCTCAGCCTTGTTCTTCTCAAGCTAAACATACCCAGCTCTTTAAGCCACATCCAGGGGCGGTCCTACAGATAGGCCAAGGAAGCGGCCACATAGGGCACCATCTGGGAAGGGGCGAATTCCCGTGCCTGTCAGGCACCAGCGCCAGACAGCGTCCTGGCCCTACCGATGTTCCTCAGGCAGCGCTGCGGCTGCCTGCTTTTGGGCCCTGGCCTTGTGCGCTCCGACGCTGCTTCTGGGCATGTGTGGAGGTTTTCGTGCGGGCGTAGTTGCTCTGGAGCTGAAGTTGAGTGCAGGAGCATCTGCGTCTGCGCGAAAACCTCCGCTCATGCCCAGTAGCTCCTGTGCGCAGAAGCCTGTAAGCAAAGCACTCCCTATCGGGCAGGCAGGGAGTGCTTCCCTTCTCCCTTTGTCTCTGCCCTGCCGCCGAATATGGTGACCCAATTGGGCAGGCAGGGGGGCGGAGACAAAGGGAGAGGGGAGCCAAAGGGGTATTGGCGACGTATTGCCTCCTGAAAGCCGCCACCGGAAGTAGCCGCCGCGCAAACTCCCTCGCCAGGCCCAATCACGTGTGAACCCTACCACACCCGCCCACTTCCCCCCGCGTGCGTGCGCGCTGGCCAGGAGCATCAAGGAGAGACAGGGGCAACTGCGCAGGCAAATAGTACTATATAATATTTTATTTTACTTTATTTTGGGTTATTTGAGTTTTATAGGAGTAATGAAAGTATTTAGTATAGGATAATTTTATTTAAATAAATAATTTTATTTATTATTTAATAATAATAATATAATACAGTGTTTCTCAACCTGGGGGTCGGGACCCCTCGGGGGGTCGTGAGGGGGTGTCTGAGGGGTCGCCAATTACTATCAGAAAACATAGTATTTTTTGTTGTTCATGGTGGTTCTGTGTGGGAAGTTTGACCCAATTCTATCAGTGGTGGGGTTCAGAGTGCTCTTTGATTGTAGGTGAACTATAAATCCCAGCAATTAGAACTCCCAAATGTCAATGTCTATTTTCCTCAAATTCCACCAGTGTTCACATTTGGACATATTTAATATTCGTGCCAAGTTTGGTCCAGATCCATCATTGTTTGAGTCCACAGCGCTCTCTGTATGCAGGTGAACTACAACTCCAAAAACTCAAGGTCAATGCCCACGAAACCCTTACAGTATTTTCTGTTGGTCATGTGTGCCAAGATTGGTTCAATTCCCCCATGGGTGGAGTTCGGAATGCTCTCTGATTGTAGGTGAACTATAACTCTCAGCAACTACAACTCCCAAATGACAATATCAATCCCCCACCCCCACCCCACCTCACCAGTATTCAAATTTGGGTGTATCGGGTATTTGGGCCAAATTTGGTACAGAATATACATCCTGCATATCAGATATTTACATAACGATTCATAACAGTAGCAAAATTACAGTTATGAAGTAGCAACAAAAATAATTTTATAGTTGGGGGTCACCGCAACATGAGGAGCTGTCTAAGGGGTCGCGGCATTTGGAAGGTTGAGAAACACTGATATAATAGAATGTTATATTATATTATAATGTCAATATATTATAATATAATTCTATTGTAATGTAGTATAATATAATTATGATATAATATAGTATGGGTATGTACTATGATATATTGTATATACATTGATACAATATAATACTACTAATGGTATTGTCATATAATAATTGTATATTTGATTAACATGGGGGGCAAAATAATGTTTGGGGGCGCCAAAATAATGTTCGCTTACCATATAAAACTACCTTAGACCGCCCCTGGCCACATCTAATTGAAATTCATAGTTTTCAGACTTTTGACCATTTTGGTCACCCTTCTCTGAATACATTCCAATTGTCATATCACTCTTGAATTATGATACCCATAAATAAATAAATAATAATGTAATAATAATAGTTTTAATCATGTCAGAAGCGACTTGAAAAACTTTAAGTTGCTTCTGGTGTGAGAGAATTGGCTGTCTGCAGAGACGTTGTCCAGGGGATGCCCGGATGTGTTACCGTCCTGTGGGAGGCTTCTCTCATGTCCCTGCATGGGAACCTGGAGCTAACAGACAGAAGCTCACCCTGCTCCCTGGATTCAAACTGCTTACCTTTCGGTCAGCAAGTTTAGCAGCTCAGAGGTTTCACCCGTTGTGCCACTACGGCCTAGGTATTCTAGGCACGGTGTTCTAGGTAAAGAGGAATATTGAAGATGGGACCCAAGTCTAAATACAAAATCCTTTGATGTTTCGTGTACACTTTATACCCATGACCTGAAGGTAATTTCATACACAATAATTTAAACCATTTTGTGCATGAAACACCGGATCATTTGAAAGCGAACGACACGTGGATCAGTTCAGACTTGAGAGTGTTTTGAATAAGGGATCTCAACCTGTCTTTGCATTGCAAGTAATACCCTCCTATGTCAATTAAGAAATCATAGAATCATAAAGTTGGAAGCGCTTTGAATGTGATTTTCCTGCTTATTGGCAGGGGGTTGGACTGGATTTATTTATTTAAAATTTATTTAAAACTTTTGTACCCCGACCTTCTCACCTCTATCGAGGGACTTGATAGCCCAAGAGGTCTCTTCCAACTCTATGATTCTATGATTCTATGAAGAGACCTCAACCAACCCCATTCTGCCAAGAAGCAGGAAAATCGCATTCAACGCACCCCTGACAGATGGCCATCCACTCTGCTTAAAAGACTCCAAAGAAGGAGCCTCCACCACACTTCAAGGTAGAGAGTTCCACTGCTGAACAGTTTTCACACTCAGGAAGTTCTTCCTCATGTTCAGGTGGAATCTCCTTTCTTGTAGTTTGAAGCCATTGTTCCATTGCATCCTAGTCTCCAGGGCAGCAGAAAACAAGCTTGCTCCCTCCTCCCTATGACTTCCCCTCACATCTTAATCCAAGGCCCTCATTATGTCTCCTCTCAGCCTTCTCTTCAGGCGAAACATACTCTTTAAGCCACTCCTCATAGGGCTTGTTCTCCAGACCCTTGATCATTTTAGTCGTCCTCCTTGGGACACATTCCAGCTTGTCAATATCCATTTTCAGTTGTGGTGCTCAGAATTGGACACAATATTCCAGGTGTGGTCTGACCAAGGCAGAATAGAGCATGGGTAGCATGACTTCCCTGGATCTAGGCACTAGACTCCTATTGATGCAGGGCAAAATCCTGTTGGCTTTTTTTTTGCTGCTGCATCACATTATTGTCTCATGTTTAACTTGTTGTCCACGAGGACATCAAGATCTTTTTCGCACGTACTGCTCTCGAGCCACGCGCCTGCCATTCTGTCTCTTTGCATTTCATTTTTCTGCCTAAGTAGAGTATCTTGCATTTGTCCCTGCTGAACTTCATTTTGTTAGTTTTGGCCAATCATCTCCCTAATCTGTTAAGATTGTTTTGAATTCTGCTCCTGTCTTCTGGAATATTGGCTCTCCCTCCCAATTTGGTGTCATCTGCAAACTTGATGATCCTGCCTTCTAACCCTTCATCTAAGTCGGTGTTTCTCAACCAGTGTGCCGTGGCACACTAGTGTGCCGTGAGCGATCATCCGGTGTGCTGCGAGAAAAGCTCTCTGCCCCCCTTCCTTCCCCCCTCCTCCTGCCGAACTCCTGCTGCTTGGGAGAGGAGGAGGAAGGGCCGAGTGGCGGCGAAGAAAAAGAAGAAGGGGTCAGGGCGCCGCCTTCTTCGGCCGTTTCCCCAGCCAGCCTCCAATCCGCCATGACTCCCGCCACGACTCTCACGCCTCGCTCGCTGAAGCCGCGCACGGGAGGAGGAGCCCGTCTACTGAAGCCCGTCCACCGCTCATGCTTCTCCTCTGTGGGAGAACTGAAGCCGGGGGAGGGGGCGGGGCATGGTGCAGCCTGGCTCCGCCCCCTCCCCCGGCTTCAGTGCTCCCACAGCTTTGCCAGCCTTGAGGGGGCAGTGCCAAGCCAGCATTGTGCTGGCTCTACCACCGCTGGCTTGGCACTGCCCTCTCAAGGCTGGCAAAGCTGTGGGAGAACTGAAGCCGCGTGGAGGGGGCGGGGCATGGTGCAGCCTGGCTCCTCCCCCTCCCCCGGCTTCGGCACTCCCAGCAGCTGCTCCCAGCAGGCCACCATCCCCCAGCCGTTCTTTACTGTGTTAGAGTATCATTTTGGTTGGTGGTGTGCCCCCAGATTTTTTAAATGTTAAAAGTGTGCCACGGCTCAAAAAAGGTTGGGAAACACTGATCTAAGTCATTAATACAGATGTATTGTCGAAGGCTTTCATGGCTGGAATCAAAGATCAGAAAACTCCTGGATTCTACGATATACAGATAACTTAAACAAGACCCAACTTCCAAAATAGGACGAAAGCCTGCTGATGGCACTCCACTTGTCACTTTTTTCCAGGATGAAGAGGAAGCATTTGATGACTCTCCAGGAGTTACTACTCTTCCATGTCCTGTTAAGGATGAGTTGGACACTGAATGGATGCCAAGCCTTGTGACCAGGTTGAAATAGCCTTCCAGGAGAGATTATCTGTCTTTGGCTGGATGACTGGAAGCAACCCTCCATTATCTGTCAAGGACATCCATTCTCTAACCTTGGCAGCATCTCGCAAACAGTTTCCGAAATTCATTACATTTACCATCACTCTGTATAAACTGAAAAGTGAGATATCGTAACAGCTTGATAACAAGCTGGAGCCAAGATCCTATGTTGTGTAAGTCTGCACTCACAGAGGGAGCATCTACTCATCATGCATGGGCAAACTTGGGCCTTTCAGATGTTTTGGACTTCAACTCCCACCATTCCTAACAGCCTCAGGCCCTTTCCTTTTCCCCCTCAGCCGCTTAAGCCCAAGTTTGCCCATGCCTGATCTACACTGTATGATTGATGCAGTGTAGGATCTACACCATAGGATTGATGCAGTTCGACGCCACTCAGGGGCGGTCCGTCCATGTAAGCAACCTATGCGGCCGCGTGGGGCGCCATCTTGGATGGGCGCCGCCACGCCGGTCACGCCGCCGTAGCAAACCTCCCTGCTGCCTGCAGCTTCTGAGCATGCGCTGAGATTTTCGCGCATGCCCAGAACCTCCGGAGCACTCTCCCTTGCCCTGTGAAATGCCCCATGGGAGGGGCTGGCAGCGGGCACCAGGAAGCACTAGGAGAGGCCGAAGGCCCCTCCTCACGCTTCCTGGTTTCCCCTGCCAGCCCCACCCACGGGCGTTGCACAGGGCAAGGGAGCTCTCCCCGCCCTCTGAAATGCCCGTGGGAGGGCTGGCAGGGGGAGCCCAGGAGAGCGAGAGGAGGGCCTTCGAGAAGGCTCCTCTTCGCTTCCTGGTTCCCGCTGCCGGCCCCTCCCACGGGCAGGGGGAACCAGGAAGCGCGAAGGCCCCTCCTCGCTCTCTCATGCCCCGCGGGAGCGGCGGCGCGTGGGAGCGGCGCATGGAAGGAGCGGAAGGAGCGCGCATGCAAGGTACCGCTTCAGAAAAATGTTTGGGGGCGCCAAAGTAATGTTTTGGGGGCAATGTTTTTTTGGAGGGGCGCCAAAGTAATGTTCACCTACCATTGGAAATTACCTTGGACCGCCCTTGACGCCACCTTTTTCTTTATGGCAAATCTCACATTATTGTGGCTTTCGGCTGATTACATGAGTCCTGCTCGGAGAAGCTGCGACTGTCTATGAACTTGAGCAGCGTGGCTCGACAGATTTCATCTGCAGCATTTCCTCCCAGATGGCTATTTAGAGCGCATTCATTTCCTGCACATTATCAAGCTGCAGAGTGAAGGGAGATCCAAGTTCCTCGTTCAGTGATTGCATCTGACTCCACGAGAATGACTTTAAAGCATTCATTATATTAATGCAGACGGAGAGGCGGGAGAGACAGAAAGGCTTTTGCAAAGTTTAGGGACACAAGCCCCCTGCAAAAAGGTGGGGGGGGGGAGGGAGGATATGACTGAAATATCTGTATTTTTAACGTGAGAGAACTTCTCTTTAGGAATCTGATCATTGAATTGCACTAGATGGCCTAGAAATTTCCAGAGATAACATTCTAAACACATGGATAACATTCTAAACACACCTGCAAATAATCAAATTCACAAAAGTCAGACACACAAATGAGGGATGACTGTAAATTGGCCCTAAAATGTATCACGCCTGATTCTTTGTACGATTTTTTAGACATCATATGATTTCAGTGTTACATATTTTGAGCTTCTTTTGACTCTCCCTAGTAGCTAAGATGGTTCACCGGATGTTGACCATACGTTGTTCTGGATGATCTCGAGACTCCTAGGGACACCATATTACTAAAATCTGTCAATAATTGGCTTGGCCGACTTACCGGCCGAGCAGGTTGCGGGGCAGGGTTGTCCTTGCTGCCATCTTGGGGAGAGATAAGGGGCTTCTTCTTCTATTGTTTACCTTGACTTTCAAAAGGCTTTTGACAAAGTCCCTCACCAAAGGCTCCTAAATAAGCTCTTCAGCCATGGAATCAGAGGACAGGTCTTGTCCTGGATTGGAACCTGGCTAAACTGTAGGAAACAAAGGGTGGTAATAAACGGACATTTCTCTGGGTGGAAAGAGGTGAGAAGTGGCGTACCCCAAGGTTCAGTTTTGGGTCCGTTACTTTTTAATTTATTCATTAATGATCTGGATGTAGGAGTGAATTCTGAGGTAGCAAAGTTTGCAGACGACACTAAACTGTTCAGGGTAGTTAAAAATGAAACTGATTGTAAAGAGCTCCAGAAAGATCTCTCGAAATTGAGTGAATGGGCAACAAAGTGGCAAATGCATTTTAACCTAAACAAGTGTAAAGTCATGCACATCAGGGCAAAGAACCCCAACTACACCTACCAATTGATGGGGTCAAAGCTTTCCGAGACAAACCAGGAAAGGGATCTTGGGGTTTTGGTGGACAGCTCAATGAAGATGTCAACCCAGTGCGCTGCAGCAGTGAAAAAAGCAAATTCTATGCTTGGCATGATCAGGAAGGGAATCGAAAATAGGTCAGCAAATGTTGTATTACCTCTCTACAAATCGATGGTAAGGCCACATTTGGAGTACTGTGTACAATTCTGGTCTCCGCACCTTAAGAAGGATATAACGGAACTGGAAAAGGTACAGAAAAGGGCAACAAGAATGATCCAAGGGATGGAGCGGCTCCTTATGAAACCAGGTTGCAACGCCTTGGTCTTTTCAGACTTGAAAGACGGCGTTTAAGAGGTGACTTGATCGAAGTGTATAAAATCATGCATGGGATAGAAAAGGTGAATAAAAAAAATATTTTCTTTGTCACACAACACTAGAACTAGAGGGCACTCCCTGAAGCTCCAAGGTAGGAAAATTAGGACTAATAAAGGGAAATATTTCTTCACCCAGAGGGTCATTGGGTTATGGAATTTACTTCCAGAAGAGGTTGTGACAGCTGTCAGCCTGAACAACTTCAAGGCAGGATTAGACAGATTCATGGATACCAAGTGTATCGGTAGTTACTGAAAAGGACATTCAAGTGCCACCTCGGAGTTGGTTGAGGTAGGCAGGATTTCCCTGGGTACTGGTTGTGGGGGGTCGGGAGCAGGTCAGGGTTTTGCCCTCCCTTCTGCTCGAGATCCCCGCATACAACTGGGGGCCACTGTGTGATACAGAATGCTGGACTAGATGGGCTGAGGTCCGATTCAGCATGGCTCTTCTTATGTTCTTATGTTCTTATGTTCTTATGTTCTCAGAAGCCCCTGGGGTGGCGGGAAGGTTTCCTGCCACCACCGCCGGCCGGCCAATGAGGGGGGCTGGCCCCACCCCACCCAGTCTCTGCAGCCAGCTGGCCCTCACTTCCACCCGGGCAGCTTATTTAAGGCTGCCTGGGACTTCCTCTGCTGCACGCAGTGCATCAGCAAAACAAGCAAGCAAAAACAATATAAATAATATAACTAAACATAAAGCAATAACACAGAAGAGATTTAAAACACTATGGCAGGGCCAAATGCAATAAATTAAAACAATTAAAAACAATGGGCGTATACAGAGTAGGGTATGTCTAGACCAGTGTTTCCCAACCAGTGTGCCGTGGCACACTAGTGTGCCATGAGCGATCATCAGGTGTGCCGTGGGAAATGGGAACCTGCAATACCTTTTCTTCCACCTCCTGCCGAACACTTTTTCTTCTCCACTCGGGCTCCCTTCTTCCCAGCCTCGCTCTGTTTGCTTTGCTCACGCTGCCGCTTCTGCGGGAGGGGGGAGGAAGATGTGACCCGTGCGGGCGCTACTGCACAGACTTGCCCCACGTCTTCCTCCCTCCCCTCCACAGTGCTCTCTGGACCACAACTCCAGAACTCAAGGTCAATGCCCACCAAACTCATATAGTATTTTCTCTTGGTTATGGTAGTTCTGTGTGGGAAATTTGATTCCATTCCATCATTGGTGGAGTTCAGAATGCTCTTTGATTGCGGGTGAACTATAACTCCCAGCTGTTGAGCAAGACCTTCGTGTGTGTCTTTCTGCCATTCCTGCCAGGAGATCTATGTTGTGTTCATTGAAACAGGCCCAGGTTTCACACAGAGTGTATAAATACATTTTAAAACATATTAACTATATGTATTACTGTGTTAGAGTGTCATTTTGCCTGGTGGTGTGCCCCAGGATTTGGTAAATGTAAAACATGCGCCGCGGCTCAAAGAAGGTTGAAAAACACTGGTCTAGACATAGGGGTTTTAGAGAGTGATGTAGGGAGATCAACCTAACAGGTAGATAAAGTGCTTCAGAGGACATACTGTGTAGAGCAGGGGTGGGCAACTATTTTTTCCAAGGGGCCACATGAGAGCCAAAAAATATTATGGAGGGCCGCACCTAAAGGCGGAACTACATGCTAATCTACATAATTTATTTATTTATTCACTTACTATATTTACTGTATATTACACATCATTAATATTAACATATTAATATATCAAGAAATACTCATATATTATTAGTATTAATATCATAATTATTATATTATAGTATATATATATAAACATAATATATTGAAATTATAATATATCATATAACATTATATTATATTATTTATTATATTATTTTATTATTGTTATAAAATTATTATACAATAATAATAAAAACCACTAAAATAAAATAATGCTTCCTTATAGTCCCCTTCTCTGGAGAATTTTATGCAGAGGCAGGGGAGGCAAGCCAGGGGCCGTTAGGCGGGCCGGATAGAATCAGCCAAAGGGCCGCATCCGGCCCCCGGGCCGCAGTTTGCCCGCCCCTGGTGTAGAGAGTGGTCAGATCAGGGCATTGTTTCCTTTATTCGGGGAAGGCACATTGGAATAGCCACATTTTCAAGCTCCTCCTAAAGACAATATCATGACAGGCTGAGATTCTGAGATGAAGACAGACCATAAAGCTTCATGTGTTGTACATTGGTCTGTAACACATCCCAGGGATGTGTTATTGCCCCAAATTTATTCTCCATCTTCATCGCTACGATACTTCATCTTGTTGATGGGAAGCTAGTGGGAATCATCTATCAGACAGATGGCAAGCGATTTAACCACAGTAGACTGAGCCAGACCAAGGTGACAACAGCATCTGTAATAGAATTCCAATATGCTGATGATAAAGTCGTCTGTGCACATTCAGAAGAAGACCTACAAGCCACTCTAAACACCTTCGCAGAAGCATACGAGAAGCTTGGCCTCTCATTGAACATCGAGAAAACTGTTGGGCCTGTGACTTCTGTGGCTTCAGGGGTTGTGGGTTGTGGTGGTGTGCAGGGATCTGTGTGATTTGCAGTGCAGGGCCAAGGTGATGAAACTCTGGGAAAGCAGTTAAGGGAATTTAGTTTTTCTGAGAGTCCAGTGGGCGGGAATTGAGACACCTGGCTTGCTGATTCTAGCCGCAGCTGTTACTTTCCCAGGGAAAAGGGAGGGAAATGTGAGAATGTGGAGATCTTGTTATTAGCCCTGTCAAGGTTGAAATTCAGTTCCTGGTCAACTTTCGATTCTACTGCAAGCAGTTCCATGAACTCCTGATTTCATGATTTTTTGGTCATTCATGACAGAACTTTGAGCTTGCCTTTTTGGGACTAACCTAGTTTTAAGAACTGTTGCTTCTTAGTGGATTTATATTCAGAGACCTTACAACTTAATTAGTCTGAGACTTTGAGAACATTTCCTAAGATTTTCTCGAATGCTTTATACCTTGGCTATTTTCATGTTTATTGTTATTTTTTGGACATTGTTTACTTCAATAAATATACTG
This sequence comes from Anolis apletophallus, assembly GCA_030556195.1. Lineage (NCBI taxonomy): Eukaryota > Metazoa > Chordata > Lepidosauria > Squamata > Anolidae > Anolis > Anolis apletophallus. The sequence goes on from JARBWK010000004.1 coordinate 203,121,751, forward strand.
TTATTTCCAGCCGTTGTTGTGTGAATATTTAAAGGGCCCTGGTTCATGGCCGGTGTGCGACAAAAACCAAAGTGCTCTTTCAGCAGTCACCAGCCAATCCATCTGCAATGCACAAAACACACAAAAAACAAATAAGGCTATGGTGCCTGAGTTGCAGCCTAACACAATAGGAAGAAGAGTACCCAGAGAAAATACCCCAAGTGCTCAGTGCAATGCAAGACCAGTACAGGTCATAAGCAAAAATATATGTATCATTTATTATACCCAAAATGGAAAGATATAGAGGCAATAAGCCTCCAAAGAAGTACCAACCAGTGAAGTATCACTATATAACAAGAACAAAGCACAAGCCACGGATACACTGAATGCAATAAGAGATACGAGAAACTCCCTCAATTATACAGGCATAAACATGAATAGAAGTACAAGCAATAAACAATAAACACAGGAGCTCCTCAAATGAGGATGTACGGGTGGTGAGGAAAGTCCCCCTGGAATACCAAAACATAAGGTTAGATCCCCGGAGGATCCAAACGCCGGTCTGGAGGTAGAAAGAGCAACCAATGCTCGGACCCGCCTGGAAGAGAGGCCACCGCCGTGCGGGTGCCCCGGTGCGGCTGCAGACCCAGATGGGTGGGGAGTGGGAGACCCAAAATCAGGGCGTCCCTGCGTAGGAGGCCAATGCCCCTAGAGTAATGCAATCCGAAGCCCCCCCAGATGATAGAGGTTCCTGGCAGCACAGTTGAAGCGTCGAGCCAGGAAGCAGCCTGTATTCAATACGCAGGCGCGGCGTTCCCCAGTGGTGTGATGCCAAATGGGGGAAGGACGGGGTCGTCAGGGAAGATGTGAAGGAAAACACTGATGCACTGGATGGTGGGGAAGAATCCAAGGAGGGGGGCAATCCAACGCCGAAGAGGGATTCAGTGGGGTGGAGGCTTGTTCAAACCCAAATGGGAAGCATCAGCATGGCATCCATATGGACATAAGGAGAATTCATGGGGAAGGCCCCATGACATGGAGGTTCTAGCCGCGGACGGCACTCAAGTAATTGGCCAAGTCCGTTTCGCCTGTAGCGTCGGCTTGTTCACAGCGGCGAACCACAGGGAGCGATATCCACAAAGTTATAGTACCACAAGTACAAACATCAGAAGCACATCAGTATACACTTCCAAAAGCACACATAGTTTTAAGCAGTATGGTAAACAATATAGCCACATGAAATAATACATACCATAAACAATCATAACAGCGTCATCGCAGATAAGGGGAAGTATAGACCCAAAGGTAAGGAGTAAAAGAGCACCTAGCCCTATTTATTTCATAAATCACTCATTGTGGTATCATCATTAACGTCAGCTGGGAAGAGGGCGGGGGAGAGGTTTACCTAAGAAGCTCATTTATGGTGCGATTGTCGTTTAGGCCACTAGGGTGCTCGCAGGCGATCATGGAAATCCACCATGATTCAGCTCTAAGCAAAGCGTCCTGTATGTTACCATAGGGACGTGTCTTAACCCTTTCCAGGCCCAGAAACTGAAAAGACTCAGGAGAATGATTCATTTGCAGAAAATGCCTATAGAGTTCCGTAGAGTTATTTTTATTTCTAATTTTCGATTTATGTTCGGAAATTCTGGTCTTCAAAGGGCGTGAGGTAATCCCAATGTAGACTAGGCCACACCCACAAATGAGGACGTATACCACATTCTCTGAGGCACAGGTAGTAAAGTCCCTAACTTTGAAGGTTCTACCTTTCTGAGGGCTGTATAAAGTTTTGTCCTGACAGACCTGCTTGCAGCATACACATCTGCCACAGGGCCTACATCCCGGGGAGAGGGAGCTACGGGGGGTACAGGGAGCATATTGGGTGTGTACCAACAGATCCTTAATATTCCGCGTGCGTTTATACGCTTGTATAGGAGGTTGCTCCAGCCCTGGGATGTGGGATACTAGAGGCCAATATTTTCTTATGATTGCCATCATTGATTGGCTATGGGGGGTCAGGAAAGTGGACCAAATGAGTCTTTTGGGAGGGGTTTTTTTCTCTGTTCTGGGTGTCAAGAGTTGTTTCCTAGGGATTTTTATTCAGTGTATCCGTGGCTTGTGCTTTGTTCTTGTTATATAGTGATACTTCACTGGTTGGTACTTCTTTGGAGGCTTATTGCCTCTATATCTTTCCATTTTGGGTATAATAAATGATACATATATTTTTGCTTATGACCTGTACTGGTCTTGCATTGCACTAAGCACTTGGGATATTTTCTCTGGGTACTCTTCTTCCTATTGTGTTAGGCTCCAATCCATCTGCAATGCCAGAAATACAGCTTAATGGTGTAACATTAGAAAATGTTGACCATTTCCACTCCCTTGGCAGCCTCCTCTCCACAAAAGTCAACATTGACCCTGAAATACAACACCGCCTGAGCTCTGCGAGTTCAGCATTTTTCTGAATGAAGCAGAGAGTGTTTGAGAATCGGGACATCCATAGGGAGACCAAAGCGCTTGTTTATAAAGCCACTGTCCTCCCAACCCTGTTATATGCTTGCGAAACGTGGACTGTCTACAGATATCACACTCAACTCCTGGAACAATTCCGTCAGCATTGCCTTTGAAAAATCTCTTGGGAAGACAGGCAGACAAAGACTACCAGCACTGAAGCCATGCTTCTACGCCATCAACTCCACTGGACTGAATGCCACGCTGTCTGAATGCCCAAAGATCACTGTCTCCCAAAGCAGTTACTCTACTCCCAACTGAAGAACGCGTTGGAGCTGTGTGCAATTTTAGTGGGAGATTTAAGATTGTGTGTTTTAAAACTTGCCATTTGCTATGTGCTATGTGTGTATGCAGGGAGCTGTCCAGCATTCATTGAGTTAATGCAGGGCTGCCCAACTGGCGGCCCGGGGGGGGGGGCGTATACGGCCCCAGCCCCTTCCCTACGGCCCCCTAAGCTTTTTGATAAAAAATAAAAATTGAAAAATAAAATAAATAATAAAAATAAAATAAAAATACCTACTTCCAGGTTCAGAGCAAGTATTGCAAGAATACGCAATCCACACGGGATATCGCTGTCAACGCGAGATCACGGCAGCATTGACAGTGAAATCCCCTGTGGATTGCGTATTCTCACGATACTCTTCGGCTACTCTACTACGGATCCTGGACATAGAGCGCCAATCCGACCTAGCCTGTTCCCCAGCCTTCATTGTTACAGAAGCCACTAGATACCTCACTGTCCCCATGGCATACCTAACAGACCTGGAGGTGCCCAAACACCGAAGGGCTTTTACCCTGGCAAGTTGCCATGCCCTCCCATCGGTTGTATTGGAGGGGAGGTATCAGAAGACCCCCTTCAAGCAGAGACTATGCCCCTGTGGGTCTGGTGATGTGGAAACAACTGAGCATGTGCTTCTTCACTGCATGTTCTACAGAGATCTTAGATCCAATCTCATTGGACCATGGCTTTTTAAGTACCCGGGGCGCGGTGAAAGATGTTATTCCACCCTGCTGCTTTCGGACTCTAACACTGCAATGACTTACAGTGTTGCTAAGTTCTGTGCTGCTGCCCTTAACATCAGACGGGTGATGATTGACATCGTAAGGCAACAATATCCTGTCTTTTAAAATATATTTTTATACTGATTTCTAGTCTGATTTTAAATAACTGTTTACTGGGGAGTTGTCCTTCTCCTCTTAGGGCGCTTGTGCCCGCTTTGTGCTGGTCTGTGACCGTAATAAAGTTTTGATTGATTGATTGATACTCTACTACTGGATCGCTGAGGCCCACAGACGTGATTAGGACCTTCTTCGACTCAGTCGGTCGTCGCCTCTCTCGTCGTCCGGGTACTCCTGGATCCTGCGCGTTTGGAAAAGGTAGGCCGAAGCAGGGGGCCCCTCAGGGGGCTCCTCATTCCCTCCCCGCATCTCCCCTCATGTATTAAATATAAAATTAAATATATTTAAAGATGAAATAAGGGGAGATGGGATACATTAAAATAAGGGGGGAGGGGAGGATGGAATTAAATATATTTAATATTAAATAAAAATAAGGGGAGAGGCGAGGATGGAATTAAATATATTTAATATTAAATAAAAATAAGGGGAGAGGCGAGGATGGAATTAAATATATTTAATATTAAATAAAAATAAGGGGAGAGGGGAGGATGGAATTAAATATATTTAATATTAAATAAAAATAAGGGGAGAGGGGAGGATGGAATTAAATATATTTAATATTAAATAAAAATAAGGGGAGAGGTGTAGCAACCCAGTTCTCATTCGTGCCGGGGGGGCAGGGGGCCGCCCCGGGGGTCCCATTCGCATTAGGGCCAATTGAGGCTCAAGTAGATGCAGATGAAGGGGATGATGAGGCAGCTGGGCCTTCATCTCCCACGGGGAGTTTGGAATGGGATCACGGCTGGCCTGATGGGTATGAAGGTTGGGAAAGTCAGGCCGACACTGATGGTGCTGATTCAGATAATCAGTATGAGAGACCAGGTGGTTTCGGGTCACAAGAAAGGGTCAGAGAGATAGCAGAGGATGAGCCCATGGAAGCTGAAGGGGAGTCAGGCTCTCATGAAGATAGCGACCCAGGTGCTGGGAGGCAAGGACGGAGCTTTGATAGGAGATGGAGCATTGAGTCCAGTAGAAGGGAATGGCACCGAAGCCTAGAGCGCCGAAGGAGCGTGGAGGCCCGCAGCACAGATTGGCGCAGAAGCCTAGAGCGCCATAGGTCTCACCAAGGGAATTAAGTATACCAGTCTCAAAGTAAACTTCCCTCTGAACAAATCAGGATAAGAAAATCCCATATTAGGCTTACCTTAGGGTTGCTATATAAGTCCAAAACTATTTCAACGCACAACAACAAACAACAACATCTGGAGATCTGCATCATTCTTCCCATCTGTGCTCTGATACAACCCTGACTTGCAAGAAATAAATAGGCAGCATTCAGTTTGTGCTCAAACATGCAAGCAGCAAACACAATAGCCGTGTTTCTTTCTCTCTCGTGATAAAACAACAAGATTTGGCGCTGATCCAGACTCCTTTGCTTTCTGGAATCCGGCGGCAAGCTCTGACCCAGGCCTTTCATGGGCATCAGGACTGTTTAACAGCAAAGCCGGCAATTGCAAGCTTATAATTTTGAGTTAAGTTGTCTCAGGAAGAGGGCATTGAAGAACCCAAAAAAGCAAGTTTGTAAGAAGCAGCTGTTTTATTCCAAACTGCTAGGGAAGCTGAGCAAATGCAAATGGCAATTCAGCAGGCCCGCCACGTTTATAGGTTTGGTTAGCCACAGATTTAAATATAAGGTTCTCTTAGAGCAGGGGTGCCCACACTTTTTCAGCATGCGAGCTACTTATAATAAAACCAAGTCAGAAAGATCTACCTACCTCCTCAAGGCTGAGAGGGGGGGGGAGGGGAGGGGCTTGGCGCTGCCTGGCCCCGCCCCCCACTGGCTTCCGCTCTACCAGCAGCTTCTCCAGGCTTGAGGATGGCAATGCCAAGTGAGCCTTCTGCTAGCTATGCCACCACTGGCTTGGCATTGCCATCCTCAAGCCTGGAGAAGCTGCTAGTAGAGCAGAAGCCAGGGGGGGCAGAGCCAGGCCATGCCAAGCCCCGCCCCCTCCCCTCTGGCTTTGGAGCTCCCAGCAGCTTCTCCAGGCTTGAGGATGGCAGTGCCAAGCCAGTGGTGGCATAGCTAGCACAAGGCTGGCTTGGCCCTGCCCTCCTCAAGCCTGGAGAAGCTGCTGGTAGAGTGGAAGCCAGAGGAAGCAGAGCCAGGCCACGCCAAGCCCCGCCCCCTCCCCTCTGGCTTTGGAGCTCCCAGCAGCTTCTCCAGGCTTGAGGATGGCAATGCCAAGCCAGTGGTGGCATAGCTAGCACAAGGCTGGCTTGGCCCTGCGCCCTCCTCAAGCCTGGAGAAGCTGCTGAGAGTGCTGAAGCTGGGGAGGGCGTGGGGCTTGGCGCGGCCTGGCTCCGCCCCCTCTGAGAAGCACCCCATCCGGCTGGGATCGACCTCCTTCGGTCCCGATATCGACTGTCAATCGTGATCGACATCCTGGGCAGCCCTGTCTTAGAGGATTTAGAAAATCTTCTCAAAAGTCAGTGGTCGTCTTATACGTGGGAGTCGTCTTATACACCAGGAGTTGTCTTATACGCCGGAAGTCGTCTTATAGAGCAGGTGCTGAAACTTCCAATCCAGATTGGAAAATCTGTGGTTGCCGTATATGGTGGGGGGAGCTCGAAAATGGCAGTGGCCGCATCCCTGCCGTATGCAGCGACTGTCTGAAAGCATTAAGGGGGACGCTGTACAAGTACGGTAGAAGAAAATACATTCAGCAGGATTCGTGGACTTAATGTGGTCCCGATGGTGAGGTGAAGTGGTGCCTCACTGGGAAGGTGTAAGTGAGGGGTGGAGCGAGCTGCTGGCATCTGGGGTATGGAAAAAAGAGATAGAGTGGGTCTGGGCCCAGAAAAACACACCTCTTTTACCTGTCTGGCCGCCCTTGTATCCTATTACTGTACCTCCTCCTCTGCCTCTCGGATCTCGCTCCTGAAGACGGCAGTGAAGCGGTGCAGGTGCGAGATCTGAGAGGCAGAGAAGGAGGTACAGTAATAAGAAAATTACCATATTGAAATCAAATCTGAATCTTTTAAAAATTTTATTTTGTGTGTGTTGGAAAAGGGATAGTCTTATACGGTGAGTATATCCCAAACTCTATATTTTAACTGGAAAAGTTGGGGGTCGTCTTATATGCCCAGTCGTCTTATACGCCCAGTTGTCTCATACACCGGAAAATACGGTACTATAGGTAATAGACCAGGGGTGGGCAATTATTTTTTCTAAGGGGCCACACGAGAGCAAAAAAATATTATGGAGGGCCGCATATAAAGGCTGAACTACATTTTAATCTACATAATTTATTTATTTACCTACTATATTTACTATATATTACACATCATTAATATTAACATATTAATATATCAAGAAATATTCATATAATATTAGTATTAATATCATAATTATATTATAGTATATATATATATATAAACATTATAATATATTGAAATTATAATATAATATAACATTATATTATATTATTTATTATATTATTATTATATTATTATAAAATTATTCTAAAATAATAATAACCACTAAAATAAAATAAAAGGAAATTCAAGAAGACAAGATGGAGGCTGACATCCTCAAGAGAGGAAGGATCCCAAGATGGAATGGCCCAATGGACCCAGCCCAGAGGATGACAAAGCGGACCCAGCCGCAGCAGAGCAGCAGACGATCGGAGGCTGCAGGCCTCTGCCCACTCTCACCCCCGGCTTTTCCCCAGCTGATCGCCCTGCCATGGAGTGCCTGCCATTCCGGCTTTGGAGTGCCTGCCATCCCGGGAGGCGATCCGGGCCCGCAGCGGGAGCAGTCGGCGACCTGAGACGGCTGATCGCCCTGGTGACCCGGAAGACAATCAAGTCTTCCGGGTCGCCAGGGTGATCAGCCACCGCAGGTCGGCGACTGCTCCCGCTGCAGGCCCAGATCGCCTCCAGGGATGGCAGGCACTCCAAAGCCCGCTGCTCCGATTGTTCTCCAGAGCGGCGGGCTGTCTGCTGACGCAGGCCCCAGAGCCCGCGATGGGATGGCAGCAGCGGCACCCCTTCCTCTTGGGCCTGCCCCCAACGCCCTTCTCCCTGGGCCGGACAGAATCGGCTGCTGGGCCGCATCCAGCCCGCGGGCCGTAGATTGCCCAGGTCTGTAATAGACGTTTCTCTTGTCCATCCACCCATCCTGGTTAAAGGATGCCATGAGAGGGAGCTCTCCTTTGGAGCAAGATACCATTCTAGGCCTGACTTTTGTGTTGGATTCCTTGGATTTCACAGGATTGAGTAAAAAACTGGCATTGAGGTCCTGCTTCTCACCCCTTTGTGCCATCGGGAAGGCACCATCCATAGCTATTTTTGCCTTCAGAACCTTGGGTGGCTCCCTAAAGTCTGGACTGAGATACTCACTGTCCTGCTTACATTGGTGTCGTTCCCCACTTTCATATGTTAGAGAAGAGCATGATTAAGAAAAAGTGTTTGGCAAGCGGTGTGAAGCCATGACCTCATGAACGAACCCATCTTCCAAAGAACAGATCTGTGTTAGCTCAGCTGGTTCAGAAGTGACTTCAGCTTGACTTCCTTTCCCACTCAATTCCATCTTGCTTGCTTTGGCCCTGCCTGAATAGCAGTGGGCTGTTGGTCACTGGGTCATCCAAACAGACACAGCCCCAAGAGAAGGCTTTATCTCAGAGTGGGTCCCCACAAAGCAAGGGCAACAAGAATCTGAAGGTGGTCTACATCAGTCATGGGCAAACTTTAAGCCTTTTGGACTTCAACTTTCACAAGTAAGTAAATATAAAGTAAATATAAAGCCTTTACTTGAGGTTGTATATGCTGGAATTGTTCGGTAGGCTGTTAGGAATTGTGGGAGTTGAAGTCCAAAACACCTGGAGGGCCAAAGTTTGCTCATGTCTAGTCTACACAGTAGATTTAAAGGAGTTTGATGCCACTTTAAATGCCTTGGCTCAATGTTATGAGATACTGGGACTTGGGGAGGCACCACCCCTCTTTGGCAGAGAAGACTAAAGTCCTTGTCAAACTACAGCTCCCATGATTCCATAGCATTCAGCCTCAGTAATTAAAGTAATATTTTAATTACTGACTTGTTTTGCCCAGAACTGGACACAAGGTTATTCCAGCTGAGGGCCGATCAAAGCAGAACATAGTCAGACTATGACTTCTCTCGATCTAGACACTATATTCTTCTTGATGCAACCTACTGTCACTTTGGCATTTTAGTTGTGATGACACAGTTGGCTCATGTGGCCTGAGGTCTACTAAGACTTCTAGATCCTTTTCGTAGGGATCGTTTCCAAAGCAGGTGTCACCATCTTATTTCTGTGCATTTTGTTTGTTTCTGCTTAAGTGTAGTACGTTACGATTCTCTTTGTTGAAATTCCTATCCGACCCTAATTTTGGGGCCACCCTGGTGACACAGTTGCAGGACCACACAGCTTTGCTTTCTTTGTCTGAGCAGCACATCGCTAGTCTGTCATCTTCTAAACCATTCTCTGGAAAAGGAGCTTTTGATATTGCGACTGCAATGACCCTCTTGCCAAAGCCGCAGCGATCTGGCAGGATGCGGTCAAAGAAGTTGCTCAAAAGAAGCCGGATTCTTGTTTTCTTTCGGTGTCTAGAAGGGTTTGATTTTCCCTTTCTTTTATCCCAAAGGAGAAACGTAGAACACAGGGAATTGTCTGTGGAGAAATCTCGTAGTTTATGCGCAACTCTAGAGCATCTTGACGCATTGTGGGTTTTTTTCTCCTCCATCTCGTGAGCATTGCCAGCTTCCCTGGGGCACACTCATGTGCAGCATTCAAGCATCATTTGGGAAAATATGCACTTACTTGTAAGGCTAGCCACAATCCTTATGGCTCATCCATAGCAATGCGGCTGCAGAGTTAGTTGGACAGAGAAAAGGAAGCAAATTATTCATACCATGCGTAATTTACTTATGGAATTTGTTTGTGGTAAGATAGTGGTGTAGAGCCAGGATTTTCTTGGCAAGAGTTCTTCAGAGGTTTGTTATGGTCTTCCTTTCAAGCTGAGAGTGCATCTACACTATAGATTTAATGCAGTTTCACACCACTTTAACTGCCATGGTTCAATGCTACAGAATCCTGGGAATTTTAATTGGCTCTTCGTCATAAAGGATGGAGCAACAGCACCCCCTGTGGCTGAATTTGAACACAACCTCTGAGGCGCCAAAGGGAATCAGTAGTTACTGAAATGGACATCCAAGTGCCACCTCTGTGTTGATGGAGGCAGGCAGGATTTTTCCCGGGTACTGGTTGTGGGGGGTTGGGAGCAGGTGAGGGTTTTGCCCTCCTTTTTGCTAGAGATCCCCGTGTACAACTAGTGGGCCACTGTGTGACACAGAATGCTGGACTAGATGGGCTGAGGCCCGATTCAGCATGGCTCTTCTTATGTTCTTATGTTCTTAAAAAGCTGGACATCACCTAACATACCTCCTTTCTGTTCTGTCTGTCGTGTCTATAAAAAAGGGTTTTGAATGTTTCCCATGTATGTGTACTGTGATCGACCCTGAGTCCCCTTGGGGAAATAGGGTGAATATAAATAAAATATACTGTAAATAATAATAATTATTATTATTATTGAGCCTTGGCAGTTAAAGGGGTGTCAAACTGCTTTATTTCTATAGTGTTCAATGCACCCTATTTGTGGTTGCAGAGTACCATGCGTTTTGGAAAGTCATGCCTGGATGGAGCTAGCAGGCAAGAAAGCCAAGTCTGCACACTCATCACTGTTGAAAAATGGGAAACTAGTTGCGACACACAGACTTTGAGTCAAACCAACTGACCTCAGAACCAGGAGGTCTGGCCGTGGCCACTGGCTGACCACAAGGCTGGCCTGCCCTTCCTGTAGCTGACCAACTGTTTGGGTTGTTGGTTCATCAGGGTGGCCAGCTCTTCTATGGATGAACTTGACCACAACAGAGAAAGAGTAAGGAGCTTGTTGTGCAAGAGTCAGACCTCTACTTTTCTTTGCAATCTGGTTGCACAAACACCAACCCAGTAAGGATAGATAATCAAGAACCTATCAAACTGTGATGTCCCCATGAATTTTACTGGGTTTTCTTAGGCAAAGAATACTCAGCGATGGTTCTCTAAGGCAGTGTTCCCCAACCTTTTTTGAGCCGCGGCACACTTTTTACTTTTGCAAAATCCTGGGGCACACCACCAACCAAAATGACACAAAATGACACTCTAACACAGTAATACATATAGGTAATATGTTTTAAAAATGTATTTATACACTCAGTGTGAAACCTGGGCCTGTTTCGATGAATACACAAGAAAGGAATCACAGAAAGAAATGCACCAGTAATATCAATATCACACAATATAATTTCTCAGGTTCCAAAAATCAACATTTATCCATATATCAATGGTACTTAGCGTGATTTAAACAATATACTGTTATCAACATAAAGCATACATGCTGTCTTCATCAATATACACAGCAAATACGGGCGGTAAACTCACATGCAAGTGAGTGGACGTCGTAGAAAGGAGTTCCTGCGTCATCCAAAAGGGACACAGTCCCGGATGTCTCCCAAATGATAATAAGGTTATTCCAAATAATAATAAAGTCCCAGTCAAGGATGCCCGTCTGTATAATAATTATATGTTAGTGGGGAGACATTCCATGGTCGAAATTTTAAAATGATGCGCGCTTCGTTTCGCCCCCGAAGGGCTTTCTCAGGACCAGTGGGTGTGGCCTAGGTAGCGTTGTTTACAGACGTCAAGGAACAGGAACCGCACTGAGGTAAATAGACATATATAGTTCTAAATATCTAATATAGACAGGATTCAAAGTGGGAAACAGCCCAGGGCAATGGGAAATAGATGGGATTTTCAGAGAAGAAAGCAGGATACATACCAATGCATGGGGAAACACGAGCACCGCAAATGCTGACAATATCGCTGGGATATCGGGCAGGAGGCGCAAAGGTGCGAGAGAGCCAGGTTTAAGTAGGGATTCTACAGGTGTGTTACACACGTAATTCACTGATTGATAGTTGAGTGTTTAACCCTAGGGGTTCCTCGCAACGTAAATTTATTATCCATTTATTTTCAAGCTGCAGGAGCAATTGTTTGATGTTTTGGTGTGGTTTGGGGTGAACTTTTTCTAATACCCTTACTGTGAAGTTGTCGTGGGAGGGGTTGTGAGCTTTAAAGTGTGCATATAGTATGGAATTATCACAGCCTGTTCGAAAACGTGATCTGTGCTCACAAATTCTTGTCCGGAGTTCCCTGGTGGTCTCCCCGACATAAAGGCCCCCACAGCAGCCACATGTGATACAATATACCAAGTTCTTAGAATTGCACGTTGCCCATGAGTAGATTTTATAGGTTTTTTGGTTGTAAGGACTTGTTATGTAGGTAGAGGTGGAGATGTGTTTGCATATACTACATTTCCCGCAAGCTTTAGTGCCATTAGAGAGGGGGTTGGCTGAAAGGGGATCCATAGTGGAATCCCTGGTGTGCACTAGTACGTCTTTTAGATTTTGAGTTCTTTTAAATGCAATTAATGGGGGTCTTTCTAAGCCAGGAATAGAGCTGATCAGGGGCCAGAAATTTCTAACAATCTTTTTTATCTGTTGAGAATGGGGGGTCAAGGTGAGGGGCCAAATGATGTTGGTAGGGGATGCTTTAGACTGGGATTTAAGGAGAGTTTCTCTAGGGGTGGTATTGACTCTTTTTAAGGCATTATCAAGTACTCTGGGGGGATATCCTCTTTGTTTTAAGTTATCTAAGAAGATATTAGCATCTTGTTGGAAGTGATGATTAAGAGAAGAATTCCTTTTAAGTCTTAGTAGGGATGAATAAGGTAGGTTATTTTTTAAGGGGTATGGATGAAATGAGGAGTAGTGTAGGAGGGAATTGGTGCTAGTAGGCTTGGTGTAATTTTTGGTGTAATGGATAAATGTTGATTTTTAGAACCTGAGAAATTATATTGTGTGATATTGATATTACTGGTGCATTTCTTTCTGTGATTCCTTTCTTGTGTATGCTACTGGTGGGTCAGCCTACCTCCACTGTTTATTTGCCTGTTTCGATGAACACAACATAGATATCCTGGCAGGAATGGCAGAAAGACACAAACTTCCCACACAGAACTCCCATAACCAAGAGAAAATGCTATGAGAGTTTGGTGGGCATTGACCTTGAATTTTAGAGTTGTAGTTCACCTATATCCAGAGAGCTCTGTGGACTCAAACAATGTTGGATCAGGACCAAACTTGGCATGAATACTCAATATGCCCAAATATGAACGCAGATAGAGTTCAGGGGAAATAGACCTTGACGTTTGGGCTTTGTAGTTGCTGGGATTTATAGTTCCCCTACAATCAAAGATCATTCTGAACCCCGCCAATGATAGAACTGGGCCAAACTTCCCACACAGAACCCCCAGGAGGCAAGAGGAGGTCTCTTCTTGGGGAAAGGGAGGTGGGCCTTCCCAATGCATGGAGAGGGAGAGACCAAGTAGGCAACGGGTGGGGAGGGGGTGTTTGTAATTTTGTGCCTTTATCAAGGTAGGTTTCTTAGGGTTTTTATACTTCAACACACTAGACTCTCCCCCCTCCCCTCCTGGAAGTTCTAATTTCCCACGGCACACCTGATGATCGCTCACGGCACACTACTGTGCCTCGGCACACTGGTTGGGAAACACTGCTCTAAGGCCCCTTCTACACTGTCATATAATCCAGGTTATATGTGGTGGAATCTTGCTTTTGTTGGGTCACTTTCAGCTTTAGAAGAAAGGTTATCATAGCCTATATGTAACTGGAGCTACATACAGGGAGCATACCACCCCTGTTGTGTCAGCTCCACTGGCTGCCTGTCCACTTCGAGCTCATTTCAAAGTGCTGGTTTGGACCTTTAAAGCTCTCTACGGTTCTGGCCCAACTTACTTGTCCGAACGCATCTGCCGCTTCGTCCCACCTCGTAATTTAAGATCATCCGGGGAGGCCCTGCTCTTGCTCCCGCCAACTTCTCAAATGCGGCTGGTGGAGACGAGGGAGACGGCCTTCTCAGTGGTGGCTCCCCATCTCTGGAATGCGCTTCCTAGCGACATACGATCAATTCCATCCCTCCTGACATTCAGGAAAAAAGTAAAAGCCTGGCTATGGGACCAGGCGTTTGCACACTTGCACAAGGCAGCATTTTAGACTGGATTTTAATGGAAAGTTGATGAATAGGGCTCAATGCTTTTTATGGACAGAACACTGTGGTTTTTTGTTTGTTTGTTTGTTTGTTTGTTTTAACTTAAGTGAATGTGTATGATATGTTGATGTAATTGTATTTTAATGTATTTTAATGTGTAATGTTTTTGGGGGTTTTATACTGTGTGTTACTGTGTTGGCATCAAATTGTGCCTTTTTGGAAGCCGCTCTGAGTCCCCCCCTCGGGGGTTGAGAAGAGCGGGGTAAAATGCCGGAAATAAATAAATAAATATATTTTCAAAATATAACTCTACACATCTGTAGCAGCAAACAAATGATGGCCGACCTCCAAATGTTTCCAATAGGATTCAAACCTTCTCCCAGAAGCCCTGTCTCTTTCACTATAAACCAGTGGTTCCCAAACATTTTTGGCCTACCGCCCCCTTTCCAGAAAAAAAATTACTCAGCACCCCCCTAGAAATTATTTTTTTAAATTTTTTAAATACCAATTAAACAGAAAGATATATGTATTAATGCAGTGGTTCTCAACCTTTCTAATGCTGTGATCCCTAAATAAGGTTCCTCATGTTGTGGTGACCTCCAACTGTTGTAGCTCAGAGACCAAGGAAGCCAAGCCCAGGAGTAAAAAAAGGATAACAAAAGGTTTATTGAACAATAACTGGAAAAAGGACGAACAAACAAATAGCCAACTCGGCTCAAAAACCCTCACAAATCCCAGGAAAAAGTCCTACAAAACATGGCAGCAAACAGCCCAAAACAAACACCAGACGTCCGTCTGCGAAGTCCAAAGGTAGAATCCAGAAGAGTGGTCGTAAATCCGGTCCAGAGGTCCAAGGCAGGAGAGAGGCAGATGAAAGGAGGAGACCATTAAAGGCAATCAGGAGGTAAACTCAGCAGAGACCAAGCCCCTCAGGGACACACGGCAGGTAAGAGTATCAGGAAACAGGAACAAGGCACTTGATATCAGGAACACAGGAAAGTCAGAGACAAGAACTAGACATCAACTCTTTGACCGCCGCAAATGCAGCCCCAAAAACTCATTTCTTATATAGTACTTAAACATCACTGTCTTCTGAAGACCCTCCTTGATCATGAGCACCAGCTGCTGCATCTCCTACAGCTGCTGTGCTCTGTGCAGACCTCCAATCTTACCAACGCTGTCGAAAACTTAGAGTGTCCCAATCTGTTTCTGAACCCCCAGAAGGCCAGTCTAAGTCACTGTCAAAGCCACAGAAGGTGTCAGAATTAGACTCTTCATTACACACATCCCTTACTTCCTGAACCAATGTTGAGTCTAAATCCGTATCACTTTCCTCTGACCCCATTTCTTCTTCCCCAGGAAAACCTTGGAAGGTTTCTGAATCAGAAGTTACTCTGATTCAGGGGGGAAACTTCATACAACAAAATGCAACTAAAAAGAAGTTATGGAACAAAAAGCTCAAAGATATTGAAGACGACATAGCAAATTATGAAAAGCAGCTAAAAAGATCCCCAAACAAAAAGAAGCTTAGTGATAAGCTAAAACAGTTGATAAAAAGAAAACATCACTTGGACATGGAGGGCCTGGCAAAAAAATATAGATTTGTAAAACAGAATTTCTTCGAAAATGCAAATAAGCCGGGAAAATGGTTAGCAAGGAAAATTAGGAAAAAGAAACAAGCACAAGTGATTATGAAGATTAATAATGGGGGGAAGACATATACATCTAATAAGGACATCCAGCAACAATTTGTAGATTTCTACAAACAGCTGTACAAGGGGGAGGATATACCATTAGATGAAATGACAAATTTTTATCTCCACTCAAAAATTGAACAAAATTTCAAATGAAGAGAGAGAAGCATTAAATAGGGAAATATCAGACGAAGAGGTCATAGAAGCTATAAAGAAACTAGACAATAACAAAGCGCCGGGTCCGGACGGGTTCACCGCAATATATTACAAAACAATGTGTCATGAATTCATCCCCCACCTTAAAAAAATCATGAACTCAATACTAGAAAATAAAGGGGTGCCCAATACGTGGAGGGAAGCAGTGATTGTAATGATACATAAAGACCCTCTGGATGCCACCGACGTGAGAAATTACCGGCCTATCTCACTGTTGAACTGTGACTACAAAATATTCGCGAATATTATGGCCAATAGATTAAAAGAATTCTTGAAAACTTGGGTAGGTGAGGACCAAGCTGGATTTCTACCAAATAGAAGTAGCAAAGATAATTTAAGGGTAGTCCTGACGCCATAGAATATTACGACACAAACACACAAAGGAAATGGCCTTTCTGGCGCTAGACGAAAAGGCCTTCGATAATATACACTGGGACTTTATTGAAGGGATAATAGATGAACTGGATATGGGATACAGCTTTAAGAACGCTTTTAGGGCCATTTACTCATCCCAGGAAGCCCGACTAAAAATAAATAACGAACCATCTGTAAAATTCCAAATTGAAAGGAACAAGACAGGGTGCCCCTGTCTCCCCCTCCCTGTTTGTTCTGGCGTTAGAAATATTATTGAGAGGAATTAGAAAAGATAATGAGATAGTGGGGTTGAAGGTGGCTAACCAAGAGTATAAAATAAGGGCTTTCGAGATGATATCATTTGTATAATTGAGGATCCAATTAAAAATATCCAAAAATGGATGCAAAAGATAGAGGAGTATGGTAAACTAGCTGGTTTTAAACTTAATAAGAAAAAAAACTGTGTTCTTAACCAAAAAATATGACCAAGGAGAAGCAAGATTTGTTACAAATAAGGACAGGATTCCAAGTAAAAAGAAAATCAAATATTTGGGAGTCTGGTTGTGCCAAAACTCACAATTATTACAAAACAATTATGAAGAAAAGTGGAAAGAGATAAAAAGGATTTAAAAAATTGGAAATTTCTCAACCTTACATTGTTAGGGAGAATTGCTATCATAAAAATGAATGTCCTCCCAAAACTCCTCTATCTATTTCAAAATATTCCGATAATCAGAAATTTAAAAACTTTAAAAATTGGAACAAGGACCTATCCAACTTCATTTGGAATGGACGAAAGCCAAGAATAAAACATAAGGTGCTGATTGACAGAACAGGCAGGGGGCTTTGGTCTCCCAGACTAAAATCCTACTATGAGGCGAGCGCTCTGCTATGGATAGGGGACTGGATTTCTTAAAAATGCAAGACTGCTCACTCTAGAGGGTTTTAACCTCAGAGTGGGCTGGCACTCGTATCTTTGGTACGACCAAACAAAGATTGAAAAAATTTTTGGAAATCATTTCGTGAGATCTGCGTTAATTAGAGTCTGGGACAAATATAAATCTTTTTTCCATCTTAAAACACCACTCTGGATATCGCCCATAGAGGCCAAACAAAGAAGGCTCCTGGGATGGCAAACATGGCCAACATATAAAGACCTCTTAAAGAAAAAATAAAGATGTATGGGAATTAAAACCATTAGAGGAATTAAGACTCCAGTTTAAAAATCTGTCCTGGCTACAATATCTTCAAGTTAAGGATCTTTTAAGACGGATAAAAGCTAAAGGCTTCGAGGAAAAGGAAGAATTCTGGAAAAATTAATGGAAAAAGGAACAAGGTTATCACCATGTTATACAAAAAATTATTAGAGTGGGAAACGGAGACAGAAACGGTAAAAAGCTGTATGGTAAATTGGGCAAGAAATATTGGACACCAGATAAAATTGCAAGAATGGCAGCAAATTTGGAACAAAAAATTAAATACACCTATGCAGCCAGTCTTAAAGAAAATTGGCTCAAGATATTTCATAGATGGTATCTGACACCCAAAAAAGCTTAGTATAATGTATAAAAAAAAATCGAACCTGTGCTGGAAGTGTAAATCCCACGAGGGTAGTTTCTACCATATGTGGTGGACATGTGACAGAGCAACAAAATTCTGGAAAGACATTCAGGGAATGACCCAAAAAATAATAAAAAAAAGAGATTCCATTAAGACCGGAATTCTTCCTCCTTGGCCTAACGGATAAAGGTTTCCAACTGAATGTAAATGAGGATAGAATATTTACTTATATAATTACGGCCGCCCGGATCGTATACGCAACAGTTTGGAAGCTGGAGAAGACACCGAGTATGGACACATGGCTGGATAAACTATGGGAAATAAGGGACATGGATAAGCTGACTTTCTTTTTAAAACAAAGCAACGGTAACCCAATAAAGAAAACGGACTGGTCTCCACTAGAGGACTACCTACAGGCCAAAGAAGAATATGATAAGGCAAAGGAGATTCCCATGCCCGAGTCAAGTAGAGAAAGAAACATAAAGGCAAATGTATAAACCACAGCAGCTAGAGTAAATTAATGTTTTTGTTCTTAGGGGACAAGTATAGAGGTAAAAATGCTATATACCTATGGGAGAGTTTTTGAAGAAGAAATGATAAGGGTTCTTGACAGTGAAACAAGATTGGAAGTTCAACCATGTTTAAACACAACTCTGTAACTTTCAGAGGGATTCTGTGTTTTTTCTTTTCTTTTCTTGTTCCTTTTTTGTTTGGTTTTTATTGTTTGATTGTTTCCCCCTTTTTTCCCCCCTTCCCTTTTCCCCTGTAGCACCTGCACCCCTCTCCCACCCTTGTTTTTGGTTGTATCACTGTATAAATTGAAAAACTGCACAATAAAAATTATTTTAAAAAAAAAGAAGTTACTCTAAGTGTCTTCTGGATCCTTTTTCTCTGTTCCAATCCTTCCACACTAGAATCACTAGCAGCCCTTTTCCTCCCAGCTGCAGACTCTTGATCACCCAGAGCTTCACCCATTCCATACTATTGCTTGATGCTATTGACCCAGCATCTTCCCCAATACTACTACTAGTAGTAGCTGAAGGCTCAATCACAACACCAACCATATTTTCATTGCTACTTCATAAATAATTTTGCTACTCTTATGAATTCGAATGTAAATATCTAATATGCAGGATGTATTTTCATTGTTACAAATTGAACATAATTAAACCATAGTCTCTCTCTCTCTCTCTCGGCATTACTTCGCGAACGAAGATTCAGGAAGGACTCATCCCACGCTTTTTACAAGCGCGTTGATGACTAAAAAGGCCAATCTGAGATAGGCAAGTTCGGTTGCAGAAAGCGCAGCAGAAAGTCTCCTTGGGTGATGTTTTTTCCAAGTTGCGGTTCTTTCTGCGTTGTCGTTTCTCTTCGAGACCCATTCGGCGTGTCTTCTCGAAAGAGGCCGCAGCATTGTGGATAGTGCTTCTCCATGCCTCCCGATGTGAGGCCAGGGTGGACCATTGTTGGTGACCAATCTGGCCAAGCCTGAGATGTTGTTTCAGGGAGTCCTTATATCTCTTTTGGGGCGCCTCTCTTGCGCTGACCCGTGGCGAGTTCACCGTAGAGTAGTATCTTTGGGAGGCGGTGGTCCTCCATCCTAGAGACGTGCCCTGCCCAGCGCAGCTGTGTTCTCAATAGCATGGCCTCAATGCTGGTGATCCCTGCTTGCTCAAGGACAGCAACATTCGTCACATAGTCGGTCCAGTGTATATTTAGGATTGTGCGAAGACAGCGCTGATGAAAGCGCCGAGGAGTCGAGGTGTTGGCGATAGGTGACCCATGTTTCAGACCCATAGAGGAGAATGGACAGTATGATAGCTCTGTACACACTGATTTTGGTGCTTTGTCTCAGGTGCTTGTTGCTCCAGACTCTTTTGTGAAGCCTTCCGAATGCACTATATGCCTTTGATAATCTGTGATCTATCTCTTTGTCAATCTTGGCGTCTGAAGAGATGATGCTTCCCAGGTAGGTGAACTGCTGAACGGACTTAAGCACAGATGTGCCTATGCTGACGTGAGGATGGTGGTGTTCTTCCTGTGGTGCGGGCTGGTAGAGGACTTCTGTTTTCTTCAGGCTGACTTCCAGCCCAAACAGCTCTGCAGCTGTTGCAAAGCAGGATGTGAGGCGCTGCAGGGCTGCTTCTGAATGGGCGACAAGGGCAGCATCGTCAGCAAAAAGTAGCTCACGGACTAGATAGTTTAGAGTCTTAGTGCGAGCCCTCAGACGGCTTAAGTTGAACAAGCTACCATCAGTACGATAGCGTATATATATGCCGTCTTCTTCTTGTAGGTCTGCCATAGCCCTTTGGAGCATCATGCTGAAGAAGATTGTAAATAGGGTTGGTGCAAGAACACAACCTTGTTTCACTCCATTAGTTATGAGAAAGGGCTCCGAGAGAGCATCGCCATATCTGACTTGACCGTGCTGGCCCTCATGTAACAGGACAATCATTTTGAGGAACTTGGGGGACATCCTAGACGTTCCAGGATCTGCCACAGACCTTTCCTGCTCACAGTGTCGAAGGCTTTGGTGAGGTCGACAAATGTTACATAGAGTCCTTTGTTCTGCTCTCTACATTTCTCTTGCAGTTGTCTAAGGGCAAAAACCATATCTGTGGTGCTCCTATTTGCTCTGAAGCCGCATTGGCTTTCAGGGAGAAGTTCTTCTGCAATAGCCGGAACTAATCTGTTCAGGAGTATCCTTGCAAGGATTTTTCCAGCAATGGAGAGCAGTGTTATACCTCGATAGTTTGAGCAATCGGATTTTGTTCCCTTTTTCTTATACAGGGTGATGATAACTGCATCTCGGAGATCTGATGGCAGTTCACCTTTTTCCCAGCAACTCACAAGGAGCTCGTGAGGTAAACCATAGTGATTAATCACAAAAACAATACATTTGGGAGAGTATGGATAACGGATTATGGGGTTTGCAGTACCTTCAATCGATTCAGCTCTGACTTCCACAGCAAAGACCCCATGAATGACAGATCTGGACCCAACTTGGCACACAGAACCCCCACGACCAACAGAAAATATGGGAGAAGGTTGGGAGGAATTGAGTGATTTATGGAAGATGTAGTTCACAAAAAAAAACCTAATAAAAATCTGTTTAAAAAAATAGAAAGCGCTCCACTTCCATTGGGCATATATAAGAAGCACACATGCACAGTCTAGTCCTCGTGCTTCCTTACCTGCCTCTGGAGTTACTTCCGGGGCCGCGGTAGCACAGTAGGCTGCACTTTGTGATCAGCAGGCCTCAGGTCTGGCCCGCACACCAGCCTTCCTTTCTGAGGCCCATTGGCCGCCAGGCGGAGCCACTCGCCATCTGCCACTGTGTAAATAATGTAATGCAAATATTTTATATTAATATTTATTAAAAATCCGTGAAACAACGAGTCTGCAAAAAGTGAACCACGAAGTAGCGAGAGACACAGTAGTTGGAAGAGACCCCAAAGGTCATCCAGTCCATCCCCATTCTGTCATGCGGGAAGACACAATCAAAGCACTCTCAAAAGATGGCCATCCAGCCTCTGCTTTAAAGCCTCCTGAGATGGAGACTCCACTAGATTCCCAAGCAACAGCACATCCCATTGCCAAACAGCTCTTGCCATCATAATTGTTTTGTGGAATTTTTATTTTAATTTAATAATTTTTTTATTGGTTTTTCCATACAACATAAAACAAAGAGATAGAGCAAAGAAGAAGAAAGCTCGTGCCCGAATAAAAAGAGAGGTAGGTGAGAGAAGGACGGGTAGGGGAAGGGTAAGATAGGGGAGGGGTGAGATTGGGAAAGGGTAAGATTGGAATGGGGGAAACAAAGAATAGAATTGAAATGAGAAAAGAAGAGTTACATTGCTTCCAGTCAGGGTAATTTGGAACTCATAGATATTTGATAGCTTCCCCTTAGTCTTTATATAATCAATCTTTCACCGTTGAATCACAATGTCCTTTGAGTACATTAAGTGCTATATCTTCTTCACCCTCAGGTAGCACTTAACAGGTTGCCAGTCCGTCTTATTCCTTTTATTTATGTTCTTCGCCGATTCTTTTAGTTCGTCCATTTCCATATACTCTGATAGTTTGGTGGCCCATTCAGCCACCGTTGGGGGCTTCTCCTGCTTCCACCTCCTGGCAACCACAGTCCTTGCTGCTGCTGTAATAAAATGAAGAATCTTCTCGTTCTTTCTGTCTAATTTCTTGTGTGTTAAATTAAGCAAAAATAATTCCGGAGCAAACTCAAGCTGCGTCAACAACATCTCTTGTACATGAAGGTGGATATTTCTCCAAAACTTTAATGTCTGCGGGCACGTCCACCAACAGTGTAACAATGTCCCCTGTTGGGTCTTACACTTCCAACATTTGCTATTAGCCCCTTTATAAAGTTTCGCAAGTTTTTGAGGGGTCAAATGCCATCTGTAAAATGCTTTATACCAATTTTCTGCTATCGGCGTTGCTCCGGCATAATCTTTGGTTTTTTTCCAAACCTCTTCCCATTCACTTAGGAGGATAGAATGCCCGAAGTCCTGCGCCCAGCTGACCATATTGGCTTTGACCACCTCTAATTCAGTGTCCCACTCTTCTAATTGATTGTACAGTATTCTAATCTGTTTTTTTTCCTTCTTTAGTATTACATCCCATAGACTGTCCTGCTGGGAGAATTGTTTTACCAAATCTATTCTGTAGTAGTTTCGCACTTGGGCATATTGAAACCATGATATAGATAGGCCTGATGTCCGCAGTTGGTCTTGCGTTTTCAGCCTCCATTCTCCTCCTGATTTCTCTAATAGATTCTTATAGGTGTACCATTCCATATCTGGGAGCCCTCTTTTATATTGTGCCTCTATCGGGGAAATCCACATTGGGGTGGTTCGGCAGAAGCGATCTTGGTATTTACTCCATACCTTTATAAGTGCTGCACGGATGAAGTGATTTGTGAAGTTAGCCTCTACCTTGGCCTTCCCGTACCATAGGTACGCATGCCAGCCCCTTCTGGCATTGAAGCCCTCCAAGGTTAGAAGTCGTTTTTTCTTTAACACTGCCCAGTCCCTGACCCAGGAGAGGGCGGCCGCCTCGTAATAGAACTGTAGGTTGGGGAGGGATAGGCCTCCCCTCTCATAGCTGTCGGTTAGATTTTTATAACTAATCCTTGCCTTTTTCCCGGACCAAATAAATTTCAAAATGTCTTTCCTCCAGATATTAAAACAATAGTTTGTCCGTATGATTGGAATCGTCTGGAACAAGAAGACCATTTTGGGTAAAATGTCCATCTTGACTGCGGCAATTTTTGCCAGAAGACTTAAGTTCAGGTGCCGCCATGCCTCCAACTTCTTACTAATATCCCTCCACGTTGTGTCATAATTATTTTTCATAAGTTGGTTGTTTTGCGATGTTAAATTAATTCCAAGATATCTGACTTTATTTGATATCTGAATATTTAGTAATTCCTGTAGTCTTTCCTTCCTTTCTTTTCCCATATTTTTTGTAAGGATTTTGGTTTTTTTATAGTTAATTTTTAGGCCTGCCACATCCCCAAACGTGTTAATCTTCTGGATCCATTCGCTCGCAGTTTCCAGGGGGTTTTCCATGAAACATACCAAATCGTCGGCGTACGCCTTCAGTTTATATTCTTCCCCATGAATCCTAAGGCCCTTCAATGCTTTGTCCATTCGAATGTCCTGCAGTAAAAGCTCCAAAGTAAAAATAAAGAGTAGAGGGGAGATAGGGCAACCCTGCCTCGTCCCCTTTTGGATCTGCACCGTGGCCGAGGATTTACCATTGACTATAACTTTCGCTGACTGATTTACACAAATAGCTGATATCGCATTTCGAAAATAAAAGCCCATATCTTTTTCTCGGAGGATCTCCTTTAAAAATTCCCAGTTTGCCTTGTCAAAGGCTTTCTCTGCATCGAGAAAGAGAAAGCCGACTTCAGTTTGGGTATTAGCATCATAATACTCAATGGCATTGAGGACGGTTCTGACATTATCTCTTAACAGCCTGTTTGGCAGAAAGCCCGCTTGGTCTTCATGTATAGTATTGTTCAAAAATATCTTCAGTCTTCCGGCCATTATTGAAGTAAAAATTTTATAATCATTATTGAGCAATGATATTGGCCGGTAGTTCTCAACATAACCTGAATCAGAATTGGGTTTGTGAATCAATACTATATTGGCCTCCCGCCACGTATTTGGCATGTCTCCTTTCCTCAGTACATTATTTATCACCTCCGTTAGGGGGCCACTTATCTCCTCCATCAGCTCCTTATAATAAATTGCAGTTAGCCCGTCGGGCCCTGGAGCTTTGTTCAGAGGTAATTTTTTAATAGCTTCCTTAACCTCCTTCTCATCCACCAATCTGTTTAGTGAGGCTCTCTGGTCATCGGAGATTTTTTCTAGTTTTAGTTTAGTTATATAGGAGATTATGTCCTCCGTTTTTATATTGTCCCTTTGGTAGAGTTTTTTGTAGTAGGCCTCAAAGTGTTTGACAATTTGTCCTCAGCAAATATCTGCTTGCCTTTATCAATCAGGGAGGTTATGTATTGAGATTGTTTCCTTTTTTGCAATTTTCTTGAGAGGAATCTGCTCGGTTTATTAATTTCAGCATAATAATTCAGTTTCAGGTATCTTAGGTTTCTGGCCATTTGGGCGATTTGGGATTCATTAAGTTCTTGTCTGATAAGTTCAACCTCCCGCCGGAGCTTTTTCCTTTCAGGATTGAGCTTCAATAACATTTCTTTTTCTTGCAGCTCCTTTTGCAGTTTGTCATGCCTTTCCCGCCTTTTTTTATTTTTTAACACTCCTTGTTGAATAAAAAAGCCCCTCATCACGGCCTTGCTGGCCTCCCAGATTGTTTCATTACTGGCTTCTCCATTATTGTTTATCTCGAAGTATTCTTTGATAAGCCTCTTATTTAGTTCTATGTCCTCCTTTAAGTATAACAGATTACTATTCAATTTCCATCTTCTCTCTCTTGCGTCCCCATGGAGCTCCATTATCAAAGGGCAATGGTCTGTATTTTGCCTGGGCAGAATTTTGATGTTGCTTATCTTTGGTAACAGAGAATTGGTTGCCCAAATCATATCAATGCGGGACCAGCCCACATGGCGGGCTGAATAATAGGTATAATCTTTCTCCTGGAGGTTTCTAACTCTCCACACATCCTGCAAGAAGAGATCCTTTTTCAGTGAGAGGAAACCGACCGGGAGTCTTCCCCCCTTCAAATCTATGCCTTTCTTCCTTTTCCTTGATTTATCTAAATCACAGTCCAGAACGCCATTGAAGTCCCCGGCTAATATTATATTGTCATATTTTTCCTGGGATAGTAATTTTCTTAGTTGTTTAATAAATTTCGATTTAGCGCCGGTTGGGGCGTATATATTACAAATTAGCGTTTCTTGTTGGTTAATTTTTATCTTTACACCCAGAATCCTCCCATCGTGGTCCTTAAAGGCTAGTGATGCATCTATTTCTTCTTTAATATATGTCACTACTCCATTTTTTTTGCATGGTGCAGACGAGTAAAACACCTTCCCCATTCGTGTTTGATTCAGTTGTGACACTTGTTTTTGTGAGACGTGCGATTCTTGCAGTAGCATAACATCATATTTCCCTTTCCTCAGGGTATTAAAAATTAATCTTCTTTTATTAGGCGAATTTAACCCGTTGACATTATTCGAATAGACAGAGATCTTCTTCATTTGGGTTGTCAGAATGTGTTGGTGCTTCCTTTCCTCCTACCGCTCCTTCTTCCTGATCCATGTCTTCGGATGAGCAAGGTCTTTGTCGTTTCTTGTCTTGTTTTTGTAATCTTGGTCATCCTCAGCTTTTTTCGTTTCCTTTGTCTCTTTTGTTTCCTTTGAGGGAGCCTCTTTTTGCTTTTTGCTTCTTTCATCATTTTTTTTCTTTTTTTCCAAGTGTCTTTTCAGATCCTTATGAAAATCCAGGGCCTTCTCCTCAGATGTCAGCCAATATTTAGTATCGTTCAGGGTTAATGAGATGCCCTCCGTTCTCTCCCATTTGAAGCGTATTTGATGTTTTTTAAGTTCATCTACCAGGAAGTAGTATTTCTTTCTTTTGGCCATCGCTGATGCTGTGAATTCTTTAAGTATAATTATAGACCTTCCTTTATGAGAGATAGGAGACCTGGCTTTGTGTTTAATTATGTCCTCTCGTATTGACCTTGAGGTGAACCAGACCAGCACATCCCTAGGGACCTTGTTCTTCTTAGCGTAAGCTTGTATTTAATCTGATAGTGCGGTCTATGTTAGGTTTAATTTGCTCACTGGTTGTATCCAATATCTTTGCCGTTATTTGGGCTATAACCTCTCTAAGGTCCTGGCCTTCTTCCTCCTCCAGGTTCCTGTATCTCAACTGAAAATCTGTTTCTTTAATGGCCCATCTGTCTTGCTGTTTTTCTAATCTTTCCTGGACCTCCTCAAATTTATTCATTTTCTCTTCCATCTTCTTTTGGATTTTTTTTGTGGCTACGGACTCTACTTTAATACCCTTCAATTCTTGCTGCATGCCCTCCATATCTTTTTTCATCTCAGAGAGCTCCCCTTTGATCTCTTCTTTAAGTTCTTCTTTCATAGTGGACAGCTCCTCCTTAAACATTTCTTTGATTTTTGTCTCCATCTTTTTTCTATTATCTGTCAGCTGCTCCTGCATTTCCTCCCGCATCCTTTGGATTTCTAATAATAAGTCCTTGCCTGACACTTCCCCCGACATCGAATGGCGCCTGGGTCCTGGCGTCCCTGGGCCTTTATTACCTTTCGTCGGGCATGTGAACTTGTCCATGACGGCTGTCGCACTGAGTGCTCTTGGGCTTCCTGGATCCTGTCTATTACTTCTGTTTCACCTTGAATCCCAACTTCCCAGAGCAGATTCTTCTTACCTTACCCCTAAATAGGGGGGGAGGAGTGAGGGGAGAAACAGCGGTGCGTCTGTGCCCAGGGTCCGGGATATTCAGTCTGGTACTCAATGTACCCCTTCTCTTTCAACCAAGTGGATTCTGGGGGTTCTGGAGACTGTGAAGGATGGATATTTTTATTTTAGTTTAGCCTTTTCACTTCATCCGCGCTTGCCGGCTTCTGTTGGAGTCTTCCCCTTTAAATTCGGCGCGCTGTTTACAGTAGGCGTGTCCCGGACGTCAGGACGCCGCCACGTCGACGCCGTCGCGCCGCTCGTCGCTCGCTGCGTCGTGTGCACTCGTCTGTTGTTCGCCTCCTTGATCGTCAGCTGCTCCACCGGATCAAGCCGCGCCTCCGAACCACCTCCGTCACAGCTGCTCCTCTCTCCCAGGGATACGCTTAAAGGTACAGCTCCTGCTAAGTAATCGATCCGCGGCCCCGCCGTTTCCTCCTTTGGGTTTTGTTTGGGTTTTGTTTTAGAGCTGTACGGCTACCAGACCGGGATCAGTGTCCGTAATAGGACTGTGGCGTTGTGGCATCCGAAGATTCCCCCGCTGCATTGGTCAGATTGGTTACAAAAGTTATTAAGGTGGAGTATGTCCTCAGCTCCTCTTCTTACGGACACCCTTGGCTACCGGCTAGGGTGTTTCTTTCTTTCTTATAGCTCCTCTTCTTTCTGTCGCGAGTCTATAATATATCTTGGGCAGGTTCGGTGAAGCTTGATGGTCCCAAACCCTTCTTACTTCATTCTTCTATCTTCCTCTGCATACTTTTACACCGTGCACATTAAAATGAAGACGGTCGGCCAATATGGCGCTCTCGCGCCGCACTCCTCCACTGGCCGCTCACCCGCTGGGGGGTGGGGGTCTCTGAGTCTTGGAGACCCTCTCAACCTCCCCGCGTGTGTCGCTGGTAACTGACCTCTGTCCCGTCAGTTTGGGGTCTTGAAGCCCCCTGCCATAGGTGGTGGAGCCCAGTATCTCTGAAGGTCTCTGCGGAGCCTCAGAAATCCGCTGCGGCCGCCATTTTGTCTCCACCCGGAATGCCCAAGGTCTGCAGCATTGTGCGGAAAGAAGTAGTTTGTTCCTCTTTTCCATTGACTTCTTTAGACTTTCCCCAGAATCCAGTTTGGCTCTGAGTTGTTCCAAGTCATAGAACCATAGGATTGGAACAGCCTCCAAAGGTCATCTAGTCAAAGCCCCTTTTCCCCATAAGTCACCAGAGCCCCCAATTACATTGACTATTTAATGTAGTTCGAAGGTACCTTCAAATTGTAGTGGTTAGACAATAGATGCCAGCAAAAACACACGAGAGCCCTGTAATGCAGATGAGTGCTCTGTGATTTGCATAATTACCATCCAGGCCACAATCTGGTCCTAGGATTTCTTCCATGATTCCACAGCACTGTGCCATGGTTGTAAAGTCTTGGCTCTGCCTTTTCCTCTCCTCTGTTTCAGTTCCCCCTTGTTTACAGGCTTTCCCAATAGTGTACCTTCCTTTGTGTTAGTTTTGGGTGGAGGATAAAAACCCCTAGAGGCCAGCCTAAGTTGGTCTATTCCAGGGCTGTCCAACAGGCCCCCCTCTCCTCCGTAAAAAAAAAAATCCCCAAAAAAATTTCCCGAAAAAAAATCAAAAAAAATTCTCAAAAAAAAATTCACGAAAAAATTCCAAAAAAAGTGCGCATGCGCATGGTTTCGCCTGCTTCTGACACTGGCGTGACGCTTTGGGAGGGGGGGCGGAGCCATGGGGAGCCCCCAGTGGCTCCTCCCTCTCTCCCAAAGCATTACGCCAGCCGCGGAAGCCGGCGAAATCGCCGGCTTCCGCGGCTGCCGTGATGCCTTGGAAGGGAGGGGGTCCCCCGCAGCGCCTCCCTCTCTCCCAAAGCGTCACGGCAGCCACAGAAGCCGGCGAAATCACCGGCTTCCGCAGCTGCCGTGATGCCTTGGAAGGGAGGGGGGTCCCCCGCGGCGCCTCCCTCTCTCCCAAAGCGTCAGAACAGCTGTTCTGACGCTTTGGGAGAGGGGGCGGAGCTACGTGGCCGGGGGCATGGCTGGGGGCGTGGCCGGGGGTGTGGCTGAGTGGCCCCCCAGGTGATCACTCACCAGAAGTCCGGCCCTTGAGCCAGCAGAAGTTGGACTGCCCTGGTCTATTCCATTTACTTGTATAGAGCTCTTTTGCTGGGCGCCTCCTTTTTTTTGCAACAGAGCTACAGAGAATAGAGGCTTGGGAATTGTCTGGTAATCCTAGGCCCAAGCAATCCAAAACAGTCATCCTTAGCACCTCCATTCAGCAGTATTCTTATAGCACCAGTCCCAGTGACAACAGAAGCTTTTGACCAGCTTAAGCTTCACAAGAAAGAAGATTGAGACCGTTTATAAGCAACAGCTTGTAAACCATTGCTTTGCACCAAAGGCAGAAGACTCCAGAGAGATGACTGCAGCCAGCAAAATCTCCTTTTGTAATGTACTGTTTTAAGTTACCTTAAGATAGTCCCGGGTGAAGTTAACCCTTTATTCATCTTGTTTTCAGTGAACTCATTTTGGTTATCTTTTCACCTTGCCTAAAGTGCCACTGTGTGTTAAGAGTCTCAAGTAAAGCCAGATACTATAGTTTTTCCCCAAAGGCTCGGGCATTCCATCACAATGGTCATTAAAGTGGTATCAAACTGCATTAATTCTAGAGTGTAGATGCACTGTAATCCAACACTGAAACTACTACACAACCGCCTGGTTTCTTACAAACACCAGCTTCGTGAAATCCATCCCAGCTGCGATCTAAGGAAATTTGCTAACTGCTATATATTGTTTTTCACTTTAACAAACAGGCCTGGATTAACACTTTTTTGTGCCCTAGGCCACACTTTGAAATTACGCCCCCTTTAAGCCAACCTCCCACCACCTCCAAGGTCCCCATTCCCACCGGCTTGAAGGCTCCGCTGTGCTCTGAAGGTCTCCTCGGGAGTCGGGAGGCTTGGGGAGAGCCTCCCAACTCGCTCCAAAGGCGCGCATAAGAGAGAGAGAGCGCGCACGAGAGAGAGAGAGCGTGCAAGAGAGAGAGAGAGAGACAGAGAGCGTGCGAGAGAGAGAGAGTGCGTGTGTGTGTGAGAGAGATAGAGAGCGTGCGAGAGTGAGAGAGCACGAAAGAGAGTGAGACACGGAGGGGACGGAACAGAGACTTTGCCGGGAGGAGGAGTGAGGAGGGGCATGAGATAGGGGGAAAGAGGGGTGAAGACCAGGGTTTTTTTAGTCCATGATCTGCGCCCCCCTCTCGGCTTGCGCCCCTAGGCCATGGCCTCGTTGGCCTTATGGGTAATCCGGGCATGGAAACAAAGAAAAGTTTGTATTGTCGAAGGCTTTCATGGCTGGAATCACTGGGTTGTTGTGAATTTTCATGTTCCAGAAGCATTCTCTCCTGACGTTTTGTCTGTATCTATGGCAGGCATCCTTACAACAACCCAAAGTTTTTGCGATCTTCCTGTTTCTTGGCAGAAGGTTGGACTGGATGGCCCATGAATTCTCTTCCAACTCTATGATTCTAGGATTCTAAGTTGTGATTTACTGAAGACTTGTTCAAAGTTCCTCCTCGAACATCTGAGAAGAGAGCAAAATTAATAATTTCCAAGTTCGTTTCCTTAGTCATTTCCCTTTTGGCTTAGAGTAGTTTTCAGCTAAGTCAGAGCTGCCCTCTTGTGGTGAGTCTGGGATTAAAGACCTGTGAAATTTTGCACTCAAATCGAAAAGGAGAGACTATTTTAGACCTTTGGAGACCCAGATGCTCAGCAATGGAAGAAATCCCATTCTTGCAAAGGCAAATGACCAGGAGAGAAAGAAAAGGCAAGAGATGAGTGCTCAAACTAAATGCAGCTTTGCTAAGAACTATCCAGTCTTTATGCTAATTTTCACTTCTGTTTAAAGAGCTGAACTGAAATAAAACTTGTGATGGCATGCCCAAGCCTATGGGGAAACTATAGTGTCTGGCTTTACTCGGGGGGCTATCTGAATATATTCTGTTAAGATTAAGACCCTTAGCAGACAGAGGCACTTTAGGCAAGGTGAAAAGATAACCAAAATGAGTTTACTGCAAACAAGATGAATAAAGGATTAACTCCACCCGTGACTATCACAAGGTAACTTAAAACAATACATTATAAAAGGAGCCTTTGGTGGCTGCAGTTATCTCTTTGGAGTCTTCTGCCTCTGGTGCAAAGCAATGGTTATAAACTGTGTCAATCTTCTTTCTTGTGAAGCATAAGCTGGTCATAAGCTTCTGTTGTCCCCTGGACTGATGGTATAAAAATACTGCTGAATGCAGGTGCTAAGGATGTCTGCTTGAATTGCTTGGGCCTAGGATTACCAGACAATCCCAAACCTAAGTCACAGTAGCTCAGCTGTAGAAAAAGGGAGGAGTTCTACAAAGAGCGCTATACAGAAAAATGGAACAGACCAACTGTAATGACTCTCCAACCTCGGTCAGGAAACACGCGTAGATAGAAGCACGGTCCAACACGATTTTATTGCAGGTACAAAACTTGTGAAGCTAAAGCAAAGTCCCGCCACCCAAACACACCTTATATACCCCAGACCCCCCTCCCCTTGCCCATGCAATGTCCAAGGAGGGTTGCACCATATCCGGGTGAGTCAGCAGTTCCCATAGTCCAGGGGATATGACCTCATGAGGCTCCGAGTCCGCATAATTAGAAGAGTGTCCAATGTCCATGTCCAGAAGAAGTTACCTCACTTCCTTCATGACTCAGCAGGCATCTGGAAGTTGCATCACTTCCAGTCTGACACAGCATAGTCTCTCAAGAACTAGAGCAAAGGTCAGCACAGCTCTCACAGAACTGGGACAAAGGTCAATGCCACCTCAGGGCAGGCTGGGAATCTGAACTTCCTCAAAGCTCAGATTTCCCAGCTCTGACATAATGTCCTTCTCCACCGCGTCCTCCCCCTGCAGAAACAAAATACCATTCAATCCTTGGGAGGTAGGGGACCCAAATACCTCTTTAACAGACTACAATGAAATGTAGGATGAACCTTACCCAAACTCTTTGGCAAAATTAACTTATACGAAACCTTATTTATCACCTGCTCAATCCTAAAGGGGCCAATGTATCTCGGACCTAATTTCTTCGAGGGCAAGCCTAGCTTTAAGTTCTGAGTGGATAACCACACTAGGTCTCCCTCAGCATACCCCTCTCCCTCCTGTCTCCGTCGATCTCCAAATAACTTATATGACTGTTGCGCTTTCCCTAAGGCTTCAACCACTTCTTTCCACTCATCTTGCGCCCGCACTCTCCATTCCCCCTTCTCTTCCTTATCTAACTCCAACAATTGAGGCAGAGGGGCCACATCCTGGCCATAAACTACCTCAAAGGGCGACCTCCCGGTAGAGGAATGCACCGAACTATTATACGCCATCTCAGCATATGGCAACAAATCTGACCAGTTGTTCTGTTCCTTATTGCTGAAGATACGCAAATAACCACCTAACGATTTCTGCGTTCTTTCAACGCCCCCATTGCAGCAAGGGTGATAAGCAGTCGTCAATTTTCTCTCAGCCCCTAATCCTTCCAGGAACCGTTCCCAAAACCGGGCAGTAAACTGCACCCCACGATCACTAAGCACTTGCTCCGGACACCCATGCAATCTATATATATGCTGCACATACAACTCAGCCAACCTCTCAGCCGAAGGCAACCCCTTCAAAGGGACAAAATGAGCCTGCTTAGAAAACATGTCCAACACTGTCCATATGTAACGATATCCCCGACTAGAGGGCAACTCCCCCACGAAATCAGTACTGACATGCGTCCACGGCCGCACTGGAGAAGCCACTACCTGAATCAAACCCTGTGGCTTAGCGGCGGGAGCTTTGCTTCGCGCACAATCTTCACAACTCCCTACATACTCCTTAATCTCCGCCCTCATACCAGGCCACCAATAACGCTTCTTCACATTCAAGAGGGTCTTGGTCACTCCCCAATGACCCGCAGTTTTATGGTCATGATTCAGCCTTAACACTTTCTTCCTCACACTTTGAGGCACATACACCTTAGTCCCTACAAGCCATAAACCGTTCAACTGCTTACACTCCCTTTATGACCACTCAACCAAACATCTCCTTCATACCCCCTCTGCAATTCTAAACACCATTCATCTACAACCTCTTCCTCCTTTTTCACCTCTCTCTTCACTTGAGATCGGGTCTGCACCGCCAGACCCCATTGCTCCTTGGTAAACACCTCCTCTGACCTAGCAACAGAATCCTCCCCCACATGAGGATACCGGGATAAAGCGTCAGCCACCACATTCTCCTTCCCTTTGATGTGTTGCAGTGAAAAATTAAACCGTGCAAAATATTGAGCCCATCTCACCAATTTGGGAGATAGCTTCTGAGGATTCCTAAGATACTGTAAATTCTGATGGTCAGTCAATACCACAAAAGGGAACACAGCCCCTCTAGAAACTGACGCCACGTCTGCAACGCACTCCCTCACAGCAAACGCCTCTTTCTCCCACACTGGCCATTTCCTTTCCTGCTCTCCAAACTTTTTTGAAAAATAAGCACAGGGTCTCAAGTTCCCCTGTCGATCCCTCTGTAACAATGCTCCCCCGTATGCCCACGCCGAGGCATCGCACTGTACTACAAAAGGTTTCTCCATATCAGGATGCATAAGCAAAGGGCCGCTAGTGAAAGCCCTCTTCAACCTCACAAAAGCCTCTTGACATTCATCTGTCCACCTTAACTTAGAGCCCGGAGCCCTAGTCCTCTTAGACTCCCCCTTCCCCTTAGTCTTTAACAACTCCGTAAGAGGAAGGGTTATAGTCGCAAACGCCGGGATGAAAGTACGATAAAAATTCGCCAACCCCAGGAAAGCCTGCAATTGCCTACGAGTTTGTGGAGCTTCCCAGCTCAACACATCCTCCACCTTAGTCGGATCCATGGCCACGCCAACCTCGCTAATCCGGTAACCCAAAAAATCAATCTGGTTCCTACCAAACTCACATTTACTCAGCTTGACATATAACTTGGCTTGCCTCAATCTTTCCAACACCTCTCGAACCAGATGCACATGCTCCTCCTCAGTACGCGTCACAATCACAATATCATCTAAATATACAAACACCCCCTTATACAAAAGGGGGTGCAGCACCTCATTTATCAACTGCATGAAAATACCGGGAGCTCCGGCCAATCCGAATGGCATTACGACCCATTCGAAAAGCCCGAGGGGACAAGAGAAAGCTGTCTTCCATTGGTCACTCCTCCTCACCCTCACCATATGGAACGCGTCTATTAAATCCAACTTGGTAAAGAACCTACCTCCCCCCAACTGGCCTAACAAATCTTTGATTAGTGGCAAAGGATAGCAATTGGTAGTACTAATAGCATTCAAACCTCTGTAATCGATACACAATCGCAATTTCCCATCTTTCTTTTCCCGAAATAACACTGGTGCAGCAATAGGGGACTCAGACCTTCGGATGAACCCTTTTCTTAAATATTCATCGATTTTCTCCCTTAAAGCTACTTTCTCTTGCACCGTCATAGCATATATCTTGGGCTTCGGCAATACTGCCCCCTCCTTAACTTCCACCCGACACTGAACGTTTCGGAAAGGGGGGAGACTCTGGGCTAACATGGGATTAAACACATCTGCATAATCTCCATATTCCTCTGGCACCCCCTGCACCTTAACCCCCTCCCTCCTTTCCACATTCGGTTCACATTGTAAAATCCCAGTCCTCCAATCAATTTTGGGGTTAGCCTGCTCAAGCCATGGCAATCCTAATACTACCTCGTGGCCCTTAATTGGTGCCACCACGAAGTCAATATTGCCTTCCCAAGGGCCCACTCGGCCTTTCAAATCTTTCGTTCCCAATAAAGACGGTCCCCCTCCAATAGAAGACCCATCTAACTGAGTAAATATCACAGGCACTGGTAATTTTTTAGTTTCACCCCCTAAACTATCTACCAGCTTAGGCGACATGATGTTTTCCGAACACCCACAATCCACCAATGCCCGCTTCTCTATTACCTCCCTCCTTTATACAATCCCAAAGAACATTGTACACTTGGGGCACTCACCCCAACACTCTTGGAGTCCATATTATCACCTCTAGCTGCTTTGGCGGCAGCCACTTTTTCTGATCCGGCAACTGCTTCTGCCGGCACTGGGATGCAAAATGACCTGGTTGGGAACAAATGAAACAGAGGCCCCTTCCCATCACAGGTTTCTTCAAGGTACTGGGACGTCCGTCCCCACTACCACGCTTGGCCTCTCCTCCCCGGAACCGTCCTTCTCCGAAGTAGCGTCCCTGGCCTCGAGACCTTGCCGATTGGAACTTCCGCCGTTGCACCTGGGCTAAGATCCCTTCCACACTGCCTGCAAGCTGGATCCAACCGTCCACGTCACCCGGATCATTACGATGTAAACACCACTCCAGGATCTCCCTCCGTAGGCCATCTTTAAAAAGCTCCAGCAGCGTTGCTTGGGACCACTCGGCAACTTTACCAGCCAAACTCATAAACTCCTCCGCATACTCCGTCACAGAACGGGGTCCCTGAACCAAGCTGCGCAATGCTTCTTTAGCTTTAATCCTCTCCAGTGGATCACGGAAACGATTTCGGATAGCTTGCAGGAAGGCCCGAACAGTTCTTAAACATGGATCCTTACGATCGTGGCATTGTACGTACCACTCAGCCGCTCGACCCTTGAACACTCCTCCAATGGCCCGTACTCTACTGCAATCACTTGGGTATAAATGACCATAATCCTCCATATGGTCATTTACTGCAGCAATGAAGAAGGCCACCTTGCAAGCTTCTCCTTCAAATTCCACTCGCAAAGGTTCTTTCTTCATCCGGCCTTCAAACTCCTGGGACTGTACTCCCCCCCACTGGGAAGCTTCTGGCCTCCGAACTCCTCTCCCCATCCCGACTGGCTGCGGGAGATTCGGACTCGCCTTCTCTCGAATGCGATTCACTTGAACGGGTTTTCCCTCCGACATCGGGACCCCTTGGCATTCCTCCTGACGACCACCTGTAGTCCACACTCCCGAAGGAGATCTAGGACGCTCATCTGCTGGGCCGCCGTCCATCCAGGAGTAAAAAGTAAAATCTCCTCCTCCAGGAGCATTCCATACCGAATCCACCGGCTCCCTCCGCGACATCGCTCGGGACATCCTCCTCATAGTTTGCTCCATCGCCTCCATTTTGCACCGCATCACTTCCAACTCCGACAGTGCTTCTGGCTCAGTGGTTTCACTTCCACTTTCCTCCAGGTCCACCTGAGCTGGGGCAGCCTTCCCCGCAGCTTCTCTGGTCCTGCCATCTACTGGATCCACCTGAGCTGGCCCACTTCTCCGCACAGCTTCTCTGGTTCCTCCGGTCATCCGGAAATCCACCTGAATGGGAGCTCTCGCCCCCATTTCTCTGGATACACCTCCTCTGGAGCTCACCTGAGCGGACCACAACCTTTGTTCCTCCGCTTCTCTGAGCTCGTCCACCTGAGCTGACGAACGCCAATACGCCATCGCTTCTCTGGACTTGTCCGGGCATCCTACATGGTCAATAGTGGTCCATTCCCACTCCATGGTTCTCCGGATCTCATCAGGAGCAAGGTTCCACATATCAATATACTCCTCCTCCTCTCTCGCCGACCTCGCCATTTCTGGGACAGTCGAAACGGGCTTTAGCTTCTGTAATGACTCTCCAACCTCGGTCAGGAAACACGCGTAGATAGAAGCACGGTCCAACACGATTTTATTGCAGGTACAAAACTTGTGAAGCTAAAGCAAAGTCCCGCCACCCAAACACACCTTATATACCCCCGACCCCCTCCCTTGCCCATGCAATGTCCAAGGAGGGTTGCACCATATCCGGGTGAGTCAGCAGTTCCCATAGTCCAGGGGATATGACCTCATGAGGCTCCGAGTCCGCATAATTAGAACAGTGTCCAATGTCCATGTCCAGAAGAAGTTACCTCACTTCCTTCATGACTCAGCAGGCATCTGAAAGTTGCATCACTTCCAGTCTGACACAGCATAGTCTCTCAAGAACTAGAGCAAAGGTCAGCACAGCTCTCACAGAACTGGGACAAAGGTCAATGCCACCTCAGGGCAGGCTGGGAATCTGAACTTCCTCAAAGCTCAGATTTCCCAGCTCTGACACCAACTAAGGCTGGCCTCTTGGGGGGGGTTGCTATGCTACAGCCAATCTATCTATCTATCTATATCTATCTATCTATCTATCTATCTATCTAATAAAAGTGAATGTTTGTATGTATGTATGTGTCCGGAGGGCGGAAGGATATGTGGCAGCTTTCTGATTGGCTCCCACTGTGGGATTATTTGCATAAAGGACTCTGATTGGCCAGCCTCAGAACATTCTAAAGCAGCAGACAGAGGGGATTGATTGCCACTGAGGGAGTATTTGCATAAAGGACTCTGATTGGCCATCCACATTCCAACATTCTAAGGTGACGCAGAGGGAAAAGGAAAGGCCTCAGGCAGTCAGTCACTGCGGCCCACAGCAATGACGGATCAAGACCAAACTTGGCACACAGGGACCCAATGGCCCACTTCACAACCTGGTGTGGTTTAGGCAGGATGGGCCAGGAATGATGGGATTTGTAGTACCTTCACCCGATTTACTTCCCAAACAACACTGTAGCCCCTATAAATCACAGACCAGGCCCAAAATTGACAGTAAGGCTTCATTAACTTGATTTTCCTGTCTAGGCCTCACTTAATGGGATGCTGTTTAAGGTCTGAATTGACAGTAAGGCTTCATTCACTTGATTTCCCGACTAGGCCTCAGCCCATGGGACATTGTGTATGGCCTGAATTGACAGTAACCTACCTTGGCACACAGAGCCCCCATGACCCACAGAGCCCCTATGACCCACGCTACATTCTACTGCAGGTTGGAGGAAGGTGGACCATGGATTATGGGATTTGGTATACCTCCATGGATAGTACTTTCAAACCCTTCATTCCCCACAGACCACTGCAGGCCAGAACCAAGACCGATAAAGACCACACTTGGCACACAAAGCTCCCATGACCCACTTTACATCCTGGTGCAGTTCAGAGGAGGGTGGACCATGGATGATGGGACTTGAGGTACCTTCACTCATTTCCCGAGACTGCTACGACCCTCATCCAATGACTGATCAAGACCAAACTTGGCACACAGAGCCCCCATGACCCACTTTACATCCTGGTGCAATTTGGAGGAGGATGGACCACGGATTATGGGACTTGAACCCAAATAAACAAATGATAAGGACCAAACTTGGTACACAATGTCTTTCTCAAATAACCCGGGCACGGCCGGGTCCCGAAGCTAGTAACTAATACAAAGGATGGTGTCTTCACTATTGGGAAAACCTATGACAGAGGGACCTAAAGCAGAGGAGAGGAAAAGGCAGAGCCAAGACTTCACAAAACTGAAAACTCAGTTTGTCTCTTTCTTGCGGCTGAGTCTTGCTGGACTCATAATGGAGAGCCATTAATATATAAGCTCTTCCACTGCATTGCATTTGTTGTTTATAAAATTATAAAATCATCAAGTTGGAGGCTTCCTTCTTCTCCCTCTTGGAGATGCAGTGGCTCTCCTTACACCACTCTGCTATAGAATCACGGGAGTTGTAGTTTTACAAGGTGTCTTAAAGTAGAACTCCCACAATTCCATTGCCTAAATCAGCATTTCTCAACCAGGGGGTCGGGACTCGTGGGGGGGTGTTGCGAGGGGGGTTACAGAGGGGTGGCAAAAGACCATAATAAAATACATAATTCTGATGGTCTTAAGAACCCCTTTGCCAGAGAAGGCTGAAGATCTCTCCACCTGTCCTTCTCTTCCTTTTTGGAAACAGATGGCGAATCCTCCCATCAAAAGCTCTCCTCCTGTTGTGATTGGCCGGCCTCTCAGCTGGTATTTGTGCCAAATTTGGTCCAGATCCATAGTTGTTTAGGTTCACTGTGCCCTCTGGATGTATGTGAAGTACATTTCCCCTAAATCACTGTCAATTCCTCCCAAATCCCTCTGGTATTTTCTGTTGGTCATGGGGGTACTGTGTGGGAAGTTTGGCCCAATTCTGTCATTGGTGGAGTTCAGAATGTTCTTTGATTGTAGGTGAACTATAAATTCCAGCAACTACAACTCCCAAATGTCAAGGTCTATTTTCCCCTAAACCCCACCAGTGTTCACATTTGGGCAAATTGAGTATTTGTGCCAAGTTTGGTCCAGATCCATCATTGTTTGAATTCACAGTGCTCTCTGGATGCAGGTGAACTACAACTCCAAAACTGATGGAATACCTCAGCAAGCGAGAGTCCAAAAGTGGCAGGCTTAAACCCAGAATCTCAATCAATGGCTGATACCAAATGAGAAACTCCCTCCTGGGCACACAGCAAACTGGGAGACTTGGAATGCACTGAACAGGTGCAGAGGCAACCTTAAGAAATGGGGCCACAAAGGAGTCCACGACATGTGAGTGCGGAGAAGAGCAAACCACAGACCACCTACTACAATGCAACCTGAGCCCTGCCACATGTACAATGGAGGACCTTCTTATAGCAACACCAGAGGCACTCCAAGTGGCCAGCTACTGGTCAAAGGAGATTTAATCAAATACCAAGTTTGAAAACTTTGTGTTTTGTTGTTTTGTTTTGTTTTAAAAGCAATACAACTGTTTGGTTAGCTCCTGACACGATAAATAAATAAATACAACTCCAAAACTCAAGGTCAATGCCCACCAAACCCTTCCGGTATTTTCTGTTGGTCATTGGAGTTCTGTGTTTGGTTCAATTCCATTGATGGTGGAGTTCAGAATGCGCTTTGGAATTCAGAATGTTCAACTCTCAAAAGACAAAATCAATCCCCTGCAACCCTAACAGTATTCAAATTTGGGCGTATCGGGTATTTGTGCCAAATTTGGTCCTGTGAATGAAAAGACATCCTGCATACCAGATATTTACATTATGATTCATAACAGTAGCAAAATTACAGTTATGAATTAGCAGCGAAAATATTTTGTTTGTTTGTTTGGAGGTCACCACAACATGAGTAACTGTATAAAGAGTTCACAGCATTAGGAAGGTTGAGAAACACTGTAAACCATGGCAGTCTTAAACGGCCACCATTCTACAGTGTAGATGCACCCACATGTTTTTGGATTTGAAATCACAGGCCTGGGATTAGTCTTGATGCATCACCTGATGGTTTGTGTTGGGTTTCCAGGAAATCAATAGTTGTGGTTGAAAGCAACAAGTTAGTACCAGTCTTTGGCACAAATACAATGGAATTTTAAAAAAATACCCTTACTTCTGATAGCCTAACAAGCACTGAACTAGACTTTACAGATCTCAAAGGTAATATCTACGTGATTCTTTTGTCGTTTTTTAGGCAAAGCAACGTCTATCAAACCATCATTTTTCTGGATGGTACAAGACTGGTGCAGAGCTGTTGATTGTCTCACCTTCTCTTGGGAGCAGGCCAGTCTGTCCTACATGAGTCAAAATGCCTGAGTCAATATGCCTGAAATCCACCATGTATGTGTTTCCCGCTGAATGTTTCCGGCTTGCTTGGCAAAAATCCTGCATGTCGCAAAGTTCTTAAAATGGGTCACCCCACCTACCGACGATTGCCTTGACCCAGATTCAGCCCTGCCCTTGGGGAAGAGCCTGACACCGTAGCACACTGTCTGGAGAAGAATGGGTTTCATTGCCATCATCCAGCCTCACCAAGTCTCTAACACAATTCCCATACTTGCCAACACTTCACAAGTTAAACTTCCCATAGCCAAGTGTAACGACCTGGCCTTTTGGACCACTTGGGGCAGGGTGGACCTTCCAATTTTATATCCCACCGCTGCCACCAAATAAAGTAACGACCTGGGCTCCTGATCACTTGGCCGTTCTGGTAACGCTGCCACCAACCTAAAATGGTCTTTAGGATTTTTGTTAAAATTGTAGATAAGCTAGGCTCCTATTCTAAACATGAACTGAGAGGATTACTGAGGTGAAATCTCTTCTCCTAGGCTGGGACTGTGGGAATGCTGGATCTGGTACACTCTGTTGGATGTAATGAGACACACTGGAAGCTTTCCTTTGAAAGATAACAATTAGAATGTTTATTGAAATAACAGGCAGAGCTTGAAAGGCACAGATGCGTAACTTGTGAGAAAAGATGTTATTTACAGCTTGCTGGTTTCTTAAGATGGTTTCTTTACAACTTAGTTACGATGGTATTCAGTAAACTTAGTTACGAAACTAGACAGTTGGTGTATTGTGCACAACTTGTCTACCTAAACTTCCTCACTTTAATTCGCAGACTAGTAGTGAGTAGACCAACTAACTAAATTTAGTTAGTTCCCTGAGAATCCACTCAGGCCTTCACTTAACTCTCTAGATCAGTGTTTTTCAACCTTTTTTGAGCCACGGCACACTTTTTACATTTACCAAATCCTGGGGCACACCACCAACCAAAACGATACAAAATGACACTCTAACACAGCAATACATATAGTTAATATGTTTTAAATGTATTTATACACTCAGTGTGAAACCTATTCCTGTTTCGATGAACACAACATAGATATATGACTTCTTCTCACATATTTATACATAGCTATCATGTCTTCTCTCAGCCTTCTCTTCTTCAGGCTAAACATGCCCAGCTCTTCAAGCCACTCCTCATAGAGCTTGTTCTACAGAACTTTGTGAAATTTCACCCTGAGTGAAACTTGCTTCCAATTAACTATGGATGTCATGAAGCTGTTATAAACAGTTCCTTTGGAGGCAACTCTTGAAAAATCCAGTAAAAGAGTTAAAAAAAACATTTCCAAGTGGAGAGGCTCAATTTGTTTCTTGGAAACCTGTAAGGGGGCTGCTAGGAGGGGGGAGAGTGCCAAATTTCCCACGGCACATCTGATGATCGCTCACGGCACACTCGTGTGCCACGGCACACTGGTTGAGAAACACTGCTCTAGAGTTCCTTGTAGCTGGCTTCCCAGAATTGTGAGCCAATCTCTAAACCCTAGAGATCAAAAGCCTGTGTTCTGACTGCCTGTCAGCTCCTCACAGAACTTTTCCTGTCAGCTTTCCAAGACACCTCTGTCTTCACTGACTGCTCACTCTCAACTGAATTAAAAAGCTACACTTTTTCCCTCCTAAGATAGCTGGCTCCTCCCTCTCACTCTGAGCCACTCCCCTTTTCCTGGCTATCCCTTCTTAACATGGATGCCAAGCTGTTTCATAGGCCGACCTCACAGGCTTCGGCCTAACTACTGGGTGAGTCCTTACACCAAGCAACATTGAAGTGTGGTAAAGATGCCAAAAGCGATGAATGATCGTACCACCTTGATTCCAGGTGACTTGTTGCTTCCTTGCCAGAAGAGGTGCAGCTACACCAGGTCTGTACAACATGCAGCCCATGGGCCGGATGTGGCCCTCAGAAGGATTTTGTGCAGCCACAGAAGCTCTAAGCTTAAGCCTTTGAGGGGGAGTCACGCGCAGCTCTACAGCAAGGTTTATTTATTTATTTTGTGGATTTATATCCTGCTTTTTCTCTCCATACAGAGACATGGAAGAAACATTAACAACCTTAGATATGCAGATGATACCACTTTGATGGCCAAAAACGAGGAGGAGCTGAGGAACCTTTGAACCAAGCTGAAAGAAGAAAGAGCAAAAGTTGGGTTGCAGTTAAACATTTTTTAAAAATCAAGATTATGGCTACAAGCCTTATTGATAACTGGCAAATAGAGGGCAAAAACGTGGAGGCAGTGACAGACTTTGTATTTCTAGGTGCAAAGATGACTGCAGACACAGAGTGCCGCCAGGAAATCAGTATACACTTACTTCTTGGGAGGAGAGCAATGACCAATCTCAATAAAATAGGGAAGAGTAGAGACATCACACTGGCAACGAAGATCCACATAGTTAAAGCAATGGTATTCCCCGTAGTAACCTACGGATGTGAGAGCTGGACCATAAGGAAGGCTGAGCGAAGGAAGATAGATGCTTTTGAACTGTGGTGTTGGAGGAAAATTCTGAAAGTGCCTTGGACTGTGAGAAGGGAGCTCTGGTGTGGGCTGGTCCAGAAGGACACAAAGAGTCGGAAGAGATTGAACGAATAAGCAACAACAACAGAGACATACGGGGTTGCAATTGGAACTCATCGTCACCTCTTCCTCTTCTATGCATTTCCATACTCTGTGCATTAAGTCAGTGTTTCCCAACCGCTGTGACGCGGCACAGTAGTGTGCCATGACCGACCTCCTGCTGTGCCATGAGAAAAGCTCTCTGCCCCCCTTCCTTCCTCCCTCCTCCTGCCGAACTCCTGCTGCTTGGGGGAGGAGGAGAAAGGGCCGGGCGGCGGCAAAGAAAAAGAAGGGGCCGGGGCCCCGCCTCCTTCAGCCGTTTCCCCAGCCAGCCTCCAATCCGCCATGACTCTCGCCATGACTCTCACCCCTCGCTCGCTGAAGCCGCGCAGAGGAGGAGCCCCGCTCACTGAAGGCCGTCCACTGCTCATGCACCTCCTCCGCTTCCACCCACGGCTCCTCCCCGCTCGCGGCTCCGCCTCCGCCCGCGGCTTTGCCTCTTCCTCCTTGCCGGCGCAAGGAGGAGGAAGGAAAACAGCACCCCGAAGCCGATGCTGCGAACGCGCAGCAGCGATCCCGAGGGCAGGGCTTCCCTCCACGGCTCCGCCCCCTCCTCCTCACGCCAGCCTGAGAAAAAAGGGCACTCTTCGGCTGCTTCTCAGGCCGGCGTGGTGGCTTTAGGAGGGTCCTCCCTCCCTCCTAAAGCCACCACGCCAGCCTGAGAAGTGGCCGAAAAGCGGCCTTTTTTCTCAGGCCAG
Source organism: Anolis apletophallus (assembly GCA_030556195.1). Classification (NCBI taxonomy): domain Eukaryota; kingdom Metazoa; phylum Chordata; class Lepidosauria; order Squamata; family Anolidae; genus Anolis; species Anolis apletophallus. Next base: position 203,165,145 of record JARBWK010000004.1, read on the forward strand.
CGTGGTGCTTTAGGAGGGAGGGAGGAGCCACGGGGAGGCTCCCCGCGGCTCCTCCCTCCCTCCTAAAGCTACCACGCCAGCCTGAGAAGCGGCCGAAGAGTGCCCTTTTTTCTCAGGCCGGCGTGGTGCTTTAGGTTGGAGGGAGAAGTCGCGGGGAGGCTTCCCGTGGCTCCTCTCTCCTATTAAAGCCACCACGCCTGAGGAAAAAAGGGCATCTTCGGCCGCTTCTGCGCCTGCACACGGGGCATCATAGACTCTCAGAGGCAGCAGAACGGCCTCTGAGAGTCTATGCCGCCCCACGCGCAGGGGCAGAAGCAGCCAAAAATCAACTTTTTGGGGGAAAATGGGGGGGTCTGGATCTGATGCCCCCCCATGGCTGCGCCCCTAGGCCCTGGCCTAGTGTGGCCTTATGGCTAATCTGGGCCTGCCTCACAACCTCTGAGGATGCCTGCCATAGAAGGGGGGCAAAATGCCAGGAGAGAATGCTTCTGGAACATGGCCAGACAGCTCAGAAAACTCACAACAACCCAGTGATTCCAGCCACAAAAGCCTTCGACAACACAACAATAAGAACAACAACAACAACAATTTTATTTAAATTGTCAGTAGGCTACTTTTCTTCTTGACGCAGCATACCAGGTTGAAACACAACTTCATCCAGATTGTGAAACAACCATTACACAAACAGAGCGAAATAGGACCAATTCAATCACAAACTTGCTGAAATAAATATGATCGTTTCCGGGGGGTTTTTTTTTTTGGCTGGGTCTGTTATACAGAGAAGTGAGGGAAAGTGATTCATTTCAAAAGGCTGGTCATTCCAATACCTTGGAGCAGGGCCGTAGCCAGGATTTTGGTTCGGGGCTGAGTTTGGTTCGGGGGGGCTGAGACTGGGTGGAAGAGGGTTTACCCTAGCAAACCTTTTGTATTGTTATCCCAATAACCCCATGAAGGTGGGATATAATGAGCATGGTGATCAGATCATGATATGAATAAACATAACAGTTTAAATAATGTACCAGTAAGGCCTTCTCGCTGACCACCCTGAGAATTTCGGGGGGGGGGGGGGCTGAAGCCCCCTTAGCCCCCCCGGCTACATTCCTGCCTTGGAGCCATTACAGTGTAAAGTTGTGCACCTACAGTGTGGAATTAATGCAGTTTACTTGAATTGCCATGGACTGATGCTAGGGAATCACAGGAGCTGTAGTTTTACAAGACCTTCATTCCCAAAGAGTACTGGCATCTTACCAAAAGACCACTCTCAGGGTTCCATAGCATTCAGTTAGGTTCGTAAAAGTGGTGCCAAACTGCACTACTTCTACAATGTAGATGCACCTAGAGCAGGCATGGGCAAACTTGGGCCCTCCAGACGTTTTGGACTTCAACTCCCACAATTCCTAACAGCCTCAGGCCCTTTCCTTTTCCCACTCAGTCGCTTAAGCGACTGAGTGGGAAAAGGAAAGGGCCCGAGGCTGTTAGGAATTGTGGGAGTTGAAGTCCAAAACACCTGGACGGCCCAAGGTTGCCTATGCCTGACCTAAAGGTTTCCTTCTCTCAATGATCATGAGGAGCAAAGACTTCGACGAGTTGCCTTCAGGGGCAGCCCTGCGAAAAGTGCTTTACGGTAGTCAAACCAAGAAGTTTCAAAAGCTGTGGATGAACATAGCTGTATCCTATCCATCTATTCCTTCCACACAAAAATTCAAAACCTACAAATATGTTCAGCAGAAGACCTCTGGAAAAGCAGAAGCTGCACCTGAAGGTGCATCTACACTGTCAAGACTCAATGCCATGGCTCAATGCTGTTGAATTGTGAAAACTGTAGTTTGGTGAGGTACCCACACTCTTTCGAAGAGAAGGTTAAAGCCCTTGCAAAACTAGATCTCTCACTATTGCATAGCTTGGAGTCATGGCAGCTAAGCCTGGTGCCAAACTGTATTGATTCTATAGTGGAGAGGCACCCTTTGTTGTGCTTGTGTAGTGTGAATCCAGAGCCATGTAGTTACACTGTAGTTGCGCAGCATTGCCATTTTGTTGAATGCCAGCATTGGACAACGGACGATGGATGTGTCAATGGACCTATTTACCGCCACACGGAACAATGGAGAATGAATAGAGGCAGTTCCGGCAACCTTAGTGAATCAAGGGATACAATGACGGCACTGACGAATAAGTACACGCCACCCACACAATTACAAGTGCCAGATTGTGATCCACTTGTGGTTAGGACCAAATCAAGGAGATGTACTTCATTCGTTGTTGAACGAGTGCATCCACAAGGAAGAGAAATGCCATTGCTTCAATGGCTACAGTCTTGTGATTTCTTGGAAATGGTGACCCTTGAGCAACTCGGAACTGAATGCCTCCATTGTACAATTGCCAAAGTAAGGTTGGCCTTCCCTATTTGTCGATTTGACTCTTGATGGGTTGGATCACTCACAGATCCCTCTAAGGCAGTGTTTCTCAACCTGGGGGTCGGGACCCCTGAGGGGGGTCGCGATGGGGTGTCAGAGGGGTCGCCAAAGCATAGTATTTTCTGTTGGTCATAGGAATTCTGTTTGGCCCAATTCTATCGTTGGTGGGGTTCAGAATCCTCTTTGATTGTAGATGAACTATAAATCCCAGCAACTACAACTCCCAAATGTCAAGGTCTGTTGTCCCCAAACTCCACCACTGTTCACATTTGGGAATATTGGGTATCCGTGCCAAGTTTGGTCCAGATCCATCATTGCTTGAGTCCACAGTGCTCTCTGTATATAGGTGAACTACAACTCCAAAACTCAAGGTCAATGCCCACCAAACTCTTATAGTATTTTCTCTTGGTTATGGGAGTTCTGTGTGGGAAGTTGGTGTCTTTCTGCCATTCCTGCCAGGATATCTATGTTGTGTTCATCGAAACAGGCCCAGGTTTCACACTGAGCATATAAATACATTTAAAAACATATTCCTATATGTAGTCCTATGTGCCAAGTTTGGTTCAATTCCATCGTTGGTGGAGTTCGGAACACTCCTTGATTATAGGTGAACTATAAATGACAGTAACTACAACTCATAAACGACAAAAATCCTGCCCAACCCCCAATTAAAATTAGGCAGTATCAGGTATTTGTGCCAAATTTGGTGCAGATATTGATGTTATGATTCATAACAGTAGCAAAATTACAGTTATGGAGTAGCAACAAAAATAATTTTATGGTTGGGGGTCACCACAACATGAGGAACTGTATTAAGGGGTCGCGGCATTAGGAAGGTTGAGAAACACTGCTCTAAGGATCTCTAATGACTGTATGGTCAACCTCCTTCCTGCAGAAGTTGACCTAGAGCAGGGGTGGGCAATTACCGGCGCTCCAGGTGTTTTGGACTTCAACTCCCAGAAATCCTAGCCAGTTCACCAGCTCTTCGGATTTCTGGGAGTTCAAGTCCAAAACACCTGGAGGGCCGGTAATTGCCCACCCCTGACCTAGAGTCATGCTGGAGGACCTCAAGATCCCAAGAGAGACATACTCTCTGGTTAAAAAAATAGCAATATTTTATTCGCAGCATGTGGATATGGCGAATTAAGTTCCAGCAACATCTGGAGGACTGTGGCATAGTCTGAGACAGGAGGAGATCCATGGAAGTGACAACATGCGTTATTGCACTGGATGACACCAATCCTAGAGAAGTTTTGGATGGCCTTTGTGGTCTCTTCCAACTCTATCATTCAATGAATGCCACTGTTATCCATTCTGGTGAAGAGTGGTTGGGGGATTGGAGACATTTCTGGTTATGTTCCTGAAGCCAGGTACAAAATGATTTCATCACCTATGTGATCTCCAGAGGACTTCAGAACACAATGTATTCCTTTCACATCTGGCTCCAGGAACATAGCCAGGTACTTCACCAGTTTCTTTTCCTTTGCTCTCTGCCAGTCAAGGAATCTTTGTGAGCTGGGCTACAGCGACTCTATGGCCCCATCTACATTGACCATTTAACCCAGTTTCAAACCAGTAGGAAGAGAGTGGTTTTCTGTACAGATGACTACAATAGGAAATCCTAGATCCAGTTTGAGGCTCAGATGGTGATGGCACAAGGGCATTAAGGGCTTTCTTTTGCACACTTTTGTGGGAACTTGTGGGCTCTGGATGTAGGTGAACTACAACTCCCAAACTCAAGGTCAATGCCCACCAAACCCTTCCAGTATTTTCAGTTGGTCATGGGTGTTCTGTGTGCCAACTTTGGTTCAATTCAATCATTGGTGGAGTTCAGAAGGCTCTTTGATTGTAGGTGAACTATAAATCCCAGCAACTACAACTCCCAAATGACAAAATTAATACCCCCCCCCCCCAACAACTCCATCATACAGCTTAATGTTACACCACTAAGCTGTATTTCTGCTATTGCAGACGGATTGCTCTCTGGATGTAGGAGAACTACAACTCCAAAACTCAAGGTCAATTAACTATATGTATTACTGTGTTAGAGTGTCATTTTGTGTCATTTTGGTTGGTGGTGTGCCCCCAGGATTTTGTAATGTAAAAAGTGTGCCGTGGCTCAAAAAAGGTTGGGAAACACTGGTCTAGCCATTGGAGTTTGAAGTTAGTTTTGGATTGCATTAAATGGTCAGTGTAGGTGGTGTAAGGCCGGGCTCTAGCACAGCTGGTTAATCACCAGCAGAAATAAGATCGTACCAACCAAAAGGCTGGCAGTTCAAAGCCCGGGTCAGGGTGAGCACCCGACTGTCACCCCAGCTTACTGTCCACCTAAGCAGTTCGAAAACAACTTGAGAGCTGTAAGTGGAGAAATTAGTTACTGCTTAAAACGGGGGAGGTATTTTATGGCACCATAAAAGGAAATACCAAAAGGAAGGAGGAAATCTATGATGGCTCTTTATAATAGAAGATAGAGCGACAGCACCCTCTGTGGCCGGAATTGAGCACAACTTCCAGGGAGCTGAAGTTGGATGCTGACACAACATACCTCTGTGTGTCTGGTTGTCCTATCTGTTTCAACAGCATTTAATGTTTGCCGTGTATGTGTTGTGTGATCCATGCTGAGTCCCCTTAAGGAGATAGGGCGGAATATAAATAAAGTCCAATATATTGTATTATCATTATAGATGGGACCTAAGGTAAATCACGTGGAACTACTATGCTATGCTGGACCATAAAAGATTGCAGCCAAAGCCTGAACTTTTGGCATGCCGGTATATGACACTGTCCCCCTTTCCACCAACAAACTGGGTCACCCAGGAACAATCAAAAACAATCAAAACTAGGGTTGAATCTACACTGTAGAATTAATGCAGTTTTGCCATCACTCAGTGCTATGGCGTTGTTGTTTTTCTCCTTCTTTGGCAAAGAGTTCTATTGCCTCACCAAACTCAGGATTCCATAATATTGAGCCATAGTTGGACTATATACTTAATAGTATCTAATTTTTTAAAACACAGTAAAGAGATGGGTTTCTTGGGATGTAAATCTTCCACTATTTCATCCTCTCTTGTGAGGACCAACAATTTGCACACGTTTTCCCTTGCTCTGAGAGAAAGTAAACATTTCTGTGTAGTTTTTGTCCAATATTCACCCATCGCAAATAGTTTCAGGAATCATCCCTGTGAAGAACTGAAGTAGAGAGTGTTTCTTGTGGGGAAAGTTTTTGGTTTGGCTCAAAGACAGATGAAAATACATCTCAAAATTTGGTGTCTTTTGATTTGCAGCTGAAAAAAAGACCCACACTAAAAATAACCACACATTTTATGCAAAAAAATATATTTGTATATGTGCCAAAACAATATTTGCACAGAAGTATACGTGTAAAGGTAAGGTAAAGGTTTTCCCCTGACATTAAATATAATTGTATCCAATTCTGGGGAGGGGGGGGTTGCTCATCTCCATTTTTAAGCCGTAGAGCCAGTGTTGTCCGTAGACACCTCCAAGGTCATGACTGCATGGAGCACTGTTGCTAGGTTGGCAGAAGCTGTCACTAACAGCGGGAGCTCACCCCGTGCCGTTACCTTCCCGCTGGAGCGGTACCTATTGATCTACTCACATTTGCATGTTTTCGAACTGCTAGCTTGGCAGAAGTGGGCCCTAACAGCAAGAGCTCACCCCGTGCTGTAAATCCCACTGGAGCGGTACCTATTGATCTACTCACATTTGCATTTTTTCGAACTGCTAGATTGGCAAAAGCTGGCACTAACAGCGGGAACTCACCCCGTGCCATTACCTTCCCGCTGGAGCGGTACCTATTGATCTACTCACATTTGCATTTTTTCGAACTGCTAGATTGGCAAAAGCTGGCACTAACAGCGGGAACTCACCCCGTGCCATTACCTTCCCACTGGAGCGGTACCTATTGATCTACTACATTTGCATTTTTCCTGCTAGATTGGCAAAAGCTGGAGCGGTACCTATTGATCTACTCTCATTTATATGTTTGTACTGCTAGGTTGGCAGAAGCTGGCATTTGTATACCTTCCCGCTGGAGCGGTACCTATTGATCTACTCTCATTTATATGTTTTCGAACTGCTAGGTTGGCAGAAGCTGGCACTAACAGCAGGAGCTCACCCCGCGTCGTTACCTTCCCGCTGGAGCGGTACCTATTGATCTACTCACTTCTGCATGTTTTCGAACTGCTAGGTTGGCAGAAGCTGGTACTAACAGCGGGAGCTCACCCTGCACCATTCCCTTCCCACTGGAGTGGTACCTATTGATCTACTCACATTTGTATGTTTTTGAACTGCTAGGTTGGCAGAAGCTGGCGCTAACAGAGGGAGCTCACCTCACTCCCTGGATTCAAACCTGCGACCTTTCGAGTATATGTGTATTTTATGCAAAAACATCTCTTAATGTGTGCAAAAGCAAAGAATTTTGCAATAAGCAAAAACAGCGAAGCAATGTTTTTGTGCAACCTCCCCATCTTTGTGCAAAACCAAAAGAGACTTGGACTGAATCTACAGGCCATATAATGCAGTTTAACTACACTATATGGCCGACATGGGCAAACTTCGGCCCTCCAGATGTTTTGGACTTCAGCTGAAGTTGAAATCCAAAACACCGGGAGGGCCAAAGTTTACCCATGCCTGCTATATTGCCTACACCAACCAATTAATACAGTTTGAAACTGTATTATATAGCCCTGCATATCCAGCCTTGGATATTACTATGTAGAGTTATTTCCACAAATTTTCAGGATGGGCGAATACTGGGAGAAAACTGTACAAAATTCACACTTCTATGTTAGTCTTCCTGACTCCATTTCTCAAGTGCTGAGAATCCCATTTTGGGGGGTAGGAAATGATTAGCAGTGAATCTTCTTTCCATCCTTCACGTTCACACGTATACATTTTGTACCACTTCCTGCTGATATGGGCAGGAAATGTATTCCCATTGTCTCGAAGGCCAAATCCTTCTTTCAAGACAGGACTCCAACCTCTTTAGGTAGCTCGGTAATACTTGACAGAGTGGCAGAAGTCTGAAAGGCCACCGACTAAGACGCCACAGTCTTGGCTTTCATGGCTAAATTGTCTCTTGTCCGGCGCGTGTGGCAATTGGACGTATTGTTGGAGTCGGTTTGGTTGGAGTCCTTGGCCGGAGCTTGCGGGCAGGCGAACTTCACAAATTTCTGCCCTGCCAAAAAGTACAAGATAGGGTCTAGGCAACTGTTGGTACTGGCCAAGGGCCGGGTGACTTTGTACGCCAAGTTAATGGCGTTGAGGGTCGGGCAACTCAAGTCCCAGTTGCGGAAGGAGTAGTACAAGGTGCGGGTGACGTGGAAGGGCAAGAAGCACACAATGAAGACCAACAAGACGATGATGATCATCTTGACTGACTTCTTCTTGGAGCTGGACATGCGGGTCATGCCTCGGGTGGGCTGAAGAAGCCGGCGAGCCATCAAGCAGTAGCAGATGATGATAAGCAGAAAGGGGATGCAGAAGAGAACGACCAACATGATCGAGCTGTAGATGATAAACTGGCCAAAGAGCTCTTGGGCCGAGGTGTCATGGCACGTGATTTTGTCGCACCGCTGGCTGGTAGTGACAAAGAAAAGCACCGGGGACTGGCAAGCGATGACCACCAGCCAAACAATGCCAGATATCCAGCGAGCATAACGGACCTGGCCCCAGTCTAAGGACTTCAGCGGGAGGCAAATGCCCATGAAGCGGTGGCCGCTGATGCAGAGGAGAAAGAGGATGCTGCAGTAGAGGTTGGTGTAGAAGAGGAAGCGGACGATCTTACACAAGCCCACGCTGAAGGGCCAGTTGTCCTCCATGGCGTAGTAGTAGACCAGGAGCGGCAGTGAAACCACGTAGAGGGTGTCGGAGACAGCCAGGTGGAACATGTAAGTGGTGGAGGCATTCCAGGTCTTGATGCGGAAGATGAAGATGTAGAGAGCCAGGAGGTTGAGGCAGAGGCCCACCACGAAGACGATGCTGTAGGAGACAGGCAAGAGGATGTACTTGAAGTCCTCGTCGAACTTACATTTATAGGGATGGTCTTCCTTGCCACAGTCTGCGTCGGAGGAGTTGCCGCTGGAGTTCAAAGACAGCAGGAAGAGGGTGGCATTCTCCATAGTGCTAGAAAAGCCAAGAAAAAAGAAGTTGGTCATAAGTGAACAATACTGTAAGCCGCCGCGAGGCTCAGGGAGTCGGAGGCATAGAAGCCCGAATAATAAATAAATAAATAAATAAATTTATTCTAAAACATTACGCGCAATTGATATTTGATAATGGAATGGCCTTGGACTATGATTCCCGGATTATGTGAGTTTAATGTTTATATTAATATGTTTTTGACCTCACGTTTTAATGTCTAAATGTTATTACGTTTTATGATTTAATTGATAGTAGTATGTTATTGTTGTTTCATGTTTGGTTTTTCATATGTATCTTAGGCATTGAATTTTGCCATGAATATGTTGGAAACCGCTTTGAGTTTCTCACCCTGGGTTGAGAAAAGCGGTACAGTCGAGTCTTGCTTATTCAACCTTCACTTATCCGACATTCCGTCTTATCCAACACTCTTACCGGACGCCTCCCTTTTTCTCCAGCATTTCCCCTTCACTTAAAGGAGCGTTCCCCGATTCTCTCTCCATTTCCAATAAGCGAAAAAGGCAAGACAAGGAGGAGGACATGGAGTGCAAATATAACCTTTGGGAATTATGGTTTTGATCTTGTGCAAATATAACCCTTGTGAACTATGGTTTTGAACTTGATGTGGTAGTTTGGAGTGTTGGATTCTAGGAGACCAGGATGCAAATCCTTCTTGGCTATGGACGTCACTTTCAGAGTAAGGCAATGGCAAACCTCCTGTGAGGTTCTATCTTGTCTAGAACACTTAGGGGCAGTGGTTCTCAACCTGTGGGTCACCAGGTGTTTTGGCCTACAACTACCAGAAATCCCAGCCAGTTTACACATGTTGGGAACCACTGCTTTAGGCTAAGGTTGCCTTAAGTTGGAGTTGATTTGAAGCCACAACCACAAGGAATGGACTATGCTTACCTTTTTTTGACCAGGAGGACTACTTTGATCAGGGACCATTTTGACCAGGGACCACTTTGACCGGGGACCACTTTGACCAGGGACCACTATGACCAGGGACCACTTGACCAGGGACCACTTTGACCAGGGACCACTTTGACCAAGGACCACTTGACCAGGGACCACTTTGACCAGGGACCACTTGATCAGTTACCACTTTGACCAGGGACCACTATGACCAGGGACCACTTGAACAGGGACCACTTTGACCAGGGACCACTTTGACCAAGGACCACTTGACCAGGGACCACTTTGACCAGGGACCACTATGACCAGGGACCACTTGATCAGGTACCATTTTGACCAGGGACCACTTTAACCAGGGACCACTTCACCAGGGATCATTTGACCAGGGACCACTTCATCAGGGACCACTTTGACCAGGAACCACTCTCCAACATTAGCACCAAAAGGGTTACAAATCAGTTATTGGTCAACTTTAGATTCGGTTTGGTTATTTGGGGTGCTAATTCAGAAAATTGCATTGGACAAACCACATCAGTTCTAGTTTCTGATACAGAACATATGCCATCCAGTAGTTGCCATCTGCTCATCCACAGAGAACCATATTTAATAATCTAGAGCTGATGTGGTGGTAGTAATATTTCATGGGTAGTCAGCCTCTCATCTCCTGACATCCTCATTGCCTCATCACTATAAGGGGGTTTCACAAGACCTGTTGCTCTCATTGCCATGTGGTTTTGAGACAATGGTGAGGCCGTGGACCATATTTTCTTTCTTGCGGACTACTGGTGCTCCATGGAGCACAGGTTGGGAACTACTGCTTTAGAAAGAGAAAAATTGTTGTAGAGTACAAGAGCTACAATTCCCAGGGATAAATGTTGTTGTTGTTGTTGTGTGCCTTTAAGTCATTTCCAATTTATGGTGACCCTAAGGCTAATCTTGGATGGGATTTTCTGAGGCTGAGAGTAAGACGACTGCCCAATTTTTCCAGTTAAAATATAAAGTTTGGGATATACTCGCCATATAAGACTACCCCTCTTCCAACACACACCAAATAAAAATTTAAAGACCATCGGATTTGATTCCAATATGGTAATTTTTCTATTACTGTACCTCCTTCTTTACCTCTCAGATCTCGCACCTGCGCACCTGCAGTGCTTCACTCCAGTCTTCAGGAGTGAGATCTGAGAGGCAGAGGAGGAGGTATGGTAATAGGATACAAAGGCGGGCCAGACAGGTAAAAGAGGTGTGTTTTTCTGGGCCCAGAGCCACTCTATCTCTTTTTTCTATATCCTGGGTGCCCCGGACACCTGCAGCTTGCTCCGCCCTTCACTTACACCTTCCCGGTGAGGTGCCCCTTCACCTCACCATCGGGACCGCATTGAGTCCACGAATCCTGATTAATGTATTTTCTTCTACCATACTTGCACAGTGTCGTCCTTAATGCTTTCATACAGTCACTGCATATGGCAGGGACACGGCCACTGCCATTTTTTAGCTCCCTCCACCATATACGGCAACCACAGATTCTTCAATCTGGATTGGAAGTTTCAGCACCCGCTCTATAAGACAACTCCTGGTGTATAAATCGACTCCCGCGTATAAGGCTACTCCCGTGTAAAAGATGACCCCTGACTTTTGAGAAGATTTTCTTGGGTTAAAAAGTAGTCTTATACGCCAGAAATAAGCGTATAAGACTACTTTTACGGTCGCCCTGGGCTGGATGAGTGCCGGTTGCCTACCCTGGATGGCGAGCGGCTTAGCCCGTCATCCTTGGTTAAGAGCTTAGGTGTTCAATTGGACCCCTTGCTGACCATGGAGACTCAGGTCTCTGTGGTCAGCAGGACGGCGTTCTTCCACCTACGACAGGCTAGGCGACTGGCACCCTACCTGTCCAGGCATGATCTGGCCACGGTGATCCAAGCGACGGTCATCTCGAGGCTGGACTACTGTAACGCCCTCTATGTAGGTCTTCCCTTGGCGACAATCCGGAAGCTCAAGCTAGTGCAGAATGCCGCTGCTCGCTTGCTGGCGGGAACGCCGACAAGGGAGCACATTACGCCCACTCTTCGGCAACTGCACTGGCTCCCCATGGAGCACCGAATTGTCTTCAAGGTGTTGGTGTTAACCTTCAAGGCCCTGTACGGCTTAGGGCCTGCGTACCTGAGGGACCGCCTTGCCCCATACATTCCCCCGAGATCACTATGTTCAGAGGAACAAAATCTGTTGTTGGTGCCAGCAATCCGCTCCTGCCATCTGTCCTCAACGAGGCAGAGAGCATTCTCCGTAGCAGCCCCGGTGCTATGGAACTCCCTGCCAAGTGACATCCGGACCGGTCTTATATGTTGTGACCCGCCCCGAGCCTGCAGGGAGGAGCGGAATACAAAACCAAATAATAAATAAATAAATAAAATACCCAAGGTAACCCAATGGGTTTCTATGGCAGAGCGGAAAATCAGACTTTGGTCTCCAGAGTCATGATTCAAACGGTAGTAGGATTTAATGTACGAATATGCATCCTATTTGCAGTCGTACCTACCCAAAAGGCTTCTTCTATATCCAATTTTTCTCTGAAATGGAAGTTTTCTTTCATTTTTAATGCAAATGTTGGTTTACTTTGAAATATTCTGCATAAGTGTGTCTGGAGCCATCTAACTTAACTCCCAAGTGTTTCATATCTCGGAGTTCATCCCAATGTAAACAAGGGGAAAATGTAAACAGCCCGCAACTCGTCATTTTCTTTTATTCTGCATTAATGTCTCCGGAGCCATCCATTTAAACTCATGAGCTTTTCACGTCTGGAAGTTTGCCCCAATGTAAACAAGGGGGAAATGCAAAAAAAATTACACAGTCAATTCTTGCTGGCAGCCCATTACTCGACGCTGCTTATCACAGGAAAAAGAGAGCAAGAAAAGGACTAAAGTGCCTCTCTGAGAATTTAACAAGCCAAATTTGTGTGTTGCTTGTTACCCTGCCTTTTAAATGACTCTTTCCGGGTTCAAGGAGGTAAATTGGCACTTTAATTATTAACTCTCAGGAGGTGCTGGCCAGCTGTTGGGGTTTGAGTGGGCAGAAGGAAAGCAAACAGGCTGGTTGGGTTTCATAAGTCAAAAGCTTTGCACCCAACTCTGATTTCTAGTAACAACAGCCAAGCCAGCGAGGAAACATAATTTCGTGGAATGATTGGATTCAAGATGACATTTCAAGCCCTAAATGGCCTGGAGCAGTGTTTTTCAACCTTTTTTGAGCCATGGCACATTTTTTACATTTACAAAATCCTGGGGCACACCACCAACCAAAATGACACAAAATGACACTCTAACCCAGTAATACATATCGTTAATATGTTTTTAAATGTATACACTCGGTGTGAAAACTGGGCCTGTTTCGATGAACACAACATATATATGACTTCCTCTCACATACTTATACACAGGCCCGGGTTACCCATAAGGCCACCCTACGCCAAGGCCTAGGGCGGCACCCATGGGGGGGGCAGCAGATCCGGACCCCCCTAAAGTAAAAAAATATTCAAAAAATATTCAAAAAAATAACAAAAAAATAAAGTGCGCCCCCCCCCTGCTCGCTCCAAAGGCTCTGCCCCCGCCCCCACCCCCGGCTCTGCCCCCGCCTCCTTGCCGGCATGGTGGCTTTAGGAGGGAGGGAGGAGCCGTGGGCATTCCTCCTCCTCGCCGGTGAGGGGGCGGGGCGGAGCCCGGGCGGAGCCGGGGGTGGGGCTTTCCTCCTCGCCAGTGAGGGTGCGGGGCGGGGATGGGGCAGAGCCGGGGGGGCTTTCCTCCTCGCCGGCAAGGGGGCAGGGCGGGGGCGGGGCGGAGCCGGGGGTGGCGGCAGATGGCTCTTTTGGCCTAGGGCGGCAAAAAGGCCTGATCCGGGCCTGCTTATACATGGCTATCATGTCTCCTCTCAGTCTTCTCTTCTCCAGGCTAAACATGTCCAGCTCTTCAAGCCGCTCCTCATAGGGCTTGTTCTCCAGACACTTGTGAAATTTCACCCTGAGTGAAACTTGCTTCCAGTTAACTATGGATGTCATGAAGCTGTTATAAGCAGTTCCTTTGGGGGGGGGGGGGTGCAACTCTAAAAAAATCCAGTAAAATATTAAAAACAAAAAACATTTCCAAGCGGAGAGGCTCTATTTGTTTCTTGGAAACCTGTGAATGGGTAGTCTATACGTTTCATAGATCTGTGTGGCCTCTTTCGCTTCCTCCCTCCGCAAAAGCAGAGCACTGGGCGGAAGTGATTGAGTTGCCGTTTTCATGTTGGCTTGGATTTCTCGCGAGAACAGCCAAAGCCGGAAGCTCCACGTAGGTGAATTGGGCAGTGAGCAAACCTGGGAGCATCGGGAGGCTGAAGCAGCCCTGAGCGGGAGCTGGAGCCATACTGAGTCGAGGCTTCTGAAGGCTTCCTCAAGGCGGGCCTGGCCCTGGCATTCAGCGGAGCCCTTCCTTTGCCTCGGGGATGCTCTTTGGGGAGGGAAAGAGGGAGAAAGAGCTGCTAGGAGGGGGAAGAAAGGTTCCAATTTCCCACGGCATACCTGATGATCACTCACGGCACACTGGTTGGGAAACACTGGCCTGGAGGATCGCATCTCTATTTAGGATCATAGAATCCTCAAGTTGGAAGAGACCCCAAAGGCCATCCAGTCCACCAACCAGGAGGGCACAATCTAAACCCTCCCAACAGATGGCCATCCAGCTGCTTAAAAACCTCCAGAAAAAGGAGACTCCACTAGGCTTCCAGGCACCAGCATGCCAGAGCAATTTCAGGGTTGGACTACAACTGTAGAGGCCAGTGTTTGGATCCTTCTCAGCCATGGAAACTCCGGGTGATTCACTTCAAATTATATTTGACATCTCAAGTTTTATGGCTGGCAAACAAGGGCACTTAGTTTAAATTCCTCCCGTTGGCAGTTGGAGAGTATACAACCCACCCATTAAGTGTGGCTTGCGCATCCGGAAGGATATACATTATATAGTTTATGACAGTTCAGCGTGGAATGGATTCCTCGTCATTGTGCATTACTCTGGCACCTGAATGGCGATGAAAGAATGTGGTAATGAATAGCTGTAGCATTCGAGCCAGTGCAGTGCAGTGGTTTGAGTGTCGGACTAAGTAAGGCCTTTCTACTGCCATATAATCCAGATTATCAAATCAGATAATCCACATTATCTGCTTTGAACTGGATTATATGAGTCTATACTGCCATATAGTCCAGTTCAAAGCTGATAATCTTCTAAACCAGTGTTTTTCAACCTTTTTTGAGCCGCGGCACATTTTTTACATTTACAAAATCCTGGGGCACACCACCAACCAAAATGACACAAAATGACCGTCTAACACAGTAATACATATAGTTAATATGCTTCTAAATGTATTTATACACTCAGTGTGAAACCTGGGCCTGTTTCGATGAACACAACATAGATATCCTGGCAGGAATGTCAGAAAGACACACACAAAGGTCTTGCTCAACAGCTGGGAGTTATAGTTCACCTGCAATCAAACAGCATCCTGAACTCCACCAATGATGGAATGGAATCAAACTTCCCACACAGAACTACCATAAGCAAGAGAAAATACTATAAGAGTTTGGTGGGCATTTACCTTGAGATTTGGAGTTGTAGTCCACCTATATCCAGAGAGCACTGTGGAGAGGAGGGAGGAAGACGTGGGGCGAGTCTGCGCAGTAGCACCCGCATGGGTCACGTCCTCCTCCCTCAAAAACAGCAGCGTGAGCGAAGCGAGGCAAAGCAAGCTGAGTGAGGCTGGGAAAAAAAAAGCCCAAGCGGAGAAGAAAAAGTTCATCAGGAGGGGGAAGAAAGGGTATTGGAGGTTCCAATTTCCCACGGCATACCTGATGATCGCTCACGGCACACTGGTTGGGAAACACTGTTCTAAACAACCATATAAAATCCAAATTATCTGCTCTGAACTGGATTATATGGCAGTGTAGACTCATGCCCCTTCTAGACTGCCATATAATCCAGATTATCCAAGCGGGCAATCCACATTATCTGCTTTGAACTGGATTATATGAGTTTACACTGACATATAATCCAGTTCAAAGCAGATAATGTTGATTATCTGATTTGATAATCTGAATCATATGGAGTGTAGAAGGAGCCTAAGATTCTAGAGGTCAGGGAAGCTGGAGAGATGTAGTCCTACAAGCCTTCTCCAAAGGGTGCTGGTGCCTGACCAAACTACAACTCCCATGATTCCATAGCATTGAGCCAGGGGCAAACTGCATTTATTGTACAGTTTAGATGCACCCGAACACAGAATAAGATACCTTCTAAGATCCTGTTCTCAAGGAAAATGTTACATATTTGACACATAAAATACCCTTGGCGTCATAAATCTAGTATGCCGTTGGCCTGAAAAAACATATCCAATTACAGTATTATAAAGTGAAGACAAATGCATGTAAATTTCAGCAAAATAAGCAAGCTTCTCGTATTTCTCTTCTACCGCAACCATTTCCTTCCCCAGGTACACACTCATCGATTTTATATGCAAAAGAGCTTTTGTAATAGAGTTAATACCTTTGGGATGCAACAGACTTCTGGGAAGAGGAGAGCTGAGCATTTCAATACCCTAAATCCTCTACCCTGTAGAATTGCGTGTGCAAGGGTGATGCACCTTGCGCCAGGAACCAATAATACAAACACAAGTGGTTGGATGAAAATTGGCCACAACTCATTTATTGAAAACAGGAACAAGGATTGGCGGTCATGCATGGGTCCTGGATCAGGGGTCGGACAGCCCACAATTGTCCGAAGGCGCTTGCATGTCTGGGTGCCACTGGCCCAATACCGGTCCATGGAAACTCGGCAGCCCAGGGGGCCAGGGCGTTATCCCCGCTTACCACCAAGGGGCGATAAGCTGGCCAGATCCAGGGCGCATGCCACACGCCAAACACTGAGTTGCGACAATGAACATAATAACAACAGAAATGTAACAAATGCAAACAATGAATATATATATAGTCAAAAAATGAACAACCAACAAGCAACGAATGAAGTAGGGAGGGCAGGCCCGGATTACCCATAAGGCCACCCTAGGCCATGGCCTAGGGCGGCAGCCATGGGGGGGGGGCAGTAAATCCGGACCCCCCAAAAAAAGTTTTTTAAAAATTCAAAAAAAAGTGTGCAATCGCCATCCACAACCGCCATCCGCAATCGCCATCCACAACCGCCCCCGTTGCTCTGCTCCCCTCGGCTCCAAAGGCTCTCCCCCCGCCCCCGGCTCCACCCCACCCCCGGCTCTGCCCCCGCCTCCTCGCCAGCGCGAGGAGGAGGAAGAAAAGCCCCACCCCCAGAGCCGATGCCACGGGGAGCCGTCATGCCGGCCTCAGAAGCGGCCGAAATCACCCTTTTCAGGCCGGCATGACGGCTTTAGGAGGGAGGGAGGAGCCACGGGGAGGCTCCCCACGGCTCCTCCCTCCCTCCTAAAGCTGTTATGCCAGCCTGAAAAGGGTGATTTTGGCCACTTCTGAGGCCGGCATGACGGCTTTAGGAAAGAGGGAGGAGCCATCAGGAGGCCCCGCCCTTGGGGCCACTGCCGCGCATGCGCGGCATCGCCTCCGGGGGTGGGGCTTTCCTTCCTCCTCCTCTGGGGGCAGGGCAGGGGCGGAGCCGGGGGTGGGGGCGGAGCCTTTGGCCTAGGGCGCCAAAAGGCCATGATCCAGGCCTGAGGGAGGATGGGAGGAAAATCCGGATCTGGCCCCTTGTGCTGGTGGGAAGTCCTGGGCAGCCTTAAGTGAGCTGCCCGGGCGGAAGTGGGGGCCAGCCGGCTGACGACAGAGGGCGGGGCAGAGCCAGCCCTGTCATTGGCCGGCCGGCGTTGGTGCTGGAAAACCTTCGCGCCACCCAGGGGGCTTCTGGGAGGAAGTAGCCCCCTCCCCACAACAAGATGGCGGCGAGGACAACCGCCGTGCCGCAACCTGCTCGGTCAGTAAGTCGGCCAAGCCAATTAATGCAGATTGATACCACTTGAACTGTCCCCTGGCTCAATGCTATGGAATCCTAGGAGCTGTAGTTTGGCGAGGCACCACGCTCTCTGATGGAGAAGACTAAAGCCCTGGCAAAACTACAACTCCCATGTTTTTATAGCAAGGTAGACACAGCGAAGGAAGATAGATGCTTTTGAACCGTGGTGTTGGAGGAAAATCCTGAGAGGGCCTTGGACCACGAGAAGATCCAAACAGTCCATCTTCCAGGAAATAATGCCTGACTGCTCACTGAAGGATATTGGAGGCAAAGATGAAGTCTTTTGGGCACATCATGAGAAGACAGGAAAGCTTGGAGAAGACGATGCTGCTGGGGAAAATGGAAGGGAAAAGGAAGAGGGGCCGACCAAGGGCAAGGTGGAGGGATGGTATCCTTGAAGGGACTGGTTTGACCTTGAAGGAGCTGGG
The DNA here is from genome assembly GCA_030556195.1 of Anolis apletophallus. Classification (NCBI taxonomy): domain Eukaryota; kingdom Metazoa; phylum Chordata; class Lepidosauria; order Squamata; family Anolidae; genus Anolis; species Anolis apletophallus. The sequence goes on from JARBWK010000004.1 coordinate 203,183,067, forward strand.
GGCCATCCGGACAGGGAGCTCTGGCGTAGGCTGGTCCGTAAGGTCACAAAGAGTTGGAAGTGACTGAACGAATAAACTACAAAGAATGTATTGTTGAAGGCTTTCATGGCTGGAATCACTGGGTTGCTGTAGGATTTTCGGGCTATATGGCCATGTTCTAGCAGCATTCTCTCCTGACATTTCACCAGCATCTATGGCAAGTATCCTCAGAGGTTGTGAAGCTGCAAGGCCATTAAATGCTAATCAAGGTGGCCAATGGCAACATATACACTTCTCTCAAAGCAGACAAAACAAATATAGGAACAGGCCCAGTGCCTGCTGAGGAGCCTCGGGCAGCCTTAAGTAGACTGCCTGGGCGAAAGGGAGCGCCGGCCCGCTGACGGGGCAAGAGAGGCGGTGCCAGCCCCCACCGTTGGCCAGCTGGCACTGGTGGCGGGAAACTCTCCCGCAACCCAAGGAGCTTCTGGGGAGAAGAAGCCCCTTCCCTTGGGCCAAGATGCTGGTGAGGACACCCTGCACCGCAACGCACTCGGCCCGGTAAATCTGGCCAAGCCATTTCCCGGAGGAGCTTCGGGGTCTGGAAGGGTTTGGGGGTCTGATTCAACATGATGGAAGTTGTAGTTCACCCTGCATCAAGACAGAACACTGTGACCCCTACCGACAATGGACCTGAACCACATTTGGCACACAGAGCCCCCATGATCAAGTCAAAATACTGGAGAGATTTGGGAGGAATTCACCCTGATTTATAGGAGTTCTAGGTACTGGGATTTATAGTTCACCTGCAATCAAAGAGCACTCTGAACCCCACCAATGATGGACCTGCAACTAACTTAGCACACAGAACCCTCATCACCAACAAAAAAATACTGGTGGTCTTTGGGTGGATTTATAGGAGTTGTAGTACACCTGCATCCAGCGAGCACTGTGAACCCAAAAGCCAATGGATCTGGACCAAACTTGGAATGAATACCCGATATGTCCAAATTTGATTCCTGGGGGGTTAGGAGAATCTGACCTTGAGTTTTGGGAGTTGTATAGTTCACCTGCAACCAGAGAAACTGTGACTCTCACCAATGATGGACCTGAATCAAACTTGGCACACAGAACCACCTGAGCATACTGGAGGGTTTTGAGGAAAACTGACCATTTCTGGGAGTTGCAGTTTATCCTGCAGCCAGAGACCAAACAGGCCCCACCAATGATGCATCTAGGGAGCAAACTACCCCAACATGACAAACTAAGTACTGATAGAGTTTTAGGGGGATTAACCTGGCATAATGAGTTGTAGTTCACCTACATCCGGAGACACTGTGGCCACCACCGACAATAGACCGAGACCGGCACACAGAACCTTCAAACACCAACTGAACCTATTGGAGGCGTTTGAGGGGACGGAATCAACATAGTGGGAGCTGTAGTTTATTCTGCAGCCACGGACCCCATCAATGATGCAACTAAGGAGCCAACTTGGCCAACATGACAAACTAAGTACTAGTGGAATTTCAGGGGGTTAACCTGGCATAATGAGTTGTAGTTCACCCACAACCTTGTGTATGTTGTAAAATTTAAAAACGACCTTTTCAAATAACCCGGGCAACACTGGGTACGCAAGTTAGTAGTAGTAATAATTACTCCTGCTGTTTTATATTTGATAGAGTGGGAGGGAGACCTCCGTGTGTTGTTTCTTCCAAGAGAACAACGGCCTGTGTCTTTCCGAGGCTACCTCGAGCAACACAAAGGCAGGCCGTGGGGCCTGAAAAGAGCATCAGAGGCTATTTTCTTTCCTGGGGGGGGGGGGTCACTGTATTCTTTGCCAAAGGCTTCATTCCATTCAATGGCAGTTGTGCAGAAGGCACAAGCTCTTGTGACAACAGCGGATCCCAACAAGGGCAGCTTTGTCTCTATACAAGGGACCCAAATGCCACTTGATTGTTGATTGTGGAGGAGATTTGGCGAAGAGATGCTCTTGGGTTGCCAGGGGACGCTGACTGGATTTCTCCTTCCCGTTCTCTTCCCGAGGGTGCCTCTACAGTTCTGTAGCATTAGTATAGTTTGACCATACTTTAACTATCCTGCATCAATGCTATGGAATCCTGGGAGTTGTCGTTTGGTGAGGCACCAACTCTCTTTGGGAGAGGAGGCACAAGACCTTACAAAAGTAGACCTCCCAGGACTCCATATCTTTGAGCCACGGCAGTTCGAGTAGTGACAAACTGCATTAATTACTCAGTGTAGATCAGTGGTTCTCAACCTTCCTAATCCCGCAACCCTTTAATATAGTTCCTCATGTTGTGGTGACTCCCAACTATAACATTATTTTCGTTGCTACTTCTTAATTGTACTTTTGCTACGGTTAGGAATCGTAGTGTACATATGCAGGAGGTATTTTCATTCACTGGACGAAATTTGGCACAAATACCCAATATGGTCCAATTTGAATACTGGTGGGGTTGAGGGGGATTGCTTTTGTCATTTGGGAATTGTAGTTGCTGGGATTTATAGTTCACCTACAATCAAAGATCAAACAATTATGGATCTGGACCAAACTCGGCACGAATACTCAATATGGCCAAATGTGAACACAGGTGGAGTGTGGGGGAAATAGACCTTGTCATTTGGGAGTTGTGGTTGTTGGGATTTATAGTTCACCTACAATCAAAGAGCAAACAATTATGGATCTGGACCAAACTTGGCACGAATACTCAATATGGCCAAATGTGAGCACTGGTGGAGTGTGGGGAAAATAGACCTTGTCATTTGGGAGTTGTGCTTGTTGGGATTTATAGTTCACCTACAATCAAAGAGCAAACAATTATGGATCTGGACCAAACTTGGCACGAGTACTCAATATGGCCAAATGTGAACATTGGTGGAGTGTGGGAGAAATAGACCTTGTCATTTTGGAGTTGTGGTTGTTGGGATTTATAGTTCCCTTACAATCAAAGAGCATTCGGAACTCCACCAATGTTGGAATGGAACCAAACTATAGACGGAATATCGTTTTTAATTTAACTGTTTGTTGATAATTTGTCTAATTGTTGCTGTTTTTAACTTTGCTTGTATTTATGGTTTTATATTGTCTATAGTTTCTGGCATCTAATTTCTGCCTTGTCGGCCGCTCTGAGTCCCCCCTCGGGGGTTGAGAAGGGCAGGGTAAAAATACTGTAAATAAATAAATAAATAAATAAACTTGGCACACAGAACTTCAATTACCAACAGAAAATACTGAAAGGGTTTGGTGGGCATTGGCCTTGAGTTTTGGAGTTGTAGTTCATCTACATTCAAAGAGCACTGTGAACTCAAACAGTGACAAATCTGGACCAAACTTGGTATGAAGACTCAATATGCTCAAATGTAAATACTGGTGGAGTGTGGGGAAAATAGACCTAGTCATTTGGGAGTTGTGGCTACTGGGATTTATAGTTCACCTACCTAAGGCTGCCTAAATCAACTTGCAATACTGGATGGGCAATGAGGGAGTTTGTCATCGAAGCCACTGAAATAAACATAAGATAAAAAGGGGGGAGTGGGAAGAAGACAAGGAAACCGAGGCATATGAAAAGAAGTTGAATTTTGGAGCATTGGACTACATTCAGACCCCTGTTCACTGGAAAACCATGAACAAGTCACTCAAAGGGAGGCTCTGGCAAAACCCCACAGTGAAGGTCAGACCTGAGCAAACTTCGGCCCTCCAGGTGTTTTGGACTTCCACAATTACACTTAAGCAGCTGAGGGGGGGAAGGAAGGGGCCTGAGGCTGTTAGGAATTGTGGGAGTTGGAGTCCAAAACACCTGGAGGGAGGGCCAAAGTTTGCCCATGCCTGGTCGACAGTGTCATAATGCAGCATTCTGAAACTGGATTATATGCCAATGTACCGTATTTTCAGGCGTATAAGACTACTTTTTAACCCAAGAAAATCTTCTCAAAAGTCAGGGGTCATCTTATATGTGGGAGTCGATATATACACCAGGAGTCGTCTTATACATGGGAGTCGATTTATACACCAGGAGTCGTCTTATACATGGGAGTCGATATATACACCAGGAGTCATCTTATACGTGGGAGTCGATTTATACACCAGGAGTCGTCTTATACATGGGAGTCGATTTATACACCAGGAGTCATCTTATACATGGATATATACACCAGGAGTCGTCTTATACGGACCAGATTTATCGTCTTTATGGGAGTCGATTTATACACCAGGAGTCGTCTTATACATGGGAGTCGATTTATACACCAGGAGTCATCTTATACATGGGAGTCGATATATACACCAGGAGTCGTCTTATATGCGGATGTCGATTTATACACCAGGAGTCGTCTTATATGCGGGTGTCGATTTATACACCAGGAGTCGTCTTATATGCGGATGTCGATATATACACCAGGAGTCGTCTTATACGTGGGAGTCGATTTATACACCAGGAGTCGTCTTATACATGGGAGTCGATATATACACCAGGAGTCGTCTTATATGCGGATGTCGATTTATACACCAGGAGTCGTCTTATATGCGGATGTCGATTTATACACCAGGAGTCGTCTTATACGTGGGAGTCGATTTATACACCAGGAGTCGTCTTATACATGGGAGTCGATTTATACACCAGGAGTCATCTTATACATGGGAGTCGATATATACACCAGGAGTCGTCTTATATGCGGATGTCGATTTATACACCAGGAGTCGTCTTATACGTGGGAGTCGATTTATACACCAGGAGTCGTCTTATACATGGGAGTCGATTTATACACAGGAGTCATCTTATACATGGGAGTCGATATATACACCAGGAGTCGTCTTATATGCGGATGTCGATTTATACACCAGGAGTCGTCTTATACGCGGGGGTCGATTTATACACCAGGAGTCGTCTTATACGTGGGAGTCAATTTATACACCAGGAGTCATTTTATATGCTAGGAGTTGTCTTATAGAGTGGGTGCTGAAACTTCCAATCTGGATTAGAGAATCTGTGGTTGCCGCATATGGTGGGGGGGGGGGAGCTCAAAAATGGCAGTAGCCGCATCTCTGCTGTATGCGCAACTGTATGAAAGCATTAAGGGCGACGCTGTGCAAGTACGGTAGAAGAAAATCCATTCATCAGGATTCATAGAGTAAGCTCTCACAGGGAGGGGAAATCAGGTGACTGAATTTCGGGGAGCTCTCTGGGGCCACCAAAGAAGATAGAGAAGACAAGGCCAATATGAAGTGGAAAGACAGGGCAGGGCTCATTCTTTACGGCTTGGGTATTTTCTCACCAGGTAGGCATGCCGACTCAGCTGTCATGCCTGCAAAGTATAGCTTAAAGTCGTGCAACAGTTTTGTGGTTTGAAAAGCACAAGTCAAATGCACACACAGCTTTCCTGCCTACAAAGCACATCTCAGATCCATACAATGTCTTCCTTGCCTGCAAAATAAATGTTATTCAATGTTATTCAAATGTTGTTTGCCTCCTTAAGAAATGCTGCCTGCAAAGCACAGCTTAGATCCATGAAATTGCTTTCCTGCCTGCAAGCACAGGTACAGGATGGGGGAGACCTGGCTAGAAAGCAGTCCATGTGAAAGGGATTTAGGGGTCCATAGTATTATTATTTACTGTATATACTCGAGTATAAGCTTAGTTTTTCAGCCCCTTTTTTTAGGCTGAAAAAAGCTCCCCTCGACATATACTCAAGCCAAGGTTATTTATTATTTTACTCTGTTATTAACATTATTTTATTACATTTTTACTCTATTTATTATTATTGTTGTTACATTTACAGTATTTTACCCAATTATTATTACATTATTATTTTACTCTATTTATTATTATTACATTTATTATTTTATGTTATTATGATTGCATTCATTATTTTACAGTTATTATTTACTGTATTAATACTGTTATTATTGCATTTCCATTATTTTACTCTATTATTATTATTGCATTTATTATTTTACTCTTTTTATTATTGTTGGAAGGATACGTAAGTACATTTACAGTAAAGAAGGTTAGAATAATGATTTAATCAGAGCTGGGCAGACTTATCTTAAAATTACAGTTTTATGCAAATATCTTATTTTATTTTACACTAGCTGTACTCGGCACGCGTTGCTGTGCCCTATTTAGGAGATGCGAGAAAGTCTGAGTATGTAAGGGTTGGAATTGATGTTACTTATGGTCTTGGTGGGGTCATGGCTGTGTCGTTGTGGGTTGTTCTGGTGGGTGGGATGTTGAAGTCCTGTGGAGTTGTCGGTGTGTGGTGTTGCTGGCGTTCTGCAGAGCTTGTGGATGTACAATGTTTTTTGTCTTTCCGTCTGCTGTGTTGATGTAGAGGTTGATGCTTGTGTGGGTGGGGTACTTTGGAAGTGAGTGGAGGTACTTGAAATCCCATCATCCATGGTGTGCCCTCCTATAAACTGCAGTTGGATGGAGTGTGGGTCATGGGGGCACTGTGTGCCAAGTTGGTTCTTTATCGGTCTTGGTTCTGGGCCACAGTGGTCTGTGGGGAATGAAGGGTTTGAAAGTACTACAAATCCCATAATCCATGGAGGAACATCAAATCCCATCATCCATGGTCCACCCTCCTCCAAACTGCAGTAGAATGTAGCGTGGGTCATAGGGGCTCTGTGTGCCAAGGTAGGTTACTGTAAATTCAGGCCCAGGGGCGGTCCTTCCGATTCCGCGACCTACGCAGCCGCGTACGGTGCTACCGGCTGGGAGGGGCACCACCGGCTGGGAGGGGCGCCACCGCGCCACCTCTGCGCCACCTCCACCGCTGCACTGCCCTGTGCCACCGCTATGCCGGGTGTGCCGGGTGCGCTGGGCGCGCCTCCACAGCCGGCCCCACCGGCCGCGCACGTGCAGAAGCACCCCAAAGGCGCTGTAGTACCTGTAGACGTTTCTGCGCATGCGCGAACGTCCGCGCACGCACACTGCCTCCCGAGCGTGCCTGCTGCTTTGGAGCCAGCGTGCATACGCAAAACCTGCGTGCATGCGCTGGCTCCAAAGCAGCAGGCGCTCGGGAGGCAGTGCACGTGCGTGGGTGTTCGCGACGCGGTGCGGCGCAGCCGATGGGGCCGGCTGCAGAGCACGCCCGCCCCGTGGCGGCGGCAGCAGCGGCGTGGCGGTGGAGGTGGTGCGGAGGTGGCGAGTGACGCGGCGGGGCGGCGGGGCAAAAAGTTTCCTTTGCGTACTCCCCGGATTAGGTTAGACCGCCCCTGTTCAGGCCATACACAATGTCCCATGAGCTGAGGCCTAGTCAGGAAAATCAAGTTAATGAAGCCTTACTGTCAATTCAGGCCATACACAATGTCCCATGAGTTGAGGCCTAGTTGGGAAAATCAAGTTAATGAAGCCTTACTGTCAATTCAGAGCTTAAACACCATCCCATTAAGTGAGGCCTAGTCAGGGAAATCAAGTTAATGAAGCCTTACTGTCAATTCAGAGCTTAAACAGCATCCCATTAAGTAAGCCTTGTCAGGGAAATCAAGTTAATGAAGCCTTACTGTCAATTTTGGGCGTGGTCTGTGATTTGTAGGGGTTTAAATTTTCTCTGGGAAGTGAATTGGGTGTTCGTGTTGGCGACTGCCTCAGGCCTTTGCCTTATCTTCCTCTGCCAGTTTATTATGGGTCGGAATGTTCATGTTGGCTGGCCAATAGAGGCGTTATGCAAATACTCCCTCATTGGCAACCAATCATGTTGTCAGAATGTAGAGGCCGGGAGATTCGTTGGCGGTCGCGGAGGATGCTGGGAAATGTAGGTTTTTTTGTATTGTTGTTTTGGGGGCCTTCTAGGTTTTGGGGGGGAAGTTTTTTTTGCTAAAAACCTACCTTACCTGAGGCCTATTTTTGTTGCCAAGTTTGGTGTCTCTGCCTTGTAAGGTTTCTCTGCCTAGGATGGTCGTTCCATGACGGGACCTCCTTTATATAATAGATTTTATGCAAGTTTTTCTCCTCCTCAATGGGACATGCTTTAAAATATTTAAGCATGGCTCTCATGTGCCCTTCTCTCAGCCTTCTCTTCTCCAAGCAAAACATACCCAGCTTTCTCAGCCATTCCTTATAGGGCTTGGTTTCCAAATCCTTAAACGAGTCAGTGCTTTTCACCATTATCGTTTAGTCCCTGAAAGCATTTCATTGTCTCCCTTAGAATGAACTTGGTTTCGAGATTAGATTCCAATCTTGAGGCAGAGCATCAACACTTAGCCGCGGATTGGGTTTCCAGAGAAATTTGTTTCTTCGCTCTGAGGTCAATGTGCAGACACATGAGACCCACAACATCTTGCAGATAGGAGCTGAAAAGGCAGTCATTGTGTATCAGTTCACTGGAGCACAGTTGAGTCAACTGGGATCGCAGCTCCCATGCAAAAGTCTGAGTTACCTTGCATAATTTCATAAATCTTACTGCCAGGTAATTGGATACAGTATTGCATTTATCTTGGGGTGCATTTAGAATTAATTCCATTTGACACCACTTGAACTGCCATGGCTCAATACTACGGCATCACGAGAGTTGTAATTTTGCAAGATCCAGAGCCTCCTCTGCCAAAGAGTTGTGGTATCTCACCAAACTACAACTCCCTGGATTCCATGGCAGTTCAAGTGGCATCAAACTGCAATAGTTCCATAGTGTAGAGCAGGTATGGGCAAACGTTGGTCCTCCAGGGGTTTTGGACTTCAACTCCCACAATTCCTAACAGCCTTAGGCTCCTTCCTTTTCCCCCTCAGCCGCTTAAGATGAGGGGGGAAAGGAAGAAGTAGTAGTTGCTGGGATTTATAGTCTGCCTACAATCAAAGACAGGGGTGGGCAATTATTTTTTCCAAGGGGCCACACGAGAGCCAAAAAATATTATGGAGGGCCGCACCTAAAGGCTGAACTACATTCTAATCTACATAATGTATTTATTTATTTATTTACTATATTTACTATATATTATACATAATTAATATTAACATATTAATATATCAAGAAATATTCATGTATTAGTATTAATATCATAATTATTATATTATAGTATATATATAGACATTATAATATATTGAAATTATAATATAATATAACATTATTATATTACATCAGGGCTGTCCAACTGCTGGCCCTGCAGGTGTTTTGGACTTCAACTCCCAGAAATCCTAACAGCTGGTAAACTGGCTAGGATTTCTGGGAGTTGAAGTCCAAAACACCTGCAGGGCCAGCAGTTGGACAGCCCTGTATTATATCATTTATTATATTAGTATATTATTATAATAAAATTATTATAAAATAATAAAAACCACTAAAATAAAATTCAAGAAGACAAGGTGTGAACCAAGATGAAGGCTGGCATCCTCAAGAGAGGAAGGATCCCAAGATGGAATGGCCCAATGGTCCCAGCCCAGAGGATGGCAAAGTGGACCCAGCCGCTGCTGCAGCAGAGCAAAGCAGAGCAGCAGGCGATCGGAGGCTGCAGGCCTCCGCCCGCTCTCGCCCCCAGCCATTCCCCAGCTGATCGCCCTGCTATGGAGTGTCTGCCATCCCCAGGCCTGCAGGGGAGCAGTCGGCGATCTGAGGTGACTTATTCAACCTGGTGACCTGGAAGACGATCAAGTCTTTCGGGTCACCAGGGTGATCAGCCCCCGCAGGTCGCCGAGTGCTCCCGCTGCAGGCCCGGATAGTCTTCAGGGATGTCAGGCACTCCATAGCCGCCGCTCCTCTGGTCTGTCTGGCAACACAGGACCCACAGAGCCCGCGATGGGATGGCGGCAGTGGCACCTCTTCCTCTTGGCCCTGCCCCAACGCCCTTCTCCCCGGGCCGGAAAGAATCGGCTGCCGGGCCGCATCCGGCCCGTGGGCCGTAGGTTGCTCACCCCTGAGCAAAGAGCATTCTGACTTCCACCAATGATGGAATTGAACCAAACTTGGCACACAGAACTCCCATGACCAACAGAAAATACTAGGAGGGTTTGGTGGGCATTGACCTTGAGTTTTGGAGTTGAAGTTCACCTACTGTACATCCAGAGAGCACTGTGGACTCAAACAATGATGGATCTGGACCAAACTTGGCACAAATACTCAGTATGGCCACTGGTGGAATTTGGGGGAAATAGATTTTGACATTTGGGAGTTGTAGTTGCTGGGATTTATAGTTCGCCTACAATCAAAGAGCCTTCTGAACCTCACCAACGATAGAGTTGGGCCAAACTTTCCACACAGAACCCCCATGCCTTGAAGGGACTCGGTGATGGTTGCTGTTGCACTCCAGAGCAGGATCCCCTCTGACGTTAAACTCCACATAGTTGAGTTAAAATAGCAAGCAGTTTATTGAAGGTAATAAAAGCCAATAAAAAGTAGTCCACAGTAAAAGGTAAATCCAATTGATGAGGAAGAAAAAAAGAGCAATTAATCCAAAGAGAAATAGTCCAAAAAAATCCATGAAACTAAAGGCTTGATTTCAAAGGCAAAATAACAGCAAAGGCACTTAAAACAGGAATCAAACAAAGGAACTTGGCATGAAGAACTTATCGCGAATTTAACGTTGCTTCGTTTGAAGCTAGATTCGGTACTTGGGACTTATATCTCTATGTTTCCGTAACAGCTAAAGACAGATATTTCCTTAATTTTGGTTTCACTTCTAGCTTCTGCTCCAATATGGTTGAGCGCCTTAATTTCTGATTTGTTTGTCTTTGGTGGCTAAAAGCCCTTCTTCTGTTCAAGGCTTTGTTAAAATCTGCACCTGGAGATCACTGACCAGGGGACTGCGGCGCAGAGCCTTTCCCAGGCTACAGATCTTGAGAATTCCTTTGCAGCAATACAGGCCTCTCTAAGCTAGTGTTTCCCAACGGGTGTGCCGTGGCACACTAGTGTGCCGTGAGCGATCATCAGGTGTGCCATGGAAAATTGAACCTCCAATACCTTTTCTTCCCCTTCCTGCCGAACACTTACTTTTTCTTCTCCTCTCGGGCTCCCTTCTTCCCAGCCTCACTCTGCTCGCTTTGCTCACCTGTGCGGGCGCTACTGCGCAGACTCGCCCCACGTCTTCCTCCCTCTCCCCTCCCCTCCTGAACATGCTCACACTGCCCCCTCGAATCAAAATGGCAGCAGAAGCGGCAGCATGAGCAAAGCGAGGCTGGGAAGAAGGGAGTCCGAGTGGAGAAGAAAAAAGTAAGTGTTCAGCAGGAGGGGGAAGAAAGGGCGTGAAGGGGAAAGAGGTCTCTGTCGAAAGCTGGCATGGGCAAACTTGGACCTTCCAGGTGTTTTGGACTCCAACTCCCACCATTCCTAGCAGCCTCAGGCCCTTTTCATAACATTCTTTGAGTCCACAGTGTTGTCTGGGTGTAGGTGAACTACAACTTCCAAACTCAAGATCAACGCCCACCAAACTCTTATAGTATTTTCTCTTGGTTATGGGAGTTCTGTGTGGGAAGTTTGATTCCATTCCATCATTGGTGGAGTTCAGAATGCGGGTGAACAGGCCCAGGTTTCACACTAAGTGAGTGTATAAATACATTTAAAAACATATTAACTATATGTATTACTGTGTTAGAGTGTCATTTTGTGTCATTTTGGTTGGTGGTGTGCCCCAGGATTTTGTAAATGTAAAAAATGTGCCGCGGCTCAAAAAAGGTTGAAAAACACTGCTCTAAGCCATCAACTGAACTGCATTCAGGCCCCCCATCTCTAAAACCAGGCCCAGGAAACAGACCATCATCCCCATTCCCTTCAGGAACATCTTCATAGTCAGCATCCCCATTCCCATCAGAGGAATCAGCTTGAACATGGACATTGTCATTCCATCATCGAAAGCGGCCTGATCATTAGACACAATCACAGGCTGAACAGACTGACATACAACAGGATCCTCCCTCCAGCCTTGCATGCTCTCCCTTGTCCCGCACACACGCACCACGCTGCCATGCACCGAGCACATCTGCTCTTCCCTCTCAGAAACAGCCCTCCCCTTGGCTGAGAGGCTGGCCAATCACAGCAGAGGAGGGCTTTTGGTGGGAGGATTCGCCGTCTGTTTCCAAAAAGGAAGAGAAGGACAGGCGGAGAGATCTTCAGCCTTCTCTGCCAAAGGGGTTCCTAAGACCATCCGAAATATGTTTTCTGATGGTCTTTGGTGACTCCTCTGAAACTCCCTCACGACCCCCCCCCCCCCAGGTTGAGAAATGCTGGTGTAGTTGCACTCCTTATCTCTTTCTTTTTCACTCTCGCTTACCCCTATTCATTTGGAGACCTTTAAACCTACCATTTCATCTTGGAATTGTGTCTTCCTCTTTGATCCTTCCCATCCACACTAGTAAACACAACATATTTTGCCTCCTGGCGTCTTCCTTTTGCAAGGGGGTGAAGGGTGGGGCGCATTTGTCCTCAACATCAGTGTGACCCATAAAAATGTACTTCCGGCTCGTACAGCGAGGTATTTTTGGCTCATTGAGCAATGGATCATTTCACCTGCCTGAAAAGCAGTGGGAGGGAGAGGCAATTCTAGGCTTGCACAGACCTCAGGGGCAGCTGAAGATACATTTTGGAAACATACTGGGTCTTCATTCAGAATGGAATAATCTGAATGTACGTAAACGATACCAACTGGCATGCCTTGCAAAGCACTATCAGTGTCAGCAAAGGTTATATTAGGCATGGGCAAACTTTGGCCTTTCTTCCAGGTGTTTTGGACTGCAACTCTCACAATTCCTAACAATTGTAAGCAGCTAAAGGGGAAAAGGAAAGGGCCTGAGGCTGATAGGAATTGTGGAAGTTGCAGTCCAAAACACCTGGATGAAAGGCCAAAGTTTGCATATGCCTGGGCTAGAAGCTGAGATCCAAAATAAGGCTGCAAAATGCAATTCAGCTATTTCCAGGGGAATGTTTTGAAGCACAGTTGGAGGAAAGTCCAATATTCTTCTGCAATGCAGATATAAACAATCCAAGCCCTCCTAACAGATGGCCATCCAGATTCTGAGTAAAAGCCTCCAGAGAAGGAGGGAGATTCCATCAGACTCCCCAGCAGCAAATGTCACTCCTGAACAGCTCTTACGGTAAGGCAGTGTTTTTCAACCTTTTTTGAGCCACGGCACATTTTTTACATTTACAAAATCCTGGGGCACACCACCAACCAAAATGACAGAAAATGACACTCTAACACAGTAATACATATAGTTAATATGTTTTTAAATGTATTTATACACTCAGTGTGAAACCTGGGCCTGTTTCGATGAACACAACATAGATATCCTGACAGGAATGGCAGAAAGACACACACGAAGGTCTTGCTCAACAGCTGGGAGTTATAGTTCATCCGCAATCAAAGAGCATTCTGAACTCCACCAATGATGGAATGGAATCAAACTTCCCACACAGAACTCCCATAACCAAGAGAAAATACTGTAAGTGTTTGGTGGGCATTGACCTTGAGTTTTGAAGTTGTAGTTCACCTATATACAGAGAGCCCTGTGGAGGGGAGGGAGGAAGACGTGGGGCGAGTCTGTGCAGTAGCGCCCGCACGGGTCATGTCTTCCTCCCGCCCTCCTCCCGCAGAAGCGGCAGCGTGAGCAAAGCAAGGCAAAGCAAGCAGAGCGAGGCTGGGAAGAAGGGAGCCCGAGTGGAGAAGAAAAAGTGTTCGACAGGAGAGGGAAGAAAGGGTATTGGAGGTTTCAATTTCCCACGGCACACCTGATGATCGCTCACGGCACACTAGTGTGCCACGGCACTCTGGTTGGGAAACACTGCGGTAAGGAAGTTCTTCCTGATGCTTAGGTGGATTTTTAATTCCTGCAGTTTGTATCCGTGCCCCTGTTTCGTATCTTAGCCTTTGGAGCAACAGGAAACAAGCTTCCTCCATGTTCAGCATGATATCTATTCAAATGGATATCATGCTATTTAAGCACAGCTGTCATGTCTCCTCCTAGTCTTCTTTTCGTCCCGTGGAACATACCCATCTCCCTAAACTGCTAGTTACTAGAACTTGGACCACTCTGATCTCCCTCCTCTGACCAGGTTCCAACTTGTCAATATCCTCCTAGAATTTTGTTTAGGATTGAACACTGCATTATTATCCCAGGTGAGGTCTGACCAAAGCAGAATACAAGGGGACTATGACTTCCATCGATATGGACATTAGACTCTTATTGATGCAGCCTACAATCACGTTGGCCTTCTCAGCTGCCACATCACACTCTTGGCTCTTGTCTAGTTTGTGGTTTCCTCGGGACCTCTAGATCAGTGTTTCCCAACCTTTTTTGAGCACACTTTTAACATTAAAAAAATCCGGGGGCACACCACCAACCAAAATGACACTCTAACACAGTAAAGAATGGCTGGGGGATGGTGGCCTGCTGGGAGTGCCAAAGCCAGGGGAGGGGGAGGAGCCAGGCTATGCCATGCCCCGCCCCCTGACTTCAGCTCGCCCACCGCTTCTCCAGCCTTGAGGGGGCAGTGCCAAGCCAGCGGTGGCAGAGCCAGCACAATGCTGGCTTGGCACTGTCCCCTCAAGGCTGGAGAAACTGTGGGAGAGCTGAAGCCGGGGGGCGGAGCCAGGCCGCGCCATGCCCCTCCCCTCCCCCGGCTTCAGCTCTCCCACAGCTTCTCCAGCCTTGAGGGAGCTGTGCGAGCGAGGGGCGGGAGTCATGGCCACTCTCCGCCATGACTCCTGCCCCTCGCTCGCTGATGCCGTGCGGAGGAGGCGGAGCATGAGCGGTGGACGGGCTTCAGTGGGCAGGGCTTCTCCACATGGCTTCAGCGAGCGAGGGGTGAGAGTCATGGCGGGAGTCATGGCGGATTGGAGGCTGGCTGGGGAAACGTCCGAAGGAGGCGGGGCCCCGGCCCCTTCTTTTTTTTCACCGCCGCCCGGCCCTTCCTCCTCCTCCCCCAAGCAGCAGGAGTTCGGCAGGAGGAGGGGGGAAGGAAGGGGGCAGAAAGCTTTTCTCGCAGCACAGCAGGAAATCCGTCACGGCACACTCACAGCGGTTGGGAAACACTGCTCTAGATCAAACAACCTCAGCATTCATAACACTGTGTTGCTGAAGGCTTTCTTAGCCGGAGTCACTTGATCGCTGTGAATTTTTGGGCTGTATGTCCATGTTCCAGTAGCATTCTCTCCTGACATTTTGCCTGCAAGGCTACTCAATGCCAATTGCAGCATTCACACTTGCTTAGAATCATAGACCTCATGGACCATCTAGGCCAACCCCTTTCTGCCAAGAAGCAGGAAAATCCCATTCAAAGCACCCCCAACAGATGGCCACCCAGCCTCTGCTTAAAAGCCTCTAAAGGAGCCTCCACCACAAATACTCAAGAGATCTTTTTCTCACCCTGGACATTCCACAGATATAGACACTCCACTTGCCTCATTTCCAACAGACCTCTAAATAAACCTCTGATGATGCCTGCCGCAGATGTAGGCGAAACGTCAGGAGAGAATGCTACCAGAACATTGCCATACATCCCGGAAAACTCACAACTCAATCATAACTGTTGGCCTTTCTTCACTCTCCAGCAAGAATGGGTAAACTTCGGTTCTCTGGGTGTTTTGGACTTCAACTCCCACAATTACTAACAGCCGGTAGGCTGTAGTCCGTGCATGGGCAAAGCGTAGGCTGTTAGGAATTGTGGGAGTTGAAGTCCAAAACACCCGGGTGGCCAAAGTTTGCCCATGCCTGGACTATAGCCACTTGCAGTGACTGCCTCACATTGCTTAATGACAGAGCTAGCCTTGCAAAGGGTCGATAACCACAATTTCCCACTGTAAACCTTAGTTTGGTGCAGGAAGAGCACCAAACTAAGTTCAGAGACAAGCATATATTTATAGCCTCCATTGAACTATTTGCGCAAAGCTCTTTAAGGACATGTGAACACCTATGTACACTTTTCCAAAACCTAAATAGAAGCAATAAAAAGGTATGGCCACAGAACTGGAGCAGACTGGCAATAATCCTACGAGAAGGTCATCAAGATAATCCATAGTTTTACGAAGTTATTTCTACAGCCAGCTCCACCATTGTTGTCAAGGCATCCCTTCTCTGGAGGCAGCAGGAAGCTGGATTCAAAAGGTGGATCGACACACCATTTAATTTTAATTATGCTGAAGTGGCCACATTGGAATGTGCAGTTGGCTTGCCAGGTTATGAGTTTCAGCGTTATAAACGGAGAAACAAAAGGCCCAGGAAAACAGAGAGACACACAGACAGAGAAAGAGAAAGCTTAAGGTCCTGCTCCCCTATTATTCCAGGTGAGATCTGACCAAAGCACAAAAGAGCGGGAATATGACTTCCCTAGACACTAGACTCCCATTGATGCATCTTAGAATCGCATTAGCCTTTTTCGCTGCCACATAACACTTTCGATTCTGGCTCAGCTTGGGTCTATTATTATTATTATTATTATTATTGGAACCCCCAGTGGCGCAGTGGGTTAAACCCTTGTGCCGGCAGGACAAAAGACCAACAGGTCGTATGTTCGAATCCGGGGAGAGCACGGATGAGCTCTCTCTGTCAGCTCCAGCTACCCTTGCAGGGACAAGGATGGTAAAACATCAAAACATCCAGGCATCCACTGGGCAACGTCTTTGCAGACGATCAATTCTCTCACACCAGAAGCTACTTGCAGTTTTTCAAGTTGCTCCTGACATGAAAAATTATTATTATTATTATTATTTTACACTTTATTTATATTCTGCCCTATCTCCCTGAGGAGACTCAGAGCAGATTACAGTATACATACAAACACAAACACAGGCAAAACATTCAATACCTTGATACAATGAGACAGAAATTCACAGACAAAGGCAAAGGTTTCTACTTTCATCTCTGGCTCTGGAGGTGGTGCTCATCTCCATTTCCAAGCCGAGGAGCATACGTTGTCCATAGACACCTCCTGGTCGTGTGGCCAGCATGATTGCTTGGAGCGCAGGTTTGCGTTACCGCCAACTATTAATCTACTCACATTTGCATGGTTTCGAACTACTAGGTTGACAGGAGCTGTAGATAACAGCGGGAGCTCACCCTGACCTGCGGATTTGAACTGCCAACCTTCTGGTCAGCAAGTTTAGCGGTTCAATGGTACTTTCCATATGGACTGTTTTCATTCCGGGTGTCATCCAACCTATATTTATGCATTTCATTTGTCTTGCCTAAGTGTCGTGCCGTTCATTTGTCTCTGTTGACATTCATTTTGTTAGTTTTGTTCCAGCTCTCTAATCCCTTTGGCTTCGGATCTTGTCCTCTGAGGCATTCGCTCTCCCTCCCAATTTGGTCCCACCTGCAAATGTAATAGGTGTGCCTTCTACTCCAACATCCAGATAATTGATAAAGATGCGGAACAATCCTGAAAGGCCCAGGATGGAACCACTGGATTGAAGTAAGCTTTCAGTTTGGCTACTTGACCAATTCCAAAATCATCAAGTATTGTCTAGACGAGTGTTTCCCAACCAGTGTGCTATGGCACACTAGTGTGCCATGAGCAATCATCAGGTGTGCCGTGGGAAATTGGAACCTCCAAAACCCTTTCTTACGCCTCCTGCCAAACACTTTTTCTTCTCCACTCAGGCTCCCTTCTTCCCAGCCTCGCTCTGCTCGCTTTGCCTCGCTTTGCTCTGGGGCAAGTCTGCACAGTAGCGCCCGCACGGGTCACGTCTTCCTCCCCCCCTTCCCTCCTGAACACGCTCACGCTGCCCCCTCAGATCAAAATGGCAGCAGAAGTGGCAGTGTAGAAGAAAAAGTAAGTGTTTGGCAGGAGGGGGGAGAAAGGGTGCGAAGGGGAAGGAGGAGTGTGCAGAAGTGTTTATTTTTTATTATAGGATTGAGGATTGAATATGTATTGAGATGTTTAGATGTTTAGGGAAGGTGCACTTCTTCAGTGAAGGCCCACCTTGGGGAAGAGTTGTCATAGCAACATGGCTGGAAGGCAGAGGTGGGAGGAGTCAACAGCTTTCTGCCACAGCCAAGAATAGAATTCTGGGGAAGTTTGAATTTTGACAGTTTAACTGCCAGCCCAGCTCTAGGAGAGAGCAGGTTCTGAGGCAGTCTGGTTTTGGAGCTGTAGAGAAACAGTTCTAGTAGGCTGAGCTTGCGAGCCAGTCTGTTTGTATAGAGCCTGAGGGCTAGAGATAGGCAAGGTGCCTATAAGAGGAAAGAAGGTCTGTGTGTGAGATAGTTACATACTGATCTAACTGAGTAATAGTAACAGTCAAAGATTTTAAACTTTGTATCTTCTACAATACCAACGTAACCATGATGAGTTGAGCCTCTAAGGAGTTTTAACGTATCCATCACGCTTTTGTGCCTAGCTATAAATAAACCGTTATTGTTCTTTTCATCAACAATCTCTCTCTGTTCCGTATTTTAAAAGTCAAGCCTCAGAGTAAAGCAAGACAGGAAAGTGTTTTTAACCTGTCTTGTTACACAGTATGAAGTCCCACAATAATTGGTGACAGACCCTCCTAGATAACAGATAACAACAACAGTTCTCACAATCTGGTGGCTAATCTCTTCATATTTAAGGGATCCTTAAATTAAAGTTATACAACACCTTTTTACATTAGGTCAGATACGTAGTGACCTCATTGTTACAAATTTGTGGCAGCGGTGGGATCAGGAAAAGAGGGTCCACCCTGTCCAACCGGTTCATTTTAATCAGCCTCTTTACAAGGAGGAAGAAGTCTCTGTCGAAAGCTGGCATGGGCAAACTTGGACCTTCTAGGTGTTTTGGACTCCAACTCCCACCATTCCTAGCAGCCTCAGGCTCTTTTCCTTTTTCTCCCTCAGCCATTTAAGCAGGAAAGGGCCTCAGGCTGTTAGGAATGGTGGGAGTTGAAGTCCAAAGCACCCAGAGGGTCGAAGTTTTACCATGCCTGTTTTAGGGACCTTAAAGTGGTGAGCCTCCTTCCAACATTGTGATTCTGGATAGAAAACAAACAACAACATAACATAACATTGTTGGAGTCCACAGTGCTCTCTGGGTGTAGGTGAACTACAACTTCCAAACTCAAGGTCAATTCCCAAGCAAACCCTTTCAGTACTTTCTGTTGGTAATGAGAGTTCAATATGCCAAGTTTGGTTCAATTCCATGGTTGCAAGAGTTCAGGATGCTCTTTGTTTGTGTGTTAACTATAAATCCCAGAAACTGTAACTCCCACATGTCAAGGTCTATTTTTCCCAAACTCCATCTGTGTTCACATTTGGGCATATTGAGTATTCATGCCAAGTTTGGTCCTGATCCAACGTCGTTTGAGTCCACAGTGCTCTCTGGATATAGGTGAACTCCAAAACTCAAGGTCAATGCCCACCAAACTCTTATAGTATTTTCTCTTGGTTATGGGAGTTCTGTGTGGGAAGTTTGATTCCATTCCATCATTGGTGGAGTTCAGAATGCTCTTTGATTGCAGGTGAACTATAACTCCCAGCTGTTGAGCAAGACCTTTGTGTGTGTCTTTCTGCCATTCCTGCCAGGATATTTATGTTGTGTTCATCGAAACAGGCCCAGGTTTCACACTGAGTGTATAAATACATTTAAAAACATATTAACTATATGTATTACTGTGTTAGAGTGTCATTTTGTGTCATTTTGGTTGGTGGTGTGCCCCAGGATTTTGTAAATGTAAAAAATGTGCCGCGGCTCAAAAAAGGTTGGGAAACACTGGTCTAGATCACATTGTACTAACTTCTTAGCTCCTTCCCATTGAATATCACAGGCTGTTGTTGTCGTAGGTTTGCAATAGCATAGCTGGGCCAGGAGGTTCAAAGTCCTCCTTTCCTGGAAAATGCCAAGATCCTCCTGGAGACCAAAGGGCATTTGGGCAACAGTTGGGAGTGCCTTGCTTGCCAAGACTCACCCTGCCATCTCTGACCATCTTTGTGATATCTTCACTGCACTCTACTATATTCTTATGAGTGCTGCTCCCATGCCGATGAGCAAACAGTCTCCTCTGGACTCTAATCCAGCCTTTAAAGGGGAGCCAAATGCGCTCCCTCAAATAGGCGCAGCACCTGTTGCAAAACAAAAGCCTCCACGTTCTCAGAAAATGATGCCGGAGACTATTTTGAATCTATTGTTCGCTCAAACTTAGAAACGGACAAAGCACTGACAATGGAAGAATGGATCGCTGTGTTCCCAGAGTTAGCCCAAGTTGCCAAGTTATCTAAAAGATAAGTTCGGTTTTCGGACATTTTGAGAAATAACATAATACTCTGAATACCTTCCGGAAAGACTTGAAGACTTGGATGTTCCAATGTGCCTTTGAATAATGGATTAGCTACTGATTGAGTCTGCCTAGCCCTAATCTTTTGGTTGGATCTCCAGCACTTTATTCCCAGCCCCAGCCCTACACAGTTTGCGTTTGTACAAGCCCTTGTCCTACCCTATTAGTCTCAAATCTGCACATGCACACATTTCTCAGTTTGATGTTTGGTTTGTGTTTTATGATGTCTTACATTTTATTGGTTTTACTGTTTTAATGTATTTTACTGTTACATGTTTTTAATTGTTTTACCCTGTAACCTTTGTTTATATTGGCCTTGGTCCCCATGTAAGGCGCCCCAAGTCCCTTCGGGGAGATGGAGGCCAGATAGAAGAATAAAGTTGTTTTTGATTTTGTGTTGTTGTTGTTGTTAGAAATTAATGGGATCTGTAATGGAAGATAGATATAGATAAAGGTTTTCCCCTGGCATTAAGTTTAATCGTGTCCGACTCTGGGGGATGGTGCTCATCTCCATTTCTAAGACAAAGAGCATTGTCCGCAGACATCTCCAACATCAAGTGGCTGGCATGACTGCATGGAGCATTGTTACCTTTCCGCTGGAGCGGTACCTATTGATCTACTCACATTTGCATGTTTTTGAACTGCTAAGTTAGGAGCCCCCGGTGGCAAAATGGCTGAAACCCTTGTGCCGGCAGTTTGTTGAAAATAGTAAGAGCCACCGCAAATAAAGTAATCCACGGTAAAAGGGTAAATCCAGTTGATTAGGAAGCCAAAACAGCAATAAATCCACAGAGAAAGAGTCCCAGAAAATCCAATGAACCAGAGGCTTGAATTTAAAGGCAACACAACAACAAGAATCAAACAAAAACAAGGTCTAGGTACACAGCATGGAGAATTATCCGTGAAATCCAATGATGCTTCATTTGAAGCTAAGCTCTGTACTTGGCACTAGATACCTACTTTGTTTCCCAAACAGCTAGAAACAGATTTTTTACTTAGTTTTGGTTTGTCTACTAGCTTCTGCTCTAATCTGGCTGAGTGCCTTAGTTTCTGATTTGTTTGTCTCTGTTGGCTGAAAGCTCTTTGTCTGTTCAAGGCCTCCTTCAAATCTATGCCTGGAGATAACTGACTCTGTGACTGTAGCTCAGAGCTTCTCCCAGGCTCAAGACCTTGAGATTCCCTTTGCAGCCACACAGGCCTCTCTAAGCCAACCACTGAACTGCATTCAGGCCCCACATCCTTAAAACTAGGACCAGGAGACATCATCCGCAATCCCTTCAGGAACACCTACATGAACAGCAGCCCCATTCCCATCAAAGGAATCAACTTGAACATTTATTATTTATTTATTTATTATTCGCGTTTATATACCGCCACTCCCCGAAGGCTCGGAGCGGTTTACAACAGAATAATACAGTTAACAGTAAACAACTCTGCACATCATAAACAATAACAAAACAAACTATAGGAGTCATCTACTAGATACCAGGGTTCACCCTGAACAGCATTGTCATTCCCATCATCCAAAGTAACCTGATCATTAGACACAACATTGTCAATCCCATCATCCAAAGCAACCTGATCATTAGACACTATCACAGGCTGAACAGTCTGACATACAACACTTATGTACAATCATGTGATCAGTCGCATTAACTCACATAATGACCTTTTAGAGCGGTGATTCTCAAAGTGGGCGGTACCGCCCCCTGGTGGGCGGTCGCGTGTTCCAGGGAGGGGCAGTAGCAGCCTCCGGTGAAATTGGGGGGCACTGAAGCCCAGTAAGGGGTGGTGGCGTTACCCTGGTGTTGGGTTGCCAGTTGTCCCCATTGTCGTGGGCGGAGTTGAGGAGAGGAAATGGGCGGTCGCTGCGGTTTCCAGATAACGCCTGCCCAGGTATTCCAACTTGCAGGCGCACACACTCTCGCGCTTGTGAGTGTGCCTGCAAGTTGGAATACTCGAGCAGGTGTTATCTGGAAACCGCAGCACCCGCCCCCTTCCTCTCCTCAACTCCGACCTCGCCAACGTGGCTGTATGGCATGGGCCGAGTTGAGGAGAGGAAAGGGGCGGGCACTGCAGTTTCCAGGCAATGCCTACCCAGGTATTCCAACTTGCAGGTACACACAATCGCACGCTTGTGAGTTGGAATACCCGAGCAGGCATTGCCTGGAAACTGCAGCGACCGCCCCCTTCCTCTCCTCAACTCCACCCACGCCAACGGGGCTGTATGTTCCCCTCCCGAACAAAGCCCACTTCTTCTGCGCCAGCAGCAATAATGGAGAAAATGGGCACATCATCTCCCCCTTCCCATTTTCCAGAAGTATGCAACATTGGTATTACCCTTCTATTCTAAGTTCAATAAATAGTTTCATAATTTCAAACTTGAATGTGTCTAATTTACACCTTTCTTTACTATATTTTACAAAAAAGGTAGAAACATTAATACATATATGTTTCTGTCTAATTGCTAGACAGAAACATATTTGTATTAATGTTTCTACCTTTTTTTTGTAAAATATAGTAAAGAAAGTTGTAAATTAGAAACATTCACATTTGAAATTATGAAACTATTTATTGAATTCATTTCTAGGGGGGGGGGGTGAGCAAATTTATTTTCTGGAAAGGGGGCGGTAGGCCAAAAACGTTTGAGAACCACTGTTTTAGAGGGATTTAAAATGGTCTTTCTTTGTCCATGTGGATAAACTCCTTCCAGCAGCTCATGATGCAAGAGCACGCTCCAAACCTCTCTCTGCTTCTCTGCAAGCACCGGCACAGTCCAGGCCTAACAATGTAGCAGTAGCCAAAAGTCCCAGGCTCAGCTAGCTCCCCGGGTGTAGCCCAACCAATCGGCTTCACGCATCTTATTTTACAGTTGACACACACACCCTAACTGATTTTTCATGTTCTTGCTAATGTTGAGGTTGAAAACACACGTTTTAAACCTGATTTCTGCAGTCAATATGAACACAGAGACCAATGGGACCTCTGTAAGGGAGAAAAGGCAGATTGGAAGGATGCACTAACCCAGTGTTTCCCAACCTTTCTTGAGCCGCGGCACACTTTTAACATTAAAAAAATCCAGGGGCACACCACCAACCAAAATGACACAAAATGACACTCTAACACAGTAAAGAACGGCTGGGGGATGGTGGCCTGCTGGGAGCAGCTGCTGGGAGTGCTGAAGCCGGGGGAGGAGCCAGGCCGCACCATGCCCCGCCCCCTTCCCCGGCTTCAGCTCTCCCACAACTTCTCCAGCCTTGAGGGGGCAGTGCCAAGCCAGCGGTGGCAGAGCCAGCACAATGCTGGCTTGGCACTGTCCCCTCACGGCTAGAGAAGATGTGGGAGAGCTGAAGCCGGGGGCGGAGCTATGCCGCACCATGCCCCACCCCTCCCCCAGCTTCAGCTCTCTCACAGCTTCTCCAGCCTTGAGGGGGCAGTGCGAGCGAGGGGCGGGAGTCATGGCCCCCATCCCTGGCGCCGCTCTCCGCCATGACTCCTGCCCCTCGCTCGCTGAAGCCGCGCTGAGGAGGAGGAGCATGAGTGGTAGACGGGCTTCAGTGGGCGGGGCTCCTCCTCCACGCAGCTTCAGCGAGCGAGGGGCGGGTGTCATGCAGATTGGAGTCATGGCAGATTGGAGTCATGGCAGATTGGAGGCTGGCTGGGGAAATGGCTGAAGGAGGTGGCGCCCCGGCCCCTTCTTCTTTTTCTTCGCCGCCGCCCTGCCCTTCCTCCTCCTCCCCCAAGCGGCAGGAGTTCGGCAGGAGGGGGGGAGGAAGGGGGGCAGAGAGCTTTTCTCGCGGCACAGCAGGAGGTCAGTCACGGCATACTACTGTACCACGTTACAGCGGTTGGGAAACACTGCACTAACCCACGATAGATGAAAAAGAAAAGGATTAAAATACGTTGCTGGCTGAATTACTCCACCTCAAGCCTTTGCTTCCAATCCTCCTCCTCCTCGTCTTCTCAATATTTACCTTTGCTTTGTATGAGCAATTTTAAAATAACCTCACAATAGAAGCCTTATCAAGGGAGGTGGTCATTTTTCATTCTTATTTCCTCTTTGAGAGGGAGATCCTAGCAAACATGCTTGAGACCTAGGAAGTGCCTCTCATTGTGTGTACGAAGAATCGCGCTGAGTACAGAACCATTGAGCTGCCTTGATAAGGTTGCGGCATACAAATAGGGTGGTTTGTTTAGGAAACCACAACTGGAGAAAGTGTTTGCTTTCAGGTTATCCAGCTACACTGGAGAATGAATGCAGTGTGGCACTGCTTTCACTGCCATGGCTCGATGCTCTGGAATCTTAGGATCTATAGCAGGCATGGGCAAACTTTGGCCTTCCAGGTGCTTTGGATATATATAGTGTCAGGAGCAAATTGAGAAAATGCAAGTCCAGGCCCGGGTTAACACTTTTATGCACCCTAGCCCACACTTTGGAATTACGCCCCCTTTAAGCCAACCTCCCGCCACCTCCAAGGTCCCCATTCCCACCGGCTGGAAAGCTCCGCTGTGCTCTGAAGGTCTCCTCGGGAGTCGGGAGGCTTGGGGAGAGCGCAGCGGGTGCAAACTTGCTCCAAAGGCGCGCATGAGAGAAAGACAGAGAGTGAGAGAGTGAGAGAGAGCGCGCGCGCAAGAGAAAGCGTGTGAGAGAGAGCGCGCGCGTGCGAGAGAGAGAGCAAGAAAGAGCGCGTGAGAGAGAGAGCGCGTGAGAGAGACGGAGGGGACGGAGCGGAGACTTTGCCGGGAGAAGGAGCGAGGAGGGGCATGAGAAAGGGGGAAAGAGGAGCGCAGACCAGGGTTTCTTTTTTGGTCTGTGATCTGCGCTCCCCCATACCTCGGCTTGCGCCCCTAGGCCATGGCCTCATTGGCCTTATGGGTAATCGGGGCATGTGCAAGTCGCTTCTGCTGTGAGAGAATTGGCTGTCTGCAAGGACATTGCTCAGGGGAAGCCCGGATGTTTTGATGTTTTACTATCCTTGTGGGAGGCTTCTCTCATGTCCCCGCATGGGGAGCTGAAGCTGACAGAGGGAGCTCATCCGCACTCCCTCCGAATTCAAACCTATGATCTGTCGGTCTTCAGTCCTGCCGGTGAAGGGGCTAATGAGCTTAATAGTGCAAAATGCTGAAATGTTAACTTAAAATAAAGTGCCTCTCTTGGCAAAAGGGGAGCGGAAGATACATAATCTCCAAGGGGAGATTATGTATCTTGAAGACACAGGGCGACCTGACAATTCAATGCTTCTCTATATACAAATAATATAATGTTTATCTATGCTGGTGCCGCATATGTAGAGCTCATTAGTTAAAAGTGCCAAGATGGAAAAATAATGAGAAAAGCATGTTTTAAAGAACCTGATTGGATAAGAAGTATGGGCAGAGAGGTTACACCATGGCCTAGTTAAAATTGTATAAAAGTTAACAGAAATATTGTAACAGGACGGGCACTTTTTTCTTTGAAGGCACAAACTGGTCTTCAGCTGTGCCGTCTCTGCGTGGCCACGCTGAAATAAAAGATTCTTGCTTCACTCATGGAGACTGCTTGCTTCTGTTGTTTGTGTTGCCTGCTCTGTGGGACCAAGGTTTTTAGGGGTTCCCTTTCACCAGCACAAGGGTTTAACCCATTGCGCCACTGGGGGCTCCTGTAACGTAAAGTAAACCATGTGTAGTTCACATTTTTCAAGTATGAGCTACGCAGGTGCTTGGAGAGAAGCAGAGAGAGACAAAATTTGCAGTGTACTCTTGCTTCACGAGCTGCTGAATGAGTTTATTTTATTTATTTGTTTATTTATTTATTTGCTTTGCTTCTATACCGCCCCTTTCAGCCTGAAGGTGACTCGAGGCGGTGTACAAATGGCATGAACTGCCCAAGATAAACATATCAACAGTTATCAACACAATCACATCATATACAAATTAACACTTAACGTTAAAAACACAATATCCGTGTCTTATTATTTAATCGATTTCCAATCGCCGCCGCGGCGTTCCTTAGGTCTCAATTTAATAATCATACTACATCTGCAAATGCCTGGTCAAACAGCCAGGTCTTGACCTTCTTGCAAAATGTCAGAAGGGAGGGGCTGATCTGATGTCACTAGGAAGGGCATTCCAAAGCTGAGGAGCCACCACTGAAAAGGCCCTGTCTCTCATCCCCACCAATCGCACTTGCGAAGCAGGCGGGACCGAGAGCAGGGCCTCTCTGGATGATCTTAAACATCTTGAAGGATCATAGGGAGAGATGCGTTCGGATATGTACTGTAAGTTGGACCAGAACCGTTAAGGGCTTTAAAGGCTAAAGCCAGCACTTTGAATTGTGCCCGGTAGCAAACTGGCAGCCAGTGGAGCTGGCACAACAGAGGTGTTGTGCGCTCCCTGAGTGCCGCTCCTGTTATCAACCTGACTGCTGTCAGTTGGACCCAGGCATGTGCTTCAGAAATTCTCAGGGTGGTCCGCGAAAAGGCCTTACTGGTACATTATTTAAACTGTTATGTTTATTCATATCATGATCTGATCACCATGCTCATTATATCCCCATTAATGGGGTTATTGGGATAACAATACAAAAGATTTGCTAGGGTAGACCCTCTTCCACCCCGTCTCAGGAACCAAACTCAGCCCCCTCCGAAACAAAATCCTGGCTATGGCCCTGGTTGGACCAATTGAAGCTTCCAAACAGTCTTCAAAGGCAGTCCCACATAGAGTCAGTAATCTATACGGGATGTAACCAGAGCGTGGACTGGGCTCAGCTGGCGCAGCTGGCTCAAGTTTTAACTGTTTTAACTTTATCCACATGGACAAAGAAAAGACCATTTTAAATATCCCATAAAAGGGCATTATGTGAGTTGATGCAATTGATTTCACAATTGTCAATATGTTGTTCTGATTTATTAAGAGTAAACTACTTGTTCTTCATTGTTCATCTGTGTGGCGTATTTTCTTTCTCTGGCAAGGCGGTGTGTGGGCTGATGAAATGTGAAATACATATGGATTATTTTGCATTACGCCACAAAGGTCATGAAAAGTTATTAATAATGGAGAAAATCACAAAAAGCTAGGAGAAGAAACAGTGCTTTGTTTTTGCTTGAGTTGCATTGAAAAGGCTATAATTTCACTTTTTCCTATCTCCCCCTGTATTTAAAAAAACTTTTACTTTTTGGATGTAATTCGCTGCAATCTAAGTAAGCGGAGCACGAAGGAGGGAAAGTGGAAGAAGCAGAGAGAAACTGGGACATTTTGAAAGAAGCTGGAAAAATGGGATGGCAGGGGAATTAATTTGTACAGTGACAGAATATGCAGAGCATGCTATTAAGACCTCAAAGGCCTGCATCTGGCAATTGAGATTCTGAGATTCCTCCTCCTCCTCCAGATTAAATTCTTGTGAATATCCTCCCACATTTGGTAAACTCCCACAGAAGCAAGTTCATGTTACATCAGAGGACGCTTTGGATAAACTCTGTTATTATCAGAACCTAGAAAGCTGCCTTGTTCCAGGCCACTATCAATGCAATCTGTCTGGCTCAATATTATCTTTCCTGCTACCGAGAGTCTGGGTTTTCAAGCTGGTTTTCGCACGCAGAAATATTGCTTCTATAGCTAAGGTCATACAATGGAGTTTGAAACTGCATTACTGTATATGATCAGAGTAGACCCATATTGTGCAATTGAATGACCTTTATGTCAGTTTCAAACTACATTATATGGTAGTGTAGATGGGGCTTTAGCTTGGTTCTCTTTTCCTAAATGACGGCTGGATTTGCACTACAGTTCAAAGTAGATACTCTGGATTCAGAAACTGAATTATATGGCAGTATAGATGGGGCCTAAAGTTGAGGTATTGAGTGACTCTCTAGATTAGGTATAGGCAAACCCAGGCTCTTTTCTCAGGCCCTCCTCTTTCTCACTGTCCTATCCTTCCTTCTCTTTTTACCACCCTTCTTCCTCCCTCCCTCCCTTCCCTCTCTCTTTCTCCCACCCTCCTTCCTTCCCTTCCACCCTTTCATCTTTCCTCCCTTCCCTCTTTCTCCTTCCTTCCTTCTCTATTTTGCCTCTTCCCACCTACCCTTTTGTCCTTCCTTCTCTTTCCTTTCTGCTTTTTCTCCTTTCCTTCCATCCTTCTCTTCCTCCCTTTCTTTCTTCTCTTTTTCCTTCCTCCTTCCCTTTCTTCCATCAGCCGCTACGTCCCACCTCGTAATTTAAGATCATCCAGGGAGGCCCTGCTCTCGCTCCCGCCTATTTCTCAAATGCGGTTGGTGGGGATGAGAGATAGGGCCTTCTCGGTGGTGGCTCCCTGTCTGTGGAACGCACTCCCAATTGATATACGATCAACCCCATCCCTCCTGGCATTCAGGAAAAAAGTGAAATCCTGGCTATGGGACCAGGCGTTTGCACATTAGCACGATGCAGCACTTTAGATTGGATTGTAATGGCAAGCTTGTGGACATGGCCCAATGGACTATGGACAGAATACTGTTTTTAACTTATGTGAATGTATATGATGTATTTTAATGCTAATTGTATTTTAATGTATTTTTAATTCTGACTGTTTTTGGTTTTCTATTATATGTATACTGTGTTTTTGGCATCGAATTGTTGCCGTTGTTAGGCCGCTCTGAGTCCCCCCTCAGGGGTTGAGAAGAGCGGGGTAGAAATGGTGGAAAAAATAATAAATTCCATCCTTCCCACATACATATGCATTTCCCAATTCTGCCTTAGCTGTAGCCACAGCCAGCTTGAACACCAAAATGTTCCTAAGAATCGAGAGGAGAAACTACATTAGTTGGCCCGCACTTGATTATTTCCCAACACTTCTACCCTTATATACATCCTGAGAGTTGTTTTTTTGTGAGCTGTAAACTCTGTGAGCTCTTTCAATTTGAGATAGTGAAGTTTGATGCCGTAAGTTTCCCCCCAGCTAATCAGCTTGTTCAGTAAATCAGTATTGCTCAAGTCATTAGGCAGACCCTTAATTCTGATATTCTTTCTTCTTGATCTGTTTTGAAGATTTAATAATTCAGCTTTTTAAAATTTATTATTATTTAGATTTCTTAGTCGCCCCTCCCAGCTGGCTCGGTGTGACTTACAGATAATTAAAAACACCGTAAGAACACAATAAAAACACAAAACACAATAACACATTAAAACCCAGTCGGATGCCAGTTGCATCCATAATTAAAACCAAACAATATCGCACGCTCACTACATATTGCCGTGGTCCATGGCCGTATTGTGAAGCCCCAGTATTATTCCTAACCAAATGCCTGTGTAAACAGGAAGGTTTTACAAGCCTTTCAAAAGGCTAGTAAATTGGGGAGCGCACGAGCGTTCCATAATACAGGAGCGATGGCGCTAAAGGCTCACCTCCGCGTTGCAGTCAGGTGGAGGGCTGTGTGGCACGGTACCGTCAGGAGGTTCGAAACCTCGGATCTCAGTGGTCTTGCAGGACTATATGGGGAGAGGCGGTCCCTTAGATACACCGGCCCCAGACCGTTCAAGGCCTTAAAGGTTAAAACCAGCACTTTGAAGGTGATCCGGTGCTCTATTGGAAGCCAGTGCAGTTCCTGTGATGTGGCAGCAAGATGGAAGGCCTGCCACCAGCTGAGCTGCGGCGTTCTGCACCAGCTTGAGCTTCCGGATCACCGACAGAGGAAGGCCAACGAAGAGAGCATTACAGTAGTCCAGTCTTGAGATGACCGTGGCTTGGACCACTGTGGCTAGGTCATGACGGGACAAGTAGGGAGCCAGCTTCCTCGCCTGCCGTAGATGGTGAAAAGCTATTCCACTGACGGTGGAGATGTGTTTTTCCATCGTCAGGTGGGAGTCAAGCATGACTCCTAGGCTTTTAACCGATTGTGACGGGCGAAGTATCGCCCCGTCTAGGGCTGGAAGCCGGATCTCACTCTTACCCGGACTGCCCAGCCACAAGATCTCCGTCTTAGCTGGGTTCACCTTCAACCTACTGGCTCGCAGCCATCCAGTAACGGCTTCTAGGCAGTGATGGAAATTATCGGGTACGGAGTCAGGCCGGCCCTCCATCCCCAGAACGAGCTGGGTGTCATCCGCATATTGATGGCACTCCAGTCCGAAGCTGCGTACCAACCGGGCAAGTGGTCGGACGTAGATGTTAAATAATAAAGGGGAGAGGATTGCCCCCTGAGGCACCCCACAGTGAAGGGGGGCACCCCCTGAGGCAACCTCACCCCTTCTCACTCGCTGAAGCCGGTTCCGGAGGAAAGAGAACAGCCAATTAAAGACTGTCCCCCTCACACCGGCCCCGGCCAGACGGTGGGTCAAAAGATCATAATCGACAGTATTGAACGCTGCCGCGAGATCCAGTAACACGAGCAGCACCGATCCACCGTGATCGAGTTGGCAACGCAGCTTGTCTGCCATGTCCTGGCGAACAGCATGTAAGTCTTTCTCAGACTCCTTACTTCTGGTTTCCGGCATTGTCATACGTTGATCCATTTCTAACATTTTTGTTTGTATTTGGGCCACCTCCGCCACTAAAACGTTTACTGCTGTTTCGACCCGAGTTTGTGATGCCTGCATGGACTCAAATGCCAACAACAACTGGTCAATTTTTGATTCTATTGATTTACTGGACGAATCGCTGGGCGATGTAGATGCACTCTTATGTTTAGGCTTTGTTGCCATCATGTTTATTTCCACTGAAATACCAGTGTTACTGTTTTCAGTTCTTCTTGACTGCAACTTTCACTTCTTTAGAGCTATCAGTTGCTCCTGAGCTCTCATTGCAGAAGATAGATAGCAAACTGCCTGCCACAGCCGCCCTCCTTTAAAGCCAGTTAACTGTTTGATTATAAAGTTCAGTCACAAAATATTGTGAGATAGTGAGTTCTTCTTATGAAGCTGCACACCGTTCGCTATTTGCTAGGAGTCTTGGTCATTCCGATAAAGATATCTATATTACTCACATTCCTTGTGCAGAGCTACCACCAGATGCGACTTATCTGGCGGACAGCATGCTGCAACTCCCCCCCCTCTCTCTCTTTCCTTCCATCTTTCTCTTCCTCCCTTTCGTCCTTCTTCCCTTCCTTCTCCCTTTCCTCCCACCTTACCCCTCCCTCCCATACCTACTTCTTTCTCCTTCCATCCTTCCCTTCCACCCTTCATTCCTTCTTTGCCTCTTTCCTCTCTTCTTCCCTCTCTCCCTTTCTCCTTCCATCCTTCCCTTCCACCCATTTATCCTTCCTTCCTTCCCTTTTGTCCTTGTCTCTTTTCTTCCTCCCTACTTCCCTCCTTTCCTCACCTCCCTCTTTCTCCTTCCATCCTTCCCTTCAGGCCCAGATTAACACCTTTTTGCGCCCTAGGCCACACTTTGGAATTACGCCCCCTTTAGGCCAACCTCTACCGCACCCCCCCCCCCCACATCACTCAGACCCACACTAAAAATAAATCATATCATACAACTTACCTCAAATTCACTCAGGTAGCCCAATACAACTCAGTTGATCAGTAATATCCAAATAAATCAACAACAACCCGCACCAGTCAGCGCAGGTGTATCCGTGGGGCTCGCGGGGTGCCTGGGCCAGACCCACCTGCAGCAGCGCCGTGCTCGGGCCCATTTTTAAAAATGTCATCCCAATGCAGTGGCAGGGAGTTCCATAGTCACGCTTTCTGCCTGAAGCGGGACTCGAACGCAGGACGCTAAGACAGAAGCACCGTCCCCGAAGAGTCAAGGGAAGCGGAAGCCAATCACATAAGCACTTCCCAAGGGTGGGAATTCAAATGGGAGAGTGACACCCAGCAGGGCCAATGAGGGGATGGGATGGCGCCGCAGGGGTGGGGCCACCTGAAGGCAAGCAATGCGGGCTCCCTGAGGGAGTGACTCCATCTCTGCCGGGGCCTTCCTGGTCTCCGTTGCGCAACGCCCCGGCGCCTGGCGCTTACCTGCTCGAAGCGCGGCCTGCCCAGCCGGAAAGGTGGTCCCTCCTCGGTGCCCTTTGCCATCCCCGCGAGTCCGCTCTCGCTCTCTCTCCGCCGCCCGGCCATACCCCCTGGCTCCACCTTCACCGCCTCCCATTGGCCTGGTCTAACCGCAGCCCCCGCGGGGCATGCTGGGAGGCGTAGTCTTTCTCCTGCGGGGAGGGAGGTGGAAGCGGAGAGAGATGCATGATGGGAAGTGTAGTCTTCAGGACAGGGCCCGCTCTCATAGACATCTTTGGGCGAGGCCGAGGGAGGGTGGGAAAAATGCGTTGCGTTTTTGTTTCAACATTTTTGGGGGGGGTCCGTGATCTGCACCCCTTCGGCTTGCGCCCCTAGGCCATGGCCTAGGTTGGCCTTATGGGTAATCCGAGCCTGCGTCCCTTCCTCCCTTTTGTCCTTCCTTCCTTCTCCCTTTCCTTCCTCCTTCCCTTTGTTCCTTCCAACACTGGGTAGCTAGTCTTCTTAGCAGGGAGTGCTAGCATGCGGCCTCCCAAGTTAGAAAGTTTGCCCATGCCTGCTTTAGATGTATCCTGGGATTTGTAGTTTGGTGAGGCTGAAAGGGCTGTGATTTGCATTCCTGATCGATAGAAAGGGTGCTGGACTAGATGATCCCTTGGGATCCCCTTGGAAAAAGATAAGGGTTTTAGGAATCTGAGAGACGCAGTATTGTTTCTTCAGACGGTCAAGGCCAAAGAACAAAGAGTCTCTCATTCAGTTTGGGACAAAGAGGCCTGCAGAAAGTAGACTTTTTAGATCAAGGCATTCATTTGCTTTCCAAACCGGCAAGATCGAGCTCAAAACAGAGGTGCAGCTGGAAAGTTTGGAAACACAATATCTAGGTGAAAGGGCTTTAATTAACATAGAAATACTCAGACCTTGTTGATGGGAAGCTTCCCACTGGATTGGAAATCATCTATCAGACAAAGGGCAAGCTATTTAATCTCAGAAGACTCAAAGCCAAAACCAAGGTCGCAACAGTATCTGTTATAGAATTCCAATATGATGATGATAACATAATCTGTGCGTACTCAGTAGAAGACCTACAACGACTCTAAACACCTTCGCAGAAGCATATGAGAAGCTCGGCCTCTCATTAAACACCAAGAAAACCAACGTGCTCTTCCAGCAGTCACCAGCCAATCCCTCTCCAATGCCAGAAATACAGCTTAATGGTGTAACATTAGAAAATGTTGACCATATCCGCTACCTCAGCAGCCACCTCTCCACAAAAGTCAACATTGACACTGAAATGTAACACCACCTGAGCTCTGCGAGTGCAGCATTCTTCTGAATGAAGCAGAGAGTGTTTGAGGACCGGGACATCCGTAGGGAGACCAAGGGGCTTGTTTATCAAGCTATTGTCCTCCCAACCCTGCCAATGCCTGCAAAACGTGGACCATCTACAGGCCCGGATTAACACTTTTTTTGCGCCCTAGGACACACTTTGTAAGCAAAATTAGTAAGTAAGCAAAATTACTCCCCCTTTAAGCCAACCTCCCGCCACCTTCAAGTTGGGAGAGCGCAGCGGGTGCAAACTCGCTCCAAAGGTGCGCATGAGAGAGAGAGAGCAAAAGAGAGAGAGAGAGAGCAAGAGAGTGAGAGAGAGAGCGTGCACACGAGAGAGAAAGAGCGAGAGCAAGAAAGAGCGAGAGAGAGAGCGCGCGCGAAAGAGCACGAGAGAGAGTGCGAGAGAGGGAGCACGAGCGAGCATGCAAGAGAGAGAGCATGAGAGAACGCACAAGAGAGAGAGAGCGCGCGAGAGAGAGAGAAAGAGCGAGAGAGAGAGTGCGGGAGAGAGAGAGCGTGTGCGAGAGAGAACGAGAGACGGAGGGGACGGAGCAGAAACTTTGCTGGGAGAAGGAGCGAGGAGGGGCAGTAGAGGGGCACAGACCAGGTTTTTTTCATCCGTGATCTGCCCCCCGCCCCCCGGCTTGCACCCCTAGGCCATGGCCTCGTTGGCCTTATGGGTAATCTGGCCATGACCGTCTATAGACGTCACACTCAACTCCTGGAACAATTCCATCCGTGTTGCTGCCGAAAACTCCTGCAAATCTCTTGGGAAGACAGGCAGACAAATGTCAGCGTGCTGGAAGAAGCAAAAACCACCACCATTGAAGCGATGCTCCTCCACCATCAACTCCACTGGACTGGCCATGTTGTCCGAAAGCCTGATCACCATATCCCAAAGCAGTGACTCTACTCCAAACTCAAGAACGGGAAATATAATGTTGGTGGACAGGATAAGAGATTTAAAGATGGGCTTAAACCCAACCTTAAAAACTTTGGCATAGACACAGAACTGGGAAGCCCTGGCCCTTGAGCACTCTAGCTGGAGGTCAGCTGTGACCAGCAGTGCTGCGGAATTTGAAGAGGCACAAATGGAGGGTGAAAGGGAGAAATGTGCCAAGAGAAATGGACCACCTTCCACCTGGAAACCGATGTCCTCTCTGTGGGAGAACATGCGGGTCAAGAATAGGGCTCCACAACCACCTACGGACCCACCGCAAAGACACTACACTTGGAGGACCATCATCCTCAGGCTAAGTAAGTAAGCAAAGTACTCAGGCCTAATTTCTTGCTATCTAGAATTATTCCTGCTCATAATGCGCAGTGGAGTTTAATTCTAAGTGATGCTTTAGACCAGGCACGGGCAAACTTGGGCCCTTTTTAATGTTTTGGACTTCAACTCCCACAATTAAGTGGCTGAGGGAGATAAGGAAAAGGCCTGAGACCAGGAATTGTGAGAGCTGAAGTCCAAAATACCTGGAGGGCCCAAGTTTGCCAATGCCTGCTTTAGACAAAGCTGATAGAGAAGGCTCAATCTAGACAGACTAAAACTTCCAAAGCAAGCTGGTAGAGTATGGCCATGCTCCAGAAGCATTCTCTCCTGACGTTTTGCCTGCATCTATAGATGCAGGCAAAACGTCAGGAGAGAATGCTTCTGGAACATGGCCATACAGCCTGGAAAACTCACAACAACCTATATTTCCTACACTTACAACTCTCCCGGGCGGACTACATTTCT
Organism: Anolis apletophallus; assembly: GCA_030556195.1. NCBI lineage: Eukaryota > Metazoa > Chordata > Lepidosauria > Squamata > Anolidae > Anolis > Anolis apletophallus. The sequence goes on from JARBWK010000004.1 coordinate 203,218,205, forward strand.
TTTGCATTTGACACCTGTTTCCATTTTCCTTCCTTGGCGTGCTTTGATCGCAGACAGCCTTGACATTGGATCTGAGTATTTTGCTACCTCCCAGAACACAAAATGGAGATCCATTCCAAAAATCGTACTGTTTTGGATGCCCACGTTACAAATATTCCTGTTTATCTTCCTTTCTCAGACGTTTCTGGGAGGAAGGAAGGAGACATACACTTGGAATTAACCAGTCAAAGTGTTGTTGCTGGACCCCGGGGGAATTATATTGGGCTGGTATCTCTCGTTTTATGGCAGGCAAACAAATGTACTTTCTTGAAATTCCTTCTGTCAGAGGCTGGAGAAGATGCAAACCACCCATTAGCTGTAGTTTGCGCATCCGGAAGGAGGCACATTATATAGTTTATGAGCATTCAGCGTGGAATGGATTTGATATAATTGCATACTACTCTGGCAACTGTTCTGCAAAGAAACAATTTGGCGTTAACTGCAGCTTTTGAGCCAGCATGAAGGAGTATTTTATTTATTTACTAGCTTGGGGACCCGGCGGTGCCCGGGTTATTTGAGGAAGGCATTGTGTGCCAAGGTTGGTTCCTATTAGATGTTATGTGGCTTGCAGTGGTCTCAGGAACTTAGTGAAGATACTGCAAGTCCCATTGGCCATAGTCCACCCCCCTCCAAACAGCACCAGGATGTAGAGTGGGCCATGGGGGCTGTGGGTGTCACATTTGGTCTTGATCATTTTTTGGATGAGGGTTGCAGCGGTCTCAGAAGATGAGTGAAGGTATTTCAAGTCCCATCATCTGTGGTCCATCCTCCTTGAAACAGCATCAGGGTATTGAGTGGGTCAAGGGGGCTCTGTGTGCTAATTTTGGTCTGTAGTGGTCATTGGGGAGGGTCGCGCTGTGAAGTGGGCCATTGGGCCCCTGTGTGCCAAGTTTGGTCCTGATCCGTCACTGCTGTGGGCGCAGTGTCTGACTGCCTGAGGCCTTTCCTTTTCTCTCTCACTTTAGAATGTTGGAATGTGGATCACTTTAGAAATCCCATTTCAGTGGCAACCAATCCCCTCTGTCTGGGGCCGTAGAATATTGGAGTTCTGAGGCTGGCAAATCAGAGTCCTTTGTGCAAATAATCCCATAGTGGCAACCTATCGAAATGCTGTCACATATTCCTTGGCACCTCCGCACCTCACAGAAAATGAACATTCCATTTCCAACGGAAAAAACCTGTCATTTGGCTAACTCAAGCATTCAGTTGCATTCTGTTTTGCTGGCCAATCAGAGTCCTTTATGCGAATAGTTTCTCAGTGGCAACCAATTCCCCCTATCTTGTGCCTTAGAGCAGTGTTTCCCAACCAGTGTGCCGGGGCACACTAGTGTGCCGTGAGCGATCATCAGGTGTGCCGTGGGAAATTGGAACCTCCAGGAGGGGAGGGGGGAGAGTCTAGTGTGTGAAGTATAAAAACCCTAAGAAACCTACCTCGATAAAGACACTCCATGTGTGTTCATAGTTGGGCATATTGAGTATTCATGCCAAGTGTGGTCCTGATCCATGATTATTTGAGTCCACAGTGCTCCCTGGATGTAGGTGAACGACAACTTCCAAACTCAAGGTCAATTTCCAAGCAAACCCTTTCAGTACTTTCTGTTGGTAATGAGAGTTCAATATGCCAAGTTTGGTTCAATTCCATTGTTGCAAGAGTTCAGGATGCTCTTTGTTTGTGTGTTAACTATAAATCCCAGAAACTGTAACTCCCAAATGTCAAGGTCTATTTTCCCCAAACTCCATCTGTGTTCACATTTGGGCATATTGAGTATTCATGCCTGATCCAACATTGTTTGAGTCCACAGTGCTCTCTGGATATAGGTGAACTACAACTCCAAAACTCAAGGTCAATGCCCACCAAACTCTTACAGCATTTTCTCTTGGTTATGGGAGTTCTGTGTAGGAAGTTTGTGTCTTTCTGCCATTCCTGCCAGGATATCTATGTTGTGTTCATTGAAACAGGCTCATGTTTCACACTGAGTGTATAAATACATTTAAAAACATATTAACTATATGTATTACTGTGTTAGAGTCATTTTGTGTCATTTTGGTTGGTGGTGTGCCCCAGGATTTTGCAAATGTAAAAAGTGTGCCGCGGCTCAAAAAAGGTTGGGAAACACTGCCTTAGAGTGTTGGAGTTCTGAGGCTGGCCAATCTGAGTCCTTTATGCAAATGTTCTGGTGCCTTAGTGTCAGAGTTCTGAGGCTGGCCAATCAGTGTCCTTCATGCAAATAATCCCACAGTGGCAACCAATCGAAATGCTGGCACATATTCCTCCGCACCTCCCGTCCTCCGCACCTCCCGCCCTCCGCAAACACTGACTTTTATTATATAGAAGATAGATTATTTATTACATCATCTTTACCCCGCTTTTCTTACACCCGCAGGGGGACTCAGAGTGTCTGACAATGGCAACGATTTGATGCCACAATAAATTACAATTATAATAACAAGATAAAAACATACAATACAATAGATTAGAACCACATTAGTTAAACAATAATAAAGCCTGTTCCATTACAACAATCATATGGTCAGATTCAATGTTCAGTTGCCGTTATATCCATTAGCCAAAAGCCTGGTTCCACAACCACATCTTTAGTTTTCTTCTGAAAGAAAGGAGGGAGGATGCCGATCTGATTTCGCTGGGGAGCGAGTTCCACAGACAGGCGTCACCACCGAGAAGGCCCTGTCCCATGTATGCGAACCTGGTGGGACCGAGAGCAGGGCTGCCCCAGCGGATCTTATGTTACGAGGTGGAACGTAGAGGGGACAAGTAAGCTGGGCTGGAGTCATATAGGGCTTTATAGGACAAGACCAGCACTCTGAATTGTGCTCGGAAAAGACGGAAATGAACTGGCAGCCAGTGAAGTTGACGTAACAGGGAGGTGGTATGCTCCCTGTATGATGCTCCAGTGAACAATCTGGCTGCCGCCTGTCGGACTAGTTGAAGTTTCCGAACAGTCTTCAAAGGCAACTCCACGTAGAGCGCGTTGCAGTAATCTATTTGGGATGTAACCAGAGCGTGGACCACCGTGGCCAGATCATTTGAGCATTGCACTCTAGAGAACAAGGTTCAGATCCTTACTCAGCTACTGGAACCTCTTATTGACCTTGAGTGAGTCACACTCTCTCGGTCTCAAAGCAGGCAAAGGATAAATCTTGCAACTGAAATCTCATGATGGGTCACTTGAGGGTCACCACAAGTTGGAAATTACTACAATGCACACAGCAAAGCCACAAAATGGTAGTGTTCAACCTTCTAAAATGTGTCCAGATGATGATGTCCCACTTTTGTAATAATAATAACAGTAATGTATTTGTATTCCGTCCTATCTCCCCGAGGGGATACACCAGAGGGTTGTTGTAGGTTTTTTGGGGCTGTATGGCCATGTTCTAGAAGCATTCTCTCCTGACGTTTCATCTGCATCTATGTTAAGTATCCTCAGAGGTTGTAAGGTTGCTTGCCATAGATGCAGGCGAAAAGTCAGGAGAGAATGCTTCTAGAACATGGCCATATAGCCCAAAAAATCCTACAACAACCCAGTGATTCCAGCCATGAAAGCTTTCGACAATACATGGATACACCAGAGTTTCTCAACCTGGGGGTTGGGACCCCTGGGAGGGGTAGCGAGGAGATGTCAGAGGGGTCGCCAAAGACCATCAGAAAACAAAGTATTTTCTGTTGATCATGGGGATTTTATGTGGGAAGTTTGGCCCAATTCTGTCATTGGTGGGGTTCAGAATGCTCTTTGTTTGTAGGTAAACTATAAATCCCAGCAACTACAACTCCCAAATGACAAAATGAACGCGCCCCACCCCCACCAGTATTCAAATTTGGGCATATCGGGTATTTGTTCCAAATTTGATCCAGATGAGAATATAGTTTAAGTCCAGAGTGCTCTCTGGATGTCGGTGCATTACAACTCTGAAACTCAAAGTCAATGCCCACCAAACCCTTCCAGTATCTTCTGTTGGTCATGGGATTTCTGTGTGCCAAGTTTGGTTCAATTCCATTGTTGGTGGAGTTCAGAGTGCTCTTTGATTGTAGGTGAACTATAAATCCCAGCAACTACAACTCCCAAATGACAAAATGAATGCGCCCCACCCCCACCAGTATTCAAATTTGGGAGTACTGGGTATTTTTTTGCCAAATTTGGACCAGTGAATGAAAATACACCCTGCATATCAAATATTCACATTACAGTTCCTAACAGTAGCAAAATTACAGTTTTGTTGTTATGAAGTAGCAACAAAAATAATGTTATGGTTGGGGGTCACCACAACATGAGGAACTGCATTAAGTGTTTGCGACATTGGGAAGGTTGAGAAACACTGGGATATAGGCATATACAGACACCAAGGTACACTTTCCCTTTCATCTCCAGCCCTGTGGGGTGGTGCTCATCTCCATTTCTAAGTCGAAGAGCCGGCATTGTCTGTAGACACCTCAAAGGTCATGTGGCCGGAAAGGTAAACGGCGCTCCATGCAGTTATGCCGGCTACATGACCTTGAAGGTGTCTACGAACAACGCTGGCTCTTCGGCTTAGAAATGGAGATGAGCACCAACCCCCATAGTAGGATACGACTAGACTTACTGTCAGGGGAAACCTTTACATTTTGCTAAATTATTATTATTATTATTTAAAGATAGAACTGCAAAGACTCTGGCACAAGCCAGTAAAGGTGGTCCCAGTGGTGATCGGCACACTGGGTGCAATGCCTAAAGACTGCACTTAAAAACAATCGGCGCTGACAAAATCACCACCTGTCAACTGCAAAGGGCTACCCTACTGGGATCTTCACGCATTATTCGCCAATACCTCACACAGTCCTAGACACTTGGGAATTGTCCGACACATGATCCAATACAAATGCCAGCATAGTGATCTTGTTTGCTATGGACTCATCTTGTTATGTTTCAAATACGAGACACATGTATCAAGCAGTACCGGAAGATGGTCAATTTGACCGCCCAAAATGAGGAAGAAAGACAAGGTATTAGTCCCTTTGAGCCTCCTTTAGGAGAGGAAAGTGGGATATTATTATTGACAACAACAGCAACAAAAACAACAACAATGGGCTTGGCCGACTTACCGGCCGAGCAGGTTGCGGGGCGGGGTTGCCCTCGCTGCCATCTTTCGGAGAGAGAAGGGGCTTCTCCTTCCCAGAAGCCCCTGGGGTAGCGGGAGGTTTCCCGCCACCAACGCCGGCCGGCCAATGACAGGGCTGGCCCCGCCCCACCCCCTCTTTGCACCGGCTGGTCTTCACTTCCGCGTGGACAGCCTATTTAAGGCCGCCCGGGGCTGCCCAGGCTGCACTTGGGGCCAGCTCTGTTTTTCCTCCCACCCTCCCTTCTTCTTGCATTGCTTGTTGGTGTCCATTTTGTTCATTCTTCATGTCATTGTTGCATTGTTCAGGGTGATGAGTTATATTGTTCTTTGTCACAACTCTGTGTTTGGCGTGCGGCATGGCCCCTGGATCACGCTGGCTTATTGCCCCTTGGTTGTAAGAGGGATAACAAAAGTAGAAAGACAGGGAACGTCGTGGTAACATACGAGTTCAATTATTTATTCATAATCAATATCTTTAAGTGGAATCAGAGTGGACATGCGATATAAGGTGTAGAAGATCCAACTTCCAATCATCAATCCCAAAGTATAATATCAAAAAATTGCGGGTAATCCAAATACGAATATAATCCGGGATAGAAAGGAAGGGTGCGGGTCGACGGTCAAAAATTTATGATTTATGATTGAATATTGGTATGTATTTCTCTTAGCCTGGTGTCCTTTGGGAAATGTTCTCCATTGTGGAAAGTATATTATTGTTATTGTCTTGATTTACGCTTATGGCATGTATATATATTTGTTCTATTAGATTCACCGGACCAGTGGGATTGCTTTCTATATGTGGATATTAATACTTACCCAGGCATGTAGCCGGGGGCTAAGGGGGGCTTCAGCCCCTGAAATTCTCAGGGTGGTCCGCAAGAAGGCCTTACTGGTACATTATTTAAACTGTTATGTTTATTCATATCACAATCTGATCACCATGCTCATTATATCCCACCTTCATGGGGTTATTGGGATAACAATACAAAAGATTTTCTAGGGTAAACCCTCTTCCACCCAGTCTCGGCCCCCCGAACCAAACTCAGCCCCCGAACCAAAATCCTGGCTACGGCCCTGCTTACCGGGTCCAGATGAAGCCTCATTAGGCGAAACGACGAGGCCTTACTTTGACCGTCGACCCGCACCCTTCCTTTCTATCCCGGATTATATTCGTATTTGGATTACCCGCAATTTATTGATATTCTACTTTGGGATTGATGATTGGAAGTTGGATCTTCTACACCTTATATTGCATGTCCACTCTGATTCCACTTAAAGATATTGATTATGAATAAATAATTGAACTCGTATGTTACCACGACGTTCCCTGTCTTTCTACTTTCGCATTTGAGGAGAACATCCCACCTTCATTCTGTAAGAGGGATAACACCCAGGCCCCCTGGGGTGCCGAGTTTCCGTGGACAGGCATTGGGCCGCTCGCACCACAGGCTTGCAAACGCCTTTGGACATTCGTGGGGGCTGTATGACTCTGATCCAGGGCCCATGCGTGGCCGCCAACCCTTCGTTCTTGTTTTCAATAAATGAGTTGTGACCATTTTCATCCAACCACTTGTGTCTATGTTATTGTTGTTGGCGCGAGGTGTGTCACCCTTGCACACGCAACAACAACGGTTATGTTTTGCTTTTGCCTAAGCCGACTGGGAAGCACTACTCTCTCCCCTCTCCTCTCCTTTACCTTTTGCTTAGTTAAGAAAGTGCCAACTATGCTTGTATTTCGAACAGTTAACAATAAATTAAGATGAGGATAAAGGAGGAAGGAAAAGAAAGAAACAATGACCCCATTTACACTTCCATTTAATCCAGTTTGAAACTACATTATATGGTCAGTGTAGACTCATATAATGCATTTCCCCCCAATATGTATGTGTGTACGCACAGAGAGAGAGAGAGAGAGAGAGAGAGAGAGAGAGAGAGAGAGAGAGAGAGAGAGATGGATGCACATCCTCACCTACCAACCACATGATATTGGAGTCTTCTGGCTCCAAACCACAGCCAGGCAGGAAACTAATCTGACAGCCCTGGTAAATGCATTTGTGTCTGCCTTGGTGGCCTACCTCACAGGGGTGATTTTTGAGGCTGCAGTGATTCAACCATTGCTAAGATACACAGCGACAACAACAACAACAAGCGGGTTTATTTATATTCACTCGAATGTATACCTTACCGATAACAATCTATTTGATCTTCTCTAGCGTGAATGCAATTAATTCTGGAATGGCTTTACAATGCAAAAAATGTGGGTAGGGAAACAGGCATCTTTCTTTTTTTTTTTTACATCAGGCAGCTGCTGTGCCATAAATGTGTGGCCGAGAAGAAGTAAAAAAAAAAAAGATCAAAAATGATCAAAGCTGGTGTCTGATCTGTATGGATTTGGGTGCAAATCCCCTGAAATCAGAGGGGCTTACTTTTGAGTAAACATACATACATTCCATTCAGAAGCAAGAGTTCAATCTCTCACTATAGAATGAATATCGTTTGACATTGCCTTGTGCCATGGCTCAATAGTATGGGGTCTTTGGAATTGTAGTTTGTAGAGGTACCAGCACTCTTTGGCAGATAAAGCTAAAGACCTTGTAAAACTACAACTCCTATGATTCTAAAGCCATGGCAGTTAAAGCAGTGTCAAACTGCATTCATTCTACAGTGTAGAACAACTTAGGGGTCAGGACCCGGGGGGGGGGGGATCATGAGGGGGTGTCAGTGAGGTCACCAAAGACCATCGGAAACAGTATTTTCTGCTGGTCACAGGGGTTCTGTGTGGGAAGTTTGGCCCAATTCTATTGTTAGTGTAAGTAAACAATTGTAAGTAAACGATAAATCCCAGCAACTACAATGTCAAGTCATTTCCCCCAAACTCCACCAGTGTTCCCATTTGGGCATATTGAGTATTTGTGCCAAGTTTGGTCAAGATCCATCATGGTTTGAGTCCACAGTGTTCTCTGGATGTAGGTGAACTACAACTCCAGAACTCAAGTTCAATGCTCACCGAATCGTTCTAGTGTTTTCTGTTTGTCTTGGGGTTTCGGTGTGCCAAGTTTGGCCCAATTCTATCGTTGGTGGAGTTCGGAATGCTCTTTGGGAGTAGATTAACTATAAATCCCAGCAACTAAGACCCAAATGACAAACTCAATCCCCCCGTCCCCTCCAAACCACCAGTATTCAAATTTGGGTGTATGAGGTATATGTGCCAAATTTGGTCCAGTGAATGAAAATGCATCCTGCATATCAGATATTTACATTACGATTCACAACAGGAGCAAAATTACAGTTATGAAGTAGCAACGAACATAATTTTATAGTTGGGGGTCACCACAACACGAGGAACTGTGTCAAGGGGTTGCGGCATTAGGAAGGTTGAGAAACACTGGTGTAGATGCACTTCCACGTGGCTGTAGAGTCGAGGAAAGCATGTCTACATTAAGGTTGCCAAGTGTAACATGAGGATAGGGCTCCTGTGCAGGAAGTAGCCATGTAAAAGAGGGGATTTTGTAAGCTCTCTGTTGCATGACAATTCCCAGCAGTTCAAATTTCCTTTTTTGCACAACTCTTCCACACCATTCCAACTCTTAAAGGCACAGGAGCCCTGTCCCTTCTTTCACTTGGCAACTGTAAATCACACTCACAGCTTCCCTCCTCTCTCTCTCTCAAACTTCAGGCAGGTCACAGCTTATTTACAAGCAGCAGGAGAGAAAAAAACAGAAGCTAAAAATAGGATTGGACAGATAGAAACCCTGATCAGATTTGCTATCACAACCTGGAGGAGGCAGAATAAAAAACGAGGGAGATCTCCAAGAACTTTTACATACTGACAGAACAAGAGTGTCACACCTTTCGCCCTGTTTGGAGACGACTCGTGCAACTTTTTACGAGAAGTGCCTTGATCTTTGGAGTTTAATCGCTGGCACTGCGCCGCAACATGTTGTGCAAGATGTCCAGCAACCTGTTACATACAAGAAGGAAGCGCACACATAGAGTCATAACTTACAGTTTTTTGGATTTCCTGGGAAGGCTTCTCAAGTTGCTTGCTTTTCCATGTTCAGTCCAGGAATCTTAGGTGTTGCAAAGTCCACATTGGTTTCCTTTGCTTTCCTCCAATGTTTCCGTCTTGGAGAAAATGACAGACAGCAGCTATTGCGCCAAGAGATGAGGTGAAAGAAGAGGAGGAGGAGATAGAGGAGAAAAAAGAGAAGGAGGAGGAGGCACCCAAGAAGTAGCTCTGAGGCTGGCTTGCCCAGACTGGCCCTGCCCCGGCAGCAGCTGTCCTGCTCCTTTCATGCTCTCCTTCCCCGAATCCTGTTGGTGGAAGGAGGCTGAGAGAACACCCACATCCCTTCCCAGCCCATCCCACACCCACTTCCCCTGCTTCAGTGTGGCAAATGCGACACCCAGTTGCCACAAGCTGTCAAAGCAAAGAGGAAGCGGCACCGGGCTGACAGCTCTCCAAGTTGAACCGGTTCAGGGGAAACCATCAAACCGTACCATACAATCCTAGAGATGGATGAGACCTCAAGGATCATTCAGTCCAATCCTATTCTGCCACAATCAGCATCCCTCCTGACATCCCGCCTTTGTTTAAAAAACAACAGAAAGGGTTTCACTGTTATCCAAGCTTAGGATCATTGTTCTGGCACAGCAGTGCCAATAGGGCTCTGTTTTATTTATTTATTTATTTATTTGGATTTATCAGTCACCACTCCCGTTCGACTCGGGGCGACTCACAACAGTAAAAATCACAAGATAAGACAGAATAAAACACCGCATGACAACAACAATACTACAGTAAAATACACGATTTTAAACAGCACTATAACTCAATTAAAATAGGTGGCAAATAGTGTCAAAGAAGAACGCCAGATTTTTAGAAGCCAAAAGTTTTCCCTTTGTTGCACTATAACAGGGCTGTCCAACAGGCGGCCCAGGGGCCGTATACGGCCCCCAGCCCCTTTCCTCCGGCCCCCTCATCATTTTAATAAAAAATAAAAATAGAAAAAAAATTAAAAAAAATTACCCACTTCCGGGTTTCGGAGCAAGTATCGTGAGACTACGCGAACCACACGGGATTTCGCTCTCAACGTGAGATCACGCCTGCGTTGAGAGCGAAATCCCGTGTGGCTCGCGTAGTCTCGCAATACTCCTCCTGTTGCCGAAATCTCGGCTAATGAATCCCTGCGGCCCACACAGACTTTCTTCGGCGCCTGGCGTGGTCGGTCGTGGCCTGTCTCGTGGATCGGCTTCTCCTGGATCCTGCGCATTTGGGAAGGTAGGCTGAATCAGGGGGCTCCCCTTATGTTAATATTAAATATATGGAATTGTTTATGTATGCCCCCATTGTGTTCCATTCTCTCCCTCTCCCCTTATGTTAAGGGGAGGGGGAGGGGGAGAGCTGGGGTGGGGGCAGAGCTGGGGCGGGGTGGAGCCAGGGGTGGAGGCAGACCCTTCGGCCCCCCAGGTCATCAGTGACCGGAATTCCGGCCACAGGTCTGGTAGAAGTTGGACAGCCCTGCACTATAAGTTTGCAGGAGCTCCTTCCCTTGCATTTTATTTTGTAGGTGACTTTCTTGGTTTGCATTTATGGGCCTAGAGGGCTGCCAATCAATCAAGCATTGCAAACCCGCCCCTATCCCCAGGATTTGGGAGGGAAAGGGGATGTTTTTCCTCTCAGTCTTAACAGCTACTCTATTGGAGAGGACGTGATTTAAGGTAACCTATTCCTTCCTACTTGGAAAAAGGCATTAAATCTTATAGCTTTGCTGGGGTAACGGACCAGCTTTTGTTGGAAAAATACAGAACAGTTTCACAGTCTTTTGTGAAGGGATCATCTACAATCCCAACAGTCTAGCTAATTGACAGGAACTTTGCCTGGTACAGGACATCTACAGGACAGGCTATCCATAACGCAGCTTCGAGTCGGAAGAAGGGGCCTCACACCAGCAAGGTAAAGAAAGATTGCCCAGGGAAGGGTCATAGGATTTTCCCCAAAAGGAGAAGACCAGTATTGCCCAGTTTGCCGGCCTTGTTACTGCAGACTGAGAAAGTCACCTGTTTGAAGCCTTCCAGTTTGTTATGATTTAAGCCCAAATAAAGAACTTTGTTAAACTTATGTCAAGCCTCTAAGGACTTTGTCATTGGGGAAAACCAAGGGGCCCTTCCAGCTGGGGCACCCCGGCGTCCCGTTGGGCAAACAGAGGTCACGTCCTAGAAACAGCCATTCTACGGGCACAGCGTGCGACAGCACAATCATCGAATCCTAGAGTTGGAAGACACCTCGTGGGCCATCCAGTCCAACCCCATTCTGCCAAGAAGCAGGAAAATCGCATTCAAATCACCCCCGACAGATGGCCACACAGTGTCTGCTTAAAAGCCTCCAAAGAAAGAGCCTTCACCATACTACGGGGCAGAGAGTTCCACTGCTGAACAGCTCTCACTTTTAGGAAGTTCTTCCTCATGTTCCGGTGGGCTCGCCTTTCCTGTAATTTGAAGCCATTGTTCCATTGCATCCTACTCTCCAGGACAGCAGAAAACAAGCTGGCTCCCTCCTCCCTATGACTTCCCCTCACATCTTGATCCATGGATTTCATTGTGTCTCCTCTCAGCTTTCTCTTCTGGAGGTTAAATATGTCCAGCAATTTAAGCTGCTCCTCATAGGGCTTGTTCTCCAGACCCTTGATGCTTGTAGTTCCCCTTCTCTGGACACATTCCAGCCTGTCAACATCTCCGTTTAATTGGGGTGCCCAGAATTGGACAAAGTGTGATTCCAGGTGTGGTCTGACCAAGGCAGAATAGAGCATGGGGAGCATGACTTCCCTGGATCTAGGCACTAGATTCCGATTGATGCAGGCCAAAATCCCACTGGTTTGTTTTTTTTTTTGCTGCTGCATGACATTCTTGGCTCATGTTCCTCTTCCTTTTCATGAGGACTCCAAGGTCTTATTCACACGTCCTGCTTTCGAGTCATGCATCATCCCTCATTCTGTCTCTTTGCATTACATTTTTTTCTGCCTAATTTATTTATTTATTATTTCAGGATTTTACCCCGCTCTTCTCAACCCCCAAGGGGGGACTCAGAGCGGCTTACAGTAGGCACAATTCGATGCCACATCATACAGCATAAAACCCCAAAACCCCACAACAATTAAAATATATTAAAACACATTAAAATACAATTCATCAGCAACATCTACAGTCATTCCAAATAAAACAATATTCGATCCCTAAAAACATTGACCCTCTTCCTCACCTTCCATTAAAATCCCTATCTAACAAGCTGCTTAGTGCTGGTGTGGAAACGCCTGGTCCCAGAGCCAGGATTTTACCTTTTTCCTGAATGCCAGGAGGGATGAGGTGGACCGTACCTCCATAGGGAGCGCATTCCACAGGCAGGGGGCCACCACCGAGAAGGCCCTGTCCCTCGTCCCCACCAACCGCATTTGAGAAGTCGGCGGGAGCGAGAGCAGGGCCTCCCCGGATGATCTTAGGTTACGGGGTGGGACGTAGCGGCTGATGCGTTCGGACAAGTAAGCTGGGCCAGAACCGTATAGAGCTTTAAAGGTCAAAACCAGCACTTGAAATTGAGCCCGGAATTGGACAGGCAGCCAGTGGAGCTGACACAACAGGGGGTGGTATGCTCCCTGTATGTAGCTCCCGTTAATAATCTGGCTGCCGCCCGCTGGACTAATTGCAATTTCCGAACTGTCTTCAAAGGCAGCCCCACGTAGAGTGCGTTGCAGTAATCTATTCGGGATGTGACCAGAGCGTGGACGACCGTAGCCAGATCAGACTTCCCAAGGTACGGGCGCAGCTGGCGCACGAGTCTCAACTGTGCAAAAGCTCCCCTGGCCACCGCTGAGACCTGGGGTTCCAGGCTCAGCGATGAGTCCAGGAGTATCTTGCATTTGTCCCTGTTGAACTTCCTTTTGTTAGTTTTGGCCCATCATCTCTCTAGTCTGTGAAGATCGTTTTGAATTCTGCTCCTGTCTTCTGGAGTATTGGCTCTCGTTCCCAATTTGGTCCCATCTCCAAACTTGATAATCATGTCTTCTAACCCTTCATCTAAGTCATTAACAAAGATGTTGAATAGAACATTAATTTCGTAGCATTTTCTTTGGCAAGGACTATTCAGAGCCCCCTCCAAAAAATTAAATATATAACCAATAGAACCTGGTGGCTTTAAATAAATGAAAATGTTGGGACTGACAAAGACTACAAACACAGTGCTTATCAACCTTCCTAATGCCACGACCCCTTAATATAGTTCCTCATGTTGTAGTGACCCCCAACCATAACATTATTTCTGTTGCTCCTTCGTAACTTCATAATTTTGCTACTGTTATGAATCATAATGCCAATATGTGATATGCAGGATGTATTTTCATTCAGTGGACCAAATTTGGCACAAATACGTGCTACACCCCGATTTGAATGCTGGTGGGGTTGGGGCAGGGTTGATTTTTTTTTCATTTGGGAGTTATAGTTGCTGGGATTTATAGTTGCTGGGATTTATAGAAGACAGAATAGCAGCCCAACAATTCTGGTGACAATACTTGGGGAATAAACACCAGATTCTTGGAGACACAGGGCCCGTCCAGATAGTACCTGCATCCCAGGAGCTTCCGCAGCAAACAGGAGGGTGGCCAGACACCATTCTCTGTAAACATGGAAGCAATAGCTTCAAATGGCAAAAAACCACGAGATTTCCAGGTGAGGGAATATCGTGGTTTTGAGCCGAATTTTATTTATTTATTTATTTATTTATTTATTTGCAGTATTTATATTCCACCCTTCTCACCCGAAAGGGGACTCAGGGCGGATTACAATGTACATATACAGGCAAACATTCAATGCCATAGACACACAACATATATAGACAAAGACACAGAGGCTATTTAACATTCCAGCTTCTGGCCACCAGGAGGAGCTGTCACATTCCTTCATTCAAAGAGCATTCCGAACTCCACCAGCAATGGAATTGAAGCAATCTTGGCACACAGAACGCCCATGACCAACATTAAATACTGGAAGGGTTTGGTGGGCATTGACCTTGAATTTTGGAGTTGCAGTTCACCTACATCCAGTTAGCACTGTGGACTCAAAACATGATGGATCTGGACCAAACTTGGCACGAATACTCAATATGGCCAAATGTGAACACAGGTGGAGTTTGGAGAAAACAGACCTTGACATTTGGGAGTTGTAGCTGCTGGGATTTATAGTTCACCTACAATCAAAGAGACAAACTTCCCACACATAACCCCTTGCCTTGAAGTGACTTGCTGGGGCGAGCCTCCCTCCAGCTTCACATGCTCTCCCTCGCCTGTGCGCCACACTGCCATGCACCAAGCACGCCTGCTCTCCCCTCCCCACTTGGAGTCTCAGAAACAGCCCTCCCCTTGGCTGAGAGGCCAGCCAATCACAGCAGAGGAGGGCTTTTTCTGGGAGGATTCAACCTCTGTTTCCAAAAAGGAAGAGAAGGACAGGCGGAGAGAACTTCCTGCCTTCTCTGCCAAAGGAGTTTGTAAGACGATCAGAAATATGTGTTTTCTGATGGTCTTTGGCGACCCCTCTGAAACCCCCCCGTGATCCCTCCCCAGGGGTCGCGACCCCCAGGTTGAGAAACACTTGAAAGATACAGAAAACTAATAAGACACAAGACATTCCTAAATATCATATAATCAATATATTGCAAACAATAAGAGTGAACTAAGTTTTGCTCTCATCTCACACATTGCTGTTTTTTTTCTTCTTTCAATCACTGGTTAAGGACATTTTCAAGTTGCTTGCAGCTTTGCTGGATTTCTGGCTTCATTTCTCTTCTTGGAAATACATCATCTCCGTAGTACTTGTTGATTTGTGTTTAAACATGACTCTTTAAAAACTGGCTGCTGCATTTTCCTTAAAACAATTCATTGCAAAATTCACGTTCTCCTTAAAACTGAATTGCATCACTGAAACTTCACTAGATATTTCATATTTGGATTTATTCTCTGTAATGGAACAACAACAATAATTGATGGCTTTATACAATGTTTAACACAGTTAAAATATAAAACATAACAGCATTAAAACATTGTTTAAAAAAGCACCGATTAAAGCACATTAAGTATTTAAGTGTTTTAAGTATCCTATTATTTTTCTACATTTTTTACTATATGTATTAGTGAAGGTGTTGGTCCCACCACCTTTTCCCATATGCGTTGCTATTCAGAGGTTGGTGCTGGGGTTTAACGCACATCTTTGCAACATTTGTTGATGGTCTCCCATCCAAGTACCAATCAGGGTTGACCCAGCTTAGCTTTCAAGATTGGATAGTATCTGATGCTTGTTTGTATCCCAAGCATGTTGTAGACTGGTCAGATTCTGAGTACTCAGAAGATGAGAAAAGAGATGCTGGCATAGATTCAGAGGAGCCTGGGGAGATTAGTTTTTGGAATCTCCTGTCAGTTCCCATGAGATTGGAGAAAGCGATATCAGTTCTCATGAGACTCTGCCAGAAGGGCTGGCTGAGATAAATGTGGGAGATGAATGTTTGTTTAGAACAAGGCACTTGAAAATTCGGAGGCAGAGCATACAACAGTCAGACTCACTTTTTCTAGTGGCTTAGAGATAAGGAGAAAGAAGGCAGGTGTGTAAGGAATGATGTAATGGGAGAGAATAGGGCCGTTTAAGTGATTTTCTGCTGGTACAATCTTTTGTGAGAGCAACATTCAGGTGAACAGCTCTCAGTTCCTTGTCCTATATTTTGGATTCATGTATTCCTAAGTTTGTTTCTGTTTCTAGTTTCATGTGTGGCATAGGTTGCCCGCCTTGGATTCATGCTTATAGAGATAGCTGTGGATTGACTCTTGAGACTGTGTTTGAAAGGACACTATGTCCAGTTGTGGACAAAGCAATACAACAAGGATATTGACAAATTACCTGTGCTGGATGTGGTTGCACTCCCCCTGAAGTCACAGGTCCGCAGCTTGGGGTCCTCCTGGACTCAGAGTGGACGCTTGATACGCAGGTGTCGGCTGTGCCAGGAGGGCCTTTGCACAATTAAAACTCATGCACCAGCTGCAACCATACCTCATGAAGTCTGACTTGGCCATTGTGGTCCATGCCTTAGTTACCTCTAGACTGGACTGTGGCAATGCACTCTACGTAGGGCTACCCTTGAAGACGGCCCGGAAACTTTAACTGGTCAACGTTTGGCAGCCAGACTATTAACGGGGGCGAATTACAGGGAGTGGTCAACCCCCCAGTTTAAGGAGCTCCACTGACTGCCGTTTATTTTCCGGTCCCAACTCAAGGTACACATGATCACTTATAAAGCCCTAAACGGTTTGGAACCTGCCTACCTTCGTGACCGCATCTCCACACACAAACTTGCCTGATCACTTCGATCTTCGGGGGAGGCCCTCCTTTCACCCCTTCCTCCATCACAGGCCCGATTTGTGGGAACGAGGGAGAGACCCTTCTCTGCTGTGGCCTCCCGACTCTGGAACTCACTGCCTGGTGAGATTAGCCAAGCCCCTACCTTAGCAGCCTTGAAGAAGGATCTCAAAAACTCATTATGACTGATTCGTCATTGCATTATTTTGTTTTGTATTGTATTGTTTTACTGCATGCCTATGTTTTTTATATTTTACTTTGTTGTTCTGGTTTTATTGTATTGTATTTCATTGTAATGTATTTCTGGGCTCGGCCCCAAGTCCACTTTGAGGAGATGGTGGCAGGGTATAAATAAAGATGATGATGATTAAATTAGAATGTCTCCAGATAATGGCGACCAAAATCTGGAAACTATTAATCCCTTTGAGGAGCGGCTTAGAGAGCTGGGTAATGGGTATGTTTAGCTTGGAGAAAAAGAAGGGTGAGAAGTGATATGGAATCGTAGACTCATAGAGTTTGAGAGACTCCCGACGCCATTCAGACCAACCCCGTTCTGCTATGAAGGAACACTCAATCAAAGCCTTCCTGACAGATGTCAATCCAGTCTCCGCTTACAAACCTCCACACATGCTTTTGTTGTTGTGTGCCTTCAAGTCATTTTTGACTTACAGCCATCCTTGCTTCTCGCCCAATGTCACCCAGTGTGTTTCCATGGCCAAGTGGGAATCAAACCCTGGTCTCCAGAGCTCAAACCAGGCCCGGATTACCCATAAGGCCACCCTAGGCCACAGCCTAGGGGCGCAGCCAAGGGGGGGGGTGCAAATCCGCCCCCCCCCCCAAGTTTTAAAAAACCCAAGTTGATCTTCAGGCGCTTCTGGGACAACTCAGTGTGGGCGTGGCCTGAGAAGGAAGGAGGGAGGAGGAGGAGTGCTGCAGTAAAGCAAAGGAGGGGGCGGGTGCCCGGCCCGCGCATGCGCACTTGGAGCGTGCGTGTGGCGGCGCGCGAAGACGAGCGAGCCACGAGGGAAGACAAACAGAGGGAGGCTTGCTTTGGCAGCAGCTATTTTCTGCCCAAAAAAGCATCTGCAACTGCGAGGAGTTCGTCTGCTTGACCAAATTGCAGCTGAAAGGTCTGTCCGCTTTCATTCTGCCTCATAATATTTGTGGAATTATGTCAGGGTGGGAGTAAGAACTGTTTCGATGCATTTCTAAATGTCCCATTGTCCACATTGCCCAGCATTTAATGGCCTTGCAGCTGCAAAGCTTAGCTGGTTGCTGCCTGGGGGACTCCTTTGTTGGGAAGTGGTAGCTGGCCCTGATTGTTTCTTGTCTAGATCTCCCGTTTTTGAGTGTTGTTCTTTTTTTAATGCTGCAATTGAGCACCTTGATTAGCATTTAATAGCCTTGCAGCTGCAAAGCTTAGCTGGTTGCTATCTGGGGGACTCCTTTGTTGGGAGGTGGTACTAAGGAAGGAAGGAAGGCCCCCCCGGCCTCTCCCCATTACTCTCCCTCCCTGGGGTGCGGGGATCCTTATCAGGCCTGGCAGACGGCCACCCCGCCACGGCCCCCAAGCCCCCAGGCGAGGAAGGAAGGAAGGAAAAGCAGGCACAACTTGGGCCCCACCCTCCCTTCCCGGATCCCAAACAACAACTTTCAGTGCCAGTAGTAGAAGGGGCGTAATTCCAAAGTGTGGCCTAGGGCACCAAAAGGTGTTAATCCGGGCCTGGCTCAAACTAATACATCACAAAAGTTCTTAGGTTTAGATTGGAGAAGACTGAGAGGTGACAGAATAGCCACCTGGAGGGATGTCACATAGAAGGTGAAGTGAGCTCATTTTCTGCTCTTTCAGATATTTGAATACAAACGAATGAATACAAATTTCAGGAAAACAGATTCTACTTAAACTTTAGGAGGAACTTCCTGATGGTAAGAGCTGTTTGAGGAATATGCTGCACTGGGGTGTAATGGAGTCTCCTTCTTTGGAAGTTCTTAAACAGAGGCTGGATGGTCATCTGTCAAGAGAGCTTGGGTGGTGTCTTCCTGTCTGGCAGAGGGGGGTTGGGCTGGATGGCCCTTGGAGTACTTCTAAATGTTAAGATTCTATTATTGGAGATGCAGAGTTCACTTTATGCTTTCCTCTCATTGCCCTTGGCCCAGTGGGCAAAATCATTTCAAAGCTAAGGGGTTTTGAAGCTCTGTTTATGTTAGGGAAGGAAAGAAATGCCCATGTCATGTCTTTCTGGACAGTGACCTCTTTTTCTGGCGTAGGGATGTCTTCCTGTTGCACACTAAACCGACAGTAAATTGATGACTATTGTTGTTATGGGCTCTTGACTCCAGTTTCTGTCAAAATTTCTTCAGAGGATGTTTGTCATTGTCTTTTCTCTGAGTTTGAGTGAACGTGCGAAAGGTCACCCAGTGGAGTTCCACAACTAACCAGGATACAAACTCTGGTCTCTCTCACAGTCCTAGTGCTTCCTATCCGATCATACATAGAGTGCATCTACACCAGTGGTTCCCAAGCTGTGGGCCCTGGCATATGGGTGGGCTGTAAGAACTAAAATAAAGTCCGTGAGAGAGAGAGAGAGAAGGAAGGAAAGAAGGAAGGAAGGAGTCTTCTCTGCTGGCAGAGAAGACTCACCTAGTGACATGCATGAGGGGAGAGAGAAAGAAGGAGAGTGCTCAAAGTTGTTGTTGTTGCGTGTGCAAGGGTGACACACCTCGCGCCAAGAACAATAACACAGACACAAGTGATTGGATGAAAAAGGCCACAACTCATTTATTGAAAACAGGCACAAAGGGTTGGCAGCCACGCATGGGTCCTGGATCAGGATCGTACATCCCCCACCAATGCAGGCCTGGATTAACGTTTTGTGGCGCCCTAGGCCACACTCTGTAAATGCTGCCCCCGGGGGGTGGGGCCGCTTGATGGGGCGGGGCCGCTTGCGGGGGGCGGAGCCAGCATGAAGGAGAAGGAGCCGAGGGTAAGTCCCGCCCCTAGGGCATCTGACGTGGCTTCCCCCGCCGCCTCCTCGCTCGCGCGGGCGCCCCTCCCTTCACTGAAGGAAGGAGTGGCGCCTGCCCGTGCGAGCAAGAAGGCGGTGGGGGGAAGCCACGTCAGACCCCCTTCTCACTGCACAGGCACAGAAGCAAGCGCCCAAAGATCGGATTTTTGAAAAAAAATTACAACTTTTTCAATTTTGGGGGGTCCGGATCTGCTGCCCCCTCCCATGGCTGCCACCCTAGGCCATGGCCTAGGGTGACCTTATGGGTAATCCGGGCCTGCACCACCAATGTCCAAGGCGTATGCAAGCCTGGGGTGCGAGCGGCCCAATGCCTGTCCACGGGAACTTGGCACCCCAGGGGGCCTGGGCGTTATCCTCCTTACAACCAATGGGCGATAAGCCAGCCTGATCCAGGGGCCATGCCACACGCCAAACACGGAATTGTGACAAAGAACAATATAACGCATCACCCAGAACGATGCAACAATGACATGAAGAATGAACAAAATGGAGGCCTGTGCTCTACAATGGATTAAAGATTGGATGACATTAAAAAATGAGAAACTATTAACTTTGGAGGGTTTCAATCTGAGGTTGGGATGGCATGCCTACCTTTGGTATGGCAAGGCTAGGGTGGAGAAAAACTTTGGAAACCACTTTATTAGATCTGCGCTGTTGAAGGTATGGAACAAGTATAAGAACTACTTCTATAGGGAAATACCAAGATGAGTTTCTCCTATAGAAGCAGAACAGAGAAGATTGCAAGGCTGGTCTAGATGGCTGACATATGAGGAATTGTTGAAAGAGAGAGAGGAGAAGTATGAGTTAAAATCCCACGAGGAGATTAAACAACTTTTAGAGAATCTAACTTGGCTACAATATTTTCAGATTAGAAATATGTATGAAAAAGACAAAAAACGGCTTTCATGGTAAAGAAGATTTTTGGGAACAATTGATGAAATCGGAAAAAAAATATATCTAAATTGTATAATAAACTTTTAGATTGGGAGACAGAAACAGAAGAAATTAAAAATTGTATGGTTATTTGGGCTAAAAATATTGGCAGACAAATTAAACTACAGGAATGGAACAAAATTTGGAATGAAAAATTGAAATATACGTATGCCTATGATCTTAAAGAGAATTGGTTAAAGATGTTTCATAGGTGGTATATAACCCCTCAAAAAATTGGCATCATGTATAATAAAAGACATTCGGAATGTTGGAAATGCAAGTCACATGTGGGAAGTTATTTTCACATGTGGTGGTCATGCCCAAAAACCATTGAATTTTGGAGAAAGATCCATAAAGAAACCCAATCTATACTACAATTAAAATTTCCATTAAAGCCGGAATATTATTTATTTATTTATTTATATTTATTGTTCCTTCTTATATTCCGCTCCTCCCAGCAGGCTCGGGGCGGATCACAACATAACATAACATTATCTATTGGGGCTAAGTGATAACGAATTAAAACTAGAGGAAAACAAAGACATACTTCTCACATATATGTCAACAGCAGCTAGAATGGTTTTTGCCAAAGAATGGAAAGCTGATCGGATACCCAAATTGGACCAATGGATAGACAAGATTTATAGCATAAAAGACATGGACAAATTAACTTTTTATTTGGGGAAAAACACGGAAAATCCAAGAAGACAAACAGATTGGACTCTGTTTGAAGAATATATGAATATAAAGAAAGTGAAAGACTGACAGGAAACACCACGAAGATGATGAATGGAAGTCACCATGTATATACTTTTTTTTTTATTCACTTACTATTCCTTCCCCTTCTCTTTTTTCCTCTTTCTCTTTTTTTTTTTTTTTTTTACCATACCTTTCCCTTATCTATTCCACACACCCCACCCCGTAACCAAGGAGTACCCCTCTCTTATTAACCATACTTGGGAAGTTTAGTCACTTACTATGTGCTCTTTTCATACAATGTATCACTATTACTTAAAAACAATAAAAAATATTTTTTTAAAAAAAAGAATGAACAAAATGGACACCAACAAGCAATGCAATGTGAAGGGAGTGTGGAAGGAAAAACAGAGCTGGCCCCACGTGCTGCCTGGGCAGCCTTAAATAGGCTGCCCAGGTGAATGTGCAGGCCAGCCGGCGCAACGAGGGGGCGGGGTCAGCCCCGTCATTGGCCGGCCGGCGTTTGTGACGGGAAACCTCCCGCTACCCCAGGGGCTTCTGGGAAGGAGAAGCCCCTGCATCTCTCTGCAAGTTGGTGGCGAGGGCAACCCCGCCCCGCAACAAGCTCGGCCGGTAAGTCGGCCAAGCACATTGTTGTTAGCTCCCATTGCCACACCAGAGTTGTAATGGGAAAGCAGCCCTTTGTAATACCCTGTTTAGTCCCCCAAAGTTATTATTATTATTATTAGTAGTAGTAGTATTAAAGCTGTTAGGGACAGTTTCTTGGGTCTCGTGCTCTGCTTTTTGCTTTTTTTCCCAACTTCAGCCCCTCCCTTTCTTTTTTATATGAGAGTTAACAAAATCCATGGATAATAACACAGCCCAACCTTAATTTTTTTCCCTTGTCTTCGTTTTTAGGCCTGCTCCTGGAGTTATTTGGGGTGCTGATTCAGAAAATTACATTGGAAAGAGCACAACAGCTCTATATTATTAAATATGGCATGTGGGCAAGCAGATGGCAACTACTGGATGGCACATGTTCTGTATCAGAATCTAGAGCTGACGTGGTCTATCCAATGCAGTTTTCTGAATCAACACCCCAAATAACCAAACCGAATCTAAAGTTGACCAAACACTGAGTCGTAATCCTTTTGGTATTAATGTTGGAGAGTGGTCCTTAAGGTTTTTCTTTAAAGGTTGGGAACCTCTGGTCTACACTCTAGAATGAATGCAGTTTGACGCCACTTTAACTTGGAATCCTGGGAGTTGTAGTTTGGTAGCCTTCTCTGCCAAAGAGTGCTTCACCAAAATTCAACTCCCGGGATTCTCTAGCATTAAGCTGCAATTAAATTATAAAATACACCTTTCCCGGAAGATGGTAACCATGCACTCCTTTTTGGAAGGTTTCTCTGAATAGCAGGGAAAGCCATATTTCTATGTACATTTTCCTGAAAGATATATGTTTCTGCACCAAATGTTCTTTTCTGCAAACAGAAAATCAAATTTTCTTCCTCCTCTCTTTTTTCAAAAGAGGTCCTGAAGTGCCAAAGACCCATTAAAAAAATAGCACATCATGATGTAGCAGTAACTTGGAGTCCCAGAACTCCCAAGGCACTCAGGCTGCAGATACGTGCGAGCGCAGGGAAGAGATGACGCGACAATTTTACTGCTCTTCAATGAAACCAGCTTTATTGCATCACATCAGCTGATGGGCCTGCCTTCCTTACAGAACAAAGCCGCATGAAGACAGAACCCTGATCTGTTCCAGTGTACAGGTTTTATACCATCAATGGAGTCAACATTTAGTCCCTCCCTTCTTTATGCACATTACTGGCTAGTATTCATGAACCCATTTTACTCTACCCAATTAAACAAAGCATTCTAGCATCTGAGTCCTATTTGCTAATAACTGTGGCGCAGTGTGAATTTCCATCATTGTTCTATGTTATTGCTTTATGAGCAAAGTGTTCTCAATTTGTTACATTTCTACCGGGCTTTAACTTGGTGGCCTGCCAAGTGAAAGCTTCATTTGCCATGCGCGTCTCCTAGCCATTCACTTGCTATTTCTTGTGCTGCTGCTGCTGCTGGCAAGCTGCCCCTGCTATTCCATTTCTATTCTAATGCATCACCTCTCTCTGACATTTCTCCTGTTAAGGTATCAATTTCTCCTTTAATTTCATAACTCGATGGGAAGTGAAATTCAGAAAGTATTCATTCTGGCACGTAAGAACAAAATAAGTGCTATTTGTCTTTAGATTTATGAAAGGCTGGGGAATGGATATTGATGCCAGATATTTTGAACTTCCATGGGCAATAGTAAGGGATGATGGCATTGGCAATCATCCCCATGGGTACATTTACACTGTTGAATCAATGCAGTTTGACACTACTCGAACTTCCATGACCCAATGTTGTGGAATCCTGGGAGCTGTAGTTTTACACGGTCTTGAGCCTTCCCTGCCAAAAAGTGCTGGCGCCTCACCAAACTACAACTTCCAGGATTCCATAGCAAGGAGCCGTGGGAGTTCTAGTGGTGTCGAACTGCATTCATTCTACAGTGTAGATCCACCCTATGTCTGTGTCTATGTGCATCCAGGATGATTGTTGATTTATGGTGACTCTGGGGTTTTCTACATTCCACAAATGAAAACCAGAATATCTCTGGGAAAGTAATAATACCAAAGTCTGGTCAAGATCATAAAGATGAGCAATGACCAAGCACAGACAAGATATCAGAAGCTGCTGCAGTTTGCTTTTGCGTCAGCCGACTGGGAAGGGCAGAATGGTATCCTTTCTCTTCTCCTTTCTACGTTGACTAAAGACAATCGGCTATTGCAATCTGAACTCAGTTTGCAGCAATTGAAGTAAGTTAGGAACAAAAGGGAATGTGGCAGACGGAGAAATAAACTGGGACATTTTCAAAACAGCTGAAAATACGGGATGGCAGAAGATGAAGCAATTGTTCCTTCCAAATCAGGAATGTTAGATGGTATTTCTGAAAGGTGAACTTAAAACTGTCCAAATGGATTAGTGCAGCGTTTCTCAACCTGGGGGGTGGTCACAAGGGGGTGTCTGAGGAGTCGCCAAAGACCATCAGAAAACACAGTATTTTCTGTTGGTCATGTGTGGGAAGTTTGACCCAATTCTATCGTTGATGAGGTCCACAATGCTCTTTTATTGTAGGTGAACTATAAATACCAACAACTACAACTCACAAATGTCAAGGTTTATTTTCCCCAAACTCCACCAGTGTTCACATTTCAGCATATTGAGTATTTGTACCAAGATCCATCATTGTTTGAGTCCACAGTGCTCTTTGGATGTAGGTGAACTACAACTCCAAAACTCAAGGTCAATGCTCACCGAATCCTTCCAGTATTTTCTGTTGGTTGTGGGAGTTCTGTGTGCCAAGTTTGGTTCAATTCCATTGTTGGTGGAGTTCAGAATGCTCTTGGATTGTAGGTGAACTATACATCCCAGCAACTACAATTCCCAAATGACCAAACCAATCCCTGCCCCAACTCCACCCGTATTCACATTTGGGCGTATTGTTTATTTGTGCCAAATTTAGTCCAATGAATAAAAATACATCCTGCATATCAGATATTTAAATGACAATTCATAACAGTAGCAATATTACAGTTATGAAGTAGCAATGGAAATAATAATGTTGTGTCTGGGGGTCACCACAACATGAGGAACTGTATTAAGGGGTTGTGGCATTAGGAAGGTGGAAGAACACTGGCTTAGTGGGAAGCTCAAAGGGAAAGTGGGTAGTGAGGCAAGGAAGGGAAAGTTATTTCAAGAATCAGAGAACAACCACAGAGATGCTTGGCATCTGGTTTTGCCAGTTTCAAGACTGCCATCGATTTTCTTTCTACATCAGAACAAATGTGTAAATCATGGGTGTGGAAAGTTAGGTTGCAAGTGTCTCCGAACCCAACTTTGTGGACTGCAAAGCTCTTCGTCACTCCTTCCCATTCCCTGCTATCTATATTATATAAAGGAGGTCCCGTCGTCAAACGACTGACAGAGACAGAGAAACCTTCCAAGGCAGAGACACCAAACTTGCCAACACAAATAGGCCTCAGGCAAGGAAGGTTTTTAGCAAAGAAACTCCCCCCCCAAAAACCTAGAAGGCCCCCAAAATGATACAAAAAACTACATTTCCCAGCATCCTCTGCGGCAACCAGCGAAACCCATTGGCCAACATCGGCCCACACAAAATGCAGGGAGGCTGAGGAACCATAGTAACGCTGGGCACAGCCAGCCAAGGCTAGGATAGAATGCTGAGTGATTTGAGTTCAGTCAGTTGGTGTTTGAGGGTTAAATTGACAAAACCAAACTCTATGACCCACAACAACACAGCCATGATCCCACCAGGACCATAAGTAACATCAATTCCAACCCTTACATACTCAGACTTTCTCACATCTCCTAAATAGGGCACAGCAAGGCGTGCTGGGTACAGCTAGTTATATATATATATAAATAAATAAATATTTTTGTATATGATTTTCAGGCGATGGCACCCCAAAAGTATGCTAAAGTAAGCAAATGCCCAACGTTTCCCCCCCTCTAACCACACCATAATATTGTACTCAAAATATCACATGTTGACAAAACCAGACTATAAAGAAAAGCCCCGGGAGTGTGTGATGGTAGTGCATGCAGAAGAAACCACATGATTCGAAGAAATTTTTTTAATTGATCAGAGACCGTATGCATTATGTTTTTCTGTATTCAGTTATTTGCCTTATGTTTTATCTCACCTTTCTTCCAATATAGGAGATCAATATGTTTGACACAAGGCAAGGCTAAAACAATATAAATGAATTAAAATATGAGCATAAAACAATTAGAAACAAACAAACAATTAAACCCTTAGTGTCATTAAACCATTGAACATAAAAATATTACAATATTACCATATACAGAGCCACTCCATTTCTAATCAGATTAGAAATTCAATTCGAAAAATTGAAGATATTTAGCCTTGTAGGTATATTGATACAGTACACAGAATCACAAAATCACAAAGTTGTAAGTGGCCACAGAGGCCATCCAGTCCAACTCCCTTCTGCCCAGCAGGAAGACACAATCAAAGCCCTCCTGACAGATGGCCATCCAGCCTCTGCTTTAAAACCCCAAGAAAAGGAGATTCCATTGGACTCTAAGGCATCATATTCCACTGTTGAACAGCTCTTACTGTGATCACACTAGAGCAGTGTTTCCCAACCTTTTTTGAGCCGCGGCACACTTTTTACATTTACAAAATCCTGGGGCACACCACCAACCAAAATGACACAAAATGACTAACACAGTAATACATATCGTTAATAGGGTTTTAATGTATTTATACACTCAGTGTGAAACCTGGGCCTGTTTTGTGAACACAACATAGATATCCTGGCAGGAATGGCAGAAAGACACACACGAAGGTCTTGCTCAATTTATAGTTAAGACACAATCAAAGAGCATCCTAAACTCTTGCAACAATGGAATTGAACCAAACTTTGCATATTGAACTCTCATTACCAACAGAAAGTACTGAAAGGGTTTGCTTGGGAATTGACCTTTGAATTTGGAAGTTGTAGTTCACCTACACCCAGAGAGCACTCTGGACTCAAACAATGTTGGATCAGGACCAAACTTGGCATGAATACTCAATATGCCCAAATGTGAACGCAGATGGAGTTTGAGGAAAATAAACCTTGACATTTGGGAGTTACAGTTTCTGGGATTTATCACCTGGTGTGCTGCGGGAAATTGGAATCTTATTGCAGGAGCGCCGCTACGTCACAGTACAAAATGCATAATTAATCATACACAATCATATGCAAAAAAACACATTCATAGTACCCAATCCTGCTGGAGAAAATCAAAAGTCTTACATAAGGTAGTTCGGCGTGGACACCACAGAGAGCGGAGGAGTTGCGAACCAGGAAGTAGCGAGTTCACAGAGCGCTCCTCTACGGAAAACCCACGATATTTGATGAAATCATGGAAGTGAGTGCAAAAAACAAAGTGTATCCTCACGATGTTATCCAATGTCAGTTCCTGTGACTGTGTTATTGTGCAGATCCCGGAACTGACTTAGGATAACATCGTGAAATGCTGATGATGCTTAAAATTTCTCTCTGAGTGATACGACGATCATCCTGAATCAATTTGTCAACCTTTTGCTTGGATGGTAATATTTTAATAAACACAGAAATAATCATTAGAATATGTTCTTTAACTAGCACTATTCACTTTTCCACACAATCACCAGACAATTGGATACATTTCTGCTAACGATGAACATGTTTTCTGAAGCCGTTACGGAAGACGTCTGTGCGCTTTTATTTCAGGCGTCAGCATCCTGGGTACCCATTGTGTACAGACCTTCCGATAGCCAAGCAAAGTATGACCCACACGTTCTTGTGAAATGCTGATGATGCTTGAAATTTCTCTCTGAGTGATATGACGATAGTTCTGAATCAATCTGTCAACCTTTTGTCTGTGAAACTTGGTGGTTGCTGTCACAGGACATCCAATTCTTTCTATGTCACACAAGTGAGATGTTCCCACCTCAACATCTTTAAATTTACTCACCCAACAACACACAGTTCTCACATCAACACAATCACCATAAATGGCTTGCATTCTCTGATGAATCTCCTTTGGGGTGACACCTTCTTCTGTCAAGAATTCAATGACTGCATGTTGCTTAAGTCGCATTGACCGACCGTCTGCATAGGGTTCCATGCATCACACTTTAACAACACAACTGTTCAATGCTAAGGCTTCTCGCCAAAATAGAACTGTAGAGGAGAGTCTACCGAACAAGCCAGT
The DNA here is from genome assembly GCA_030556195.1 of Anolis apletophallus. Classification (NCBI taxonomy): domain Eukaryota; kingdom Metazoa; phylum Chordata; class Lepidosauria; order Squamata; family Anolidae; genus Anolis; species Anolis apletophallus. The sequence goes on from JARBWK010000004.1 coordinate 203,246,236, forward strand.
ACCTGCCGCATATCAGTACTGCCATCTGTTGAGGAGTTACGAAGGTGGAGGCATTATTTTCATTCAACCCTCGTACACTGTAGAATGAATGCCGTTGGACACCACTGTAAAATCCTGGGATTCATAGTTTGGTTAAATCCCAACACTCTTTGGCAGAGAAGGATAAAGACTCCCATGATTCCATAGTGTTGCCATGGCAAGTGGTGACGGCAACTTTGTGCCAGCTGAACTGCTGACCTGAAGGTCAGAGGTTCAAATCTGCGAGATGGGGCAAGCTCCCATCTGTCAGCCCCAGCTTCCCATTTGGGGACATGAGAAAGCCTCGTGGTCAAAGGAGGGATACACACACGTAGTTCAATAGCATTGAAGTGTTTATAAGCAAGGAAATAATATCATCCAAAAGCCCCACTGGGCTGTAGTATATATAGAGTCAAAACGTAAATAATGTGCACCAATGCACTAGTAACAATGAAGTGTCCAAAGAAGAAAAGGGGGTAAATACCCCAAGGTTAGTCCATGTCCAATGTTCAATATATCCAAATGGAACACCAAAGATGGAGGTAAGCCCACTGTGTGGAAAAGGGGAATTCCAGGCTAAGACACCCAAACCGGGTGTATTTGTAATCCACAGAGTAGGCTGGTATACGGGCCGACGAGGAGACGGTTGTAAAGGATCCAACACTCGTTTCGACCTAATACTGGTCTTTCTCAAGGCCAAAATAGTCCCATCAAGAGGTAGTTATGGTCATGGCTGGACTTGCCTGTAGCAAAAACACACACATATATATATATATATATATATATATATATATATATATATCTCAGTATATACGTGCAAATCCGAATCCTGCGTCTATGGACTCCAGTGCCCATGTGGCTTAGTCTACGTGGGCATGACTCGACGGATGATGGCTGGGGGATGGTGGCCTGCTGGGAGGAGCTGCTGGGAGTGCCGAAGCCAGGAGGGAGGGGGCCAGGCCGCACCATGTCCCCCCTCCCCCTGGCTTCAGCTCTCCCAGCAGCTGCTCCAGCCTTGAGGGGGCAATGCCAAGCCAGCAGTTGCAGAGCCAGCACAATGCCGGCTTGGCACTGCCCCCTCAAGGCTGGAGCAGCTGCTGGGAGTGCCGAAGCCGGGGAGGGGGCGGAGCCAGGCTGCACCATGCCCCGCCTCCTCCCCGGCTTCAGCTCTCCCACAGAGGAGGAACATGAGCGGTGGACGGGCTTCGGTGGGTGGGGCTCCTCCTCTGCGCCGCCTCAGTGAGCGAGGGGCAAGAGTCATGGCGGGAGTCATGGCGGATTGGAGGCTGGCTGGGGAAACGGTCGAAGGAGGCAGCGCCCCGGCCCCTTCTTCTTTTTCTTCGCTGCTGCCCGGCCCTTCCTCCTCCTCCCCCAAGCAGCAGGAGTTCGGCAGGAAGAGGGGCGAAGGAAGGGGGGCAGAGAGCTTTTCTCGTGGCACAGCAGGAGGTCCATCACGGCACACTAGCGTGCCGCCTCACAGCGGTTGAGAAACACTGGTGTAGAAGGATTGCTTTTTCTCTTTTAAAGAAACTCAAAGGTATGAGCAGTATTAAAAACAGTACAACAGTGTTAAAAAATCCTCCTGAGTTTTGGAAGTAACTTGTAGGGAAGTTCTTTTCCCCAATGGCCTGTTTTTGGTACTTTTCAGATTGTGCGTTCTGGAAGCAATAGCTTAGTTTTCTGAAAAGGCGAATTTACACTAGAAAATAAATGTAATGAAAGACAACATGGAGTGAATCAGGGCCGTAGCCAGGATTTTGATTCGGGAGGGGCTGAGTCCAGGCCCGGATTACCCATAAGGCCAGACTAGGCCATGGCTTCGGGCGGCAGGTTTTGGGGGGCAGTGGATTCGACCCCCCAAAAACATATTTTTTTAAAAAAAATGCCCCCTCGCAGCGTTTTCCCCCGCCCTCTCCCGAGAGAGTCATCAGACCTCGGGAGAGGGCGGGGGGAGAGCGCTGCGAGGGGGCGGGGAGGAGGGAATGGCGCCCTCCCCTCGCCTGGGCCGCCCCCTTGCAAAGGAAGGAGGCGGCGAGGAGGACGAAGGGAAGCTCCACCCCGCCGGCGGGAATGCATGCATGCGCCCGCCCGCCAGCGGGCTTCCCTTTCTTCTCCTGGCCGCCTTCTTCCTTTGCAAGGAGGCGGCCCAGGCGGCCAGGAGGAGGGTGGGACTTCCCTTCATCCTCCTCGCGCCTTCCTTTCGGTCGCGGGAGGAGGAGGAGGCGGACGGAAGCCCCACAAGCAGTGCCGCGTGGCTTCCGGCCACCTCCTCCTCCCGTGACTGAAAGGAAGGCGCGAGGTGGACGGAAGCCGTGGGGCCGGTGCCGCGCGGCTTCTGTCCACCTCCTCGGGCCCTCCTTCCGGTCGCGGGAGGAGGAGGCAACGGAAGCCGCATGGCCGGGGCTGCTGCCGCACATGCGTGTTGGCCTCGGGGCGGCCGAAGAGCCTAATCCGGGCCTGGCTGAGTCTGAGTGAGGGGCTGAGTCTGAGTAAGGGAGGGTCTACCCTAGCAAACCTTTTGTATCATTATCCCAATACCCCCATGCATATGAGATCTACTGAGCATGGTGATCAGATCATGATATGAATACACATAACAGTTTAAATAATGTACCAGTAAGGTCTTCTTGCGAACCACCCTGAGAATTTCGGGATGGGCTGAAGCCCCTCAAGGCTCCCCCCCCCCCTGGCTGCATGCCTGGAGTGAATGGATGTGTTCTGTGTTTTTACTTCCCATTTCCCTCCCTGATTTGGATGTGCCACTGAACAAAAATCCAGAAGTTGAGGTTTGTGAGGGTGGGACTCAGCATCGGAAGCAGGAAGGGAGGGAAATGGGAGGCGAAGGCCTGAGTCAGCCGAGGGGAGGATGCTTGATCGCTGGCTTCAGAGGTCTGCTCTGTGTCAGATGTTGTGGGAGGAAGCAAAACGAACTCCAGACCTAGGAGAGGACTTTGGGAATACAGGTCTAGGGGAGGAATTATGAGGGCATGGCCTGCCAAATAAGAATTCATTCCCTCCTTCTATTTTTGTCTTCAGTCCACAAGTTTATAGCATTGTTAAAACCTAAAACCACAATTGAGGTATGACATGTTCTATCGTTGACATATTTAGCTTGCAATAGTCAGCAGAGCCCCTGGTGGTGCAGTGGGTTAAACTGCTGAGCTGCTGAACTTGCTGACCATAAAGTTGCAGGTTTGAATCCGGGGAGCAGTGTAAGCTCCCGCAGTTAGCCTCAGCTTCTGTCAACCTAGGAGTTTGAAAACATGCAAATGTAAGTAGATCAATAGGTACTGCTCTGACGGGAAGGTAATGGTGCTCCATGCAGTCATGCTGGCCACATGACCTTGGAGGCATCTACGGCTTAGAAATGGAGATGAGCACCAACCCCCAGAGTCGGACACAACTGGACTTAATGTCAAGGGGAAAGCTTTACCTTTACTAGTCACTCTTATTTGGAAGCAGCATTTCTAACATCCTTCCCTTGAGGCTGACTCAAAGAGTAGAAGGAGATTTCTTTTCAAACTTTCATCCAACCATTCTTCTCCAAACCAGGTGTAAAGAGGCTATTCAAATGAACCGGCTGGACAGGGTGGACCCTCTTTTACTGATCCCACCGCTGCCACTAATTTGTAACGATAAGGTCACTACGTATCTGACCTAATGTAAAAGGGTGTTGTATAACTTTAATTTAAGGATCCCTTAAACATGAAGAGATTAGCCACCAGATTGTGAGAACTGTTGTTGTTATCAGTTATCTAGGAGGGTCTGTCACCAATTATTGTGGGACTTCAAACTGTGTAACAAGACAGGTTAAAAAGTCTTGCTTTACTCTGAGGCTTGACTTTTAAAATACGGAACAGAGAGATTGTTGATGGAAAGAACAATAACAGTTTATTTATAGCTTGGCACAAAAGCGTGATGGATACGTTATAACTTCTTAGAGGCTCAACTCATCATGGTTACGTTGGTCTTGTAGAAGATACAAAGTTTAAAATGTTTGACTGTTACTATTACTCAGTTAGATCAGTATGTAACTATCTCACACACAGACCTTCTTTCCTCCTATAGGCACCTTGCCTATCTCTAGCCCTCAGGCTCTATACAAACAGACTGGCTCGCAAGCTCAGCCTACTAGAACTGTTTCTCTACAGCTCCAAAACCAGACTGCCTCATAACCCGCTCTCTCCTAGAGCTGGGCTGACAGTTAAACTGTCAAAATTCAAACTTCCCCAGAATTCTATTCTTGGCTGTGGCAGAAAGCTGTTGACTCCTCCCACCTCTGCCTTCCAGCCATGTTGCTATGACAACTCTTCCCCAAGGTGGGCCTTCACTGAAGAAGTGCACCTTCCCTAAACATCTAAACATCTCAATACATATTCAATCCTCAATCCTATAATAAAAAATAAACACTTCTGCACACCAGGGCGGGTTCCAATTTCATAGCAATTTCCACGTAGCACACACATGCAAGTCTTGACGGGACCTCAGACAAATAGAGCCATTTTGGCAACACACTGCAGTCCAAAAGAACAGCAACACTTCTAAACTCATCATAAATCAACAACAGGAACAATAAAGAGATCAGGTTGCTTTGTACTATATATATCTTACTTGTTCCCATTACAGTGGGTGATATTTCCCTTTCTCCTATGCAAATAGGTGCAGTTAGTATTCAAACCAGAAATGCAGAACAACTTTTTCAATGTGTGTACTTAATTTAAATCTGGTATCTCAGTGTCCCTCCACGTTACAATATTTGCAATCAAATAGAATGGTAAACAAGGATACAGGTGAGTAAAACTAAAGGCACGAGTCTACATTTGTCAAACGTGGTTATTGGAGACTGATTCCCATTTTGATCTAGAAAAACCAGGTCTGCTGGTTGTCAAGAGCGGCTGAGCACAGGCTGACGTGCAAAGGTATATATTGGCCACAGCCTATGACCTCTCAAAAGGGAAACATTGCCAAATTATTCCAGTTATGCAATAAATAAATAAATAAATAAATCATTAGCTAAGATGAAGGGAGCGGGGTTCCTTTTACGACTAATAGAATATGTGCCACCTAGAGAGACATCAAAAACAGACCACTATTCTGATATATGACATTAAAAACCAACCGTCGACGATTGAGTAATGGCAAGTATGTCTGTATGACTGCAACACAAGTTGCAAAATTGTGTGCACAATATATCCAGATGCCATTGGACTGGAAGTAACGTCATCCTTAGCCAGCCTTGACAATGTTGAGAAATGCAGCCATAAGGTTGATATCGCCCTTGATTAAAATGTTCTTCACAGCCCTGGTTTAGCCCCTTATTCTTGGCCACTTGTTTCTGCCAAGTTGTGTAGCCCTGGTGCAGATGTATCCTGAGGCTATGCTGGTTGGGGAAGTCTGCGTGTTGCCCACTGTACTTTAAAACAGTGTTTTTCAACCTTTTTTGAGCCGCGGCTTATTTTTTACATTTACAAAATCCTGGGGCAAACCACCAACCAAAATGACACCAAATGACACTCTAACACAGTAATACATATAATTAATATGTTTTTAAATGTATTTATACACTCAGTATGAAATCTGGGCCTGTTTCGATGAACACGACATAGATATCCTGGCAGGAATGGCAGAAAGACACAAACTTCCCACACAGAACTCCCATAACCAAGAGAAAATACTATAAGAGTTAGGTGGGCATTGACCTTGGGTATTGGAGTTGTAGTTCACCTATATCCAGAGAGCACTGTGGACTCAAACAATGTTGGATCAGGACCAAACTTGGCATGAATACTCAATATGCCCAAATGTGAACACAGATGGAGTTTGGGGAAAATAGACCTTGACATTTGGGAGTTACAGTTTCTGGGATTTATAGATAACACACAATCAAAGAGCATCCTGAACTCTTGCAACAATGGAATTGAACCAAACTTGGCATATTGAATGCTCATTACCAACAGCAAGTACTGAAAGGGTTTGCTTGGGAATTGACCTTGAGTTTGGAAGTTGTAGTTCACCTACACCCAGAGAGCACTGTGGACTCAAACAATGTTATGTTATGTTGTTGTTTGTTTTCTATCCAGAATCACAATGTTGGAAGAAGGCTCACCACGTTAAGGTCCCTAAAACAGGCATGGGAAAACTTCGGCCCGCTGGGTGCTTTGGACTTCAACTCCCACCATTCCTAACAGCCTGAGGCCCTTTAATGCTTAAATGGCTGAGGGGAAAAAGGAAAAGGGCCTGAGTCTGCTAGGAATGGTGGGAGTTGGAGTCCAAAACACCTGGAAGATCCAAGTTTGCCCATGCCAGCTTTTGACAGAGACCTCTGCCTCCCCCTTCCCTTTCGCGCCCTTTCTTCCCCCTCCTGCCGAACACTTACTTTTTCTTCTACACTGCCACTTCTGCAGCCATTTTGATGCGAGGGGGCAGCGTGAGCGTGTTCAGGAGGGGAGGGGGAGGGAGGAAGATGTGACCCGTGCGAGCGCTACTATGCAGACTCGCCCCAGAGCAAAGCAAGCCAAAGTGAGCAGAGCGAGACTGGGAAGAAGGGAACCCGAGTGGAGAAGAAAAAGTGTTCAGCAGAAGGGGGGAAGAACGGGTATTGGAGGTTCCAATTTCCCATGACACACCTGATGATCGCTTATGGCACACTAGTGTGCTATGGCACACTGGTTGGGAAACACTGCTTTAAAACACTGCCTCTTAAACTGTAGGTCTCGAAGTCAAATGGGGTCCCTTTAGCAAAATGTTGGGGGTCACAAAAAATTGGCAACAGGAAAAGGTTTCTGAATGTCACCCATTTACACAAATCTGTTAGCAATGTTTCCAGTGGACTCTACAAAAATGCTCCAAATGTACTCCATGAAAAGGAAAATCAGCCTGTTTAGCAAGCCTTGCAAATGCTGGGTTATGCTCAGCATATGTTTAACTTTTATACCTGTTTTACGAGGGTTGGATGAAAAGTAATGCTTCCACCTTCGTTACTTGGGTTTGGATAGGAATATTTTAATAACTCAAATGCAGAAATAATCCTTAGAATGTGCTCTTTAACTACCACTATTCACTTTTCCACATAATCACCAGACAATTGGATACATATCTGCTAACAATGAACAAGTTTTATGAAGCCGTCACAGAAGAAGTCGACACTCTGTTTCCGCAAGCAGCGTCAGCATCCTGGGTACCCAACGTGCACAGATCTTCCGATAGCCAAGCAAAGCAATAATGTGACCTACACGTTCTTCTGAAATGCTGATGATGCTTGAAATTTCTCTCTGAGGGATACGATGCTCATCCTGAATCAATCGGTCAACCTTTTGCTGGTGAAACTCAGTGGTTGCTGTCACAGGATGTGCAGCTCTTTGTTTGTCACGCAAGTTAGATGTTCCCACCTCAACATCTTTAAACTTACTTGCCCAATGATGCATAGTACTCACATCAACACAATCACTACCAACAGCTTGCATTCACTGATGAATCTCCTTTGAGGCGATACCTTCTGCTGTCAAGAATTCCATGACTGCACATTGCTTAAGTCTCATTGACCAACCGTCTGCGCAGGGTTCCACACTCGCACTTTAACAACACAACCATTCAATGCTAAGGCTTCCCACCAAAATGGAACTGTAGAGGAGAGTCTACTCAACAAGCCGGTACCTGCCGCATGCCAGTACTGCCATCTGTTGAGTAGTTACGAAGGTGGAGGCATTACTTTTCATTCAACCCTCGTATATACCCAGAGTTTCCCATCCAAATGATCACTGGAGGTGTGGGTCTGATTAAATGACTTTTTCAAGCTTTGAGTGAGGAGTATGGATGGCATCCGCTGCTGATGTAGGCCAAGAAATGTGAGAGCAGCGCTCTCTTGGAAAGGCCTCAAGAGACTGGCAGAAATTGTTGTGTAATTTCATTGACTGGCAGGGCCGGGTGCGCTGGCAAAAGAAGCTGCAGCATCCCCAGCCGAGGTCACCATTGTCCATTTCCTCCGTCAGAAGAGGCTCTCCTGTGTGCTTTTATTGCAGCTCAGCTTTCCCAAGCGTCAAATATATCCACACTACACAGCCTTGCCTTTTACTTCTCAGGGTTCCAAGTTGCTTCTTCTTCTTCTGATGTACACAGAGCACTTAAAGATTATGCTTGAGGGCAATTTAGGCGGCATCAGCAACGTAGCATCAATGCAGTTTGACACCATTTGAACTGCCATGGCTCAGTGCTATGCAATCCTGGAGGGCAGAATGTAATGCACCTCCAAAGATGTGCCCTTTCCCCGAGAACCAGAAAAGGGGGCTAAAGTCCTGAGATTTGGAGATCCATTGATCGTACATGTTCTGGGGCTGCTGTCCAATGTATTTTATTATTACCATTAGTCTTACACGGGTGTTATGGAACCAAAGAGGACCACACCAGCCCTTGATGCAACTCTTGGTTTTATTATCTTAATTAATTAATTAATTAAGAAATTTTATACCCCGTTCTTCTCTACCTCTGTGGAGGGACTCAGAACGGCTAACAACTTGAAGGTGACCCGGAATTCAATTGGGAGCCAGTGCAGCTCGCGCAAGAGTGGAGTCACGTGAGTGGATCTTGAGGCTCCTGAGAGCAAGCATTCTGCTGCGTTCTGCACCAGCTTGAGTTTCCGGATCGCCGACAAGGGTAGGCCAATGTACAGCGCATTACAGTAGTCGAGCCTCGAGATGATCGTGGCCTGGATCACCGTGGCTAGGTCGCAGCGGGAGAGGTAAGGAGCCAGACGTTTTGCCTGTCGCAGGTGGTAAAACGCTGTCTTGCAGGCGCAGGCAATCTGCGCCTCCATAGACAGCTGGGTGTCCAACCGGACCCCTAGGCTCTTTACTGACGGTTGTGGGCAGAGTGCCACACCGTCGAACGTCGGCAACTGGGTCTCCCCCCCCCCCGGGCGACCCAGCCACAAGATCTCCGTCTTCGCCGGGTTCACCTTCAACTTACTGGCTCGCAGCCATCCAGTTACGGCTTCTAGGCACAGATGGTCAGGGGGGAGGGGGCAGACCTAATTGGGGAGAGAGTTTTATAGCCAGTGGGCCACCACAGAGAAGGCCTTGTCTCTTGTCCCTACCAAGCACGACTGCAAAGTTGGTGGGACCGAGAGCAGGGCCCCACCAGAAGATCTTAACAGCCTTGATGGTTCATAGGGGAGAATACGTTCGGACAGGTAAACTGGGCCGGAGCCGTATAGGGTTTTGTAGGTTAAACCAGTACTTTGAATTGTGCTCGGAAGCTAATTGGCAGCTAGTGAAGCTGGCGCAACAAGGGAGTTGTGCGATCCCTGTACCCCGCTCCCATCAATAGCCTGGCTGCCGAACGTTGGACCAATTGCAGCTTCCGGCAGTCTTCAGAAGCAACCCCACGTAGAGAGCATTGCAGTAGTCTATACGGCATGTAACAAGAGCGGGGACCACCATGGCCAAGTCCGACTTCCCAAGGTATGGGCGCAGTTGGCGCACAAGCTTTAACTGCGCAAAAGCTCTTCCGGCCACCACCGAGACCTGGGGCTCCAGGCTCAGCGATGAGTCCAGGATCACTCCCAAGCTGCAAACCTGCGCCTTCAGGGGGAGTGTAACCCCATCAAGTGTAGGCTGTAACCCTATGCCCTGTTCGGCCTTGCTACTGACCAGGAGGACCTCTGTCTTGTCTGGATTTTTCAATTTGTTCACTCTCATCCAGTCCGTTAGAGCTGCCAAGCACCGGTTCAGGACTTGAACAACCTCCTTAGTAACAGGTGGGAAGGAGTGACAGAGTTTATTTATTTATTTATTTATTTATTTATTTATTTATTTATTTGTTCCATCTTGTATTCCGCCCCTCCCTGCAGGCTCGGGGCGGATAACATCATAAAATTCGGCAGGCATGTACATCCATGTCGCCATACAATAAAATGCAACATAAAACATACAATAAAACAAAATACAATAGGTCCCGAGATTAAAATTATGTGCATGCCATGGCATTCCCTGAACCAGGGTGCTGATTAGGAAGATGAGTACATTCGGCTTACTCGCCTAGCCGAAGGCGTACAGATGACCCCAAAAATCCAGATGATCTCTCCCAATGGCTTCATGTAGATGTTAAACAACATAGGGGACAATACTAAACCCCATGGGACCCCACAGTACAATGGCCGTGGGGCCGAGCAGGTGTTTTGCTCTCCATAGATACTCAAGTCCCATTATATACAACAGCAAACAGGGGCGGTCTTTGCCATTACGCGGCCTACGCGGCCGCCAGAGCGCCATCTTGACGCTGCGGGGTGGGGCGCCATCGTGAGGCGCCGCCCGCGCCGAGGCGTCGCGCCTTGCTGCTGCGCTCTGCTGGAAGTCAAGGCAAGATGCGCTGTGCCTACGGACCGCAAGAGAGGTCCGTAGGCACTGCGCATGCGCAGAATCTCCACGCACATGCGCAGTTCCTACGGACCTCTCGTGCGGTCCGTAGGCACTGCGCATGCGCGAGGGGCGACGCAGCAGCAGTGCCTGTGCCTACGGACCGCAAGAGAGGTCCGTAGGCACAGCGCATGCGCGTGGGATGGGGACAGCTGACGCTATCCCTACGGAGCTCTCTTGTGCTCCGAGAGGCACAGCGACGCGCGGGCGCTCGCCCATACGCATGCGCTGTGCCTACGGAATTCAAGAGAGCTCCATAGGGACAGCGCATGCACGCGGGAGGGCGACGCACGCATGCGCTGTGCCTACGGCCTCCGTAGGCACAGCGCATGCGTTTGCCTACGCCTCGCGCATGCGCTGTCCCTATGGAGCTCTCTTGAATTCCGTAGGCACAGCGCATGCGCGCGGAGGCGACGCGCGCGCGTGCGCTGTGCCTACGGAGCACAAGAGAGCTCCGTAGAGGATAGCGATACGCCACAGAAGCGCATGCGCTTGTGCCTACGGAGCTCTCTAGAGCTCTATAGGGACAGCGCATGCGCGCGGGCAGGCGACGCAGCAGCAGCACGGACGGGCGTCGGCCTCCGCAGATGCGCTGTGCCAACGGAGCTCAGTAGGCACAGCGCATGCGGGGGAGATAAGGCCTCTCCTAGCGCTTCCTGGTGCCCGCTGCCGGCCCCACGCACGGGGCGTTGCAGAGGGCGGGCGCGTGGGAGGAACGCAAGGTAAGGGGCCCAAAAATTATGTTGGGGGGGGGGCGCCGAAATAATTTTCGCCTACCATGCGAAATTATCTCAGACCGCCCCTGACAGCAAAGCAAAATGATATCCCATATATGACATGGCAAAGAACTCAAGTGAGTGCTGAGAGAGCTGGAGAACCTCAACATAAGTTCACTTTTTGGAACTCTTTTCCTAAATATTGTCAGTCTATGATTGGTTGAATCCATGGATGTAAAAGCTGTGAATACAGAGGGCTGATTGTACTTTCCAGAAGTGAGGCAGTTTTGAAAATCCATTATGATCTACAAATATTGACACCAAAGAATAGTTTAATTTTGGTCTACCATTTCAATAGGGGTGGGTCAGATACATTTTTTTTCTAAAGTGAGGAAGGAGTTTGCTTTGTTGTCTTTAATGTCAAGGAAGCCGTCCACGTTGGAGGCACGAGCTATTTTGAGACAGAGCACAATGCTTGGGGTTGTCCCCACGTCCGGGTTAGCTGCTCACATGTTTGGAAGGGGCCTCTGCAGCATTGGAGGCAATGCCATTCTCAAAAATAAGAATGGAATGGGTGGGTGAATATGATCATTACAATATGGCTAGTGATGAGATGCAAATTCGACGCCTCCAAGGTCATGTGGCTGGCAGAACAGGTACATGCTGATATTGAGTGTGGTACTGTGCAGTAGTAACAGTGTGTATAGAGGCTTGCCTTCTCCACCACTTAATCCTCACAACAAACCATGAGGCTGGCCATGCAGCCTCTGTGTGTGTGCTCAGCAAGGAATTGAACTTGGCTCATTCAAGTCTTTGGCTGTATCTACACCAGGGGTGCTCATTAGGTAGATCGCGATCTACTGGTAGATCACGTAGGGCGTCCTGGTAGAGCGCAGGCAGGGCGGGAGGAAGGCTCAGTCCCGCCCCACAGGCTCCCAACGCCGCCCAGGTGCAGAAGGAGGTTGGACTGGATGGCCCTTGGAGGTCTGCTCCTATTCTAGGAACCTATTGTCATTGTTATTGTCCTTTGGCCACAAAATGGGAAGACAGTAAAGCTTGGAGAAGAGAATGATGCTGGGGAAAATGGAAGGAAAAAGGCCAGAGCTCCCTGTCAGCCGTGGCCACCCCCAGCTCTTTCAGAGTCAAGCCAGTCATACCAAGGATACCATCCATCCATCTGGCCCTTGGTCGGACCCTCTTCCGTTTTCCTTCCATTCTCCCCAGCATCATTGTCTTCTCCAAGCTTTCCTGTCTTCTCATCTGTAGGTTACTACAGGGAATACCATGCAGATTGTTCCGTCCTCCAGATGTTTAATATGCATAGCCCCATAGTTTTGTTTTAAAAGGCAGCATTTTTCCTTTTGCATTTTTCCTGGGACTGTTCCAGGCACACTGACACCTTGCCTGTTAATTATTAGCAGGGTTGCAGCCTGGTGCAGAATTTGCCGCCTAAAGCTCTGCAAATGTATCTTTTAGTTGGTGTCCGCCCCCTTTTGCTTCATGGGGATTGGCCTCCATTTTAGAAAGTGTTTCAGTTCCTTTCAGAGAGGGAAGGAATTCAGATGTGTTTTTTGGCCAGCCAGATTGGCTCGAAAGGGTCACCGTAAGTACTGGTGCTAACCTGCATGCTAACCTGCATGCTGACCTGCTGATTGCTATTTGCTTGACCATTAGCTGGGGACTGCTGGAACCAGATGAGTTTATGGTACCTTGCAGAGACTGGCTTTGCATGCTGTATAGGATAGACATCTGGTTACCAGCCCAGCTTTAGGTCACCTTTGGACTGGTCTTAGGTTTAGAGGGGGGAAGGAGTGGTTTCTTCAACCAAACACCTAGGACCAGGGTGGGAAATATCGGGTTTCCTGCCATCCAAAGGGAAGCAGTGGGAATCTTTTGAGCAACAACCCAAGGCATTTCCACTCTTTTTTTTTGCAACCATTAAGATGTGCCAAGTCCTGCAAAGACTTTGTTATTGAATAAACTGTTTGATTTTCAACTTTAATTTGAGTGTTTTTGGGTTGCCAGACCACCTAGCTTTTCAGCAAGCGCTCTGCAGTCCACCAGGTAGAAAGGACAACACATCTGCCAGTTTTAATTTTAAACAGACCTGGTGTGACGGCATACAGATCATTGTTGCCAGTGTGATGCCTCTACTCTTCACTATTTTATCGAAATTAGTCATTGCTCTCCTCCCAAGAAATAAACGTCTTCTGATTTCCTGGCTGCAGTCTGTGTCTGCAGTCATCTTTGCGCCTAGAAATACAGTCTATCACTGCCTCCACATTTTCTCCCTCTATTTGCCAGTTATCAATCAGTCCGGTTGCCATCATTTTGGCTTTTTGATCTTTAACTGCAATCCAGCTTTTGCGCTTTCTTCTTTCACCTTGATTAGAAGGCTCCTCAGCTCCTCCTCGCTTTCGGCCATCAAAGTGGTATCATCTGCATATCTAAGGTTGTTAATGTTTCTTCCAGCAATTTTAAGCCCAGCCTTACATTCGTCAAGCCCCACACATCGCATGATGTGTTCTGCATACAAGTTGAATAGGTTGATGAGAGTATACAACCCTGCCGTATGATATGCCTTTCCCAATCTTGAACCAGTCTGTTGTTCCATGGTCAGTTCTTACTGTTGCTTGCGTGTGTAAGGGTGACACACCTTGCGCCAAGAACAAAATGCAAACATCATTGGTTGGATAAAAATGGCCACAACTCATTTATTGAAAACAGGAATAAAGGGTTGGCGGCCACGCATGGGTCCTGAATCAGGGATGAACAGCCCCCACGGATGTCCAAGGTATCTTCAAGCCTGTGGTGCGAGCGGCCCAATGCCTGTCCACGGAAACTCAGCACCCCAGGGGGCCTGGGCGTTATCCCCCTTACAACCAAGGGGCGATAAGCCAGCCTGATCCAGGGGCCATGCCACATGCCACACGCCCTCATTGGCCGGCGGGCGTGGGTGGCGGGATGCCTTCCCGCCACCCCAGGGACTTCTGGGGAGAAGAAGCCCCCCTCAGGCAAACAAGATGGCGCGAGGGCACGCTGCCCCACAACCAGCTTGGCTGGTAAGTCGGCCAAGCCCATACTTGGTCATTGTACAGATTCCTCAGGAGACAGACAAGGTGATTTGGTATCTCCATACCACCAAGAACTTGCCATAATTTATTATGATCCACCAAAATACTTCTGAAACCAAGTATGTCCGATAAGGGATGTTCAACTTGTACAATAAGCCCCAGTTTTCAAAGGCTGAAATGACTAATGACTGTCTTTGAGAAGACATAATAAGGACAAAATACATCTCTCAGGACAATTTTAGTTGGATGGACAAAACAAAAGCCTCTGCTTAAAAACATCCAGAGAAGGAGACTTCACCAAACTCCCAGACAGTTTATATTCAAGTACAGGTATGTGCAAACTTTGGCCCTCCAGGTGTTTTGGACTTCAACTCCCACAGTTCTAAAGCGGCTGAGGGGGAACAGGAAGAGTTACACAAAACCGTGGGGATTGCTGTTCAGAAACTGAAACACAACAAGCAGGACAAATAATTCCAATAATTGGATTTGATAAATGTCCACAAGTTGCGGGTCTTTGTGTATATACTGTATATACTGTAAGATATTAATACTTATTAATGTGCCTGATATTTTTATTTAAAATGTTATGTGATACATTACATTGTATACTCACCTTAGGCACATTAATAAGTATTATATCTTACAGTATATACTAGCTGTACCCGGCACGCGTTGCTGTGCCCTTTTTAGGAGATGCGAGAAAGTTCAATCATCCACGGTGTGTCCTCCTCTAAAATGCAGTTGGATGGAGTGTGGGTCATGGTGTGGCAAGTTGGGTCTTTATTGGTCTTGGTTCTGGGCCACAGTGGTCTGTGGGGAATGATGGGTTTTGAAGTACTACAAATCCCATTTTCCATGGTGGTACTTGAAGTCCCATCATGCATGGTCGGGGCTCTGTGTGCCAAGGTAGTTTACTGTAAATACAGGCCATACACAATGTCCCATGAGCTGAGGCCTAGTTAGGAACAGCAAGTTAATGAAGCCTTACTGTCAATTCAGGCCATACACAATGTGCAATGAGCTGAGGCCTAGTCGGGAGAATCAAGTTAATGAAGTCTTATTGTCAATTCAGAGCGTAAACAGCTTCCCAGTAACACACACACACACTCCACTTGTCTCACTGCCAACAGAATTGAGGATGCGAGCCACAGGTGGGGCGAAACGTCAGGAGGGCGTGCTGCTGAACATGGCCAGTGACACTGAGACCCTATTTTGGGAAGCCATGGTCTCCGGGCTGAAAAAGGCCCTTTCCTCCCTGGCATCCCATAACAGCCCCTCCCCTTCCTCAAAGTACCTTCTTTCTTCATTCCGGGCAGGGCGGAGGCGCCCTGCTTCCTTTCCCGCTCCAGAAATGGGCTCAGGGAGCCCCTAGCATCCCTTTCCTCTGAAGAGGAAGCCTCATCCTGTTGGACTCCATCTCCCAGGATCCCTCCCGCCCTGCGAAGCAGCCGAGGCTTCGGGAGTTGGAGTCCAAAGAGTCCGAGTCCTGAGGCCTCGTGTGGCGGGCAGAAGGCGCAGCTTCTGACCTCACTCCCGGGAGGAGAGAGGGGTCCTCTTGAACTCTCTGGGCGGGAAGGAGAGGCAGAGCCAAGGGGAGGAGGAGGTGGGGGAGAAAGGCGGCTTCCTTGTGCCAGTGGGCTTCTTCAGAAGAGGCGATGAGAGCGATGAGGCAGCGGGCCAGGTCCCTGGCACTCCCGGAAGAGGAGATCGGAGGGGAGGCACGCAGAGCAGCCGTCTTCCGCCTCATGGAGCCGGGTGGCGCGGGCGCTGCCTTGGGCTCCTTGGGGTTATGGCCCTCTCTTCGGCCGCTTCCAGACCGGCCCCCTAACCTCCGGAGGGCATTCAGGCGGGGAGGAGGTTCCGCTCCCAGTGGAGAGCAGGTGAATGCGCTGTGCTGGGGATCGGGCGGCGCGCGGCGCCGCGGAACCTCCTCCCATAGGTTTGAATGGGCAATTTTGGGGTGTCGCGTTTAGGGGTCTGCGGAAGTTGTAAGGGTGGGGGTTTGTGCCTAGTTGGTACCTCATGGCCTGGTGAATCGTGTGTTGTGGGTTTTGTGGTTGTGGGGGTTATGGTGTGGCCGTGCATAATCGTCAACCCACGACCACGTCTCCTTTATATATATAGATATACACAAAGACCCGCAAATTGGGGAAAAGGAAGAGGCCTGAGGCTGTTAGGAACTGTGGGAGTTGAAGTCCAAAACACCTCGAGGGCCAAGGTTTGCCCATACCTGTCTTAGCATGTAGAAAGATATCAGGCATGTTCCTCATAAGAACATAAGAACATAAGAAGAGCCATGCTGAATCGGGCCTCAGCCCATCTAGTCCAGCATTCTGTGTCACACAGTGGCCCACTAGTTGTACACAGGGATCTCTAGCAGAAAGGAGGGCAAAACCCTCACCTGCTCCCGACCCCCACAACCAGTACCCGGGAAATCCTGCCTGCCTCCATCAACACAGAGGTGGCACTTGGATGTCCATTTCAGTAACTACTGATTCCCTTGGTATCCATGAATCTGTCTAATCCTGCCTTGAAGCTGTCCAGGCTGACCGCTGTCACAACCTCCTCTGGAAGTGAGTTCCATAACCCAATGACCCTCTGGGTGAAGAAATATTTCCCTTTATTAGTCCTAACTTTCCTACCTTGGAGCTTTAGGGAGTGCCCCTAGTCCTAGTGTTGTGTGACAGAGAAAATATTTTTCTCTATTCACCTTTCTATCCCATGCATGATTTTATACACTTCGATCAAGTCACCTCTAAACGCCGTCTTTCAAGGCTGAAAAGACCAAGGCGTTGCAACCTGATTTCGTAAGGGAGCTGCTCCATCCCTTGGATCATTCTTGTTGCCCTTCTTTGTACCTTTTCCAGTTCCGTTATATCCTTCTTGAGGTGCGGTGACCAGAATTGTACACAGTACTCCAGATGTGGCCTCACCATAGATTTGTAGAGAGGCAATACAACATTTGACGACCTATTTTCGATTCCCTTCCTGATCATGCCAAGCATAGAATTTGCTTTTTTCGCTGCTGCTGCGCACTGGGTTGACATCTTCATTGAGCTGTCCACCAAAACCCCAAGATCCCTTTCCTGGTTTGTCTCGGAAAGCTTTGACCCCATCAGTTGGTAGGTGTAGTTGGGGTTCTTTGCCCCGATGTGCATGACTTTACACGTGTTTAGGTTAAAATGCATTTGCCACTTTGTTGCCCATTCACTCAATTTCGAGAGATCTTTCTGGAGCTCTTTACAATCAGTTTCATTTTTAACTACCCTGAACAATTTAGTGTCGTCTGCAAACTTTGCTACCTCAGAATTTACTCCTACATCCAGGTCATTAATGAATAAATTAAAAAGTAACTGACCCAAAACTGAACCTTGGGGTACGCCACTTCTCACCTCTTTCCACCCAGAGAAACTTGAAAGCCACATGCCTTGAATGTCTATTTGTCACAGTTCATTACATCATATGAGCCTTAGTATTTGACGCGTGTAAAGAAAAATTCCAAAAACGATAAACACTAGGCTAAAATCACAGGCTAAAGAAAGAAACCGTGGCAGAACATAGAATTATCATCCAAAGTGCAGTTCAAGCCCAAATCTTGATCATCCCTTTAATTTAAGACACCAAATATAGATGTGAATCAAGTGTCATGCAAGTTGATCATCAAGCCAAACTTCTATTTTAATTAGTAGTGAGGCTCAAAAGTGCTGAAGTGTAGAGGGCTGGTTGCTGAATGTTTCCTAAAGCAGTCTTCATCAAATATGGCCCATGGTGCGTCAAACTACCATACTTTGTGGATTGGTGCTCCCTCAAGTGGTGGTACATGTCTATTCACTATGTGTTTAGTGATTTTTCATTGGAAGATAAACATAGGATTCAGGCATGTAGCGGGGGGGGGGGGGGCTAAGGGGGCTTCAGCCTCCCCCCAAATTCTCAGGGTGGTCCGCGAAAAGGCCTTACTGGTACATTATTTAAACTGTTATGCTTATTCATATCATGGTCTGATCACCATGCTCATTATATCCCACATTAATGGGGTTATTGGGATAACAATACAAAAGGTTTGCTAGGGTAGACCCTCTTCCACCCAGTCTCAGCCCCTCCCGAACCAAACTCAGCCCCCCGAATCAAAATCCTGGCTACGGCCCTGATAGGATCATAAAAAAAACAACAGCAACAACAGGATTAAACTGTAAGATTTATTGCTAAGACACTCATCTCTGAGGAAATATAATTGTGGGAGGAGAAACATGCATATCACAAGGAATATATTTTACTTTTAATGTCTATTTATTATTATTTATTTATTAACTTCATTTATACATCGCACCCATCTCCCCAAGGGGACTCGGGGCGGCTTACATGGTGCCAAGTCCAATAACACACAATAACAAAGCAATAGCAAATTATACACACACACACCTAGTTGGATAGAACTCTGAACCCTAATAATCCATATAGTGGGATTTAGGCCCTTCTACAATGCCATATAATCCAGATTATCAAATCAGATAATCCACAAGGCACACACACACACCTTTCTTCCCCCGCCCCCTCAGTGCTATCCCGCATTATATTTAATGCGGGATGGCTCTGAGGTGCGGGGAAAGTGTGGAGGTGAGTCCGCACCTCCTCCCCTGCTTGGGAATAAAGCGGGACAACCCTTGTCGCACTTTATTCCTAAGCAGAGAAGGAAGTGTGGAGGTGAGTCGGCACCTTTCCCTGCTTGGGAATAAACGGGACAGGGGTTGTCCCACTTTATTCCCAAGCAGGGGAGGAGGTGGGGACTCGGCCCCACCTTTCCTTCCCTTCTTGGGAATAAAGCAGGACAAGGGTTGTGCCCCGCTTTATTCCCAAGCAGGGGAGGAGGTGGGGACTCCTTTCCGGCTTGGGAATAAAGCGTCCGCCTCCGCTGTCAGCTGGCGAGAGGAGAAAGGAGCGTGCTGCTGCCCTCCAGTCTCCTCTCGCGAGTTGAGAACTGAGAGGGGGGATGAACTAATAACGTGACCTTTACAAAAAATGGCAATCCCGGGGTCTGTTTTGAAACTTCACTTCTGGGTTGGAGGCCGAGGGTCGGAATAAGGTCAAAATAATTTCAAATACAAATTATTAACGGATTGCAAAGTATTTTAATTGGAGGTATCCACACCTAATAGATAGAGATATAGATAGATGATAGATAGATAGATAGATATGGTAAAACGGTGAGCTTTATATATAAGGAGTTCTGGGGAGAAACTGAAGATTTGCAATCTGTGGTTAGTAAAGACAGTAAAGCTTGGAGAAGGGAATGATGCTGGTCAGTAGAGATCTTATGCAGCTCACACCCAGCCAGCTGTGCCACAGTCCCGGTGCTCCAAATTTTCCTGGACAACATGGTCAATAATCATTCAGGGCAGGGCCGTAGCCAAGATTTTGGTTCGGGGGGGGGGCTGAGTTTGGTGTGGGGGGCTGAGACTGGGTGGAAGAGGGTCTACCCTAGCAAACCTTTTGTATTGTTATCCCAATAACCCCATTAATGTGGGATATAATGAGCATGGTGATCAGATCATGATATGAATAAACAGTTTAAATAATGTACCAGTAAGGCCTTTTCGCGGACCACCCTGAGAATTTCAGGGGGGGCTGAAGCCCCCTTAGCCCCCCCTGGCTACATGCCTGATTCAGGGAGTTGTCCCCCCCCCCCCAATTACTTTCCCAAACTATCCTTTTGCATGAAGATGGAGGAATTTGAATTGCTACAGGTTGAGCAACATTTAAAAAAACATACCCTATAATTCTGTAGCATGGAGTGATGGCAGTTAAAATGGGATCAAACTGCTATAATTCTGCAGTGTGGATGGCCTCTCTGGGCCTTAACCTCTAAGGAGTCTCTGATGTTCTTGCTTCAGAAATAGCAATGGAGAACCTATTGCCGTTTGGTTTGAATTGATCCTTTCTCTGTTGTAGCCAGCAATGCTAATGGTCAAGGATTTATTTTATTATTATTTATTTACAGTATTTATATTCCACCCTTCTCACCCCGCAGGAGACTCAGGGCGGATTACAATGTACACATACATGGCAAACATTCAATGCCATAGGCACACAACACATATAGACAGTCAGTCAGAGGCTATTTAACTTTTTTCTGGCTACCAGGGGGGCTGTCGCTTCACCGTCCATCTGCGACACTGAGGAAGTACTTTCCACATTCCCCGCATGCTTTTTGCTGGAGATTTTTTATGGCTTCATAAATTTGTTAAGTTAGCCTCCCCACACATAGGTGGTACCTAAATGTCCTACTTGACAGATGCAACTGCCTTTTGGGTTGCAAAGCTACACAAAATTGGCCGGAAGCTCACTCTGACCTGGGCTGGCTTCGAACTCATGACCTTTCGGTCAGTAGTGATCTTTAATGCAGCTGACACCCAGCCAGCTGTGCCAGAGTCCCGGATGCTGGGAGGTATAGTCCTTTCATATATGGTGAGTCATCTATTTGAAAGGTGAATGTAGGTTGGCCAGGTAAAGGTGAATATGGTTTTAAGTACAAGATGTCCCATGCAAGGAGGTGCTTGGGTGCAATCTAGGACAGTGTTTCGATTTGCTCCATCTGCATGTTCTCATCTCAGGACTGGGAGAGCGGCCAGAGTATTCAGAGATAAATGATTGGCAGCAGCAACAGCCTGCATTTGCAATGCAGATGTTTCCCATGGAGATTAATTGTGCCAACTGACACCCAAGTAACGCAAATATTATGATACTAAAGGAGGCAAGCCAAGTTTTCAGAATGCAAGATCAAAAAGGAAGCCGATCTGAAATAGTAATAACAAGAAGGGACAATAAGAAAGAAAGAGCTCTTGCAACATATGAATGAAGTTGCCTATTCTGAGGACTTTATCACACAAACCCAGTATTTTGCTACAGTCGCATTATTGGGATAGTATAGTGGATATATACTGCATTATTTACTTACTTACTTAGGCGAACCCTCATTGTCCAAGTATGATGGCCTTCCAAGTGTAGTGTTGTTAGAGTAGTGTTTCCCAACCGGTGTGCCCTGAGCGATCATCAGATGTGCCGTGGGAAATTGGAACCTCTTGAGTCTTGAATAAGCCACACCCCTTTATTCCCCGCGGGCCAATCCCATCTCGGTGGCCTTGAACTCCTGCCCGGCACCAAGATGGCGGTGGCGGAGATGGCAGGACCGGAAGCGCCTTCCCTGAGGGGATGCCAGTGGAGCAGAAGTGCTTCGTCTGAGGCGACATGGCGGCGGGTGTGCCTGGCGGTGTTGGGCTTGGCAGCGGGCCTGGCGTTAGTTCTGCCGGCCGGGGTGGTGGAGCCCTTGAGCCTGAGCCTGGCTCTGGCCGGCGCTGCCGCCTCTGCCTTCACAGGCTTCCTCTCCTACCTGCGGCTCTACTACCTCTTCGCCCACTGCTGCCACGACGTGGGGAACAACGGGGCCCGCCTCCGGACAGGTACCCGAGTGGCATACCGGGCCTCAGAGACTGCGATGTGACGTGGAAGGAGCCTCATGGGCTATATTATTATTATTATGAACTATGTATTAACATATTATTATTTTCCCTTAGTATATGCTATTACATTGTTATGTTATCAGTATTTGTCATAGTCATGGTGTATATCGGTATTGACTATGAGAGTAATGATAACAGTCAGGATTAACTCCTGTGCTTTACTGAAAATATACTGTATTGTATGCACCTCTAATATTTATATTATTATAATGTAATACAAGATAACACTTTTAAAAATAATACAATATTGAAATTATGTATTTTATATTACTTGTAATAGTACTAATAATATTACAGTATAATGGTATAGTACAATATAGTAAGTTAGAGTGTCATTTTGTGTCATTTTGGTTGGTGGTGTGCCCCAGGATTTTGTAAATGTAAAAAATGTGCTGCGGCTCAAAAAAGGTTGAAAAACACTGTGTTAGAGACTAAGCTTTTAGGGTGACAAGGTCCACAAAGCAAGGAGGAGACGGAGTCCGATGAGGTTTCCAAACAAGGCTTTTATTTCAAGCTGATCAGCATGAGACGGACAGCCTTTGGCCCCACACCCTTCAGGACATTCTCATGGGAAAATACACTTTGAACAGGGATCTCTTGGTCATTCTCTGCATCAATATCATTAGCAACACCATTACTTTCTTGAACCTCATTGTCATCATTCCCCACATCTAAAGCACCCTGATCCTTAAACACAATCACAGGCTGAGCTCCAACAGACCTACAGGTTCGTAGAGACTTTGGTGTTTACCGATATTTCTTTACAGTTTACCTCTAGATGTTGCTGGACCGCAGTTCTTATCAGGTTTGGCTTCCATGGGCAATAATGACAGATGATGGAAAGTGAAGTCCGCCAACATCTGGAGGGCCACAACATCCTCCATCCCAAACCTGCATCAACTGGAAGCATCTCTGCAACGTATTAGGGAGGGCTGACCTACTTGGAGAACCTTTGGACCAAACCTTGGACCTTTCACAAGCAAAGCCTTCACTTTGCCAATGAAATTCAACCTTTTATCTTAGTTTCATGTTTAGGATTTGTGCCACCTTGACTGAGGACTATGGATTAAAAAAAATAATCTTGGTAATATGTGTCTTCACGTCAAGTGTCAGTTTAGGTGATTTCATGACTTCTTCAAATAATTTTCTAAGACATGGTGGTTTGGCCAGTTCCTTCTGCTGAAATAATATTCACAGTACCTGGTATTCATAGGTGGTCCCCCACCCAAGTCTTAGCCAGGGGTGACCCTGCTTAGCATCCAAGATTGGGCACAATCTTTAGCGCAAGGGTGCCCACACTTTTTCAGCATACGAGCTACTTTTATAACAACCAAGTCGCAAAGATCTACCTGGGCGCGCGCGCTTCTACCTCTGTGCGCGCGCTCCCGACGCCACCTTCCGCCCGCGCAGGGCTTCTACCGCCAATGAGGCTTTAGTGGGTGGGCCCTGGCGCTCGTCTCTTGACACGGTGTGGTGACGTGACCGCCCATTGGTTGCTCCTGGGGGGGGGAGCAAGGCGAAGGCGCGCGCAGGGATAGGATGCGAGGCTGTGGGAGGGAGGGAGTGTGTGTGTGTGTGAGAGAAGTCTTCGCTGGAGAAGGATGGTCCCCGTGGTGGGGCTGCAGCTGACGAGCGCGCCCTCAACGCCGCTGAGTGAAGCCTGGACAGGGCCCTGCCTCAAGCTCCGCCCTGTCTCTCTCTCGTCTTGGCGGCACTGGGGCCCCGTCCAGGCTTCACTCACCGGTGTCGAGGGCGCGCTCGTCAGCTGCAGCTCCACCGAGGGGACCATCCTCCTCCGGCGAGGCCTTCTCTCACACACACACACACTCACTCCCTCTCTTCCACAGCCTCGCATCCTATCCCTGTGCGCGCCTTCGCCTTGCTCCCCCCTCCCCAGGAGCAACCAATGGGTGGTCACATCACCACACCGTGTCAAGAGAGGAGCGCCAGGGCCCACCCACTAAAGCCTCATTGGCGGAAGAAGCCCCGCGCGGGTGGAAGGCGGTGGCAGGAGCGCGCGTGCGGCGTTGGGTGCACGCTCACAGGGCAGAAGTGCCCCATGTGGCTGAGATCTACCTCATATGGACTTGGGATCGACTCGTCGATAGGGATCGACTTCCTGGGCAGCCCTGCTTTAGCGTATTTAGACCACATGCTAAAGAGGAGTCAGAAGTGTGGTGCAGCAGCAAATAATGCCAATGCAGTTCTAGGTTGCATCAACAGAGCAATAGTTTCTAGACTAAAAGTAAAGGTAGCATTGTATTCAGCTTGGGTCAAATCATTAGATCCTCCAGACGACCTTTCCCCAATTTGGCACCCTCCAGATGTTTTGGACAACACATTCCATAACTCCAAGCTAACTTTTCCAGATGTTTCTTGGGAACTCTAATGCAGGCAACAACAGCATGCAAAATATATTGTAATGTGAGTCTTATTGACACCCACGTTGGGTCCTTATTTTCCAGTGTGGTATTATTGTTGTCCTCCTGGCATTTTTGGTAGGTGTTTTTACAGCTGGAAGACAATAAATCCCCACTGAATCTGTGGGAGGATTTCGGCCTCCTCATAATATAACTGGATTGCAACAGCTGGACTCCATTAGAAAAAGCTTGTCCCCAAGGAATTACAAAAACATGCTATCAAAATACTCCTGTGTTTGAACTCATGATGAAATGAGATATATTTCTAATTAAGGTGTTCCATATCATTGGATACATGATTGTCCTTCCAACAAGAGGCTAAAATATTTTTTTTATGCAGGCAGGGTTTTGAAGAAGGAAATTCTTAAGAGAGAACCAGGGAAGTATTTATTTATTTACAGTATTTCTATTCCGCCCTTCTCACCCCGCTGACACCCAACCAGCTGCGCCACGGTCCCGGTGCTTGTATTGTATTGTGCTGTTTCATATTTGATTATTTCAACAATTTTTATTTGTTCTAAGTCAGGCATGAGCAAATTTTGGCCCTCCAGCTTAAGCTGCGGATGGGAAAAGGGGCCTGAAGCTGTTAGGAATTGTGAAAGTTGAAGTCCAAAACACCTGGAGGGCCCAACTTTGTCCATCCTTGCTATAGAGCAGGGGTAGGGAACCTATGGTTCGGGAGCCAGATGTGGCTCTTTTCATGATTGCATCTGGCTCTCCAGAGCAGTCCGGGCCCCAGTTTCCCAGCATGCAGCAGGGAGGAGTGACGCAAATGCGCCGCAACTGCTGCTTCCGCGCCGCCATTGCCGCCTCTTCCTCATCTCCTGCTGCTCTCGGGGCCCTGCGCCCTCTTCGCCGAGTATGGCAAAGCCTGGCAGTGGTGCCTCGTCCTCATCTTCCTCTTTGTCCCCCGCCACGGCCCTCGGGGGAGGCAGGCCGGCCCTGGCGCCGTGGACCTGGCCTCACGGCTTCAGGGGGACGCTCAGCTCATCACCCTCATCGTCAGGCAGCTCAAGAACTGCTGCCTCTTCGATGCCTTCCGGAGGGACTGCCTCACCGACGTCGACACCAAGGTCCGCCTTGGCCCCGCGCCCTCCTCCCCCTTCCTTACTTTTTATTCCTTTCTTTTCCCCTCTTTTTCTTTCATTCTTTTTCCACCCTCTCTCCCTACCTTCTTTTCTCCCTCCCTCTTCATTCCTTCCTTTCCCATTCTTTCCTTCTCTCCTTCCTTTTCCCTCCCTCTCTACCCTTCCTTTCATCCCTTCTCCCTCTTCCTTCTTCCTTCCTTTCTCCCCTTTCACCCTTTCCTTCTCTCCTTCCTTTTCCCTCCCTCTCCCCCTTCTTTCCTCCATTCTCCCTCCCTCTTCTTACCTTTCTTTCTCTTCTATTCTTTTCCCCTAGTCCTCCTTTCCCTTTCCTTCCTTTCTTTTCACTTCCCTCCCTCTCCCTTTTTCTTTTCTTCTTTTCCCTTCATTATTTTACTTTTTCTTCACTCCCTTTCCTTTCTTTTCCGCACCCTTTCCTTTCCTCCCTTCCCATTTCCTTTTTTCTTTTCCCCTCCTTCTCTCTCCTGCTTTTCTTTTCTTCCTTTTCCATAGTTCATTCTTCTTTTCTTTCTTCCTCTCCCCCTCCCTCCTTTATTTCCTGTCTTTCTTTCCTTCTTTTTCCCTTCCTTGCGTCTTCTCTTCCTTCCCAGAGTCCTGAGCATGCCTTTTGCAGAGCCAGGTCTGAAGTGTCCCGTCACTCTGCCGGGGGAATCCTTATCTCATAGTATGTACGTATATACTCACATTTAGTTGAATTCAGTCTTAAAATATATTGTATATATTATATGGCTCTCACTGAAATACATTTCCAAATATTTTGCTTTCATGGCTCTCCGAGTCAAAAAGGTTCCTGACCCCTGCTATAGAGAATATAGAAAATGTATTGTCGAAGGCTTTCATGGCCGAAATCACTGGGCTGCAGAGTTTTTCAGATTGTATGGCCACATTCCAGCAGCATTCTCTCCTGATATTTCACCTGTATCTATGACTGGCATCTGCAGAGGCTCTGTTGGAAATGAAGAAAGTGGAATGGAGTATATCTATATAAATTAGAATGTAATGTTTGTTTGTGGGATTAACATAACTCAAAAACCACTGGGCGAATGGACACCAAATTTGGACACAAGACACCTATTAGGCCACCGAGTGACCATCACTCATAAAAACACAGAAAAGACACAGAAGAGACTTAAAAAGCCAAAAAAACAAAAAATACATTACAATGCATGCGCAAAACCACACACACACATATGCAAACACATATACACAAATATATACACACACATATATATACACACACAAAACACATATACACAGACTGGGCCACAGCAACGCGTGGCAGGGGACGGCTAGTATCTATATAAATAAAAATGTAATGTTTGTGGGATTAACATAACTCAAAAACCACTGGGCGAATGGACACCAAATTTGGACATAACACACTTATCAGGCCAACAAGTGACTATCACTCATAAAAACACAGAAAAACACAGAAGAGACTTAAAAAGCCAAAAAAACAAAAAATACATTACAATGCATGCGCAAAACCACACACACACACATATGCAAACACATATACACAAATATATACACACACACATATATATACACACAAAACACATATACACAGACTGGGCCACAGCAACGCGTGGCAGGGGACGGCTAGTATCTATATAAATAAAAATGTAATGTTTGTGGGATTAACATAACTCAAAAACCACTGGGCGAATGGACACCAAATTTGGACACAATATACCTATTAGGCCACCGAGTGACCATCACTCGTAAAAACATTGAAAAACACAGCAGAAGAGCATTTAAAAAGCCAAAAAACAAAAATTACATTACAACACATGCGCAAAACCACATAAACACACATATGCACAAATACACACACACAAAACACATATACACAGACTGGGCCACAGCAATGCGTGGCAGGGGATGGCTAGTGTGTATACACACACACTGTACCTGTGGAATGATGTCCAGGGTGGGAGAAAGAACCCTTGTCTGTTTAAAGCAATATTGCAATTAGCAAGCTTGTATTAGCATTTGAGTAAGCATGAAGCTGCGAAGTCAATCAGTGAGAGTATTTGTATAGAGTGAGCTTGGCTGTTGTTGCCTGGAGGCACCCTCTGTTTGCTTGCTTCTGAGTGGTTTTCCTTATTTACTGTCTTGGTCAGGCTACCTCTATGGAGATACCCGCACTGATTTGACTTGGCAGCTTCACTCATTCCACTGCACAAGCATCTGGCTCTCTTCCCCAGGCCAAGAGACTGCCAGGCTGCCTGCTTCAGCGCCCGACCACTAGAGGGAGGTAAGAGCATAGCTTTGGGATTTGCTAATAGGCGACAGGCGCGAAGAGCTAAGCAGACCGGGCATGCGCAGTGGCAGCGAGGTGCGCGGGGTGGTGGTGGAGGATTCCTTTTATAGCCAGCCAGGGCAAGACGAGCGCATGCGCACCCGTCCGCAGCCCGTCGCGCGCCGCCGCTCAAATTTTCCCCATGCGCACGCACAGTTGTGTTTTCCCGCAATTAGGCGGCAGCGCCCCCTGTTGGCCATCTCTCTCTTTCCTTATCCCTGATTCCACGTTTCCTTGGCCACGCCCCCTTTTCCTCGCTCTTGGCTCTCTGTCATTCATTTCAATTGTTCCTATGAACCAAGCCCTGTGTTGCCCCGCCCCTTGTGGCCACGCCCCCTTCGACCCTCTGAAGGGGCGCGAAGATGCCTTGTCTCGCAATTTCAACGAGAATGAAGAAAACGGGCGTGGCCTAGATGGGGCGTGGCCAAAGCAAACCACGCCCATTCTCCTTTTTCCCCAGGGGGCGGAGATTCCTTTGCGCATGCGCTTTCTTTCTCGCTATCTCTTACCCAGTGAGGGAAATCGACCGTTCTTTGGACACGCCCCCTTTGTAGGCCACGCCCACTCTCTCACTTTTCCGTTCCCCTCCTAGGCAGATTCTTCTGCGCACGCGCACTCTTTCTCGCTCTCTCCCTTACCAAGTGAGAGAAACAGGCAGTCCCTTGACCACGCCCCCTTTGGGCCACGCCCCTTCTCTCACTTTCCTCTCCTCGCAGATTCTTCTGCGCACGCGCACTCTCTCTCGCTCTCTCCCTTACCAAGTGAGAGAAACAGGCAGTCCCTTGACCACGCCCCCTTTTGGGCCACGCCCCTTCTCTCACTTTCCTCTCCTCGGAGATTCTTCTGCGCACGCGCACTCTCTCTCGCTATCTCCCTTACCAAGTGAGAGAAAAAGGCAGTCCCTTGACCACGCCCCCTTTTGGGCCACGCCCCTTCTCTCACTTTCCTCTCCTCGCAGATTCTTCTGCGCACGCGAACTCTCTCTCGCTATCTCCCTTACCAAGTGAAACAGGCAGTCCCTTGACCACGCCCCTTTGCAGGCCACGCCCACTCTCTCACTTTCCTTTCCCCCTCCTCGGAGATTCTTCTGCGCACGCGCACTCTCTCTCGCTATCTCCCTTATAAAGTGAAACACAGCCCCTTGGCCACGCCCCCTTTTAAGGCCACGCCCATTCTCTCCTTTCCCCCTCGGAGATTCTTCTGCGCACGCGCTCTCTTTCTCACTCTCTCCCTTACCAAGTGTGAGAGAAATGGAGTTATTTGGCCACGCCCCTTCTCTCTTGGCCACGCCTCTCTTTCCCCCCTTCTCCTCCGGAGTGTGAGACATTGTCTTGTCTGGCTCCATTCCTTCCAGCCTTCCGTCGGCCACGCCCCTTCCCCTCCAACAGCCACGCCCCCTTTCTTTTCCTAATTCCCCTTAAACCGCTAGGTGGCGCGAGCTTCTCACACACGCGAGCGCGCGCCGTCCCTTCTCTCCCTCTTTCCCTAGCCACTCCCCCTTCCCGACGGCCACGCCCCCTCCTCCTCTTCAGGCCGCCCCTCCCACCGCTCGCTTCGGCTGCTGCTGCAGAAAGAGAAGGAGAAGGAGAAGGACCGCGTCCGGCGTCCTCCCTCCCTTTGCCGCTCTTCTTGTTGCTGCCGCCGTCCAGGGCGGGGAAGGGATTGATGAGGAGGCCCAGAGCGGCCCCGCCGCCGCCGCCGCCATGCAGCCCCCGCCGAGGAAGGTGAGCCCAGAGGGAGAGCGAGAGCGAGAGGCGCCTCACGGCGGAGGGGGGCTCCAGAGGGGAGGGGAGGGAGGCCATGATGGGGAGCCTGAGGTGGAAAGCGATGCCTGCCTGAGGAGAAACCCCTCTCGATCCAGGGAGGAGGCAGGGAAGGGGAAGGGGCTCCGGAGGCAGGCAGGCGTGGATCCTGAGAAGGGCCTTCTGGCCTGGCGGGGGTGGGGAGCGGGGAGCCAGAGAGAGTGGAGGGCTGCCAAGGTCGCCTCGGGAGGAAAGGAGGTGGGTGGCATTCCTACTAGTCATTATTATTATTAGGCCCTGAGTTACCGTTATTGGCTGACAAGGTGTCACAGGAAGAAGAGGTGCTGGCAGGTGTATTGTTACTACTATTGGCTGACAAGGCGGCATACTATTATTATAATACATTATTATTATTGGCTGACAAGGCGGCATACTACCATAATAATAATAATAATAATAATGATGATGATGACAAGATGGCATACTATTATAATATATTGTTATTATTGTCTGACAAGGCAGCATACTATTATTATAATGTATTATTATTACTATTGTCTGACAAGGTGGCATACTGTTATTATAGTATTATTATTGTCTGGCAAGGCGGCAGACTATTATTGTATGTATTATTGTCTGACAAGGCGGCATACTATTATTATAATGTATTATTATCTGACAAGGCGGCAGACTATTATTGTATTATTATCTGACAAGGCGGCATACTATTATTATAATGTATTATACTATTATTGTATTATTATTGGCTGACAAGGTGGCACTATTATTATAATATATTGTTATCTATTATTATAATATATTACCTGACAAGGTGCACACAATTATTATAATATATTATTATCTGCAGACTATTATTATAATGTATTATTATCTGACAAGGCGGCATACTATTATTGTATTATTATTGGCTGACAAGGTGGCACACTATTATTATAATGTATTATTATCTGACAAGGCGGCAGACTATTATTATAATGTATTATTATCTGACAAGGCGGCATACTATTATTGTATTATTATTGGCTGACAAGGTGGCACACTATTATTACAATATATTATTATTGGCTGACAAGGTGGTATACTACTATAATAATAATAATAATAGATGACAAGGCGGCATACTGTAACAATATATTATTATTGTCTGACAAGGCAGCATACTATTATTATAATGTATTATTACTATTGTCTGACAAGGCGGCATACTATTATTATAGTATTATTATTGCTTGACAAGGCGGCAGATTATTATTATTATAGTATTATTATTATTATTGTCTGACAAGGTGGCACACTATTATTATATTATGACTATTGTCTGACAAGGCGGCATACTATTATAGTATTATTGTCTGACAAGGTGGCACACTATTATTATATTATTACTATTGTCTGACAAGGCGGCATACTATTATAGTATTATTGTCTGACAAGGTGGCATACTATTATTATAGTATTGTTATTGCTTGACAAGGCGGCAGATTATTATTATAGTATTGTTATTATTGTCTGACAAGGTGGCACACTATTATTATATTATTACTATTTCCTGACAAGGCAGCATACTATTGTAGTATTATTGTCTGACAAGGTGGCACACTATTATAATACTATATTATTACTATTGTCTGACAAGGTGGCATACTATTATTATTATAGTATTAATACTATTGTCTGACAATACGGCATATTACTATTATATATTATTATTATTGGCTGACAAGACGGCATACTACTATTATAATATAATAATAATATGTCGCCTTGTCAGTCAACAGACTTGAAGGTTGGGTTGCTGTCCTGAAGATTGCTGATTTGAATCTTCGAGACGGGGTGAGCTCCTGTCTGTCAGCTCCAGCTTGCAGGGACAGGAGAGAAGCCTCCCAGCAGGATGGTAGCCACATCTGGGCAACATCTCTGTAGACGGCCAATTCTTCACACCAGAAGCGACTTGCAGTATGTTCTCAAGTTCCTTCTGACACAATTAAAATATATTATTATTTTTGTTATTATTATTCTTGGCTGATAAGGTGGCATAGAGGAGGATAAAGAAGAGGAGGGGTGGCAGGTGTATTATTACTATTGGCTGACAACGTGGCATACTATTATCATAATATTACATTATTAATATCATTAATATTAGCTGACAACGTGGCATCCTATTATATTATTATTATTGCTATTATTATTGGCTGACAAGGTGGCACAGAAGAGGATAAATAAGAAGACGTGGCAGGTGGCTTATTATTATTGCTGTTATTGGCTGACAAGTTGGCATAGAAGAGAAGGAGGTGATGCCATATGGGAGCAGAGGTATGATGGAACTGATCAGGTAAGGTGCAAAGGAGAAGGGCACACACCTAGGTGAAAGGTGCAAGAGGATTCATAGAGCTGTGGGGTGAATCAGTGAGGATATCTTTTGGAGAAGGGGCTTTTTCGAGTTCCATGACTTTTTGTGAATATAAGGATATTCCACCGCTGCCCATATCTGTGGTGTTAAGACAGGTGCTGCAAGGTTTGCTTCTCTGGAAGGGCAGTGGAGATGGAAAAGGTACCAGCATAGTATAAAGAACAGGACTTGCAATCCCTCGAGGAGGGGACTGGCAGGTAAATTGCATGGTCTGATAGAAGAAACACTCAAGTCAAAAGGGAGCTGGATTGCGACAGGTTGCAGTCAGGTGGAAAAGGGGATGGTGCTGAAGAGAGAGGCCACAAGAGGAGAAAAGGTGCAGAGGATGCCAAAGAAAAAGGCATGCTGCAAAGGTTTTGATTGATTTTATTGTGTTGTTGTGTGGATGGGTTTGGCCTCATATAAGCCGCCCCGAGTCCCCATTGGGGAGATGGTGGTGGGGTACAAATAAAGATTATTGTTATTATTATTGTCTGAATGAAGAGAATGAGGAGACCTTTCTGTTCAGGGTTTTTAATCAGCACTGAAGCTGCTGGATGAACTGGCAGGCTGAAGGTGACATGGGGTTATGCAGCAGTGCTTTAGAGATTTGGAAATTGGGTTTGTCAAATGGAAGGGGGTTTAGAGGCAAGCTGCAGCAAGATACAGTTCACATCCCCATATTCCAGTCAACCCACTTCTGCCATGCAGGAAAATACTATCCAAGCCCTTTCAACAGATGGCCGTCCAGTCTTTGTTTGAAAGATCTTCAAAGAAGGATACTCCACCGGATTCACAGGCACTATATTCCACTGGAGAACAGCTTTTACCATCAAGAACTTCTTATTATTCCCATTGGAATACAAGAGTCTCTTTTCTTGTAGTTTGAACCCATCGCTCCAGGGCCGTAGCCAGGATTTTGATTCGGGGAGGGCTGAGTTTGATTCGGGAGGGGCTGAATCTGAGTAAGAGAGGGACTACCCTACCAAACCTTTTGTATTTTTATCCCAATAACCCCATGAATGTGGGATATAATGAGCATGGTGATCAGATCATGATATGAATAATCATAACAGTTTAAATAATGTACCAGTAAGGCCTTCTCGCGGACCCCCCTGAGAATTTCGGGGGGGGCTGAAGCCCCCAAGGCCCCTTCCCCCCGGCTACATACCTGCATTGCTCCATTATGTCCTAGTCTCTGGAGCAACTGAAAACAACCCCCCCCACACACACACTTTCACTCCTGAATGTGACATCCTTTTCCGTATTTAAACATGGTCACCATGTCCCCTCTCAACCTTCTTTTCTCCAAGGTAAACCTGCTAACTACCTAAGCTGCTCCCCACATGTATTCATGGTTTCCAGACCTTTGACTGTTTTGGTCACCCTTCTCTGAAAACGTTCCATCTGGTCAGTTTCCTTATTGAATTGCGCAATCCCTCAAGGAGAGTGCTACCAGGTAAACTGCAAATGTCTCAGGGGCTGCTGGTGAAAATGAATGCCAAGATGTAGCTTGAATGGGAACTGGAGGAAGATTTTCAGCCAAGGGAGGCAGCGACAGGTTGCAGTCAGGTCGAAAGGTGATGGTGCTGAAGATGCCAGAGATATGCTTGCATTAGGAGGAGTACGAGAAAGCCGGGAATGAGTGAATACTGCAGAGGTTTTGTCTGAATTTCTTTTTGAGATTTTAATTCAATGCCATTCACATTGTTGGAAAGCAAGGGGCACTAACATCCTGGAAGCTATGCGAAAGTGTTTTGGAGATTAGTCCAGTGGAGATTCTGGCAGAGTATGACAAGTGTGTATGTATGCTTGTGTGTGTGTGTGTATTTGTGTATATATGTGTGTTAGCATATGTGTGTGTGTGTGTGATTTTGCGTATGCGTTGTAATGTTTTTTGTTTTTTTTGGGCTATTGAAATCTCTTCTGTTATGTTTTTCAGTGTTTTTATGAGTGATCGTCACTCGTTGGCCTAATAGGCATATTGTGTCCAAATTTGGTGTCAATTCATCCAGTGGTTTTTGAGTTATGTTAATCCCACAAACAAACATTACATTTTTATTTATATAGATTACATATAAGGGAATTTGAGCGTCCACAGATTTTGGTATGCATGGGGTGTCCTGAAACCAAAGCTAGTGGATACCAAAGGTGCACTGTATAGTCTGGATGGTGGCCTATGGCTAATGAGAAGCAATAGACTGCTTTAAAGGGGGAGAGAGTTCATGGAATCACGTTACAGCTGTTGAATGATTTTTGAGGCGCAGAGAGGTGTGAGGAAGCAATGGCAGATCTGCAGATGAATAAAAAAGGTGAGCTGCAAAGATAATGAAGGCCTGGGATCAGTTGCAGCAATTTGGGTGGTATGGTGATTGACACTAGGTTCAGGTTGCATGGGAGCCTTGGAGGCTGCCTTATTTTATTTGGAACTAGTGACAATTGTAGATAGATGAGGTTGACTGTTGAAGAAAATTAGGAGCAAACTGGGTTAAACAGGAATGGCTTCAAAATGCTGGAATACTATTGTGTAAGATGACTAAAATGTTGTCGGTGCTGTGGTTTTGAGAACTGTTGCTGTTCCAGAATAGGGTGATTTTGAGGTCATTTGAATTGGACATGGAATGGGTAAGTGATGTTGTAAGACATCTCTAGTATATAAGGGCTCAGGAGCCTCTTTAAAAATATTGGGCAGTAGCCAGGTGTGGAACAAGGATTTGGAAGATCTGAGTCCAGACCTCGCTGGAGACCTTGTGTGAGTTTCTCTTCTCATCTGACCTACTCTGCAGGGTTGTTTTGAGGGTAAAGTGAGGCAGAGGCATCCCATACCTTAAGCTTATTGGAGGGACAATGTATGTCATTATGGTGGACCCATGGTGTCTAATGGAATTTGGTTCCGGGATACACTGTGGATGCAAAAATCTTTGGCTATTCGAATCTCATTATATAAAATGGCATAGTTAAATAGAGTCCCTTATATAAAATAGTAGGGAGCCCCCAGTGGTGCAGCAGGTTAAGCCACTGAGCTGCTGAACTTGTTGACCAAAAGGTTGGTGGTTCGAATCTGGAGAGCAGGTTGAGCTCCTTCTGTTAGCCCCAGCTTCTGCCGACCTAGCAGTTAAAATATGCAAATGTGAGTAGATCAATAGGTACTGCTCCGGCGGGTAGGTAATGGCGCTCCATGCAGTCATGCCGGCCACATACTGGGCTGGATAGACAAGCAGTTGGTGTGGGGGCTGCTTTTTATAATATATAATTGTACACTCAGGATATGATTTGGTATAGTGTATTTTTAGACAGCAGCAGAGCATTAGGTAATATAAATCGGTGTCAGGTTGATTCGGGCAGTAGTAGAGTATTGAGAACTGAAAGTGATAGAATTCCAAAGTTATACAGGCAGTCCCCAAGTTATGAACAAGATATGTTCTGTAGGTTTGTTCTTAAGTTGAATTTGTAATTAAGTTGGAAGAGGTACATTTTAAAGTGTAATTTCAGCCAAAAATATGTATATATTTTAACCTTAGGTAGCATAAGGACGGGTTCACACCCCTGTGGTGTTTGTTTTGTTGTCTGTGCCCCTTTTCAGAAGATTTCACCTCACTTTCTATCCCTGTGATAATTGGATTTTGAAAAATATGGCTTGTTGTGGAAGCAAGGATTGGCGATAAAGCCTCCATGGAGACACCTTTTCACCAGGATCACTGTTTCAGGAGTGGATTTCCTTTCTGAAGGGTAGATTTCTCTCACATCCTGTTGTCTCTCCCCCGTTCTTAATTATGAGTATAGTCTTCTGTGTTGACACTGGAGAAGGACCGTCACTTTTAGAGCTTGTGGAATTTAATGTAGGGCTATTAATAAAAATTCAATACTAGCACTTCCCCCAGGCAGTGAGAAGCCACACCTTGAAAACTGCTAGGTCATTTAATGCTTATCAAGGTGGCCAGTTGAAACATTTGCACATAGCTCCAACAGGCAAGAGCTCTTCTACCCTGGACATTCCGCAGATATATAAACCCCATTTTCCTAGTTTCCAACAAACCTCACAACCTCTGAGGATGTCTGCCATAGATACAGGCGAAATTTCAGGAGAGAATGCTTCTGGAACATGGCTGTACAGCCTAAAAGACTTATAGCAAACCACTTCTCTAAATATTCCAAAGGCACAAGCTTCTATCTGATCCTGGGCGTTACACAGGGTCAAACCTAGTGAGTACTAAGATGAGAGATTGCCAATGAATACCAGGTGCTGTGGGCTATATTCCAGAGGAAGGAATGGGTATTTCTTACCTAAGAAATTTATTTATATGCTGTCCTTCTCATCCCGAAGGGGACTCAGAGTGGTTTACAAGTTATATGTAAATATTAAATAGATATTATATTATTAGCATAGCACAATATTAGTATGATACATTCCCATATTTTACTATACCACTATACTGTAATATTATTAGTAATATTACATTATATTGCATTATGGTTAGTATTATATTGTATTACATTATAATATTAATATTATATGTGTATACAATATTTTATATTACTAGCACAGCACAATATTAGCACTGTATATTACTATATTGTACTATACCACTATACTGTAATATAAACCCCATGAAATCCACAAGGTCACCCTAAGTTGATTTGAAGCCACATAATGGATTATGGGGGGAGAATTAGAACTAGACAGATAACAGGTCCCAGGAACTGTTTTCTTGCTCTATTGTACCATCATGCATATTGTTGAAATGTGTATTTACACTTCTGTGTTTTTACCTTGGTGTGTATTTACGATAGAAGGGAGCTTAGGCGATCTAGAGGGAAGGGGTGCTTGTAAACAAAGGGCTGGCTCCCTGTGGATCAAGAGAGCATGTTATGTTTGGGGGTGGGGCGAAAGATGCTTTTCTCTGCCCGCGCTCTGTTTTCTGGGTGGGCTTGGCCAGGAAAGGGCCATTTTATTTATGGAAAAGGGTATTCCACTTTGCACTCTTCTATATATTGCAGACGGGTTTGCCTGTTGTGAGCAGTTCCATTTTCATGTGGCAATTTTATCTTCATTCAGTGATTTCAGTTGATGAATCTATTTTGAATGCAGGTCAAAAACCCAACATTTCAGTGAAAGGCAACCCTCTGTTTACTTTATTTTTAAAAGTATTCAGAGTCCCTTGTATGTTGGCGGTTTTTGGAAAGATGTGTGCAAAAAAGCTTGTCTGTTTTTGCAATGTTAGGGTTTTCTTGTTGCCGGGGGAATATTTCCAGGGTGGGGAGGGGGTGCAATTCTGTTGCTAGCGGATAAGATCAGGGGGATTGTTTTTGCTCTGCTGAAAGGAAGGGGAGGTCCGTGTCAGCCCCCTTTCCCCCTCCTCCCCCTTTCCACATAACACAAATAGTTAGGTTTTTGCTCTCTGTATGTTGATGCAACTGAACATTATGTTGAGGGGGAGGAGTGTGGTATCTACATCTGGGGCTTGCTGGTACCGATGCTTTTAACAAGTTGATTTATCCTGCTCAGTGATGATAAGCATGGCTTGGAAAACTCTGACCCCAAAATACTGGACAAACATCCAGAATACATGGAATCGATGTATGAATCCACAGACCAATCTACTTTCAGATAAAGACTGCTGTGACATGATATTTTTAGAATTATTAAACAATTATTACAGAATACAGGTCCCCTGGTTTTATTGAACACACAGGGTATATTTTTGGACTTTCCTTGGTGTTTTTTTTATTCACAACTGCTTCAAGCAGTGTAGAACAGAAGGCCTTTTGTTGAAAGTGACATAACTGAACCTTGGATGTTCAGTGCTATTATATCTGGATATTAGAAGAACTGGACAAGTTTCTGAATAGGACTTCGAGAAACCTTGAAACTTTTTCTGAAACCATGGAACTGCTTTTGAGGGGGAATCTTTTTGCCCTATTTTTATTTTCTTGACCAGTTTATGTGATTCAGTATAAAGTGACATTCCAGCATTTTATAGTATGAACTTCAGTATTTTTTCATTATTATTATTTGAGTGCTTAATACTTTGAAAGCATTGTCTGTTGCAGGCATTTAAAATAAAGGGTCTTCTTGTACATTGTACAGAATTCATTTCCAGATGTTGTTATGTGTCATCAAATAATTTCAGACTTACAATGGTCTCTCCTCATGTGGTTTTCTTGATAAAGGGGGATTTGCCTTCCTGGGAGGCTGAGAGAGTGTTACATGCCCAAAGTTGCCCAGTGGGTTTCTATGGCCGAGCAAGGATTCAAACTCTGGTCTATGGAGTTGTAGTCTAACATTCAAACCAGTTCAACAGGTACATTATACTAAATGTTGATTTTTGTAAATAAAGCTGATATCAATATTTACCGTAGTTGCAATATTAAAGGTTAAACATTAAGAGATATTCTTTTTCCAAGCTTCATTACCAAACATCATTTGGGCTTTCTTCCATGTTCCTTGGTATGTGCCAATCATCAAGAGTGAGTGGTCTTCTGTTTCTCTTGAGTAACCAAAACTACCACTTCTTCCAAAATTGTGTAAACCATAGGCACACAAAGGTTTTCTAGCTTATTCTAGTATGCTTGGAAGAGTGATGTTTTCTTTAACACTGCACTCAGGAGATCCACTTTCATTTTACTCTATACCTTGGGCTAATCAGAATAGATATGAAGAACATGAGTCTTTTCCAAAGCTCAGTGGAACAGGAAGTTGTTTCTGCTCCTCTTTCATATAGGGCAGGTATTCTGTAAGTAAATGTTTTCTTGTTTTGCTCTGTAGGTAAATATTTTCTTGTTTTGCTGAGGGTTGTTTTTTTCGTGTCAGAAGCAATGTGAGAAACTGTAACTCTCTTCTGGTGTGAGAGAATTGTCTGTCTGCAAGGACGTTGCCCAGAGGATGCCCATATGTTTTGCCATCCTGTGGGGGCTTCTCTCATGTTTCTGCATGAGAAGCTGGAACTGACAGACAGGAGCTCACCCCACTCCCTGGATTCGAACCACCGATATTTTGGTTAGCAGTACTGCCAGCGCAAGTACTTCTACCCGGAGCTCCTGTAGCACCTGTGGTGCTTAGTACCATTCTTCAAAAACCAACAACAACCCATTCCTCAAACTGTTTCCAGTTGTAGAGATGGAGACAATGTGGCGTACCTTGCCTCCTAAGAGGAGTTGGCAATGATAAGCAGATTAGTAGATATTTGACTTCAGGGTGTGCATTGTGGCTTCGTTCGGAAGAATGAAAATGCCTAATAACAATGTCATGATTTACAGTGTTTATAACTCTAAATAGGTCTTCCATAATTCATAGTCACGAAAATCTTTTTGTCTGTGGCTTTTTTTTTGTCCCAGGTGAAAATTACTCAAGAGCTGAAACTTCTTCAGACTGAACAGATGACAAAACTTCAAACGAAACATCAAGCAGAATGCGACTTACTTGAAGATATGAGGTAAGGCTACAGCAAACATTCCCAGATTCCTGTAAAGAGCTCCTTTTTGGAAGAACACTTGGGTTACAAAACTCCGGGAACCGACGATGGAATTTCCTCTTGGATTTCCTGCTTTCAGACTTTTAAAGCATTGACACAGCTGGAAAGTATAACTGGAACTAACACAATGCATGCTGGCCCACTTTGAAAGGGGGTTGGTAACAAATATGTGTCATGAACAATTCTGAAAGTGTCCATTCTTCTTGGCAGTATTTTTTTCTCTCACTGAGGTAATGCTTTTCAGCTTCACCTTAAAAGTTAGTGGGGCTGGAAATTCTCCCAAATGGTATTGCAGTAACCTTTTTATAAGTTCAAGCAAAAATGAATTGTGTTTATACAACCATTTTTTTGAAAACAGTCTTGATATTGTTTGATGCAGAAGTTCCACTTCCTGCACTTGAAGTTGTTTGATACAGACGTTCCCCTTTCCACAAACCATTATATTATCTGGCTTTATAAATGTTAGCCTTGTTAGCCTTTATTTATTTAATCACTGAAAGATCCATGAGAAGTAATGCATATCCGAGGAGCATGTGTGGAAATAATCTATGGCACTAATTAGAGACAATTGATTTCTAGGATGGGCATGTTGAGAAATGTTTGAGTGTTATCAATGTACCTGTTCCTGTCCTTCACCTTGAATTCTGTATGCACTACATTGCTAATCCAGCAAGATTGCGTTGTTTTACATATCAGTACATAAAAAGCGGCAGTTCAGAGATGGAAGTTGCTATGTGGAACTACTATATTTTAAAACAATGGCCCTTGGTTATAATTCCCAGGAACTGTTAATCTTTTTTACTGATCACTTCAGTGTTCATGGTCTGAAAAGTGGGAATAGCTGCTGGTATGCCACAAAGAATATTGGCTTTTAGACTGTCCGGATTTAAAAGGCTATGAGGCTCAGTTAAGACAGTTTTCTGACTCTGAATTATTCATTTTCTGTCTCTGCATCATTAGTGCGCTATTAGGACAAAAGACGTTTATAGCAAAAGTGTAGCCAATGTCTGGAAAAGAGATCAGTCTTGTCTTAAGCATTAGCCTGTAATAGCAGTAATCCGAGTGGGATAATTTCTTACAAATTGCAAGTATGATAGGAAAAGTAAACAAGGAAAATATTTTGAAAACATAACCTTTTGAGTAGATCTGCTTACATCTAAGACAGCTATATGAGTTGCTTGGTTCTCCGACTGTTGTTAAAACTACATCACACAGAAGCCTTCCTTTAGCAAACAGTGAGGGATGGTGAGGGCCACAGTTCAACATTTGGGCTACACTTCCTGTCCCAATTTAGAATATGAATATTATAATATGCTATTTAGGAGCCCCCGGTGGCGCAGTGAGTTAAACCCTTGTGCCAGCAGAACTGCTGCTTATTTATTTCATATCAAAAGCATTGCATAAATTAGTATTAAACTGATAAAAATGGAAGGTAAAAAAAACCCCGGACTGCTGACCAAAAGGTTGGCGGTTCAAATCCGGGGTGAGCTCCTGTCTGTCAGCTCCAACTTCCCATGCAAGGACATGAGAGAAGCCTCTCACAGGATGGTAAAACATCTGGACATCCCCTGGGCAGTGTTATTTTAGATTGCCAATTCTCTCGCACCAGAAGTGACTTTAGGCCAGAAATGCTCCCAAGGTCTCTACACTGTTAATATGACAGTTCCCTGACCTCAGATGTACTTTCTAAGTAAGACATGACACATGAGGAAAATGGAATGTCAGCGAGTAAGGGATTAAGTTCAGCAGGTACTGCCTATTCTTTCCTCTCTCAGAGGCCAGTGCAATGGTGCTCGGAGTAGAAAGAGGGCCTTTCATGCACTTCTGGGACTAAGGTATGATGGAACTGTGCCTGCTTCTTTTTATCTCCTTTGGAGACCAGGACAGCGGCAGTTAGTAGGGATGGAGGGGCTTTCACCTGCTGCTGAGGCTAAAGTGTGATGGGGCTGTGCCTGACTTATTTCCAGGGCTATAGCAGTGGCAATCGCTAACATACCATTCAGCCATACGCTCAATTGGGAGTACAATTTGGATTCAGAGCTGCGTTTGGCAAATGCTATAGTATTTTCTCAATCAAATAATTGGG
Source organism: Anolis apletophallus (assembly GCA_030556195.1). Classification (NCBI taxonomy): domain Eukaryota; kingdom Metazoa; phylum Chordata; class Lepidosauria; order Squamata; family Anolidae; genus Anolis; species Anolis apletophallus. The sequence continues at coordinate 203,287,508 of JARBWK010000004.1, forward strand.
CATAATATAGCCAAAAGGTTGTGTGTGTTTTTGACAGCAGCTGCCCTTTCCTCCCCTGTTCCTTCACCAAGTTAATATGTTCAGGATCTCTTTAAAAGCAGAAGCTCTACGGGTCTTGTATGGGAGGGCAACCAAGAAAGCTTCAGATAAATGATAGATCGAGGTAAAATTTTAACCTTTTGTGTTAATTCTGCAAAAGTTAACCTGAAAAGATTAACCAATATATTCAGAACACACCCACTATAAATAGGGATGTGTTCAGAATAGTTTTCAATTTTTTTTAGGTCTAAAGCTATGCAAGATAGCCAAGAAAATAATTGGTGGCTCTGAAAGCAGAGCATCCTAGAATACAGGGCTCTGCCGTTGCTGATCTACAAAGCATTTCCATTTTGGCTCATGGATAGCAATTGAGCTTGGCATCCTACTGCTGAGTTAGGAATTCATTTCCTCTTTCCTACAGCATTGAGTGAAGATTTGAGTTCTATAAAAATAAAAAAATGTACAAATCAGAACCACACTATGCTCCAATTTCAGCGAAGACTTGAGAGGCTTTGATGACTTAAGCAATCCCCACACATACATACTGTATATCCTATATATAGCATGTAGAAGTGGCCTTCCACTTTTGCGGGCTTCACTTTCGTGAATTTGATTATTTGTGGATTATTTACTGCTGCCTCTGTGCTGCATTACAGCATTTTAATGGGGACTGCAAGCCTTGTGAGACTGAAGGAGACCATGAATGCAAGATGAGGCTTGTAAATTTCTATGAAAATGGCATAGCAAGAGGTAGTGGGAATGGGGGAGAGATCAGTTAAAGATATGGAGAAGGTGACAGCAAGAAAGTCAGGTGTATAAGGAAGAAGGGACTGGGCACCCTGAGTCTGCCTCATATAGCTATTTTTGTTTAAATTATCCTTTTCTCCAAACACATGGTGGAAAATGTTTCCACCCAGATCCTCTAAAGATGCCAGCCACAAATGCAGGCCAAAGGTCAGGAGAAAATGCTGTTAGAAAACAATCATACAGTCTGGAAATGACACAACCCTTTCTTCCATTCATATATGTATAAATATGTGCAGGGAAATCATAGGAAGTAGGGAGCAGGCTTGTTTCCTGTTGCCCTAAAGACTAGGACGCAATGGAGCAATGGCTTCGAACTACAGGAAAGGAGATTCTGAACGTGAGGAAGAACTTTTTAATGGTGAGAACAGTTCAGCAGTGGAACTCTGCCCTGGGGTGTGGTGGAGGCTCCTCCTTTGGAGGTTTTTAAACAGAGGCTGGATGGCCACCTGCCGGGGGTTCTTTGAATGTGATTTTCCTGCTTCTTGGCAGGTTGGACTGGATGGCCCACGAGGTCTCTTCCAACTCTTCCAGGATTCTATGATTCTAACACCCCAGTGTTTCTATCCACTCACATGAGCATTTGTCCAATTAAGAAGGATGTGGTCAAGCTAGAATTGAGTGCAGAGAAGGGCAACCAAAGAGATCAAAGGTTTGAAAACCAAGCCTTGTGAGGAATGGCTTAGGGAGCTGGGGATGTTTTGCTTGGAGGAGAGAAAGACTGAGAGAAAGGAACACAAGAACCATGTTTAAATATGTGAAAGGATGTCATATTGATGAGGGAGTAAGCTTGTTTTCTGCTCTAGAGACCAGGATACAGAAAGATGGATTCAAGTTGCAGAAAAAGCGATTTCACCTAAATGTTGGGAAGAACGTCTTGAAGCTAAGATCTGTTCAGCAATGGAATATGCTGCCTGGGAGTGTGGTGGAGACGCCTTCTCTGGTGATTTTTCAGCAGAGGCCGGATGGCCATAATTTGGGTGGGCTTTGATTGGGGGTTGGGATGGATGGCCCTTGTGGTCTCTTCCCATTATATGAATCTATAAATTATTTGGGAAAATACCTCAGAAAACAGTTTTCCACTCCCAAAACAATGCAGTAAGAACTAAGTGTGCTCTTAAGCTCTTCTGATGAAGGTCACTATCTGGGACCACTGCAGCACACCCAAATACCTGGGAGTTACTCTTGTCTGATCTCTGACCTACAGGAAACACTGCCTGAATAGCAAGCAAAAAGTGGGCACTATAAACAATATCATACAAAAGCTGACTGGCACAATCTGGGGATCACAAGCAGATACAGTGAAGACATCTGCCCTTGCGCTTTGCTACTCTGCTGCTGAGTAGGCATGCCCAGTGCGGAACACATCTCATCACGCTAAAACAGTGGATGTGGCTCTTAATGAGACATGCCGCATTATCACAGCATGTCTGCACCCTACACCACTAGAGAAATTACACTGTTTAGCTGGTATTGCACCACCTGACATCCACCAGGAAGTAGCAACCAGTAGTGAAAGGACCAAGGCAGTGACATCTCCGGCCCATCCCCTGTTTGGATATCAGCCAGTGTGCCAACAACTTAAATCAAGAAATAGTTTTCTAAGATCTACAGAGACACTCGCTGGAACACCTCAGCAAGCGAGAGTCCAAAAGTGGGAGCTTAAAAGTTGATACCAATGGCTGATACCAAATGAGAGACTCCCTCCTGGGCACACAGAAAACTGAGCGACTTGGAAGACTCTGAACAGACTGCGCTCTGGCACCACGAGGTGCAGAGCTAACCTTAAGAAATGGGGCTAGAAAGTGGAGTCCACGGTATGTGAGTGTGGAGATGAGCAAACCACAGAACACCTACTACAATGCAACCTGAGCCCTGCCACATGCACAATGGAGGACCTTCTTATAGCAACACCAGAGGCACTCCAAGTGGTCAGCTACTGGTCAGAGACATTTAATAGAATGCCCAGTTTGCAAACTTTGTGTTTTTCTTTTTATAAAAAATATAGTACAACTATTTGGTTCGCTCCTGACACAATAAATAAATACTATCTGGGGCCAAAGCCCCATCTCTCTTGGAAGTTCCACCTCATCACAGGTGAGTCCTTTCAATGCTTCATCTTCATGCATATATCTCTGAGAGGAATGCTTAGCATGCAGACCTGTTCCAATATTTGGAAATACTAAAATGGAGCATTCACATTCTCATTTATCTCATGCAAAGCATGTAGCTAAACAATAGCCAGATGGTGCTTTTACCTTAGTAAATGACTTGCTTTTAAATTAGAACTAGAATTCAGGGGAATGGCGGCTGATCCAGTCATTCCCTCCATTAGCTCTCTGGGATCATTTAAATTGTAGCATTTGAGAGCACACTGAAGATTTGCTGAACTTTAAAGTGTACTGTTAATTAAAAGTCAATATATTCTTCTCCTCCCCCTTCCCATAAAATCTGTTAAATGTGAGCTGAAAAAGCTCTTGTCTGCCAACAACCAATTTTAGAGTTCTGCCTATTCCGTAGTTGTTGAAAAATGAGTAATTGCCCCAAAATAAGTCAGCTGAATCTTCTTGTAAGGCTTTAGGTAGTGTTTATTATTCTCGTGGTAGTTGCGATAAGTACCACTCTTGATCATATAGTTTTTGAGATGCCTTTGTGATTTCAGTGTCAAAATATGCACTGTTAATTATTGGAGATTAACTAGCACTTCTGCATTTAAAGTGTAATGTGCAGTTCGCAGTAGCATTGATGGTTGTTAGGACCTTTCTTTGTTATTTATGTCTGAGGCTAAAATGCGGTTTGTTCTTCCCCACACAATTACTCCATTTATAGTTTAAAAATGGCCCTCATTGTGCATGTGGGAAAGGCTCAAATGAATGTTTTAACAACATTGTTTTAGTAAGTGGAATCTGATGGTTTGTTCTTCTCCTGAGAAGTGAGAAGGACGGGATACAAATATGCAAAATCGTGGACTCAATGTTTTTATTCTTGCTAGCCCCATTTCTGAAAAATGGCTTTGGCTGATATCCAAACCAGGAGGGTCCTTTCATTACAGCTTTCCCAACAGATGTCAGGTGGTGATCTGAATTTGCAGGATTTTTTGCAAATCAATGTTTTACAGCATCATATGAAATGTTTTAATTACTGTTTAATCCTAGTGACAATTGTTATTTATGAATCTGTGATTGATGGCATCTAAATTGAGATGATAGATCACCTGGAAAGGAACATATAAGCATCTATCCTAATTTTAGGATATTTTTATACCACAAGCCCTGATTGAAGCCCTTCTCACCTCGAAGGGGTCTCAGGGTGGCTTACATTATTATTCCATGTCCAAACAACAGCAACAATTAAAAGCACTTAAAGAACAAACAAATAAATCATGTGCCACAGATTGAGTTTCTAAATGTGTTTTAGTAATCCAAGCCAAATTTTGGATTCTTGCATGTGTTTATTTTAATATGTATGTTGTCTTACTTTTACTGTATGTGGTAAGTAGTCTCAGGAAGACTTTGGATCTTGGTTAAGCAAAAATATTTCCAAAGTTGAAAATAGCAAATAGAAGCACTTTAAAATGTTGTAAATGGAAGCAAATAACTACCATTATCAGAACAATCCAATTGATAAAATAATCATTTACAAATAATAATACCGTCTTGACATCAGGACACCAGCATGATTGTTTAAAGATGTCAACCTTTTTGAGCCGTTGGCACCCTTTAACATTAAAAAAATTTGGGGCAAAATGACACAAAATGACATTCCCAACAGATGTCAGGTGGTGAGCTTTCTTGGTGGACAGAGGTATTCTGCAGGTATTTTATTGCATCCTATCTTTCAAGCCCTCTGTCGTTTTACAGCATCTATATGAAATGAGTTTGGGCTGGAGCAGCTGCTGGGATTTCATAATTTGAACCCTGGGGCAATCCTAGTGACAAAAAAGCCATGCCTCACCCCTAAGATAGGCTTCACCTCTCCCAGCAGCTGCCATAATAATTAAGGGGCAGTTTTTCTATGCCTAAATTGAGATGCCTGAGCCAGCACAATGCTGGCTTGGCACTGTCCCCTCAAGGCTGGAGCAGCTGCTTTGTATTTATTATTACTATTATTTTATTATTTTTTATTTAGCCAGGCATTGATATCCCGTCCCTTCCCAGCTTCAGGGGTCTCACAGGCTTACATTATTATTCCATGCCAACAGCCCCCAGCTTCAGCTTTATAACAGAGGAGCAGCATGACATGTGTTATTCAGCTTTCAGTTATTAGGGCCCTCATCCCCATTTTAGTCTAAATTTGTCTTTCAGTAAGTCATGGTGGGAGCCAAATCATTAAGGCTGGCATATGGGGAACACATGTGTTTATTTTAATAGGATGTTGTCTTACTTTTACTGTCTTCGCCAGGAAGACTGTACACTACCTTCCTCCTCCCCCATCCAAAGTACAGCAGGTGCAGGTGTTCAGCACTTTAAAGGTTGGAGGAAGGGGGCAAATAGAGCTTTTCTCAGAACAAGCAAGGATAAAATAATCATTTACAACTAGTGTGCCACGGCACACTGGTTGAGAAAGACTGGTTTAAAGTATAAGATCATAGAATCTCAGAATTGGAAGGGACCATGAAGGCCATCTAGTCTAATTCTCTGCTAATCGATAGCTCATAATGTTTTCATGTGGATCTTTGTAGCAGCCAATGCAAAAAATAAGGCATGTACACCTTATAAGGCATGTACAAAATCAGTGCAGAAAGGTTTTACCCTTGAACTGAAATTTTAATTTAAAAAAAGGTGTGAAGTACACCGCTCCTAGGAGAATATTTCAAGACTCGGGTGCCACCATGACAGCCAACTTTATCTTCCTCTGATAAGGCTTGTTGAGGCAGGGCAGCTGAAGGGATTTTCCATGAAGGTGTTTTCAAAATAGATAATTTTTCAGGTAAGATGCTCCCAAGCCATTAAGCTTTTTAAAGGCTGAAGCTAACAGTTTGAATTGGATCCACAAATGTAATGCAAGCCAGTGCCATTTGATAGAGCATGCAAATAGCATGGTAGAACAATCCAGTCTCCATTAACAGTTTTTAAATTCTTTTTAAAAACTGGCTGACTTAGCTCCAGGATCATTTCCAAAAGTACTCTTATGGATATATACTCATTTGCAGTAATACAAACAGGAGGCCACCATAGCATGTAATTCCACAGCGTGATCCTTTGAAAACTGGTCATCGAAAACGGAGTAGAAGCTTAACAAGATTACATCTCCGGTGTTATATAATTCATATAGAATGTTGCCTTTGATCCATGCTATTGAAGGCCTCTAAGGGATCCAAGAGAATCAACAAGGTTGCATTTGCTATTTTTTTGTTTTCTAAATGTCATTTCACAGAGTAACCAAGGTCACTTCTGATCAGACCTCGCTCTAGGAATGCCTATGCTGGGAGCAGAGGGCTATAAATCAGCAGTAAAGCAAGTGGTCAGTGCTGGCAGCAACTGCTCTACTTAGTGCTTCTGTGCTCCGCTTTCCATCTTGCAGCTCCAGCATCTGCGAAGTGCCTTACAAAGCCTTTTTGCCAAAGACTCTTGTTTCATGTCTGATGTAAGATTTTTACTTTGCTTTTGGGATTTACCTTCTGTTCCTTTGTTGCTGTTTTTTTACATTATTATTTTGCTGAACTAAAGCTTTTTTTAGTTGCTTTAACCCAGGGGTCCTCAAACTTTTTCAACAGAGGGCCAGGTCACAGTTCCTCAAACTGTTGGAGGGCCGGATTATAATTTGAAAAAAACAACCCATGAATGAATTCCTATGCTCACTGCACATATCTTAATTGTAGTGCAAAAACACTTAAAACAATACAATAATTAAAATGAAGAACAATTTTAACAAATATAAACTTATTAGTATTTCAATGGGAAATGTGGGACTGTTTTTGGCTGATGAGATTGAGGCCATTCTGATTGCCTTTGGGAGAGAGTTCCAGAGATGGTGGTGGTGTGAGGGACTTCGGAGAAGGCCCTCTCTCTTGTTCCCACCAACCTGGTTTGAGACGGAGTGGAACCGAGAGGAGGGTCTCCTGATGAGCGCAGTGACTGGGCAGGTTCAAATGAGGAGAGGCCATTCTTGTAATAGAATGAAAGTAAACAGAGTTGGACAATTACAAACTGTTAAGCAAAAATAATATTGCTTAATTCAGTGTTTCCCAACCTTTTTTGAGCCGCGGCACACTTTTTACATTTACAAAATCCTGGGGCACACCACCAACAGAAATGACACAAAATGACACTCTAACACAGTAATACATATAGTTAATGTGTTTTTAAATGTATACACTCAGTGTGAAACCTGGGCCTGTTTCGATGAACACAACATAGATATCCTGGCAGGAATGGCAGAAAGACACAAACTTCCCACACAGAACTCCCATAACCAAGAGAAAATGCTATAAGAGCATTGACCTTGAGTTTTGGAGTTGTAGTTCACCTATATCCAGAGAGCACTGTGGACTCAAACAATGTTGGATCAGGACCAAACTTGGCATGAATACTCAATATGCCCAAATATGAACGCAGATGGAGTTCAGGGGAAATAGACCTTGACATTTGGGAGTTGTAGTTGCTGTGATTTATAGTTCCCCTACAAACAAAGAGCATTCTGAACCCCACCAATGATAGAACTGGGCCAAACTTCCCACACAGAGCCCCCAGGAGGCAAGAGGAGGTCTTTACTTGGGGAAGGGAGGTGGGTCTTCCCAATGCATGGAGAGGGAGAGACCAAGTTGACAACGGGTGGGGAGGGGGGTAGTTGTAATTTTGTGCCTTTATCGAGGTAGGTTTCTTAGGGTTTTTATACTTCAACACACTAGATTCTCCCCCCTCCCCTCCTGGAGGTTCCAATTTTCCACGGCACACCTGATGATCGCTCACGGCACACTAGTGTGCCCCGGCACACTGGTTGGGAAACACTGGCTTAATTAATTCAAGCCACTACATTTTAGGAATTTTATAATTAAATTTTTATAATTTATTGTTTTAGCTTGGTCTTTTTAAATTGTTATAGGTCACCTTGAGTCCTATCTTTGAGGGGATAAGGTGGAATCTAAATTCAATAAATAAATTAACTTTCTTTTTAAATAAAAGGTCCATCTCACTGGGTATCTCACTGCAAAATGGCAAGGTTTGGGAGGGATGCATTCAATTAAGATTAAGACTGAAAGCATACGTTGCTATTATCAAATTAGCTTCTTGAGTTGTGGTTACAGTTGCAGTTATAAATATTTTGTTTATGTGTTCAATGGCCCAATATGTATAAATAAAGCTTAGAAACTGTTGATAACTTCTGAGTTTGGACTAGATTTCTGTCACAGCTGCTGGATGTGAGGAGGGGTGCTCATGTCTAGGAAGAAGATTGGCATTTGCTTTCTGATTTATGAATGCAAAAAAAAGGAAAAATCCCTAGCTTGCATGGGAGTGAAGCTGCTGTTAACATAATTGCCCCTCTTCCTCATGAATTTTGCAGGTTTTTAACATCATATGTTTGTTGTCGTGTGCCTTCAAGTCATTTCTGGGTTCCCATAGGCAAGTGGAGAATCGAACCCTTGTTATAGTCTAGCATTCTGCACCATCTTGGCATCATATAAGCTTCAGGAATTTCTAGTCAGTGAATATTCTCAGTATGCAATTTTTCCGTTTCTTGCTCCCTGTATGGCAGGAGGTGTGTTTGTCCACCACTCTGTTTTTTCCTGGGAAGTATCCCAGGAACAGCTTGCTCACATAGCTTCCTTTCCTTTCATTGCTTGGTATGGGACATTTGTGCAGGATATTTCTGCATTCCATTCCAGGACATCTGCATAGGAGGAAGAGGGGAGCTTGGGCGTCAGCTATCCTGACAGCACCTCTGCTTGAATAAGCAATCTGGCAGGTCATCTCTAGCTTCTGCCTTGTGCATGCAGTCTGGATGAGAGCTTAAGGGGCCCAGGAGGGATTAATCAGAAAGCTTGCCCCTGAAGTAGGCAGTAGGCAGGTGCAGATGTGGGTCTAAAGGCCACTGTTAGTCTCAACTAGAATAGACACATTGAATCAATTGCAGAATGGTGGAAATTCTGTTGATTCCATGGGTCTGCATTAGACAGGACTACTATTTTTCTTCGGACTTATCAGTCGCCACTCCCGTACGGCTCGGGACGACTTACACAAGCAAACAGCAATACAACAGGTGTATAAACATTAAAACATTAATATCACAGAATTAAAACAGCAGTTCTAAAAATAGATAACGTCAGAAAGGCCTATAGTTGATAGTAGGGCCACCAAATTAAGATCCGAAGGCCTGTTGAAATAGTAGAGTCTTACAGGCCTTCCTGAATGCCAAAAGTCTTGGAAGTGCACACATTTCAACAGGGAGCGCATTCCAAAGAGTCGGGGTGATAACAGAAAAGGCCCTCCTACGTGTCGCAGTCAAGTGGTAGGACTTATGACTTGGGACCGTCAGGAGGCTCTGGGTCTCTGAATGCAGTGGTCTAGAGGCACAATATGGGATGAGGCCTTCCCTGAGGTACACTGGCTCCAGACCATGTAAGGCACTTTGAAGTTGATCCGGCATTCCACTGGGAGCCAGTGCAGTTTGCGGAGGATGGGCGTAATGTGGCAGCTCGATGTAGCACCTGCCAGCAGCCGAGCTGTGGCGTTCTGCACCAGCTTCAATTTCCGGATCACCGACAAAGGAAGGCCAATGTACTATGGGATTTAGGCCATGGTCAGAACATAATTAGGATGAGAAGATGGATAATTCAGACTGAGAGGCTGAGAGAGTGTGGTTTGTCCAAGATCACCCAGTGGGTTTCGATTTCTGAATGGGAAATCTAACCCTGGTCTCTGGAGTCCTAGGCTAGTCCTCAAACCACTACACAATGCTGGCTGTTGTTGCACTTTTAGAGGAAATTATGTAAGGGGAAATGAGCTGATCCACATCTTTGCCTTTTATGTGCAAAACACCATTTTCCATTTTCTCTGCTAAAATAATGAAAGGAATCTCTTCTTGTCTCTGTAGGGAGGTCAGAGACCCCATTATATTACTGCCTTGCTGTTGCCAATATGGAAATCGGGGGAGATTGAATATTTAAAGTTGCTACATCCTAATATGATTTAAAGCAGGAAGTACAGTGTGGGATGTAGGGAACTGTCATAGTCTTCTGTAAGAAAAAGAGTAATTCAAGTGATATTACCTGAAGACAGATATGTATGAAATCTATAAAACTGATATATCAGAGATAATAATATACTAAATGGTGTCTTTGGATTATTATATGTCTTGAAACAGGAAAATAAAAGCATCCATAATTGATTGTGGTGCTATAAACTATGTTTGTGCTCTTGAAGCTGTTGCACAACTGATGAATGTGTGTCTTGGCAAATGTGATTAAGAAGATTAAGACCGTGTAACTACTCTATAAACAAATGCTCTTTTCTTTACTCTTAACATTTTGTGTAGAGAAATGGGATCCTTCTAGAAGTCACTGTTATTTCTATGAACTAGATGCTTTTGGTAGAGTGGAAAGTTTACACGGGTCGCCTTGCATAATTGGATATTCTTGTCTCTTGAAACCTGAATCTCCATTCACTGTGCAGTTTTGTTGGCAGGGATTTCTAGTACGTAACTGGTGGGCATGTTGTTTTGGTAGCAAAGTTTGTCTATAATTTTTATTTTATGGCCAGAACTGTATGTGTCTTTGGCCTTGGCATTGTTTTTTCTCTCTCACGTAAGTTGATTTTTTAAAAACCAGTTTGCTTGCCCAGGTACTGAAAATAGTTCGATGTTTAAAGATGTGATGCAACTCAGGCCTGGGGTTATATGTTTGGCAGGGTAGCTCCTCTTCACTCAGAGGGAGAAGGTCATTTGTCTCAGGAATGTTGTGTTATCATGGCCACTTAAAGGCAAGCTAATGTTTTGCACCATGCATAGGATAACTGGTATATGGCCCATAATGGAAGCAGCTTCATGCTTCAAACAGTTCTTGGACCTGCTGTATTGTAGAGCAGTGATTTTCAACCTTTTTTGAGCCGCGGCACATTTTTTACATTTACAAAATCCTGGGGCACACCACCAAAATCAAAATGGCTGTACATACAGTTAATATGTTTTAATGTATTTAACACTCACAGTGTGAAAATGAACACACGAGAGTGCTATGGTTCCATTTCTTAAAGGGCTTATAGTTTATATATGAATGAAGAAAATAATTTAAATGATCTCTCACGGCACACAAACACTGGTTGAAAATCACTGTTGGGTCAAGGCTGTATACAGATTAAGAACATACAGAAGCCACCCGTTTCTTGCAGAAATAAAACATCAAACATAAAAAGGGTAATTCATTCAATTTGCCAACAAATAGTGGCTCTTAAACTATCAAGGAATGTGCCAGGAAAGATTTTTATGTAGAAGGACAAACTGCACACGGAGTGTGCATTGCATGAAAGAAGGGAATAGAGCAGGTTTAAGGGAGTCAGGCATTCAGAGGAAAGATACCTTAGTACAGTGGTTCTTAACTTGTGGGTTCCCAGGTGTTTTGGCCTACAACTCCCAGAAATCCCAGGCAGTTTACCATCTGTTAGCATTTCTGGAAGGCCAAAACATCTGGGGACCCACAGGTTAGAATCATAGAATCATTGAGTTGGAAGAGACCTCAAGGGACATCCAGCTCAACCCCCCTACCAGGTTGAGAACCACTGCCTTAGAACATCTAGTTGGAGGCCATAAGTGTCTTCTACTATTGGTTGTTGCCACTTTGTATTATCTTTGTATTTGTCAAGTGTGGAAGTTGTGTTCGGTGCTATGTCAAAACATCGTTTGAGTCTTTAAAAGAGGAAAAGAAAAAAGAAACTGCAGCAAACTTCATGCCAGTCACCCAAATCTGTCTATTCTACTCTTCTGCATGATGCATTGCAACAGTAGAGATTGCTTTATTGAAATTCTTCTACTGATGTTTATTTAATTTATACCCTACTTTTCTTTTCACACGCAAGCCAAGGTGGCTTACAACAAAAGCTATCCTTTGCTTCGATCCCTAGCCTGACTCTCTCTCTCTGCATTTATGTGGTGCTGTATTTTTCTGTTTTGCACAGTGCTGGAAATGAATGGTTGTAAAGATGAAGAGTACCAAATGTCCATTTTGTCTTGGTCGTTATCTCTCAGACTACATTGGAGGCCTCTAGAGAGATTAACTGATATCTTCTTCTTGTTGTCTACGTGGGAAACATTTTTTCAAGTGGAGAGAGTTATGCCAGATTGTAGTATTTAGTTTATTGTTTGCATTTAGCTTGTAAGGACATAAATTATATAGAAATCCTGCCTGGAGGTAGAACCATGCTCATCATTCCGCAGGGATAAACTTGTGTCTTCTGACCACAGTTCCCTTTAAGCTGCCAGGGAAAATATTTTTAAGGCATATACTGTATATTGAGATAATGCTCATGTTTCTTATGGAAATCTTGGTGAGTGAGCTCCTTGTACATAGACACAGCCCATTTGCTCCCTTCTTGTCATAAGTGAGGAAACAAACTAGGCACCACAACTCAGAATTATTGTTTATTGCAACCAAATCATCCAGTATTTCTAAGTTACCTATTAAACATAGTTTAAAACTGGCCTGTGGCCTAACTTGTTTCAGTGCAATAATCACTGTGCTGTTTCAAACATCATACCAAGCTGTATTTCCCTGGTTACATGAACAGAATGAAGGAGAGCAAATAAGCTATGTGTGTTTAAATTGTTTGTAGACGTTCCAGTTTAATAAACCAAGATTCCTGACATAGTAATATACCAATAGTTGTGTGAGATCTCTTGACAGCCTTTATGAACTGTTAGTGTAGTTCATAATGTCATGGACCCAGCTAAAGAGCAATGCTATTCCATGCTATACACTTCTGCTTGCAACCAAAAGTGTTTTAGATTTTGGATCTTTTGGATTTTGGAATACCTGTATTTACATATACATACATAACTAGATGTCTTGGAGATAGGACACATGTCTAAACATGAAATTCACTTATGTTTGATATGCACATGGCTGAAGGTAATTTTATAAACTGTATTTTTTTTAAAATGTGCATGAAACAAAAATAGTGTACTTTGAACCATCCATCATAAAGCAACAAAATTGGAACAAATAATTATCACAGCGTAGCGTAGTGGTTTGAACGTTGGACTTGAATCACCACTCAACCATGGAAACCCACTGGGTGACCTTAGGCAAGTGACACTCTCTCAGGCTCAGGGAGGCAAACACAACCCCTTTCTGACACTCTCTTGCCGAGAAACCTCCATGGTAGGGTCACCTTAGTGCTTTCATTAGTCAGAAATGCACATAAACAATGTATATCACAGCTATATCATACTTCTCTAAATATGTGTGCATTACAAATCTGACCTAGTCTGGAACGTAGTCTCACAGCAGCTTCTTGGTAGAATTCAGAGAACCCTGTTGATGTTGTAGAGAGAATTTGTTGAGTTCCTAACTATTCTACAACGATAACACTTAGAGAGTTCTTTAATTCTCACTAAGCTGGTTTAAGGTCAAGGTAGATAAACCCTAAAGCAAGACTGGTTTTGTTAGTTTCTGTCTAACAGGTATATTGAAAGGCAGGTGGCAAAGGCTTTGTGACTTTGAAAAGAGCCTAGATGTGCAGCAGCATGAGATTATAGCAGTGACATGAAATGGTGCTGTTCATAAGAAGCTGAGATATTTAAGTATCATAATTATTGAAGAACCGAAAATTATGTTTTCATATTTACAGTAGTTACATAATTTCTTTAACCCCCACAAGCCTCGGGCCCTTTCCAAATCTTAAAAAGTAGGCAGAAGAAATGACTCCAGTTCCAACAGACATCACCTCCGAGGATGCTTGCCATAGTGCAGGCAAAACGTCAGGAGAGAATGCCTCTAGTACATGGCCGTATAGCCTGAAAAAACCTACAACAACGTCTCCAGAATAGTAAATCACTACTCTTCATTATTGTTTGGTCTTTATCTCTTTGACCCTTTGCTTTATCCCTTGTCTTAAAAATTCCGAATTACAAACTAGAAGTAGATTTCTAGTCATTCTGAGTGGTATTTTGCCTGTTAAGAAGTGCAAAAATTACTCCATGCTACAATTTCCTATCCTTGAATTGAATGGGATATCAAGCATGGCTATTTGTCAGCTATGATACATCCTTTCCCAGTGGATAACATCTCACAAAGCAGTGGTTCCCAACCTTTTTTGACCAAGGACCACTTGACCAAGGACAACTAGGGACCACTTTGACCAAGGACCACTGTCCAACAATAGTACCAAAAGAGTTACAAATCAGTTTTTAGTCAATTTTAGATTTGGTTTGGTTACTTGGGGTGCTGATTCAGAAAATTGCATTGGCTAGACCACATCAGCTCTAGTTTCTGATACAGAATGTATCCGATCCAGTAGTCGCCATCTGCTCGCCCACAGAAAACCATATTTAATAAGCCTCGGCACTGTAAGAGGGTTTTGCGAGACCAGTCACTCTTGTTGCAACGGTGTAGTAATGGTGAGGCTGTGGACCATATTTTAGTTCTTGCAGACCACAGACCACATTGTATTCATTAACAATTTTCCTACTTCCCAAGCTGTGCTTGGTAATTCTATTTTATTATGTTTGTTAGAGAAAGAGATTTAAAAATCAAGATGACTATGAATGCGAGCTGTTCTATAGTAGAAACTGTAATATGGGAATATTAGTTTATATTAGTTTATCCATGCAGAGTTAAAATAGTTTACATTTTTCCTCTACATAATAACCATCCTGCGACATTATCATGTGTTTTGTGCAGCTGTAACTGGCTTCTTCACACAATAAGCAAATGTTGGTGCAGGAAAGGGAATACAGGGAAATTCCTTCAAGGTAATTTAAGAAAGAAATTACTTGTACTAATCCAAATTATGCCTCTAGGAAGAATTTTTGAAACAGATCAAATGTCTTAGTTTCTTTTTGGTGGATTTTTCAAAATCTGTTGATGTTTACTCAGGGCCATTTTCAGACACCAGTCTGTCATAACTTTCATCTCCTTTTAAGATTTTCTGTTTCAAGAAAGGCCTCTGAATCTGCCTTCTAGCAACTGTAGTTCTTTTGTTTACTTTGTAAATTGTTGTGTTGTGTTGGGATGAGACCGCAACTGAATACCTTGTGAAAACCTTCAAAGTACATACACTGACAAACTCATTTTATGTGCATTACGCCATATACATCAAAGTTCATAAATAGAAAATTGTGACCTGGGGTGAAAATAAAAGCATTTCAAAATGCAGTGTTACTTGCCTGATCTGTGCTAATAATTACATTGAGCCCTTGTATCTCTCTAGCAACAAATGTGCCAATAGTTTTATATGTAGAAGAGGAAATATTGTATCAAACAGGTATTAAAATGCTTTCTTTGCTGAACATACAAGGGGTGGATTTTACTGTGTCTAGCAGTGTTAACATTTTAAGATCTGGTACTTTTCAAATGTCTTATGGTAATTGCAACAGCCAGGTAATTTTTTAAACACACACACATGCATATTTCATAGGTTTCTTTTCCTGGGGGCAACCAGTATTTCAGTTTCTGCCACTCCTTCATTCTATGCTCTAATTATTCTCTTATTAATGCAAGGGCTCCTTTTCATAAAGTTCTTGGGAGAAAAGCATCTGCATTTAAAAAAAAAGTTTACCAGACTATTGTTCTGAATTATTGGTAATCAGTCGATTGTACTTTGTGTCAAAGTATAAGAGTCTGTTCCTCTCGCCTTAGTAGACTTTATTCTTTTGAAATGTTAGGCTCAGGAATGAATCTGTATTTTCCCCCTTTCTATTCTTTCTCCAAATTTCTAGGTAAGATCTCCAAATTTCTAGGTAAGATCTCCAAATTTCTAGGTAGACCCCTCATTGTAGTCTACTCACATTTTTTGTGTTTAGAGACATACAATCCCCATGAAAGTGAAAATCCAGGAATAATCAAATTGCTATTTTTAATGTGTCTAGTTCCTCCAGCATGCTGGAATCTGACCATAGAATCACACTGGAAGAACCGAAAGGTTCCTAGAAAGAATATGAGGGGCGTTCATTAAAGATTTCCCCTGACCCACTTCCTGTGGACTGAGAGCGATGCTACTTGGCCCAGTTCTGAGTCCTCCTCAACCTAGGTGCCACCTAGGGACACACACTTCTCCCATCTTTTTAAGCAACTGTCAACACCTCGCTTGTCGAAGTCAACAGGTTGTTCCAAAAGCCATGTTGTGACTTCGTAAATCAAAGTCTCATCATCTGAAAAATGCTTGCCCTTCAAAAATGGCTTCATTGTTGGAAAGAGGTGGAAGTCCAATGGTGCAAAATCAGGTGAATAAAGGGGATGTGGTAGAATTTCAAAGCCACAGCATTTCAAAGATGTGACTGTGTTCCCAAGCATCTGGATCCACAAGAAGGTTATGTTCATTGCTTTTCTTTTTTGTCATAATATTAGATGCATGCAAGTAAGATGTTACGCTAACACAATCACAAAGAAACATGTAGAAGCATTTGCAAAAGGTGCTGTAATCTAATTTTATATAAAAAGATCTGTATTCTGTAATATAATATTTGATGTCTGTTAAGTTAACATTGATCAAAATGACATTCCTTAGCTCATGCTTTACAGCTGTTGCTTAGCTTCTAAGAGCCGTGAGCAGAATTCCTATCATGGTGTGGAATACTCCCACTTCCACTTTTTGGTTTTGAGAAAGTGGTTCAACATGATTTTCCATGTGCTTCAACCTGCTTTGTCTCAAAGTCATGTGTTATTTGCTCAGGGTTGGGGTTTTTTCATCCGCCCCAATTTACATGGCTATCAGTATTCTGACAATTTCTCCATACACGATTTGTGATGTGACGCCCATTCCTGTGCCTGTAGGATTTGATGGTCTGAACCTAAGCAATTTCCTTGGAGATGGATGGATCTTCGTGTACCATGCATTGAGCTTGAACCTAGGAGTGTGAGTTCTAATTCCATTTTAGCATGCCATGGGATGCATCTTCACTGTTGAATTAATGTAGTTTGATACCACTTTAAATGCTATGGCTCAATGCTGTGGAATCATGGAAGTTGTAGTTTTACAAAATATTTGGCTTTCTCTGCTAAATAGTGCTGGTGACTCACCAAACTACAACTCCAATTATTCCATAGCATTCAGCCATAGGAGTTTAGGTGGTGTGAAACTTAATTCAACACTGCATCCATGGTCTAGGCCAGTGATTGTCAACCTTTTTTGAGCCACGGCACATTTTTTACATTTACAAAATCCTGGGGCACACCACCAACCAAAATGCCACTAACTGTCATTTTGCTAATTGTCACCCTCCCCCCTCGTGACGCCGCTACTTCCGCCACCCCCCCCCCCATGCGCAGGAGGCCCGTCACCATCCTCCATGAGGGCTTGGCTGAGCAGGACGAATAGGAATTGAGCCTCAAACACACTGCTGCGGAGGTTTGCAGCCATCACCACCCCCAGCTCTCCTTCCCAAAGGGGTTCAGTCCCCCCAAGAGTGCCTCCCCCCCCCCTTCGGCTTCCCTGCTGTCGCCTTGGGGCCAGATCGGGAAGGAACCAAGCTAGGCTGTGGAGCTGTGCATCCCGGCCTCTGCTCTGCTCTGTAGCGAACCCGGAGCCCAGCCAGGAGAGGCCAGGAGATGAAGGGTTGCTCCCCTCCCCCGGCGCAAAGGGGCTAGAGGGCCTTGCCTCGAGCCTCCGGGAGCGGGGTTGGACGGGGACAGCTCCTGCGGACTCCTCTTCCCTCTCCTCCTCCTTGCTGCTGGAGGGGAGGAGGGCAGAAGAGTGTCCAGGAGCCAGGAAGCAGGAGGAGCCACAGCCCGGCCAGGTAGCCCTTGGTGCAGAGGGAGGGAAGGAAGGAAGGGAAGCAGAGGGAGGGAAGGGAGGAAAGTTCTGGACATTGAGGGCTCTTCCTGACTGCAGCCAGGCTGGCTGGGATTGCTGCTTCGGCCAGGAAAGCCTCATTTCCGCTGCCTGAAATTTCCTGCTAGTCTCTCTCTCTCTCTCTCTCTCTCTCTCTCTCTCCCCACTGTAGTTTCTTACGGCACACTAGTGTTCCACGGCACACTGGTTGAAAATCATTGGTCTAGGCTAATGCACCCCAGTTCTGGACCTCACTTTCTTTTGGTCTTTAAAGAAAGTAGTTATTCGTTTTATTATCTGTAATTAGTATAGTCTTCTCTTGCTTTTGAATGACTTGCTTTTGAAAGACTTGCTCTTTTGACAGATCTAAATAATAGCAATGTACCGAACTTTTGATCCCTGGTCTGCTTTTTGGACCATGCTCTGTTTCTTCCTTCAGACAGCTAACTATGCTTTCCCCTTGTTCTTTGTTGACTTCGTGGCTGTTTAGTGTTCAGTTTTGTATCTGAAAATTAAAATCGACTGGCTTCTGCTTTTCAACCAATTTCAGTTTTTGACAGTGTTCTGGTCCCCAACCTGTTGACTAAGCTAGGGAGGCCTCTATGCTGGATACATAGCTAACAGCCCCATCATATTCTTATTATAACTGTTATAATGGTTAAATTGCATCATGATGCTATGGTTTTGAATTGTACTGTGTAGATTAATAAGAGTTCCTGTAATGGTTTGACCATGTTTCACCTGTGGATACTTAGACCTTGACATATTTGTAAACTGTAATATATTTATAGCTATTAAAATTCAGTTCTGCCCACCGTGGTCCTATTTGCCCTTTCATTCACTCACTCCAGCCCCACGGCGGCATAGAAGCCCCAATAATAAATAAATAAATAAATAAACACACACAAACACACACATATATGTATATGTGCAACATTGCTTTCTACTCTTCAGTATCCTACTGGGTGACAATATTTTCAGTAAGGTTCAATTAGCAATTTTATTTTTTTATGTTTCATATTCTCGTAGTCTCTTATTGGTGTCCAATCCGTTGTATTCTTATATCCATCTGATGATTTATTTAGTAATTGAGTTAGTTTAGTCACGTTCATTACATCAGTTATTTTCCATTTCCATTCTTCTTTAGTAAGTATTTCTTTTGTTCACCAGTGTTGAGCATATGTTATTCTGGCTGCTGTTATTAAATAGTTAAATAGTCTATCATTATTTGAGGACTGAGAGAATTTGAATTTCTTTTCTTTTCATACTATTTTTCTCTCTTTTCTTCCCATTATAGGCCAAATTCTTCCCTTCTCCAATTCTTTAAATAATAGAAATATAATTGTATGGTAGTTTTTTTTTCTTTTTTAATTTAATTTAATTTTTGCAGTATCAATACTATTGTAGTGCACTTAGGCAAGAAACCCTTTACCTCCTTACCCTCCTTACTTTACTTTTTGCCCACCCCCTACTTTTTAAGATATTGTAAATAGTCTGTAATCAATAAAATGCTTTAAAAATTCAGTTCTGTGATCAGTTGTCTTACCAATCTGATAGGACTACAGCACAGTACACAAGCATTTACATTACTGGTACAGGTTGAGCATCCCGTATTCAGAATTCTGAAATCTATATCTGTCTACATGACTTGTCTAGCACACACCAACTTGGTTTCACTCCCAAATTATTTTTTTTAATTACATAAAATTACCTTTAGGCTGTGTGTATAAGGTGTCTATGAAATATAAATGAATTTCATGCTTGGACTTGAGTCCCTCCATGGTACCTCATTATTCAAATATAGGTATTCCAAAATTGGAGGGAAGGGGAACCAAAAAGCATCTCTCCTAGTAACACCATTGCATTCCTGGATGATATGTAACTAACTATTCCTCAGTATTTTAATGCAGAAGTTTAGTCATTGAGACTGAAGAAAACCGCCCAAAGCATTTCCATTCCTTCGAGGACCTAAATAGTCACTGCTTGGTTATAATACTGTTGCCCATAGTTTTGCTGTTAGTAAAAGGTATCTGTGAAAAATGCAAAGTTTTAACACCGTAGGTCTGTCTAGCTCAGCATTATGTACTTCAGCTAATATACTAAAAGAAGATGGAGAAATGGCTGAAGAGTTGAATAAATATTATATCCGCCTTCAAGAAAGATAAAGAGCAGGTGTGCATGCCTGAATGACTTAAGCAATAAAATGTCTGAAGAACTGAGAAAAATAGCAGTGAGGAAATGAAGCTGAAGGTCAAACATTACTATATTAAATATACCCACAGATCCTTAAATATTCTTAAAGAACTGTTAAACACCCCGGAAAATTGTTGAACACCCAAAAGAAATACAAACTCATCACTGTGTTCTAGAAAACTGGAGGGTAGCTAGCTCTCATTTTGGAAAAGGGACATTGAAGAAGTCAAAATTTGACTTTTCGGTTAGCTTGGTGGCTGCTATTTATAAATTGATGGAATGCAGCAATAAAAATAAAACCATTGATCACTTGATACATTGACTGATTGCAAATTGTCAAGCATGTATAGAAGAACAACTCAAGCCAAAAGAATAAACTTAGCTTGCAAGTGCAAAGCAGAGTCCTGCCTCATTAACATTTAGGGCTCTTTAAAAGTGCAAGCAAGTATAGTATTAGAATCTGGCACTGGATGATTAAACTGAACAGTCTCAGACTCAAGGATGTGTCCACTCTGCAGAGTTAGAGCAGTTTGATCCTGCTTTCACTGCCCTGACTGCATACTGTATCATCTTGACACCTGTACTTTAGTGAGCAACTTAGAATAGAGTGGACTCCAGCTCTCAAGAGGAAAATTTTAAGTGTAACGTTTTGGATAAGATAGGGAAGGGTTAAGACCCCTGTGGTGTTTCCTTTGCTGTTTGGGCCCCTGTTCAGAAGATTTCACCTCATTTTCTGTGCCTTTGATAATTGGATTTTGAGAAATGTGGCTTGTTGTGGAAACAAGGATTGGTGATAAAGCTTCAGTAAAGAAACCTTTTCCCTTAAAGTAAAGATTCTAATAATATACTTAAAGATAATAACTCTTCCAGGAGTGAATTTCAATTTCAAGGGATACATTTCTCTCATTTCCTTTTGACTCAACCCATTCTTAACTATGTTGGTACGTGATAGACTGCCTGTATTGTAATTGCAAATGCAACTCTTTGCAGATTCAAAGAAATTATTTTTCACACATATATTTCACACTTAATTTCCTTTAGATTTTGGTATTTTTTTAAATGTGGCAATGACCAGTAAATTAGATAGTTTAAAAGTGGTTAGATACTGTATATACTCAAGTATAAGCCTAGTTTTTCAGCCCTTTTTTAGGCTGAAAAAGTCCCCTTTGGCTTATACTTGAGTCAAGGTTATTATTTTACTCTTGTTGTTGTTGTTGTTACATTTACCATTTTACTCTATTATTATTACATTTATTTTACCTTATTGTTGTTATTACTACATTTATTATTTTATTATTGTTATTATTAAATTTCCATTATTTTACTCTATTATTATTTGAAACATAACAAGATTAGTACACAGCAAACAAGATCACTATGCTGGCTGTTGTATTATTATTATTACCTTTATTATTTTACTCTATTATTATTGGAAGGATACATAATCACATTTACATTGAAGAAGGTTAGAATAATGGTTTAATCAGAGTTGGGCAGTCTTATCTTAAATTACAGTTTTATGTAGATATTCAAACACATTTAACCTACTGATGCCTCAATTAATGTAATTTTATTGGTTTCTGTTCTTATTTTGAAATTAACTAGTAGCTGCTGCATTTCCCATCCTAGGTTTATACTCGAGTCAATACGTTTTCCCAGCTTACATACGACTCATAGTTAAGAACAAGGTGAGACAACAGGAAGTGAGAGAAATCTACCTAGAAGATTTGTTATCGTGGGAAAAAGATGTCACCACTGAAGCTTTATCCCCAATCCTTGTTTCCACAACAAGCCAGATTTTTCAAAATCCAGTTATCACAAGGACAGAAAGTGAGGGGACACCTTCTGAACATGGGCACAGACAGCGAAACATGTGTCACGGATGTTAACTCTTCCCAAAAAATGTACCTATCCGACTTACAAGTTCAAAACAAACCTGCAGAACCTATCTTGTCTATATCTTGAACGCTGCCTGTAATCAGAATTATGTGATTCTTGTCCCATGTGATCAATACACATTCTTAAATAACAACGGCTCCCCATGTATTACAGGTCAAGTCACTGGGCACATGTACTCAGCATGCAGAGTGCCCCCAGTTGATAGAAGGGTCTCTCACTGAACTTGTATGTTTCTCAGGTTCAGTTCAAGATGTTTGTTTTGACATGTTGAGCTCTCAACAGCTCAAGGCCCTCACATACTTTTTGAAGGCGGCCTTTTCCTTCATGTCTCATTCTCCTCTTGATCCCTCTTGACTGTCAGCTTTACATTACACTGTCTTTGGGTGGCATGCTGCACTTCTTTCCCCTTGGAGCATTGCCAAGAGTTTACGCACTTCCCAAATGTGCGACACGGCATTTTGAGGGCAGCTTTTCCAGTTGGGTATAACTCTTACTTACAGCAGTGTTTGTCCCTTAATATGCTGATAGGTGTATTATTAAATGGCTTACTATGGAGTCAGGAGATTCCTTTGTCTTTGACATCTAACTGAACTGAAGACAGCTTTATAGGAAGCTGGCATACTGAGTTTCTGCAGCTTTCAAGAATTTCAAGTTGCATGCTTTCCCAGATATACCTAGAGAGGAGCTTGGGATCTCTAGTATTCAAGGGCACAATCCTTGAATCCATGGGTGACGGGAGAAGCTGGGCTGAGAAGTGTGCTTGGTGCCGTCCAGTCACAGCTTAGGGATGGACACAGTGTGATTCCAGTTGTGGTCTGACCAAAGCAGAATAGAATAGAGGGGTAGCATGACTTCCCTGGATCTAGACACTAGACTCCAATTGATGCAGGCCAAAATCCCATTGGCTTTTTAAGCTGCCGCATGACATTGTTGGCTCATGTTTAACTTGTTGCCCATGAGGACTCCAAGATCTTTTCCACACATCCTGCTCTCGAGCCAGGCATTGTCCCCATTCTGTATCTTTGCAGTTCCTTTTTTCTGCCTAAGTGGAGTATCTTGCATTTGTCCCTGTTGAGCTTCCTTTTGTTAGTTTTGGCCAATCATCACTCTCATCTGTTAAGATTGTTTTGAATTCTGAGTCGCCTTTGGGCTGAAAAGGGTGGGATAAAAATGCTGTAAATAAGTAAATAAATTCTGCTCCTGTCTTCTGGGGTATTAGCTATCCCTCTCAAAAATAGTTCTCTCTGTTACCTTGTGAAAGATGATGGTGTACATGAACGATGAAGCACTGCTTTATAGAATGTAGGGAGCTTCAGGAAATCTATTTTGGGCACAAAGCATAAATAAGGTAAAGGTTTTCCCCTGACCTTAAGTCCAGCTGTATCCAACTCTGGGGGGTGGGGGGTGGGTGGCTGGCGCTCATCTCCATTTCTAAGCTGAAGAGCCGGTGTTGTTTGTAGACGCCTCCAAGTTCATGTGGCCAGCATGACTGCATGGAGCACCGTTACCTTCCCACAGAAGCAGTACCTATTGATCTACTCACATTTGCATGTTTTTGGCCTGCTAGGTTGGCAGAAGCAGGGGCTAACAGCAGGAGCTCACCCTGCTTCCCGGATTCGAACCGCTAACCTTTCGGAACATAAATACAGAAATATTATATGATAGGATATGCCAATTATGATCATGGGTCAAAAAACCTTGGAAATCTATTTTGGGCCCAAAGCGTTAATACATAAATAGTATATCCTTGGATTTTTGTCCCACTGTGTGCATTACTACAGGTCTAGCTATTGTCTGCTACTTCTTGGAACATAGTAGAAAATAGGATTGCTTTTCTAGCATTTGCAAAGGTTCCTTTCATGCTTGTTCGAATGAAAATAGTAAATAAATAAAGAGGGAGCTTAAATCTTCTTAGATAAAGTGATTACTAATAGCAAAATCTAGCCTGTGCATTTATGGCCCACTTCTAGCGGATTCATTATTCCCTGTACATAAAATGGAGTGCAGTTGATACTAACAGCTTTTATTTCCCTGCAAGCAATTCTGTGGTTAAACCCCTCCAGTCCTCGGCTGCCCATAAGAGCCATCAGTCTTGGTGCTCTATTGTGTCTGGGATGCAATGTTCCTCTAAGCTTTTGGTACACCCAAGTGTCTTCCTGATGAAAGCAGAATTGCTGCCCAGGATTTACTACTTTTATTACTGTGGGAATTCTAGATGCCCAAAACTGATTTTTTTTTTAAAGAGCTCTGTTGCTAATGGTAACTCATTCTAATCCCCTTCTCTCTGTGTGTGCTTTGTGGTTTACAGGCATTGGTTGCAAACCACCACTACCACCTTAGGGTGATTACACATAGTGTGTATTAGTTGGTACAAATAGCATGTTCCATTAGGTTTTGTTTTGGGTCTGGGACTGTAAATTATGAGAGAGAATGGTGTCATCTCCCGAGGAATTAGACCAGGGAAGCTTACAGTGTTGAAAGGTCAGGTTGGCAGATCGAAGAACAAGCTGTTAAACCACCACTTTAGTGGCTGGTGGCGAAGCTGAATTGCCGGCAGCTCCCTTGAATAGCACCACTTCAAAGAACAAGGTTACGTTAAGGAAATGCATACCTTGTACAGTATACTAAGTCAGGTGCGGGGCACTCGATAGCATCTGACCCTTTGGCCAAGAATCTGACATTGCTTCACCTTTCAGTGCAAGGAAGTTAGAGAGGAGATATTGCTTAGCTGTTGCCCGGAGGCTCCGATTGAGCGTGGCAGGTTTTGTTCTTCTTCCCTGTTTCTGGATAGCAAAAACAAGGAGCAAAGTACTCTCATCTGGCACCTGCTTTGCTTCTTCCCATTCCCAGTGCAAGAAAGAAAAGGGGACCCCACTTAGCTAGGACCTGGGAACACTATCTCAGAATGGCCGTTTCCTGCACTTCCATTGTCAATAGGAAGCATTGGGTTGCTGTGAGTTTTCTGGACTATATGGCCATGTTCCAGAAGCATTCACTCCCGACATTTCACCTACATATATGGCAGGCATCTTCAGAGGTTACCTGGTTTCTATTTGAAACTAGGCAAGTGGGGTTTATATATCTGTGGAATAATCTCCAGGGTGGGAGAAATAACTCTTTGCTTAAGGCAGGTGTTAATGTTGCATTTGGACACCTTGATTAGCATTCAGTGGCCTTGCAGCTGCAAAGCCTGACTGGTTGCTGCCTGGAGGTTCCTTTATTGGGAGGTGTTCGCTGGTTCTGATTGATTCCTGTCTGGAATTCTCCTGTTTTCTGAGTGTTGCTCTTTATTTACTGTCCTGAATTTAGTTTTTCTTTAAATACTGGTAGCCAGATTTTGTTAATTTTCATGGTTTCTTCCTTTCTGTTGAAATTGTTCACATGCTTGTGGATTTCAGTGGCTTCTCTGTGTAGTCCAGTGTTTCCCAACCAGTATGCCGCGGCACACTAGTATGCCATGAGCGATCATCAGGTGTGCCGTGGGAAATTGGCACTTTCCCCCCTCCTAGCAGCTCTTTCTCCCTCTTTCCCTCCCGAAAGATCCTCCCCAAGGTAAAGGAAGGACTCCGCTGAATGCCAGGGCCAGGCCCGCCTTGAGGAAGCCTTCAGGAGCCTCGACTCAGCATGGGTCCATACTCTATACGTTTTATAGATCTGTGTGGCCTCTTTCACCGCCTCCCTCCTCCCTCCACAAAAGCAGGGCACTGGACGGAAGTGATTGAGTTGGAGTTTTCGCATTGGCTTGGATTTCTCGCGAGAACAGCCAAAGCCGGAAGTCGGTGAATTGGGCAGTGAGCGAACCTGGGAGCATCGGGAGGCTGAAGCATTCACAGGTTTCCAAGAAACAAATTGAGCCTCTCCGCTTGGAAATGGTTTTTTTTTTACTATTTTACTGTATTTTTTTAGAGTGCCCCCCCCCCCAAGGAACTGTTTATAACAGCTTCATGATATCCATAGTTAACTGGAAGCAAGTATCACTCAGGGTGAAATTTCACAAGGGTCTGGAGAACAAGCCCTATGAGGAGTGGCTTGAAGAGCTGGGCATGTTTAGCCTGAAGAAGAGAAGGCTGAGAGAAGACATGATAGCCATGTATAAGTATGTGAGAGGAAGTCATATATATGTTGTGTTCATCGAAACAGGCCCAGGTTTCACACTGAGTGTATAAATACATTTAAAAACATATTAACTATGTATTACTGTGTTAGAGTGTCATTTTGTGTCA
This sequence comes from Anolis apletophallus, assembly GCA_030556195.1. Classification (NCBI taxonomy): domain Eukaryota; kingdom Metazoa; phylum Chordata; class Lepidosauria; order Squamata; family Anolidae; genus Anolis; species Anolis apletophallus. The sequence goes on from JARBWK010000004.1 coordinate 203,313,585, forward strand.
TTTTGGTTGGATTTTGTAAATGTAAAAAATGTGCCGCAGCTCAAAAAAGGTTGAAAAACACTGGTGTAGTCTGGTAGGAAGCATATTTGTTGGAAGAAGGCTAGAGTTGTCTAGGAGTTATTATAAGGCAGATAGTCAACATTATTGATGGGAGACATTAAAATTGATAAAGTCTGATTGAGATTCTGTCCACTGAGAGATTTCTGACTGAGTGGTATTCAAAGCCATCAAGTTTAGGATCCACTAAACAAAAGCATATGGAAGGAGATGGCAGGAGCAGGAGCCAGAAGAGCAAAAACTGAAGAATGAGAGAAGACCATAAGGAAGAGCAGAAGTCTTTCCAGAAGATACCTGGATAAAAATATGATTTTATGATGAAGGAAAGTAAAACAGAGAGCTCTGGCCTTAGTGCCAACAGAAAGACGTAGACCTGAGACAACAGCAGGTGTTGGATAATGACGTCTGGAGAGAGTCAATATCTATCCAAGTGCACAGCCTTCCAGCCCAGGAAAATCTTACAGCTTCAGCCTTTTCAGCCAGTCATTGTTTGATTTGGAATGGAACTTACAGTGTGGTTAAAGGTTGGTTAAGGAGAGGTTCTTCTGGAAATAATTCTGTGACATGTCTAGTTTTATTAAATGGTCCAGTAAAATACTTGGTGATTATAAGCGACTGTTTTAAAATGTATGAAGTGCACAGAGTATCTTGTGTATGCAAAATATATATTTAATAATGCTCTCTGCTTAAAAGGATAGGCATAACCGAAGTCCCAGCAGGCCATCTCCACTTGCTGCTGTTTGTTCCTGCCTCCCTCCACTGGGTCATCTGAACCAGCCTTCTTGTGAGGAAGGCGCAAAGGCATTTCCACTAGCTTGGCATAGGTGCTTTCTTGAGCCTGCTGACATTTTCCTTTCAATGGCAGAAGTGACAAGAAACTGTCAGATTTCAGCAGGATCCCATAAGACCAGCACTTTTCTGTTTCTCAGGAATCAGGGTGAGACCTATTTTTGAATTGTGAGCAGTCTGCCTTGCCTCAAAGCTGGTTATTCTAAGAACATCTGACATTTAAGATTTAGTGTCTGATTTTTTAAAAAATTCTCTGTCTCATTCTCCAGTGTTTTTCCTCTAAGCTTCTTCATGAGTTACTAGGACTGTAGAGTGGCATGTAAATGGATGGATCCCATTTACAGAGTGAAGATATGGTCCCATCACCAAACTTTAGAACATCTCTTTGTCCATCAATAGTAAATTCCCCTCTTGTTTACACTTCTTACTTTTAAAATGTATTATTCAAATAAATCTTCCATGGTTTTAACATTTAACTTCTAAAGCCTCTTTGTTGGAGCCCCCAGTGGCACAGCGGGTTAAACCTGGGAATTTGGTGCAGCTGGCTGGGTGTCAGCTGCATAAGATCTCTACTGACCAGAAGGTCATGGGTTCGAGGCCTGCCCGGGTCGAGGTGGGCTCTCGACCTATTGTGTAGCCTGTTGTTGACCTTTGCAACCCGAAAGACAGTTGGATCTGTCAAATAAGAAATAAAGGCACCACTTAGTGGGGAGGCTAAATTTAACTGATTTACGAGGCCATAATAAAGATCTCCAGAAAACACACTGAGGAATGAAGGAATGCGACAGCTCCCCCTGGTGGCCAGATGTTAAATTGCCTCTGTCTGTCTTGTGTGTTTGTGTGTCTAAATGTAATGTGTACATTGTAATTTGCCCTGAGTCCCTTGCGGGGTGAGAAGGGCGGAACATAAATGAAATAAATAAATATAAAACCGTTGAGCTGCTGAACTTGCTGACTGAAAGGTTGGCGGTTTGAATCTGGGGAGCGGGATGAGTTCTCATTGTTAGCCTCAGCTTCTGCCAACCTAGCAGTTTGAAAACATGCAAATGTGGGTAGATCAATGGGTACCGCTCCGACGAGAAGGTAACGGTGCTTCATGCAATCATGCCGGCCACATTACCTAGGAGGTGTCTGTGGAAAATGCCGGCTCTTCGACTTAGATGAGCACCAACCTCCAGAGTCAGACACGACTAATGTCAGGGGAAATCCTTTACCTTTACTTGTTGAATTATGGGACACAAAGCTATACATTAGTACTTTAAACATAATGTATTTACAATTTCTACTTTGCATTTGAATAATTTTATGCACAATGGTGATGTGAAATCATGATAATAATAGTGGTATTGCTGTACACCTTCATAACATGCTTGGTATTGGAATTTATTGTGCTAGATCTTGTTAATTGTAAAAAAAAAAGATGACTTGCAGACAATAGAATCTGATGTCTGCATGGAAAATCTTAGAACATACACTTTTCCTACATTGAAAATAGAACTCTTCAGTTTTAATTGCCTCGAATAAAGTTTCTGGAAAGGTTGTAAACTTCAGAATGCTAGTACTGATAAAGCTTGTGCTGTATGGTTTATTACTTTCCTCAGTAATAAATATCACGTGACTAGATATCTTACAAGCAGGAACTCCTTCCTTGAACCACAGTGGAAAGGTAATGGTTGGCTGAACTAAGGAATAGTTTAATTAAACTGCTTCAGTTTAATTAATCACATAAATAATTGCATGTCTTCAAGTCATTTCTGACTTGGGATTCAAAGGCAACCCTGTCATGGTTTTTCTTCATCAGATTTGTTCCAAGAGGATTGTCATTGCCTTCCTCTGTGGCTGAGATAATGTGACTTGCCTTAAATCATGATATGGGTTTCCATAGCTGAATTAGGATCATAGAGTCATAGAATAATAGAGTTGGACGAGACCACATGCGCCATCTATTCAAACTTCCAGCCAAGCAGGAAACCACAATCAAAGTATCCCTGACAGATGGCCATCCAGCTTCTTTTTAAAAGTTCCCAAACAAGAAGTTTCCCTCAAACTTTGAGGCAGTGTTCCACTGTTGAGCATCTTGTACACTCAGGAAGTTCTTCCTCATATTCAGGTGGAATCTCCTTTCCTATAATTTGAGCCCATTGCTCTGAGTCCTAGTTTCTAGGGCAGCAGAAAACAAACCTGCTCTCTCTTCCTTATGACATCCTTTAACATATTTATACATGGCTATCATGTCTCCTCTCAGACTTCTCATCTGTAGACTAAACATGCCCAGCTCTTTAAGGTGCTCCTCATAGGCATGGTCTCCAGACCTTTGATCATTTTAGTTGTCCTTCTCTGGACTCCTTCCAGCTTGTAAATATCTCTTTTAAACTGTGCCCAGAATTAGACACAGTATTCCAGGTGAGTTCTAATCAAAGCAGAAGAGAGAGGCACCATGACGTCCCTCAATCTAGACATTATACTCCTTTTGATGCATCCCAAAATCCCATTGGCTTTTTTAGCTGATATATCACACTGTTGGCTCACGTTCAGCTTGTTCTCCTCAAAGTCTTCAAGATCTTTTTCACAAGCCAGGCATTACCCATCCTTTCATATTTTTTTTCTGCCTAAGTGTAGTATCTTACATTTGCCGTTGTTGAAATTCATTTTGTTAGTTTTGGCCAATCATCTCTAATCTGTTAAGGTCATTTTGAATTCTGATCCTGTCCTCTGGAGTATTAGCTTTTCATCCAAATTTGGTGTCATCTGCAAACTTGATAAGCATGCCCTCTAAACCTTTATCCAAGTCATTCATAAAGATGTTGAACAGTACTGGGCCCAGGAATGAACCCTGCGGCACTCCACTAGTCACATCTGGCCATGGTGGTATATGCCTTGGTTACATCCTGGTTGGACTACTGTAATGTGCTCTACATGGGGCTGCCTCTTAAACTTCAGTTGGTCCAAAGAACGGAAGCCAGGCTGCTAGCTGCTAACTGGAGCTGGCTACAGGGTGTATACAACTTATCTGTTGTGACAGCTCCACTGGCTACCAACAAGTTTCTGAGCACAATTCAAAGTGCTGGTTTTGACCTACAAAGCCTTAAATGGCTCTGGTCCAGGTTATCTGAAGCACAACATCGCTTTCTGTGAACCTGGGAGACATCTATGATCTACTGGGTAGGGCCTTCTCTTGGTCCCACCATCCGCTCAAGTATGCTTGGTGGGAACACGAGAGAGACTGCTCCTAGACTGTGGAACCCCCTCCCAAGAGAAACCAGAATGGCCCCATCCCTTCTGGCCTTCTGCAAGCAGGTCAAGACCTTCCTCTGCCAATAGGCTTTTGGGGAAGGGTAAGAAGAGTGCCATGGAACCAGGGTGGGTTTCGGTGGCCCCAGAGAGAGAGAGAGAGAGAGAGAGAGAGAGAGAGAGAGAGAGAGAGAAAGAGAGAGGCGAGGGCACCATGGAATCAGGGCAGGTTCCATACAGCCAGATGGCTCATGGGAGAGTAGCGCACCACAGTTCCACAAGCGACTGCCTTCCACTCTGCAACCCTTTGCCCAATTCAAAGGGCTGCCTTCAGTCTAGAAAGCCCTCCTCAACGGTTCTGGACGTCTGGCGGAGGCGAGAGGCAGGCAGGGCTTCCTTCCTGCCTTCCTTCTCAGCGGTGGTGTGCCCTCCCCCCTCAGGAGAGATGAAACCGGCCCCCTCCCACCATCCCTTCCTTTAAAAATTTCGGAAAATGTGGTAAAGATTGAGGCTGGCTCTGGGAGGCCTACTGGCTGTTGCTGCCTCAGGCTCTGCTGCAAGACGATGGAGGAGCTCTCTTGGATGCACGTGCACACCCCCACGCATGCACTGTGGCATGTTCTCATTTTTTAGGATTTGTACGTTGTTTTTAGGGTTTTTTTGTTTTTTTATTGTTATTGGTCACACCTTGCATTGTGATACGCTTTGTTGCCAAATTTGGTGTGTTTCCGTTCAGTGGTTTTGTTGTTTTTAAGGTGCTCACTGCGACAATTCTCTTTTTATATATTAAGATTATGAATATGGGGCAGCAAAATGGACATAGTGAGTAAGAAACAGAACTTCCTTCCTAGACTTAGATAGAATTGGTTTTGACTTCCTAATATGAATTTGTAACGTTTTGGCATTAAGTATCCCTAAGTAATCACGGCAAAACATTTCCCCTTAACAGCAGAAGGAAAAGTCTTGTTCTCTTTAAGTGGTATGGTAATTACTCTTGAACCTGAGGCAGTCTGGGTTATGTAACAGCCCTTACACTGCAGAACATGAATCAACACGAGAGAAAGATATCTTAATGTAGTTCTTTTGTTTGCATTTTGGATTTGCAAAGAAAGGTTGTATAACTTTGCTCATGAAGAATCAACATGACCTTTGAAACGTGGGAGGAAATGGAAAGTAATATTTTGATGCATCTTTTATATTAAGTTTAAACCTCACATAGCTCAACATTCTTAGAGGCAATTTTCAACTGCTAATGGTGTACAAGATCTGTATATTTAAAAGAGCAAAGTTGGCATCCAGAAACGAATCCCCTTGTTAGCAGTAGAACAGCAGGCAGAAGGATTGGCCTCTTGTCGCAAGTAAGGCTCTGTCTTTTTGGTTCCAGCTTTCAGAAAAAAGATTTGCCAAAATGTTGCACAACAACAACAAATCCCCTAAATTTGTTTTCTTAAAAGATGTCTCCTGCTTTTGGAGCCTTGGGGTTTATGTGTTCTGTGCACTGTTAACCTTTTATAAGCAGAAGCCAAAGTTCCCTTCAGTTTCCTTATTCTGGGAAATGAGGTCTTGAAGATCCCTGCCAAATATTGCAATATTTTTGATCAAATCATGCAAACTGAGAAAACTGTTCTGTCTTGGTCTGTAGCAAAGTAGAGCAGAATCTGCAAAGACAGTGTTCCTCAATGCTTTGTGGGTGCCAGCGGAAACTAGGGATGGAAAAATATTTTTATTGGACTAACCAGTTTCAGTGAGTGTGGCATTTTTGTACTTCCTGAAGCTTGTTGTGAGAAGAAATGGACTTTGTCTTGAACATTTGTAAATGTATACAGTCTTCAGTACACACATTTTAAAATGCGAATGGACAAATAAAAATATTCTTAAAACCATGCTGAAAGTAGAATGTGCACATTAGGGAGTAGTCATAAAAACTGTGCATGATGTCAGTGTAAGAAGGAAACAAAGTCCTTTTAATCTGTTAAGGTAGGAAGAAAATGCAGGTGAACTATGTGTAATTGAAACAGCAAAGTAAGTGTGTGTGTGTGTGTGTGTGTGTGTGTGTCTGTGTGTCTATATATATATATATATATATATATATATATATATATATATATATAATGAAGCATACAAATGCAGGACGCCGGTAAAGCAGCACTTGGAATAATGGACCATCTCATATATTGGTACCAATTTTTATATTCCAAATCTGATGACTCATTTTCAGAAGTCCACAAATGTGTTTTGGTTCTGATAGTGATCCTAAGATTTCAGGTCCAGAGGGTTTTATCTTTTGCCAAGGCATCACTGCAGTCTGAAGGCTCACTGTTAAATGGTTCTAACTCAGCTCCACTATTGCCTGACAGTAGTCCAAATGGGATGTGCCACTGCAGCCAGATGTAACATCTCAAGGGATGGATGCAGTTGTCATAGTTTAATTGTGCAAACACACTCTTGCCCACTGCTGAAACCTGGGCATTCAGGCTCGGAGTTGAATCCAGAAATACCCAGGCTGTGAGCTAGAGATTTTGGTGGTGGTGAGAAGGGTATCTCAATCTAGCACAGATCTGCTTCTTGACTGACCAGGAGGACCCCAGCCTTGCTTGGATTAATTTCAGTTTGTTTGCCCTCATGACCGTTATTACTTCCAACAAGACAGCTTCCTTGGTGTCAGATGGAAATGACAGAGTTGTGTGTCATTATCATACTGGTGACATAGACTTCCCAAACTCTGCCTGACTTCTCCCAACAGTTTCATGTAGATGTTAAATAGCATGGGGACATAACAGAACCCTGAGGGATACTCCAGGCCTAGACCAGGGGTATTGAACAGGAGTTCCTCAGCACCATCCTTTGAGTTCACCACTCCAAGAATGACCAGAACCACTGCATAACAATGTCCCGTCTTAAAGAGGTGACCCCCCAAATAGGGCAATCAATGGTATTGAAAGTCACAGAGAGGTCCTGCACAACCAACAAGTTTCTGTCCAATTCCCTTGATCGGTCATCCCCCAAGGCAACCAAAGCTGTCTCTATCTCATAATCAGACCTGACACAGCCCTAAATTATCTGTTTTCTTTTTTGGGGCCAGAACATAAAGTTTCCCCACCACTCAAGACAGATCAGATGTGTGACACCATGCATAACAAAACAAGATAGGGGATAATATAGCCCAAAACTCCACAAAGGGTCAATATCAACACAATATTATATCATTCATCAAATGAGTTCTATTCAAAAGCATATATCTTAGAATTCAAACTGTTCAAAGCACAATATACAATAAAGAAAAAGGTGTAGAAACCAATTCAGTGTTCTTACTGTTCATCAAACTTGTAGTAATTCAGCCATACAGAAGGTTAGACTTGCCAATGCAAGTATTTGTAAAGTTCCCAAATCCCCGAATGGGAGGAAATCAAAACCAAAGATGCGCTGGGGTGATTTCTACAATCCAATATGCAGTTGTAGGACGCTTGAGGAAAACCATCTATTTCTCCATATATGTATATATAAAGGCGCCCTGATTCAACGACGGGAAATCATCATACATAACCCATGCTACATAGCCATATGGGTGACCTTTTGGTCACCCATATGGCTATGTAGCATGGGTTATGTATGATGATTTCCCATCGTTGAATCAGGACGCCTTTATATATACATATATGCCTTGATAAAACCGCGTGTCGGTGAAACGGATTACCGCTGGCTTCTGATTCCGCATTGGCAGACCGTCGGCTTTGTGAAGAGCCTGATTACTGGAGAAATAGATGGTTTTCCTCAAGGGTCCTACAACTGCATATTGGATTGTAGAAATCACCCCAGCGCATCTTTGGTTTTGATTTCCTCCCATTCGGGGAGTTTTGGAACTTTACAACTTTGATTTATCCCATTTGGGGATTTGGGAACTTTACAAATACTTGCATTGGCAAGTCTAACCTTCTGTATGGTTGAATTACTACAAGTTTTAATGAACACTAAGAACACTGAATTGGTTTCTACACCTTTTTCCTTTATTGTATATTGTGCTTTGAACAGTTTGAATTCTAAGATATATGCTTTTGAATAGAACTCATTTGATGAATGATATAATATTGTGTTGTTATTGACACCATGAATACACATATGTTCAGGTCTTTGGGTGGAGGTTGCTTAACTTTGGAAATATAATGATGTTTTAGATGTATTAAATGTTAAGAAGTTGTTGAAGGCTTTCATGGCTGGAATCACTGGTTTGTTGTGTGTTTTCCAGGCTGTATGGCCATGTTCCAGATGCATTCTCTCCTAACATTTCGCCTGCATCTATGGCAGGGATCTTCAGAGGTTGAGAAGTTTTTTTGTTGTTCTTCTTTTTGGATTCTTGTGCTTGCTGTGGCATTTGTTTAATCTTCACAGTGTGGTGTTGGGAAGATGTTTTGAATCATTCTACATCCATATTCCTGGAAAATGAGGCCTTAGCAATTGCAAGGGAGGCATGTCCTTCAGTTTTCTGTGTTATAGATGGGAAATCTATATATCAGTTTTCTGTGTTATAGATGGAGTGAATATTGTTTTTAACTTGGAATGACTGTGTATGTTGCTGATGGAACTGTATTTTAAAACACATTGCAGAGTGTTTCTGTTCATGATTTTATCCATTCCATCTCTGGCCCCTCTCAGTTTTCCTATTTTTCCATTCTATTCTTTAACCTCCTGTTCTATCTCTGTGGGCATTTTAAATAGCTTCTCAGGGCCCAAATGGCCTAAAGGCATCAAATCCTATCTGATCTTGGAAACTAAGCAGAGTCATTCCTGGTTAGTACTTGGATGGAGGACTGCCAACAAATACCAAGTTCTGCAGGCTCCATTTCAGAGGGAGGAACTGGGAAAATTCCTTCTGAGCATTTATTGCCTAAAAAAACCTTCTGAATTTCATGGGGCTGCCATAAGTCAGCAGAGGACATGAAGGCACGTACACACAGAGAAGCACTGTGAACAGTGAGAACAAGTGTCTTGTAGTAGTTCAAGCACTGGATTATGACATGGAAGAGCCAATTGGATGGCTTTTTGACCAGTTGCACTTTCATCCCAAACCCACTCCATAAATTGCTTGTGGGGATAGACTAGGTAGGGGAAAGAGAGAGCTCATTGGATGAAAAGTTGGGTATATTAACTTTTTAATTCAAAATACCTTATTTCTGTATTGACTCCCAGTTCACAAGAGCTCCCCAGGCAACAAACAAATAAAAACTAATTAAAATAATACAAAGAGGGAAACATTTAAGTGCTCCTTAAAGACTCCCAAAAGCAGTCTAAAACAATCCTAGAATCTAGTTTTAAAACAGCAGTTTGAAACATTGAAACGTCATGTAAAGCATCACTATTTTGGCTGCCTACTGGAAGCTTAAAAGAGAGGGGATCAGCCTAATTTTGTTGGGTAAGAAGTCCCATAGTCAAGGCACTGCTTCAGAGAAAACCCTGTTAAATGCACTACAATCCGAACTTCATGAAGTGTTGGGCCTCCTCTGAAAAATTCCTGGCAGGCTCATAGGAAAGAAGATAGTCTTTCAGATATCTTGGCCCAAAGTCATCTGATGCTTTGTAGGCCAACACCACCATCATGAACTGAGTTAGAAGCCAGTGTTATATGGTCTCTAAAAATAAACATATGACACCAGTCTGACCAATGAATGCATTGTGCATTCAAGGCAGCTTCTGAACACTTAAAAAAAACAGCTTCACATGAAGTGCATTACAGTAATGTAATTGGGAGGTACCTAAGGCTTGGATCCCTGTGGACATGTCTGCCTTTCCCAAGAAATGGCAAAGATGGTGCACCAGTCAAAACTGGGCAAAGGCACTCCTGGCCATTGTAGCAATCTAAGTTCTTGGGAGCTGTGCTGGGCCTAAGAACACCCTTAAGTTGCGAACCAGAGTTTAATAGACTCTATCATTTAAATATACTCTTGTAGCTTCCTCCGTAGCCAGACACTCCAGTCTGTTCTCTTTCATGCCATGTTGTCAGTTTTCCCCCTTCTACTTATTCAGCATTCTGTACCACTCGGTTATTTTTGGCTTGTCCTGGGCTTTCCTGGAGATGTTTTGACAATATTTCTTTCTGTGGGAGTAGTGCAGTTTTAGTTCTACTCCGTAGTGATGGGAAGACTCAAGTCACCATTCAGCATATCGGACTGGAAATGGCTATATGGTTTGATAATAATGTTGAATTTGTTTTTAACTCAATGTTTTATTCATGGTTTCAAATTGTTTTAAATTGTTTTTATATTTGTTTGTATGTTGCGGCATTGAATTGTTGCCGGTTGTAAGCCGCCCTGAGTCCTCCCTCGGGGGTTGAGAAGGACTGGGTAGAAATGTTGGAAATCAATATGATTTTTCAAAGTTTCATTACTGATGAGTTGATTGTGCATAGGGATGCTACTTACATAGAATTCATGGATGATAGAGCTACATATGTGTACCTTTTCCTAAGCTCAATGTGTTGGATCAACTACCTGTTTTCCTCTGAACTTCCCAAAGCACCTAGATATTTTTTTCCCCTAATGAACACATGGATAAGTATTTTACAAATATTTGACAGTAGCATGATTTGATTTCTTGTCATGCTACTGTCAAATATTTATAAATCGCTTATCTATGTGTTCATTAGGGGAGATATATATATATAGAGAGAGAGAGAGGGGGGGGAGAGAGAGAGACTTGTTTTAGGGGCCCCCTGGTGGCACAGCAGGTTAAGCTGCTGAGCTGCTGAATTTGCTGACTGAAAGGTTGACGGTTTGAATCCAGGGAGCGGGGTGAGCTCCCACTCTTAGCCCCTGCTTCTGTCAACCTAGCAGTTCAAAAACATGCTAATGTGAGTAGATCAGTAGGTACCACCTTGGCGGAAAGGTAACAGCGCTCCATGCCATCATGCTGGCCACATGACCTTGAAGGTATCTATGGACAATGCCGCCGCTTCAGCTTAGAAATGGAGATGAGCACCACATCGCAGAGTTGGACACAACTAGACTTAATGTCAGGAGAAAACTTTACCTTATGACTTGTTTTGGAAAAAGGTTAGATTCTGGTTCTTTATTGCAAAAGCTGTTGCCTCCTGGAAGATAACAGTCTTTTTTTCTCAACTAGATCACAGAACACGATAAACTCCTCTTTTGTTGGAAACCACAAATTGAAAGACTTATTATTGTCTTAAAAGCATAAAAGGGGCAAAGTTGTTTTTTTCCACATTCACTGTCACTTATAACAAAGGTATGGAAAAAAACTAAGGATCATAAAAGAAGAAATTGCTCTGAAACATACTAATAAAAGTGTACTTCTTATTGCTCTTCCTTAAGTCCCTGACATAGAACAGTACATAAATAGAGCTCTCAGCCCTCCGTAAAGGCCTTACATAGGATACAAGGAAACTAAAGGGCAAGGAGGAATAGTGTGGTAAAAAGAAGAGCCAGCATTATAATTTAGTATTTGACTGGGAGACCAAGGTTCAAATCCCAGCCCAGCCAGGGAAATCTACTAAGTGATCCCTGGGGAAAGTCACACTTTCTCAACTTCAGAGGAAAGCAAGGGCAGACTCCCTCTGACCAAATTCTTCCAAGGAAACCCTTCAGTAGGTCCAGCTTACATCAGAAATGACTTGAAGTCACTCTACAACAGCAAAAAAAAGCACAAACAAAGTTCTGCTGTGCCTCTTCCTCACGTGTAGTTATTTGAACATGGAACTGTATCAGAAATGTGGATCATCAACTGATGGGTGTCAAGTAGTTTTCAGAGGCTACACTAGCTCTTTAAAGAGTTGACTTGCCAAGTGAAGCTATTTCATTCAATTATACCTATATAGAGGGCCATTGGCATTCTTGTTCTGTGGAACTTTGTGTCTGGATGTTTTGCTTCAAGAACATGCTCTTTGCCTGCACAACCCTATCTTTATTACTTTTAGTCACTCTCTGTTCTGCAATACTTTTCTAAAACCTTACATCTTTAATCTGATAATTGCATTAAATATAATTTGAATTCTGTGAGGGTAATGGAAACAGGATTTGCTGGCAAATGTGCCAAATCTGAGTTTTCATGAGATTCTAAGAGCCAGTTGCAGTTCTGAGTTAAATGCATTACCCTCTGTGGGCATTTGGGGTGGGCTCAGCTGGCTCCATACATCATCAGATGTAAAATAATGAAGGATCTAATAGGCATTTAATATTTAAATACACTTTTTTTGGAGACTGCTTAAGTCCATTTCCTAACGCAGCCCATCATTTTGCAAGCATCCTTCCTCCCTTTTGACTTAGTGAATGGGGAGCTAATAGGGCTTGGCAAAGGGAATAAGCTTGGTACAGGCTTCATAATAAGTTGGACAACTTATAATAAGTAGGACCGAGCATCAATATGCTGGCATAAATCTGTGCAGAGTTTAAAGATTATTGGATTTAGCCTTGCACACTTCTCTGTTAGTGAAATGCTTTTTAGCTGGAATGAAGCATGTGCTTAACTGTTTTTTTGCTCCAAGTTGTCCTCTCCCACACAACCCAAAGTCTTGATTTCAAATGTACAGGCATTTATTATTATTAAATCAATCAATCAATTGCCTTTATTTCAGTTAACAAACCTTAGGCAGATACAGAAAAATATAATACAGATAAACGTCACATATAAAACACAATACAGGTTATCAAATGTACACATGTTAAGATCGCTGGCCTTAAAAATTATATTTCTTAGAAGCTAATAATACATATCTAGGGCTGTGTAGTTTTCTACTATTTAGTGTACTACTGTTACAATTGCACAAAGACTGTAGTTAAATTTCTCAGCTTCTCTTCGGTTACTTTTCTTTAGATAAAATGCTCTTTGGGGTCTTTGAGGCATATTACTATTATTAGGATCTAATGAATGAAAAAGTCAAGTGGTCTTCAGAAGATGTAATATTTTGTTTTACTTGTACAAGGTTTGCCCTGACTTGCTTGTTTCATTTCACATGTACATATTGTTAGTTTTGAATTAAAAATATTGCTGAAATGCATTTAATTGCTGCTCTTTTTGGGGAATAGGATTCCATCCCTATCCTTTTCATATTATTCCTGCATGCGGGGGCAAATTTCTTTGTTAAGGAAGTAATGCACATTTACTTCGTTAACTGATACATATTTGTATCAATGTCTTCTTCGCTTTCTGAATGGCATAAAGCAGGAGTCCCCAACTAAGGCCCGGGGGCCAGATGTGGCCTTAGCGTCACCCTCAGCCTGAAATGAGTTCAAAGCCCTCAACAACATCAATCCTGATTCATTTGACTCTCTCATCAGCCAAAGCTTTGCTGTTATCTATGTTTTCATATACCCACAAAAATCTCATAATATGGAAAATGTACTATAAAGGTAGTATAGACACAGTTTTGAAACGGACTCAAGACAGGTGCAGGTGAAACGTCAGGAGAAAATGCCTCTAGAACAGGCCTGGGCAAACTTTGGCTCTCCAGGTGTTTTGGACTTCAACTCCCACAATTCCTAACAGCCTACTGGCTGTTAGGAATTGTGGGAGTTGAAGTCCAAAACACCTGGAGGGCCAAAGTTTGCCCAGGCCTGCTCTAGAACATGGCCATATAGCTCGAAAAAACCCACAACAAAGCAGACTCCAGACAGCCCTTCCACACAGCTAAATAAAATCCCACATTATCTGCTTTGAACTGGGATATGTGGCTGTGTGGAATTAAATAACCCAGTTCAAAGCAAATATTGTGGGATTCTCTGCCTATATATTCTGGGTTATATGACTGTGTGGAAGGGCCCCAAGTCCAACTTTCTGAAGACAGGCTTTTATCTGCATTTAAACTCCAATCGCTCCACATTATGTTGCACTCTAAATGTGGCTTTTGTGCTATAATTTGCTAACACTTTCTGTATTAAAAAGGAATGATAGAATGTTAATAATGGCTGTAAATTAGCCAGTTAGTTGCAGAAAACTGTATAAGGAAGCTGCATTACTTACTCGTAGAATCATAGAGTTGGAAAAGACCTTGTGGGCCATCCAGTCCAACCCCCTACCAAGAAGCAGGAAAATCGCATTTAACGCACCTCTGACAGATGTGTTTTTTTAAAAACAGATGTGGATTCTTAAGCAACATGCACTCTCAAATTCCTACTTGAGGCTCATTTGGCATATTGAAAAAGTAATTTGAAGGTGAAACCAAACAATACTTCCTCAAAAATTGGAGAACTAATCTATTTAACCCTGCATTTGGGGATTCTCAAGGGAAGAGTTGTTGGCCTTTGCATTGCCCTGGAAGACTAAAACATATATATTTTGGGGAGGCCTAAGTTCCATTTCTTGCAAGCAACCTTCAGTTCCATTCACAACCCACACACTGTCACCAGATTGAAAAGCTCAAGTGTTTTGCTTTCCATTGTTATATTTCTTCTTACTTACTTGAACAGAGAGATAGAGGCAGCTAGAAGCGTGGTTGTTGTTGTTATTGCTGGTATATTTATTGTTGCCCTGCTTTTTGATCGAGACCTAAACTTGAAGCATTATTATTGGTGTTACTCCTATGATTATCCTGCTTTTCTCTCTTGACCAGGACCCATAGTATGTTGAGTTGTGCAGTTAATAGCCCAGTCTTTGCGAACAGGTTCTTTTCATTGTTCTTCCTATCTCCAAAATTATATGCGCAGGCCCTCCCCAATCCTGAGTAGGAGGCAAACCAGACATCTCCTATCTATCCCTGTCTGTAATCTTCATTCCTGGTCCCTTAATGGCCTGCTCTGTCTGGGTTTTGCAGCACTCGTCTTCATTTAATCCCATGACACAGCTAATCCTACTCCTGTGTTTCTCTTTCCCTGCCTCTCCTTATGTGCTTTCCTACAATTGCAATTGTTGCTGATGTGAGAAGGATATTATTTAAGCATCTCTTCTGATCGTATTGATCAGAAGATTCTAGTGGAGCTGATTATTGAAAGCAGAACTGTAAAATTTGTGGCCTATTTCTTATTTTGTATCAGTGGAGAATATTTCTTATTCTCCACTGATACTATGGCAGAGTCTGGAATACTTATTTTGACTTTTTTGTGCACCTAAATGTGTTTTTTCCATAAAAAGAGTGTTCTGTAATAATAAATCAAAATCTTATTGTCTTCGGAGATCTATAGCTGGTCTTGTCTTCCATGGATGCATCTAAAATAAATAAATAAATAAATATTGTAAAATTAACGTTGCTGTCCTTGAGCAAGCAGGGATCACCAGCATTGAGGCCATGCTATTGAGAACTCAGCTGTGCTGGGCAGGGCACGTCTCTAGGATGGAGGACCACCGCCTCCCAAAGATACTACTCTATGGTGAACTCACCATGGGTCAGCGCAAGAGAGGTGCCCCAAAGAAGAGATATAAGGACTCTCTGAAACAACATCTCAGGCTCGGGCAGATTGATCACCAAAAATGGTACACCCTGGCCTCACATCGGGAGGCATGGAGACGCGCTATTCATAGTGCTGCGGCCTCTTTCTAGAAGACATGCCGATGCCGAACGTGCCTCGAAGAGAAATGACAATGCAGAAAGAACCGCAACTTGGAAACAACGTCACCCAAGGAGACTTTCTACTGTGCTTTCTGCAACCGTACTTGCCTATCTCAGATTGGCCTTCTTAGTCATTAACGCGCTTGTAAAAAGCGTGGCACGAGTCCTTCCTGATCTTTGTTAGCAAAGAAAAGCCAAGAGAAAAAAATGCAGTATGACACCACTTTAACTGCTGGGGCTCAGTACTTCGGAATCACAGGAGCTGGAATTTTGCAAGGTTTTTCACCTTTGCCAAAGAGTGCTGGTGCCTCACCAAACTACAACTCCCACAATTCCATGGCATTGAGTGGTGTCAAATGCATTATTTCTACAGTGTAGATACATGCTTTGGTAATTCCTATTGCAGTGGAAATGAAGAGGCCACAACTACTTCCTAAATAGAAAACAGTTATGGTCAAGGACTGGTTTTCTGTTGTAGAAGATAGCTGCTGATTTCAAGTGGTTAAATGGTAAAATGTCTACCTGATCATTTTGGCTTGGTTATGCATATATCTTGCAGAAAAAACAAACTTCATACTAAGAATAATAATTCTTATCCAGCGAGCATGATTTAAATGCTGAGTATAATCTTTTCCTCAATGAAAATGTCAAGCTGCTAATATATTTGGGTGTGCTTGTTTTTTTAATTGTAGAGTTGGGTGGCAGAAGAATTAGTTTTAAGGAAGGGAAAACATTGAAATTGACATAGGTGTTTGTAGAGTCAAACAAGTGTGGGATAAATACAGAAACAGAAGGTGAAGCTGTAAAGTCACTCCACCCGCAGGCTGTATTAAACTCTGTTTTTGTTCAGAAGTTTATTTCTCATTTATTTACGACATTTCTACCCCTTCTTTCTCCACCCCAGAGGGGTCTCAAGGCCACTTACATGTAAGCAACTATTCGATGCTATAAAACTATGTACAATTAAAATAAACATGTAAATAGAATTATAAAATACATTAAAACAATGAAAAACATTTAAGACAATACCTTCACAATTAATCACGTAATCTGGGCCATTCCAATAGTCATTGCACATCACTCCATATCTATCTACTGCACAAGTTCTCCAAAGGCTTGGTCACAAAGCCACATTTTCACTCTCTTACAGAAGGTCAGGAGGGAGAGGGCTGATCTTATATCCCCAGGGAGGTAAATTCACAGCCGAGGGGCCACTACTGAGAAGACCCTGTCTCTTGTCCCTGCCAATCGCACCTGCGAAGGAGGCAGGACCAAGGGCAAGGCCTCCCCAGATGATCTTAAACTCTGAGATGGTTCATAGAGGGAGATACGTTCGGACAGGTAAGCTGGGCCGGTGTCATGAAAATATATTTGTAGATTTGATAAATGTCAATTTAAAATGATGTGTGGGAATCAATGGAAGAATGGAAGGATGTATTGATGGAGTTAACAATTTTGGAAACACCAGTAAAATATTAAGGCCTGCAATGACTAACTACCTACTTGCTGGACTATAATTAAAAGTTGCTAATAAGAACTGAAAAGTAAACTCTGATAAGTACAGCGACGATGGTTCTTTCAAGTTAAGGAAATGTTTGCAGCATTCCTTATGTTTGTCAACACCAATCAAGAAGAGTCAACATCTGGCTAGGAAACTAAGATGGAGCCAGGATGGAAGACATCTATCATTAATTTACAACTTTGAGACTACATCAGCAGAATATTCCTATAAAAGACTCGATCTAATAATGCTCAATATGTGACAGACCTATGGAGCCTGGTTCACCCACCTCTCTGGTCCATGGACAGGACAGAGATGACGTATTTGGAGAGTGTCAGATATGCTATGGGAAAGCATGATTCTAGACCAGGGGTGCTCAGAATGGTGATCGCGATCACCAGGGTGATCTTCGGGCCTCATCCTGGTGATCTTCAGGCCCCTGACCAGGTTTTTTGCTGTTGGTCCTCTTCACGTGCCCCTGCACGCTGCAAAGAAGTCCTCCGTCGTTGCTCCTCCCCGCTCCCTGCTCGAGCGCCGCCTCCAAAAGCTCCAGAGTCCAAGAGGCAGAATGGGCCCCCTCTTTTGGATTCCTCCTCCTCCCTCCGTCCTTCTCCAGCCACTCAGAGTCGTAGGAGACCAAAGGGGCAGGCCTGGATGACGCGATGCATGGCTGGCCGGCGCATGCGCCGAAGCGCCCATTCTGCCTCTCAGACCTCTCGTGAGCTCTTGGAGGCGGCACGCATGCTGGCAGCATGGAAATATGAGCAACGACTGAGGAGGAAAAGAAGGACGCTTTGGGGTCATTTCCTTACCGCATCTCAAAGGTCGGTCTTTTTACTTTGGGGTGGGTGTTTGATTGTTCTGTGGCATGTCTCTTTGTTTATTTTTAATGTTTAAAAATGGCCTTTTAGCTCCAAAGCCTCTCTGTTTGCTTTGTTCCTTGAGAAATATATGTTGGGGAATATGGAAATGTGGGAGAAATGGGGTGGTTGGGTGTATTTTTGCATGCCCCTTTGTTTACCTTGCTGAGTATTAAATGGCCTTGCAGTTCAAAAGCCTCTCTTCTTACTTTCTGGCTGATAATATGTGTGGTAATATGGCAGTGTGGGAGAAATGGGGTGGTTGGATGTATTTTTATGCTCTGTTTTATATTGTTGTTATTAAATTGAAATGTTGATGTTTTATAACTTCATTTTATGTAAACTGCCCTGAGCCTGCTGGAAGGAGCGGTACATAAAAATGAATAACAAATATAAATAAATAAGAAAATAGTTATACGTTTTACATTTCTGGGGAGGTGATCTTTGGGACTTGGTTTTTTAATCAGTAGCTCCCATGCTGAAAAAGTGTGAGCACCCCTGTTCTAGACTCTTTGGGGGCTTCTTTCTCAAGGGAAGAGGAAGAAGTGTGCTTTTGAAGTCTTAGATTTTGTGCAGGGAGTCAGATTCTGCTGTATGGAAAACAGAGACCTGATCCTTGGCATTGTTCTTAGGGAAAGAAGTTTTGGCATTGTGGCATTTTGAAGTTTTGGCGTTATG
Source organism: Anolis apletophallus (assembly GCA_030556195.1). Lineage (NCBI taxonomy): Eukaryota > Metazoa > Chordata > Lepidosauria > Squamata > Anolidae > Anolis > Anolis apletophallus. The sequence goes on from JARBWK010000004.1 coordinate 203,332,189, forward strand.
GAAGTTTTGGAACTGTGCATTGGCAGGCTGCAGGAAAGCAGGGCCTGGCCTAACATGTGCTTCTCCAAGGAGGGAGAAAAGGATATAATAATATTTGGATGCATGAGGATGAATACATGTACTGTACATGTGTGTGAATGGTTATTGAAAACGTAATTCCCCTTTGTTTGTTTGTTATCCATGTAATTGTAAATCCAATGTAGTTGCATAGAATCTGTACGTCTGTGTGCCTAATGTCATTCTTTGTGTAAAAGTTCTGTAATCTGATGTACTCTCTCACACTGGAAATTGCAATAAAAAGAACCTATGCTTTAAAGTTATTGAAAAGTTATTCACAACACTGGAACTGTCTAGGGATTTAGAAGCTAAAGCCAGCACTTTGAATTGTGCTTGGTAGCAGACTGGCAGCCATTGGAGCTGGCATAACAGGGGGGTTGTATGCATCCTGTACGTCGCTCTGGTGAGAAATCTGGCTGCCTCCCATTGGACCATTTGAAGCTTCCCAACAGTCTTCAAAGGCAGCCCCACGTAGAGTGCGTTGCGGTAGTCTATACGGGATGTAACGAGAGTGTGGACTACCGTGGCCTAGTCTGACTTCCCAAGGTATGAACGCAACTGGCACACAAGTTTTAATTGTGTGAATGCTCCCTTGGCTACCACCAAAACATGTTTGTCATTGCCTTCTTCTGAGGCTGAGACAATGTGAGTTGCTAAAGGTCACTCTCTTGGTTTCCATGCCAGAACAGGGATTTGCATACTTACAAAAAAAAAGTCTTGGGAGAAGATACCTGGATCAGAGTAATATAGCTAGAAAAACATGAACTAAAGTCATCTTTTTTTATTTTAAAAAAAAGGAGGACAAGTAATTCAAGTCAAGCCCACTTTATGTTCAGCACTGGCTTGGACAGTAAAAGAGAGCAACTCTTTATTTTCACTGCATTCTCTCACTTGAAATAAGTGAATGTAATTGTTAGAAACACATTGTTCTGATAGGACAGTGTCCTTCTTTCACAGAAGTGCTTGAAAACATCCCAGATGGAAGCCAAAAAAATGTGTTTAACTGTTTTCAGTATTCTTTTGCCGCAATTATTAAAGTCAAAGGCATGCATATAAAACAGAAGTTATGAATACATATGTGTAATGAATAACAGATGAGGGTTTTTTGTATGCAAGCAAGTAGGGTCTTTCCAGGGTTTTAAGGAGTGTTACAGAAGGCTTTTGTTAGCATATAATGCCAAACATTCTCTACCCGAACGCTGGTGAGTGAAAAAGCCCACCATTCCCTCGAATTAAATTGTTAAATCCGAAATTCTTGACATAATACAAATACGGTGTGTCAGATTACTCAAGATAAGACGGTTATGTTTTAGATCAGCGACTGGTTTTTGTGTTTTTTTTGCTCCTAGCAGAGGTTCTTTCCTCTTGGGAAATCTGAGTCTTTAAACCTCCATTTCTCTTGATGTTTTTTGTAATAAATGTCTAGATGTCATAAGAGGATCCCTGTATAAACTATCCTGAGGTTAAAAAAAGCTTTGTATATGTCTGTTCTAAGGGATGTCAGGAACACAGCTGGAACAAAAACACAAGCCTTGAAGTACGTAATATTAAAAAGCTGGCACTGTCAATCTTTAGCATTGTTTCTCCGCAAGGCAGGTTTTTGCAAATAGAAAGATTAAAATCTAATAGCTAATACACAGTGACTTTAAATGTGGTGGGTTTGAGCCTTTATGCACAGGAAAATTATTAGTACAAGCTAGCAAATAGAATATTCAGTATCGATCCCAAGGGGTAAGGGCAGGTGTCTAATCATTGTTCAGGTGGGTTAGGGACCACTTTGGAGAACATAAGAACATAAGAAGAGCCATGCTGAATCGGACCTCAGCCCATCACTTTGAGATCGGGATCTCGAGCAGAAGGGAGGGCAAAACCCTGACCTGCTCCCGACCCCCCACAACCAGTACCCAGGGAAATCCTGCCTACCTCAACCAACTCCGAGGTGGCACTTGAATGTCCTTTACCCAAAGGGGCAACAGAAATTCCTCTGAGTCTACAAACCAAGTATTTATCTCTGAGTTGAAGTAAGTTAATTCAGTTTGTGGGAGGGATGAAACTGGATTTAACATTTATACAGTCAAATTGATCAGCCTGGTTGAGCAGTTGAGGTCCTACACTGGATTTTAAATAGTCTGGAATAATATTTTCCTGCTCTACAGAACAGAAGAGGGGGCAATGTGTTCAAACTGCAGGAAAAGCGATACCACCTAATCATTAGGAAGAGTCAACAATGTGATGTGGTAGCTAAAAATGCCAATGGGATTTTGGCCTGCAGTAATAGCAGTAGAGTGTCTAGATCAAAGGGGCAACAGAAATTCCTCTGAGTCTACAAACCAAGTATTTATCCCTGAGTTGAAGAAAGTTAATTCAGTTTGTGTCTAGATCAAGGCTGCCCAGGAAGTCGATCGCGATCAACCAGTCGATCGCGGGACCGAAGGAGGTCGATCGCAGCTGGATCGGGCGATTCTCAGAGGGGGCGGAGCCAGGCCACACCAAGCCCCGCCCCCTCCTCCAACTTCGGTACTCCCAGCAGCTGCTCCAGCCTTGAGGAGGGCAGGGCCAAGCCAGCCTTGTGTTAGCTATGCCACCACTGACTTGGCCCTGCCCTTCTCAAGGCTGGAGCAGCTGCTGCTAGAGCTGAAGCCAGAGGGGGGTGGAGCCAGGCCGTGCCAAGCCCCGCCCCTCCCCCTGCTCCGCCCTGCTTCTCATCCGGAAGCAAACGTGGACGGTGCGCAGCGCGGGAGGCGCGCGCGCAGAAGGTAGATCTTTCTGACTTGGTTTTATTGTAAGTAGCTCGCATGCTGAAAAAGTGTGGGCACCCCTCTATCATGCTTGGTCAGACCACACCTGAAATCACACTGTGTCCAGTTCAGGGAGATGCTGCCTCTAAGCTGGAATGTGTCCGGAGGAGACGGGGGGCTTAAATGATAAAGGGTCTGAAGAACAAGCTTTATGAGGAGCAGCTTAAAGAGCTGGGCATGATTAGCCTGCAGTAGAGAAGGCTGAGAGAAGACATGATGGGGGCCATGGATCAAGATGTGAGAGGAAGTAATAGGGAGGAGGGACTAGGCTTGTTTTCTGTTACACTGGAGGCTAGGACACAATGGAGATTCCACCTGAACATTAGGAAGAACTTTCTCACTGTAAGAAGTGTTCAGCAGTGGACCTCTCTACCCTGGAGTGTGGTGGAGGTGCTTTCTTTGGAGACTTTTAAGCTGAGGCTGGATGGCCATCTGTCTGGGATGCTTTGAATCCAATTTTCCTGCCTCTTGGTAGGGGGTTGGACTGGATGACCCACGAGGACTCTTCCAATTCTATGATTCTATGATAACTTTCTGACAGTAAGAGCTGGAATAGGCTGCTGCGTCATAATGGATTCTCCTTCTTGGAGTCCTTGTGGACAACAAGTTAAACATAAGCCAACAATGTGATGCAGCGGCTAAAAAATGCCAATGGGATTTTGGCCTGCATAAATAGGAGTATAGTGTCTAGATCCAGGGAAATCATGCTACCCCTCTATTCTGCCTTGATTAGATCACACCTGGAATACTGTGTCCACTTCTGGGCACCACAATTGAGAGATATTGACAAGCTGAAATGTGTCCAGAGAAGGGCGACTAAAATGATCAAGGGTCTGGATAACAAACCATATGAGGAGCAGCTTAAAGAGCTGGGCATGTTTAGCCTGAAGAAAAGAAGGCTGAGAAGAGATATGATAGCCATCTATATAAATAAAAATGTAATGTTCGTTTGTGGGATTAACATAGCTCAGAAACCACTGGATGAATTGACATGCAATTTGGACACAATATACCTATCAGGCCAACAAGTGACCATCCATCGTAAAAACACTGAAAAACACAGTAGAAGGGACTTAAAAGGCCAATAAAGCAAAAATATATTGTTTTGCATGCGTAAAAACAACTCCCCTTGACAAACAAAACACATAATAGCAAATCCACACACTCTTTTGGACTACAGCTCCTAGCATCCCCCAAAGCAGGCCCTTTAGGAGAGGAGGGTGATCCAAATGCACTGCTTCCAAGCTGCAAACTTTCTTCTCCTTGGATTTTTTTTTGAGAGCATCCCAATTATTTACATATTTACAATTTCCTATTCCTGGACTGCAACTCCCAGCAATCCTCCAGATAGATAAGGTAGATAGATTAGATAGAGATAGGTAGGTAGATTGATCAGGAGGACATCTGGGAGTTGCAGTCCAAGAATAGGTAGAGAAGGAAGAAAGAGGAAGGGAAAGAAAAGGGGTAAGAAAGGGAAGGAAGGAGAGAATGAAAGAAAAAAGGGAAGGAAGGAAAGAGGGAGGGAAGGAATGGGAGAAAGAAATGAGGAGCGAAAGGGGGAGGGAAGGCTGGCCACAGCAATGCGTGGCAGGTACAGCTAGTGTATAAATATGTGAGGTGAAGTCATAGGGAGTCAGAAACAGAGGTTGGTTGGCCATCTGTTGGGGGTGCTTTGGGGGTGATTGTCCTGCTTGCTTCTTGACAGGGGGCTGGACTGGTTGTGCCATGAGGTCTCTTGCAACTCTATGATTCTATGATTCTCTTAAGGTTTTTAAGCAGAGGCTTGAGGACCATCTGTTGAGAATGCTTTGATAATGTATTTGACTACATGGCAGAATGGGATTGGACTGTATAGCTTTGGTGGTCTCTTTGAACTCTATGATTCTATGAATGCCTTAAGGCAGTGTTTCCCAACCTTTACTGAGCCACGGCACACTTTTAACATTAAAAATATTCGGGGGCACACCACCAACCAAAATGACACAAAATGACACTCTAACACAGTAAAGAACGGCTGGGGTTGGTGGCCTGCTGGGAGCAGCTGCTGGGAGTGCCGCAGCTGGGGAGGGGCGGAGCCAGGCTGCACCAGGCCCCGCCCCCACCCCCCTACCCCTACCCCCAGCTTCACCTCTCCCAGCAGCTGCTCCAGCCTTGAGGGGGCAGTGCCAAGCCAGCGGTGCCAGAGCCAGCACAATGCTGGCTTGGCACTGTCCCCTCAAGGCTGGAGCAGCTGCTGGGAGTGCCGAAGCCAGGGGAGGGGGCAGAGCCAGGCCGCGCCATGCCCCGCCCCCTCCCCCCAGCTTCAGCTCTCCTACAGGCCGTGCCATGCCCTGCCCCCTCCCCCCAGCTTCAGCTCTCCTACAGGCCATGCCATGCCCCACCCCCTCCCCCCAGCTTCAGCTCTCCTACAGAGGAGCATGAGCGGTGGACGGGCTTCAGTGGGCTGGGCTCCTCCTCCACGCAGCTTCAGCGAGCGAGGGGCGAGAGTCATGGTGGGAGTCATGGCGGATTGGAGGCTGGCTGGGGAAACGGCCGAAGGAGGCGGCACCCCGGTCCCATCTTCTTTTTCTTCGCCACTGCCTGGCCCTTCCTCCTCCCCCAAGCAGCAGGAGTTCAGCAGGAGGGGGGGAGGAAGGGGGTCAGAGAGCTTTTCTCACGGCACAGCAGGAGGTCCGTCACGGCACACTAGTGTGCCACGGAACACTGGTTGAGAAAGACTGCCTTAAGGTGCATCTGTGCTGTAGAATTAATGCACCTTAAAACCCTTTTAACTTCCACAGCTCAGTGCTGTGGAATCATGGGAATTATTGTTTTATGAGGTCTTCAGCTTTCTCTGCAAAAAATATATATATAGTGTTTCACCAAACGACAACTCCCAGGATTCCTTAGCATGGAGCCATAGCCATTCAAGTGGTGTCAAACTGTTTTAATTATACAGTGTAATTCAGGCATGAGCAAACTTCGGCCCTCCAGGTGTTTTAGACTTCAACTCCCACAATTCCTAACAGCCGGTAGAGAGTGGAAGTCTTTGCCATGCCTAGTGTAGTTGCATCCTTAGTCTATTTGTGCTATGGAATCCGGGTCATTTTAGCTTTGTTCTAGAATTTAGAGTCAGTGTTTGCAAGAGGTAGAGCCAAATGCCCTTTGTTTCAGAATCTCATAACACGCTTCTAGCAAAGTGTGGTTGTTTTCTGTATCTTAAAAGCCCCCCAATTTAAAGGGTAATGGGAATCTAGACATGTAACTGTCTTGTTGCAGAAGAAGCTCTCATAGCTGCAGTATTAGTTTCTTGAGCTTCAACAAAAAAGGAGAGGGAAGGAAGCTCAAGTCTCCTTTGTCTCTCAGGTGTGGGAGGAAACAAGCATGCATTGAATCCATCTTTCAGGTTCGTTTCCTGAGTGAGAGAGAGAACCACAATCTTTATCTCTACCGTTGATTCATAGACAGTGCTGTGTGCAAAGTGCTCATTCAATTTCTTTACCTGAGGGCAAATCTAAATAGATTTACTCAAGTCAACTTCTATTCTTGCATAATTTAGTCTCACTTTGCTGCTGAGGGTGAGGTTTCAGGAGCACAATGAATGCCTACTGCTCGTATCTTAAGGGACAGAAACTTGCTTTTAAAAGAAGAAAAGGGTAGAAATCTGTGATTGTCAGTTGCTGAGGTCTGTGCTAACCGCTTCATGGCAAATACAGATTATGGGTTATTAGTTACTTACTTAGGTGATCCCTTGTTGTCCAAGTAAGATTGTCTTTCAAGTGTGCTGTCCTGGCGGTGGGTACGTAGGTGGCCGTGGATCCGCATGTTTTCCCACAGTGAGGACATTGGTTTCCAGGTGGAAAACGGTCCGGTCAGGGTTGGCTTGATGTGCCTTCCTCTTGCCTTGTTTTCTCCCTTTCACCATCCACTCATGCCTCTTTGAATTCTGCAGCACTGCTGGTCTCAGCTGATCTCTGCCTGTCTTCCCAAGAGATTTTTGGGAGGCAATGCTGATGGAATCGTTACAGGAGTTGAATGTGACATCTGTAGACAGTCTGCGTTTCACAGGTGTATAACAGGGTTGGGAAGGACAGGGCTCTATCAGAGTCTGAGTGCTTATGTCTCTTGTTATCTGACCAATTCCCTGCAAAATGTCATCAGAAGCACTTTAATTACCCATTGGGTTGATCTCCCTACATTATCCTTTAAAACCCTCCTGCTTAGATACATCCTATCTCTGTTTGCGCCCAGTGTTTATTTTAAAATTTTAATATATTATCTGGCCCAGCCATAAGGTTTTGAATTTTTGTTTTATTGCTTATATGTGAGTTATATTAATTGTAATGGGTATTTTTTGCTTGCTGCTTTGCTGTTTTACTGATGTGTTGTTGGGCTTGGCCTCATGTAAGCCGCCCCGAGTCCCCTTGAGGAGATGGTTGCGTGGTATAAATAAAGATGATGATGATGATTATCTTTTTGAAATAATACAGGAATCTTCATCTTATATTTTGATAAATACCTCACCTGGAATAATCCTGTGACCATTTCTGGGCACCACATGTCAAGAAGGATATTGACAAACTGAAAGGTGTCCCTAAAGGGCAACCAAAACGATCAAAGGTCTGGATCAGTGATTCTTAACTTGTGGGTCCCCAGGTGTTTTGGCCTACAACTTCCAGAAATCCCAGCTGTTAGGATTTCTGGAAGTTGAAGGCCAAATCATCTGGGGATCCACAGGTTGAGAACCACTGATATAGATGGTATGAAACTATCTGAGGAGCAGCTTAGGGAGCTGGGTACGTTTGGCTTAGAGAAGGATGCGAGGGGACCATGTTCAAATATTTGAAAAGATGTCACATTGAGGAGGGGACAAACTTGTTTTTGGCTGTTCCAGAGGTTAGGACATGAAGCAATGTATTCAAATAACAGGAAAAGAAATTCCACCTAAATATTAGGAAGAAGTTTCTGACAGAAGACTTGCCTTGGAGTAAGAGCTGTTTGACATTGGAGTCTTCTGCCACTTGTGGATTCAGTGGAGTCTCCTTCTGTGGAGGTTTTTTTTAGCAAAGGCTGGATGGTCATCTGTGAGAAGTGCTTTTATGGTGTCTTTCTGCATGACAGAAAGGGATTGGATTCAGTGGCCATTGTAGCCTGTTTCAACTCTCCTGATTCTTTAATTCTATATGTGTTTGTATGTATAGGTATTTGTTCCCAAGGGCTCTAATAAGATTGAACTACAACAACAGCACACCAGACTATTTCCTATTCTGAAGAAGAGAGGAAGCCAAATTGATTTTGAGGGCAGGTTCATGGTTGTTCATCATCTAATTTGTCTTCATTTGATTGCTGTGCTCTCCGTGAGTAACTGTTGAATATCTGAACTTGGTTCCATTGCAAAATGCTTATGTAACATTTGGAACTTGTCACTTGGTTATTCATAATGGAACTTGAATATTCATATATGAAACAGATGTAGAAGAAGGAAAAAAGCGTTGGGGAAAAGTATTGTGAGCCCCCCAAAAGAGAGAGAGAGACTTCTATCAGTAGTTCCGCTACTGCTATTATTTCGGGAATCATCTTTCAGCAATATTTTGTTATTGATTCTTGCTAAGTATCACTGAGAAACTGGGTAGAAATATAACTGAATGCTCTTTTCTGTTGCTTTGGACAAATAATATTTACAGGTAGGATAAATTTGTAATGATCATGTTCCAGACAAGGTTGTATGATGTTGTATGTTCAGTCATAACCTCATGGAGCAGACCACACTCTGATGTACATTGTGTAGAAACAAGATTTCAATTTTTAAAAAAGCATAGCTGCAAACTACAGGTATAATTGCTTGCAAAGCAGATAGTATTTAATTATCAACCAGTTCTGTTCTAGTATTTAGGAAGTTCGGAAGTATTTGAACCAAGTGTATGCAGAACAGGCATGGGCAAACTTCGGCCCTCCAGGTATTTTGGACTTCAACTCCCACAGTTCCTGACAGCCTCAGGATTAAGCAGCTAAGGAGAAAAAGAAAGTGCCTGAGGCTGTTAGTAATTGTGGAAGATGAAGTCTAAAACACCCGGAGGGCCGAAATTTGCCCATGCTTGATGTAGAACCATTTAAGAGATGGTAACTAAGTCAGTTTTCACTGTGTTTCCCCTCAATTTTAATAATATATCCTTTTTATTTCCTGTAGAACATACAGTCAGAAGAAAGCTGCAATTGAGAGAGAGTACGCACAGGTAAGTCACCTTTAATTTAATTTCTAAAGACAGACAGTGTGTATACTATAGTTTAATCTTTTTTTGTAGCTCATCTTCCTCTACTGTACTCCAGAACTACATACACGGTGAAGTTGTCATTACCAGGAAAATAGTACCTATCCCCCAAAATAGGTGTTGTTCTGCACAACATAGCAGAAAAGAAGAGTATTTTCTGACTTAGCAGTGTATGTTTTCCTATGTCACAAAGGTCTTCTCTGCTAATCATCTCAGTCAATTCCAATATGGATTCAAAATGGACTGCAAAGATTTTATATACACACTTAAAACCAGATTTCAAAATTTTAAATAGGATTTATGGAGATGGGAGGTAACCTCTTCAGTTCTATTCTGCAGGTGCTTTACTTTACATACTCTCATCCATTCACTCCTCTTTCTCCCTCCCCAATTTGTCTCCCTGAGAAAAGAAAATCAGTGTATAGAAAATTTTCAAAGATTGGAGGAAGGAGTGCAGGTCTGGGTATACATCCAGATTTTGACGAACTGAAAATCAAATTGGAAATAATTCAGAATTATTAGTGCATACCCCTGTCTACTGAAAACTACATGTATGAATATGAACTGTTGGATTAAACAATAATGTGCTTCCACTAAAATAGTGACTAAATGGACTTCCCCATTGGTTATTTAAATAATTTATAATACTTATGTACAGTTTCCTTCTTCAGATAAATGATTTAAATCAATATGATGTAATCTTGGTACAGATTCAACTTTAGTTGCTCTGGTATGTCTTGCATTGAACAGTGGGTTCCACAATATGAACCTTTTGTTTTCCTAAGCAGTTCTTAGTGGCTTTTGCAACTATTGACAGTGCAGTGGCTCTCTGCCTCAAAATATTTTGTTCTGTCAGTTCAAAAGGTTGAGAATAACTGGACTGTAATATCTGTTTGGTTTGTCTGATGGTGGAAGGTTGCAGAAGCACAGTATTATAGTGGTCTTAAATATAGGTGAGTATTGGTCCTTGCAGTGTGGTACTGGATGACTTGTGCTGTCACTTGTGTCATTTGAATTGCGGGATTTATATGAAACTGCACTAACAAGCCATACAGGATTCTTGCACATTCTTGCATTTGTAACATAGACATAGAATGTTAGTGGAGCACCCAAAGAGGTTCTTGGTGGTGTTTTGGCTAAGGATGAGAACAAATAATATGACATTTCATTCAGCCAAGGTGTGAGTAGTTTGGATCAAGAAATCTTTTGATCCGGGTAGATGGATTCAACATGTGTTAATGGGAATGCACTTCCTCTGAAGGACCAGATCTATATCTTGGAGCCAAATCAGAGCTGGGCGTAATGTTCCCTTCTAGATGTTGTTGGATTGGAATGCCCAGCATTTTCACTAGTGTCTATGGCTGAAGAGTTGTACACAATATCTGCAGGGCCACATTTGCCTACGTTAGCTTTCACTGGTTTGGGTCCAGATTATATGACATACAGCCACAACCTTGTTTCCCTGTTCACGATTTACTTCATGGTTGGAATTGTTGCTTATTCTCCAGCAGTGTGAATAATCGTCACTTCTCCCTGAAATACAGTAGGGCCCATTGGTAGTTACTCTTCAGAGGACATTGAAAATGTATGCAATTGCTCTATATGGCTTTCTGATTAATTGCATTTATTATAAGTAGCTCGCATGCTGAAAAAGTGTGGGCACCCCTGATTTGGATCAATGCCAGCAATATTGTTAGGGAGGAGACTGTGGACTGCTAAAAATACAAATGAATGGGTCCTTGAGCAAGTCACGCCTAAACTCTCCGTAGAAGTCAAGGTGACTAAACTGAGATTATCATACTTACACATATCATAAGAAGACGTGGCTCACTAGAAAAGATAACAGTGTTCAATAAGGTGGAAGGCAGCAGGCGAAAGGGAAGATCTTTGACAGATGGAATGACTCAAATCAAGGAAGTCATGGCCCTGATTCTGCAAAACATGAACAGGGCTGTTGATAATAGAATGACTAGGCCCCCTTCTACACTGCCATACAAAATCCAGATGATCTGCTTTGAGATGCTTGTCTGTTCTTAAGATGAAAAGCACACGACTGCATTTTAGATGGATTAGGAATCAGCTGTATTTGGTTAATAATATTATATTTTATCTCTGTGTTTTAACCATGTTGTACCCTGCCTTGACCTATGAGGAGAGGTGGGTAATAAATAAAGTCGTCGTGGTCATCATCCCTCATTTACTCTAGATTTTTCTAGGCCTGTGAAAGACATAGCTCTGGAGATGGTGGTGAGATGGAATCTCCTTCTCCTGCTGCCAAAATGTTTTAAAGACAACTCTGTTTAGGAAATGCTTGTCAGAAAAATGGAACACTGGCTCACACTTGCTGTTTTAAGTAGAGGATATACAAGCAAGAATATAGCACACTGTCATAAGACAAGACAGCCAAAACCCAAGAATCTGCATTCTCTTACACAAATGAGACATGATGGCCCCTGCTGTCATCAGCTTTAACTAACTGAGAACAGCAGTCTTACACTTTGCTAGCAGAAAGAAATGCAAAGTGGGATTTAAATTAAACATGGAATCTTCTCCTGCAAAAGTGTTCTTGTCATCTGGCTGGATTTTCATTTGCCTTACTGTTGTATATCAGCCTGTGATTGTGTCTGGTGTTCAGGTTGATGTTCATGCTGGGAATGGGGATGTTTGCGGACTATTGATTTATTATTTATTTACTTTATTTCTATTCCGCCCTTCTCACCCCGCAGGGGACTTAGGGAGGATTACAATGTACACATTACATTTAGACACACAAACACACAAGACAGACAGAGGCAATTTAACATCTGGCCACCAGGGGGAGCTGTTGCACTCCTTCATTCCTCAGCGTGTTTCCTGGAGATATTTTTTATGGCCTCATAAATCAGTTAAATTTAGCCTCCCCACGAAGTGGTACCTTAATTTCCTACTTGACAGATGCAACTGTCTTTCGGGTTGCAAGGGTTGACAACAGGCTACACAACAGGTCGAGAGCCCATCTCGACCCGGGCAGGCCTCGAACTCATGACCTTCTGATGAGTAGAAATTTTATGCATCTGGCACCCAGCCAGCTGCACCACATTCCCGGTGCAATTCTCGGTCCGACTAGACCGATGTGATGGCCGAGCTATGGTTTAATGGACTTGGATGGACTCGAATGGACTCTGTGTAGGACGACGATTTAAATCTGGCTATTGTTCTAATGTTTTACTGTTTTTATGATGTTTTTATAATTTTTTTACTTTTTAACCTGAGATGTATATTTATGCTTTTGTTGTCAGCCACCGAGTCCCTCTGCGGAGGTCAAGATAGGACGAGATATAAATGTCCGAAATAAATAAAATAAATAATAAATCATGTTCATGTTGATGTTCAGCATGGGAATGGGGATGGTGATCCAGTTCCTGGACCAGGTTCTGTTGGATTTGGGAATGAGGGTTGGCCTGGGCCTGATTTGTGCTCAGAAGGGAGGCCTGAGCTGCTGCAAGAGAATTCTCAAGGACACTTGCCTGGGAAAGGCCTTTACCCATTGTTCTCAGGGCAGCTATCTGAGAATGAAGCTGATTTTGATTTACCAGATGCAGGAGTTAACAATGAGAGTGAGACCTTGAACAGAAAGAGAAGTTTTAGTAAACAGAGGGAGTTTGGGCAGTAATTAAGGAGATCAGCTTGGATCCAACAGAAGAAAGATAACAAACCGAAGCTACCTGTCTGAACGTATTGTCCCCTACGAACGGGCATGGAGACTAAGATCATCTGGGGAGGCCCTGCTCTCAGTCTTGCAAGCTTCACAAGTGCGGCTGGCAGGGATGAGAGACAGGGCCTTCTCAGTGGTGGCCCCTCGTTTGTGCAACTCCCTCCCTAGCGACATCAGAGCAGCCCCCTCCCTATTAGCCTTTAGGAAAAGAGTCAAAACCTGGCTCTGGGAATAGGCTTTGGAAACTAGGGCAATGCAGTATTCTGATTCAAAAACTTTGTGCAATTTGACCTTGGAATGGACTCAGACCACAAACTTTGGATGGTGTGTTTTTAATTTTAAACCTGCTTTAAATCTGTCTAATATGTTGCAATTTTAAATTTTGTTAGGTAATTGTTGTTGAGGCACGATGTACAGTATGTGCCACTGTAAGCCACCTTGAGTCCCCCTGTAGGGGTAGAGAAGGACGGTGTATAGTATTTATTTTTATTATATTTACATCATTTTTACCCCACTCTTCTCACCCCCGCAGAGGGACTTAAATGGCAAATAAATAAATAATGTGTTCCTTACAACTTTGGAGTCAAGGAAGAGTTTATAATGATTCGTGGGAGACAGTTGTTTCATTTGAATCAACGTCTCAACTGAAGCTTCCGAGCACAATTCAAAGTGCTGGTTTTAACCTATAAATCCCTATACGGTTCCCACCCAATTTACCTGTCCAAACGTATTCTCCACTATGAACCATCAAGGACGCTAAGATCATCCGGAGAGGCCCTGCTCTCGGTCCGCCACCTTCGCAAGCGCATCTGGTGGGAACGAGAGACAGGGCCTTCTCTGTGGTAGCCTCTTCTCAGCTATGGAACTCCCAAGCGAGATCAGATCTGCCCCCTCCATCTTGTCCTTCAGGAGGCTAGTGAAAACCTGGCTATGGAACGAAGCATTGCCAGAATAACGGCTGAGACTGGTTATAAACCAAAGTGAGCGACCACATATGCGGACTGAGTTGGCGATTTGGCTTGTATGTATTTTACTTATATGTATTTTAATCTTGTAATCTTGTATTGTTGTAGGGTGTTTTTAATTTGTATTAGTAGCATTGAATCCTTGCTGTAAGCCGGTCTGAGTTCCTCTACAGAGGTGAGAAGATTGGGATAAAAAAGTTTTAAATAAATAAATAATTGTCTGGATAATGTCAAGTTCATGTTTTCTTTGCTCTTGAGTTTCATGTACCAAGGTTTGCCAAGCTCATGTTTTGCCTGTGGGATTTGCTTCCTGGGTTGCTCATGGATTGAAGTAACTAGTTTCATAGACTTCTATTGACTCTTTGTTTCTGTTTGCCTTTGTACCTGATGGACTAAATTGGATTTTGAACTTTTATTTTATTTATTTATTTATTTCCAGCATTTTTACCCCACTCTTCTCAACCCCCGAGGGGGGACTCAGAGCAACCTAACAAACACAGTAAAATACAATATGGGGAGCCACCACCGAGAAGGCCCTCTCTCTCGTCCCCACCAACCGCATTTGCGAAGTTGGCAGGAGCGAGAGCAGGGCCTCCTTTTACTGTTGATTACTTTTTACTGCTTTGGCTACATATATTTTTCAATAAACTGCTTGCTGATTTTACTCAAACTGGTGTGGTGTTTAAGGTCAGAGGTCATCCCGATCTGGAGTACAACACTTACAATGTGACTTCATGCCACACTGCTTAAAAGTCAGTTCTGCGAATTCATCACTGTGTGCCATTTCCTCCCGCATGTCTCACCAGCAATCCGCTACTTGGTTAAGAGGACTCAAAGCATCCAAGACAAGTGCGGATCAGGTGTGGAAATCTTCCATTGAATTCCTTAAGATAAATCTGACAATGGCAGTTGGAGCTCACTCAGGAGGTACCACCGTGGCCAGAGGGAGACGCACCTTCCACCTTTGGCTGTGCAGGAACTCCATCCTGCTGGAAAGCAAATATTTGTCAGATTAGTGGCCTGTCTTTATTACTTGGCAGCTGGCAAAGGCTGCTTTCCTGCGCTGACTTGGCCACCCTTACATTTCCGCTCTCCCCGCTTTCCTTTCCTTGGGAGGGTGAAGCGAGAGCTGGCTGATAGAAGGCCTTTTATCTGCTCGAAGCTAAACAAGTCAGCTACTGTACATTTAGGACCTTATATACTGAATAATCATTTACAGAAGATTTAATTTAAACAGTCCCTCCGTTTTCCTTAGCTGTCAACACTTTCTGAATTTCTGCATGCTTGAAACCACTACTTTTAGCAATGCAGAGGGAAAAGCTGGTTTTAAGAAGCTTACTATGCCTCTCATATTCCCCAAACTACTAAGAAAAATAGCACCGTTCAACCCATCATGCTTACTTGCACTTATATCCATCCAAGACATCTGGCAAGGTCTATTATAAAGTCCTGCTTACTAAATCAAGGGCTTCCTTTGAATAGTCAATAAAGAAACCACTCAATATATATTCTAAGCTTATATTATTGCATCCAGTACCAATTTAATAATGCTGCCAAGACTTGCTACAGCAAAGAGTTCTGTGTATTCCACTAAAATGCCTTTATGACTCGGTTTCTTTTTTTCGCTAATGAAAATGAAACTGCCTGTGCGGGGATGTCTTCTTTCTTCTGAGGCTTACATAGTGTGCAGATTGAACCAACCCAATCTGCAAGCATGTGTTGTCCAGATAGGAAGTAACTTCAAGCTATAAACTATTCAGGGACCAACATTTTATTTTAAGTGTGGGAATCCATAGTTTAGCTTTACATTTGCAACTGCAGAGGTAGAGAGGAAGGTGTGTGCTTTCCTCTGGTTTTACTTTCAATGCATTTGTCTAGTCCCGTGTTTCTCAACCTTCCTAATGCTGCAACCCCTTAATACAGTACTTCATGTTGTGCTGACCCCCAAACATAACATTTTTTTGTTGCTACTTAATAACTGCAATTTTTCTACTGTTATGAATCGTCATGTAAATATTCGATATGCAGGATGTATTTTCATTCACTGGACCAAATTTGGCACAAATACCCGATATGCCCAAATTTGATTATTGTTGGGGTTGGGCGGGGGGGATTGATTTTGTCATTTGGAAGTTGTAGTTGCTGAGATTTATAGTTCACCTACAATCAAAGAGCATTCTGAACTCCACCAACGATGGAATTGATCCAAACTTGGCACACAGAACTCCCATAACCAACAGAAAATACTTGGGACGGTTTGGTGGGCATTGGCTTTGAATTTTGGAGTTCTCGTTTATTTTTTTGTTTGTTTACAGTATATTCCGCCCTTCTCACCCTTCAGGGGACTCAGGGCGAATTACAATGTACATATACCCAAACTTTCAATGCCATAGACCAGTGTTTTTCAACCTTTTTTGAGCCGCGGCACATTTTTTACATTTACAAAATCCTGGGGCACAACACTAACCAAAATGACACAAAATGACACTCTAACACAGTAATACATATTGTTAATATGTTTTTAAATGTATTTATACACTCAGTGTGAAATCTGCTCCTGTTTCGATGAACACAACATAAATATCCTTGCAGGAATGGCAGAAAGACACACACGAAGGTCTTGCTCAACAGCTGGGAGTTATAGTTCACCCGCAATGAAAGAGCACTTTTAACTCCACCAATGATGGAATGGAATCAAGCTTCCCACACAGAACTTCCATAACCAAGAGAAAATACTGTAAGAGTTTGGTGGGCATTGACCTTGAGTTTTGGAGTTGTAGTTCACCTATATCCAGAGAGCACTGTGGACTCAAACAGTGTTGCATCAGGACCAAACTTGGCATGAATACTCAATATGCCCAAATGTGAACACAGATGCAGTTTGGGGAAAATAGACCTTGACATTTGGGAGTTACAGTTTCTGGGATTTATAGTTAACACACAATCAAAGAGCATCCTGAACTCTTGCAACAATGGAATTGAATCAAACTTGGCATATTGAACTTTCATAACCAACAGAAAGTACTGAAAGGGTTTGCTTGGGAATTGATTTGAGTTTGGAAGTTGTAGTTCACCTACACCCAGAGAGCACTGTGGAGTCAAACAATGTTATGTTATGTTGTTGTTTGTTTTCTATCCAGAATCACAATGTTGGAAGGAGGCTCACCACTTTAAGGTTCCTAAAACAGGCATGGGAAAACTTTGGCCCTCTGGGTGCTTTGGACTTCAAATCCCACCATTCCTAACAGCCTGAGGCCCTTTCCTGCTTGAGTGGCTGAGGGGGGGAAAGGAAAAGTACCTGAGGCTGCTAGGAATGGTGGGAGTTGGAGTCCAAAACACCTGGAAGGTCCAAGTTTGCCCATGCCAGCTTTCAACAAAGACCTCTTCCTCCCCCTTCCCCTTCGCGCCCTTTCTTCCCCCTCCTACCGAACACTTACTTTTTCTTCTCCACTCAGGCTCCCTTCTTCAGGAGGGGACGGGGGAGGGAGGAAGACGTGACCCATGCTGGTGCTACTGCCCCACGTCTTCCTCCCTCCCCCCTTCCCTCCTGAACATGCTCACGCTGCCCCCTTGGATCAAAATGGCGGCAGCGTGAGCAAAACGAGGCGAAGCGAGGCTCGGAAGAAGGAAGCCTGAGTGGAGAAGAAAAAGTGTTCGGCAGGAGGGGGAACAAAGGGTATTGGAGGTTCCAATTTCCCACAGCACACCTGATGATTGCTCACAGCACACTAGTGTGCCATGGCACACTGGTTGGGAAACACTGCCATAGACACACAGAGGCTATTTAACATTCCAGCTTCTTGAGGGTATTCTGGCCACCAGGAAAGCTGTTGCTTCACCGTCCATTTATGACACTGATGGAGTACTTCCTCATTCCTTTTCTTTCTTGCTGGAGATTTTATGGCATCATAAATTACTTAATTAGCTTCCCTGCATAAGCGGTACCTAAATTTCCTACTTGACATATACAACTGTCTTTCGGGCTGCAAAGGTCGACAGTAAGCTTCACACTGGTTGGAAGCTCACTCCAACCAGGGCTGGCTTCGAAGTCATGACCTTTCGGTCAGTAGTGATCTTAATGCAGCTGACTCCCAGCCAGCTGCACCACAGTTCACCTACATCCAGAGAGCACTGTGGATACAAACAATGACTCAGGACCAAACTTGGCATGAATCCTCAATATGTCCAAATGTGAATCCTGGTGGAGTTTGGGGGAAAATAGACCTTGACATTTTGGAGTTGTAGTTGCTGGGATTTATAGCTCAGCTGCAACCAAAGAGCATTCTGATCCCCACCAACGATAGAATTTGGCCAAGCCCCCATGACCAACAGAAAATACTGTGTTTTCTTATTGTCTTTGGCAGCCCCCCATGACACTCCCACATGACCCCTCAGCGGTCCTGACCCCCAGGTTGAGAAACGCTGCTCTAGTCATTTCTTCTAGCATTGCTTCTTCTAAATCAGGAAGAGGCAGGGGAACACCTAAGCTACAAGTAGCGTTGAGTGCCGAATCCTTGTGTAGGACAGAGCCAGTGCAACTCTCCTGGGGACTTGTCGAACCTTTCAAACAAGGAAAGATACAGTCACCAATCCTGGCCCTCCATTTGCCGAATTGGGTAGCTATGACATTTCACTGATATAAAGAGTGTGGGTGTTTCCATCTATTGAACAAGCCAGCATTCATGATACCGATTCATTTAACATCACACCATTGCAATATCTGGAAATGCAGTAGAAGCTCAGTTTGTCTAATCACATTTGTTTAATGGCTGTTGGAAATAGTAACCGAGTTACTGAGAGAAAATTGAGAGTGAGTAGACTTTAATTAAATACCAAATTGGCCACAAGCCCAGAAGCATCGCTCGGGTAGAAAGAGGTGTGTTTGCAATGCAGACAGAGTGTAAACCAACTTCTAACTCCTATATGCATTACTGTTGGATGCGAGACACTCATGCATTGCAGATTTTCAGTTGGTGTGTGCATACAGAAGTGCTATTGCCAAGGATCTGTGATGATTCTTGCCCTGAAATTACTTATTTCTTGCAAAAGTATGGAGAAGATAAAATCTTCAAATAGGTCTGCCTGTGTAGACAGAAAGCCTCGGTATTCATGTAAGTGCATGTTGGACGGATTTGGCACAATAAAAGTCTTAGGGCTTCCCTTTTTCCCATAACATGTGTAGGGAATGTAAGAGAAAGGGAAATAATACACATTTTGATTTTCCTCAGTCACACTAGATCACTGAGTCATTTGTGAAATGGAAGAAGAATCGGGTTGTAATTGTGGAAGGTGAGCTTTGACTTTTGCAATGTGTCTCAAGAGTATCTGCCATAGCAATTATCCTGCTGAAAAACAGATACTGGATTGTTTCTTATCTCTCTTGCCTTCACTCATTTCCTCAGGTTATTACCCAATCAACAAAAAAATCACAGTGCCCTTTCCCCTCTAATGTACTGTATCTAGATACAGATAGAGAGCAGGTAAGGCCATCAATGACTTTGTGGTTATTGTATGTTTTGAACTTAAGGGGACTCTATCCCAGGGGTTTTTTTGGGACTGAGGGTGTGTGGCGTGCTCAAGGTCACCCAGTACTAGACAACAAGATCCCAATACAGATATTTAACTAACACCATTGCAGTGCTGGGATAGTTTCTGAGGGTGCATCTTCATTGTCGAATTAATACAACTTGATACCACTTTAACTGGCTCGATGCTATGGAATCATGAGAGTTGTAGTTTGGTGAGACACCAGCACTCTGTTGCAGAAAAGGCTAAAGACTTTCAAATGACAATTTCCTTGATCCCATAACATTGGGCCATGGAACTTAAAGTGGTATCAAACCACATTCATTCTACAGTGTAGATCAGTGGTTCTGAACCTTAATGCCGTGACCTCTTTATACAGTTCCTCATGTTGTGGTGACCCCCAACCATAACATTATTTTCATTGCTACTTCATAACTGTAATTTTGCTACTGTTGTGAATCGTAATGTAAATATCTGATATAAATGATACATTTTCATTCACTGGACCAAATTTGGCACAAATACTCAATACACCCAAATTTGAATACAGGGGTGAGGTTGATTTTGTCATTTGGGAGTTGTAGTTGCGGGGATTTATAGTTCCCCTACAATCAGAGAGCATTCTGAACCCCACCAACAATAGAATTGGGCCAAACTTCCCATACAGAACCCCCATGACCAACAGAAAATACTGTTTTCTGATGGTCTTTTCTGATCCCTCTGACATCCCGTCGTGACCCACCCAGGGGTCCAGACCCCCAGGTTGAGAAACGCTGGTGTAGATGCACCCAGAGATAGCTATATGAGTAGAATTAAGGTGAATTGGTGAACAGATATAAACAAGGTTGTGTGAGATGTAGTGCAGAACGAAGAAATCACTAAATGTGATTTTCCCCCCCACAAGTCATCTTCTTGAGAATTGAATCTTGATTTCCTCCCCATCCTTTGCTCCCAAATTCTTTAAAATCCATTGATATGCTCTTTGAGAACTTTATTGCCAGGGAAATCATTAGATCAATTTTTACTAATAACTATGTGACTGGGTGGACTTTTAATTCTCTTCGTAAATGACCGAAGGAAAGTTTAAAAATAATAATAAGGCATTTACTTTCTTTCATGCTGTTTGCAAATTTCATCTTTCTTTAGCTAACTCTGAATTACATTTTTGTACTAAAAGTTCAGCAGAGCAGGTAGCTGGAAATCTCTTGTTGTGTTCTTCCGGGAATATATGGACAAGAACATAAGGGCCCTGCTGGATCAGACCAGAGGCCAAAGGCATTCTCTTCAACTGTGGCCAGTCAGTTATCTATAGAAAGCCCACAAATAGGACATAATGCAGCCTGTCTACAAAGAAAGGTCAATAGCCTAAGTTCTGTGGATTGTGACCCATATCATTTTGCTGTAATTTAACTCCTAAGGCTACAGCTGAAATGGATAGATGTAATGGAAAGTCTGCAGAAGGCTGAGTGTCTGACATAATATAAATAAGCGAAAACTTGAACTTAGCCCTTCAGGATCATAACAAGAACCAGTCTAGTCCACGAACTTGTTTTCTGTAACAGGAGGGTTAGATGCCTCTAGGAAGTCAACAAGCAGTAGTTTTCTCCTATTGTTGTTTTCCCCACTGACTTGTACACAGAGACATGGTGCCTCATGGTCATCAAAATCAGTGGCAGGATCTACATTGCCATATAATGCAGTAGCTTTTTGCAAGAGTACTTCTGCCGCACCAAACTACAACTCCCAGAATCCCATAGCATTCAGTTATGTCAGTTTAAGGGGTATCAAACTGCATCAGTTCTACAGTGTGAAACATGGTTTTTGAAGACCTGTGTGTTTTTTCTGGCTTTTTGCCCAAACTGAAGGGCAGTTGTGATTGTCTCTATCTTTATCATACTTTTGCATTTAAATACAGCACTTCTGAGTCTTAAGAAGATGTTAAAAGTAGAGAATGTAAAACTCAAATAAATACCCTCCACCTGTTTCTATTTGGCAGAGGCAGTCCTGATGAATCCTGTATTATCCCACTTTTGTGACAGCCTTCAAAATATCCCAGGCCCCATCTATAATGCAGTTCAAATGGCATTATATTACAGTGTAGATCGTGATCTACTGGTAGATCGCATAGGGCATCCTGGTAGATCACACGCAGGGCAGGAGGAAGGCTCAGTCCCGCTGCGCAGGCTCCCGACGCCGCCCAAGTGCTGCCGGCCCTGGGTTATCTGAGGTCCTTTCCACACAGTTGAATAAAATCCCATGTTATCTGCTTTGAATCAGATTATATGGCAATGTGGACTCAGAAAACCCAGTTCAAAGCAGATATTGTGTTATATGTTTCACATTTTTGTAGTGGGTAGGTAGATCATTTTGACTTGGTTGTTTTATAAGTAGCTCACATGCTGAAAAAGTGTGTAGATCCACCCAGTATACACTGCTACCTTTAACTTCCATGGACTGGTTTTTGAACTTAACAAAAATAGTAATCATCACATTTTGGGGAAGCAAACTCTATAGTCTAACCAAATAGTGTGTAAAGGAATGCTGTCATATTTCTCTCCTGAATCAGATGATCCTAAAGATGTAGAATTCCTGGAAATGAAGCTATCAGGGTAAAGCAATGTGTTTCACTTTCGAGCTCTGAGGATTACCTGGGAAGGAATTCCACTGGAGCATAGCAGAATACCCAAATACCTGGGAGTTACCCTGAACTGTGCTCTGACTCATAAGAATCACTGCTTGATTATCAAGCAAAAAGTGGGTGCTAGAAATAAGATCATATACGAAAACCAACTGGCACAACCTGGGGATCACAACCAGTGAAGACATCTGCCCTTGTGCTTTGCTACACTGCTGCTGAATACATGTGCCCAGTGTGGAATACATCACGCCATGTTAAAACAGTGGATATGGCTCTTAATGAGTCATGCCACATTATCACAGGATGCCTACACCCCACACTACCGGAGAAATTATAACATTTAGCTGGTATTGCACCACCTGACATCCGTCAGGAAGTAGCTGCCAGTAATGAAAGGAGCAAGACAGTGACATCTCCAGCCCATCCTCTGTTTGGATATCAACCAGCATACCAATGGCTTAAATCAAGAAACAGCTTCCTAAGATCTACAGAGATAATCGCAGGAACACCTCAGCAAGCAAGAATCCAAAAGTGGCAGGCTAAAACCCAGAACCTTAATCAGTGGCTGAGACCGGATGAGAAACTCTCTCTTGGGCACACAGAAGACTGGGTGACCTGGAAGGTGCAGAACAGACTGTGCTCTGCTATCACGAGATGCAGAACTAACCTTACGAAATGGGGCCACAAAGTGGAGTCCACGACATGTGAGTGTGGAGAAGAGCAAACCACAGACGACTTACTACAATGCAGCCTGAGCCCTGCAACATGCCCCATGGAAGACCTTCTCACAGTGACACAAGAGGCACTCCAAGTGGCCAGCTTCTGGTCAAAGGACATTTAGCATTATGCCAAGTTTTTAAACTTTGTTTGTGTTTTTAAATACCTGCCAACTCGCTTCTGAAACGATAAATAAAAAGACTTGGTTTTTCCAGAATAAAATTAGGAGGGCTTGAAATATATGCAGTAATTATGTCCAGCTGTTGCATGCCTTCAAGTACTGAATCATGGCAACCCTAAGGCAGACTTGTCATAGATTTTTTTTTCTGCCAAGGGTTGTTCAGAGTGCATTTGCAATTGCCTTCCTTTGAGAGTGAGAAGTGTGAATTGCCCAAAGGCACCCATTGGATTTCCAAGGTTGAGTGGGAGTTGAACTTGATCTCCCAAAGGCTAGTCCAACACGCAAACCACTCTTTTTCAATGACGTTTGTTTCAATTTATTTTAGTTGCAGTAGTAACATAAAATGTTTCATTTCCTTACTTAGTTATCACATATAATTGTTCAAATTTAACTATTTAAAACATGTTAAAATTCAAAAAACTTCATTTTGAACAGCACAACTTTACCTTACACTGAAAGAGAGTGTATGCTACACTGTATGCTAGCTGACCCCATGTTCCTTAGTTTTTACCATCTCCGTATTCTTTAAGAGCAGTTGCCTGGAGGGGCTTGTTCCTTGTGAAGGAAGCCTGCATTATACGTATAGTCACACCTAGCCATCCTCCAGCACTGCCATGCACAGATGGTTTCGTGGCTTTGGGGAGAACCTTAGGTTGTGAAACAGATTGGAACATGACTAAATCACAAGTTATGAGGACAAATGCAGCATGTTAGGGGAGAACGAAACAGGGTATCCAGGGTGTTTGAAGTTTAATTGGTATCACTGTAGGAGAAGACATTAGCAAATACTTCTCAATAACCACATTAAACTGTTTGGTGATACTGTCTAGAGCAGTGTTTTTCAACCTTTTTTGAGCTGCGGCACATTTTTTACATTTACAAAATCCTGGGGCACACCAGCAACCAAAATGACACAAAATGAGACTCTTAACACAGTAATACATATAGTTAATGTTTTTAAATGTATTTATACACTCAGTCTGAAACCTGGGCCTGTTTCACACTGGCAGGAATGGCAGAAAGACACACACGAAGGTCTTGCTCAACAGCTGTCAGTCATGGGAAAACTTTAGCCCTCTGGGTGCTTTGGACTTCAACTCCCACCATTCCTAACAGCCTGAGGCCCTTTCCTGCTTAAATGGCTGAGGGGGAAAAAGGAAAAGGGCCCAAGGCTGCTAGGAATGATGGGAGTTGGAGTCCAAAACACCTGGAAGGTCCAAGTTTGCCCATGCCAGCTTTCAATTCCATCACCACATCTATCTTCAGCCTCTGGCAGTTTGAATATATGTGATTATCTACGTGATTTTCTACCTTGTCACTATGATTATGGTGCTGCTTCTTTAAATTCTCCACAAACTGACTGGGTTATTGTGTGGATCCTGGAACTGACATTGGATAACATTGTGAGGATACACTTTGTTTTTTGCACTCACTTCTGTGATTTCATCAAATATTGCAAGTTTTCCGTAGAGGAGTGCTCCGTGAACTCGCTACTTCCTGGTTCGCAACTCCTCCGCTCTCTGTGGCGACCACGCCGAACTACCTTATGTAAGACTTTTGATTTTCTCCAGCAGGATTGGGTACTTTGAATGTGTTTTTTGCGTATGATTATGTATGATTAATTGTGCATACTGTGACGTAGCGGCGCTCCTTTAATGAGTAAGGGTATTGGAGGTTCAAATTTCCCATGGCACACCTGATGATCGCTGACGGCACACTAGAGTGCCCCGGTACACTGGTTGGGAAACACTGGTCTAGAGATTTGGGCTGAGGTATGCTGATAGTTCTATTTCGTTTTCTGTTCTTTTAGCTAAGGTTAAATGTGTGATTTTCTCCTCTTCACTTAAATAAAATAACTCAGTGGAAGCTTCTGATAAATGCCTGGAACACATGCTGGAGTGAAGGAGGATGAATACATTGAAGCTCAGTCCAGACAAATATAATTATACATATTAATGGTGAGAAATCTAGTTATTTGGAAGCTGGAGGTTCTCCTATACTAGATTTTGCTGCACTCAAATAATTAGGGGGAAGGAAGTATTGCTTGAACCCATTGCTACTTCTAAATTACCAGGTATTGGTTGTGGCTCCAAGAGACCTTACGAAATGACAGATAGTTACAGGTATAGTTGTTGAAGGCTTTCATGGTCGGAATCCCTGGGTTGCTGTCAGTTTTTCAAGCTG
Organism: Anolis apletophallus; assembly: GCA_030556195.1. Lineage (NCBI taxonomy): Eukaryota > Metazoa > Chordata > Lepidosauria > Squamata > Anolidae > Anolis > Anolis apletophallus. The sequence goes on from JARBWK010000004.1 coordinate 203,357,197, forward strand.
TATGGCTATGTTCCAGTAGCATTCTCTCCTGACGTTTTGCCTGCATCTGTGGCGGGCATCTTCAGAGGTTCTGTTGGCAATGAAGCAAGTGTAGTGTGTGTGTGTGTGTGTGTGTGTGTGTGTATCTGTGTAGTGTCCAAGATGGGAGAAAGAACCCTTGGCTGTTTAAGCAAGTGTGAATGTTGCAATTAGCAACGTTTATTGACCTCACAACCTCTGAAGATGCTTGACATAGATGCAGGCAAAACGCCAGGAGAGAATGCTTCTAGAACATATAGCCCGAAAAACCTACAACAACCCAGTGATTCCAACCATGAAAGCCTTCGACAAAGCTTGAATAGCACTGAGTAGCCATGAAGCTGTGATGTCAATCAATGAGAGGTATGTCAAGCATAGAGGTAGTCTGGGCTCTGTTGCCTGGAGGCATCCTCTGTTTGGATGCCTCCAGGCAACAGTGTTAACTGACACTTTGTTGGTTGTCTGAAGTTTTCCTGTTTATGAGTGGTGTTCTTTATTTACTGTCTTCTTGATTCTGGAGTTTTTAAAAAATATTGGTAGCCAGATTTTATTAATTTTCATGGTTTCCTACTTTCTGTTGAAATTGCTCACATGCTTCTTGCGCATTCCAGTGGCTTCTCTGTGTAGTCTGACATAATGGTTGTCAGAGTGGTCCGAAATGTCTGTGTGCTCAAATAATATTCCATGTCCAGGTTGGTTCAACAAATGCTCTTCTATGGCCGACTTCTCTGATTGAATTAGTCTGCAGTGCCTTTTGTGTTCCTTGATTCGTGCCTAGGCATTGCTGAGTTTCGTGGTCCCTGTGTAGACTTGTTCACAGCTGCGTGGTATACAGTAGACACCTGCAGAGGTTAGAAAATCCCTCTTGCTGAATGTAGTGGACATTTCGGAGGCAATAATGTATTTTCGGGGGGGGGGATGCAAACATTGTGTTGACCCTTAGGGGCCCTGGGCCATGAATAATAATAATAATAATCTATGTATATAATAAAAGTCAGTGTTTGTGGAGGGCGGGAGGTGCGGAGGAATATATGGCAACGTTTCGATTAGTTTCCACTGTGGGATTATTTGTATAAAGGAGTCTGATTGACCAGCCTCAGAACTCCAACTTTCTAAGGCACCAGGCAGAGGGGATTGGTTGCCGCTTAGGGAGTATTTGCATAAAGGACTCTGATTGGCCAGCATCCAAGAATCCAAGCCTCTACATTCAAACAACATGATTGGTTGCCACTGAGGCACACCAACCTTGGCACACAATGCCTTTATCAAATAACCCGGGCACCGCCGGGTCCCCAAGCTAGTAATAATAATAATATAAGATTTCATTTATCTTGCCCTCTCTCACTGAATGGACTCACCTTTGTCCAACCTGTCAGATTTTAAGATGTTCTGGTGAAATTAATAAAGGACTAAATTCAGAGTAAAAAGAGAGAGTAGGACTGTGTTCCTTCTGCTCATTGCAGTCCTTCAGGTCCTGAGTGCCCAGACACTGCCACAAAGGAGAGAATTGAAGTGATTTGCATGTTCAGCTAATACACATGGGAGACCAGAGTTTGAAATGTTGGTCAGCTATAGAAAATCATTGGGTTGGCTTGAGGAAGTCTCACTCTCTCAGCCTCATAGGAATTTATTTATTTATTTCAAATATTTGTACCCCGCCTTTCTCTACCCCCGAAGGGGGACTCAGGGCGGCTTACAACCGGCAGCGATTCGATGCCCCACATATACAATCAATAAAAACAACAGTTACATAATAAATAACATATTAATCAGATTAAAAACCATTTAAAAAGTACAAATAATCAGAGTTCTGCAATCATAACTTAATCCGAAGTCAGTCCACAGTCCGTTTTCCAATACGTTGTCATCATTTTATTGTCCGCCTGCTACCCGAATGTCTAACTAAATACCTGGTCCCATAGCCACGTCTTCAACTTTTTCCTAAAGGAAAGGAGGGAAGAACTTGACCTAATTTTGCTGGGGAGCGAGTTCCACAGGCAAGGGGCCACCATCGAGAAGGCCCTGTCCCTCGTCCCCACCAGAAAGGAAAGCAATGTCAAATCACTCCTGAACAAAGCCTGCCAAGAAAATTCCATCATTGATGACCACAAGTTAAAATGACTCGAAAGCACACAACAAGAGCAGCAGCAACATTGTGGCTTGTATGTGGCAAAGGTGCTTCTCTGTAATACAAAAGCATTATCTTACAAGGAATATTGGGAATCGAATGTCAATTTTTAAAAGCATCATGCATGGGAATGCTATATGCTGGAGGCAAGGTGGGGGGGGGAATATATTGCTCTTGTTTTGTGCTTACAGGCTTCTGAGAAGCACTTGGCTGTCTGCAGTTCGGAATATGATGGTGGGATAGACAGTGAATATTTGATGGCACTTGAATGACAGACAGAGAGTTGAAAGGGTCATAGAGACACAGATGCACTGGACAGCTTGCAGTTTTTAAAATGCAATACAGTAACGTTAGGAAACAGTCTAAACGAAGGACCAAATGTGCATAGTTTTGAACAAAGTCATAGATATAGCACTGGTCGTACAGATATGAGTGAACACAAAGAAATTTTTGCTATTGTCTCTTATTGATTAGGAATTGTATTTCTACTACATCTGGAAGTTTTCCCTTTTGATCTAGTCTTTGGATTGGAAACGGAAATAAATGAAATAGAAACAAGCGAGCAGGAGACAGCGATCTCTGGATAATTCTACAGAGCAATGAAAGAATGGCATTGCTTTGTTGGAGGAGTCACACAGTAAACAAAACTGGCAGATTCCTCCACATAATTTCTGCAAGTTGCAATATTGAGTTTCCAAAGCAATTTAGTAGTAGTGACGTATTTTCCTCATCAAAATAATGCAGGTGATACTGAGATAATGAGGGGAAAATAGAGACATAGAGACATCCAGAAAATGGGCAAAACATGTAAATGATCTATCTACGGTTAGACCAGTGGTTCTCAACCTGAGAGACCCCAGATGTTTTGTCCTTCAACCCCTATAAATCCGTATCAGAAAATAATAGAGTATCTCATTCAAAATCGCATATAGTTTAAACTGCATGTTTCAGTAGTGCACGAGTTGAAACAATGAAGGTGTGTAAAATGGATAGTGTCATATTTGGAGTTTCCTGTACAAACCGGTAAAGAAGGGCAGTGTGCTCTGTATTATGTGCCATGATGTGATTAAGTACCGAAAATGTGCTGCACATACAGTAGTTGTAAATAAAGTAGGAGTGCTGCTTTCGTTGAAAGCTGAATTTATGAAGTCTACTTCTTGCCTTCAAGACAAGTTCCTTGCAAGGTCGAAGAAACTGAGATAGCAATGGCTGGTTTATCTCAACTTTCCTGATAATCCTAACAGCTGGTAAACTGGCTTGGGATTTCTGGGAGTTGTAGGCCAAAACACCTGGGGATCCATAGGTTGAGAACCACTGAGTTAGACCCTCACATCTGTGGGCTTCCCTTTAGCAGATTTGATTATCCATGAGTTTGTAGCTGCTGCTTAAATGACTCAGACTTAACTGTCCTGCCCACAGTTTCAGTACCTCATTCACCAGATTTTACACCCTTCATTGCTCCTTCCCCAATGTTGGGTTGAGTTATGGGGCTGGACCTATTGGAAGTAATGGCTACCTCTCTCAGCATTACTTCGCGGACGAAGATTCTTAGGAAGGACTCATCCCACGCTTTTTACAAGCGCGTTGATGACTAAAAAGGCCAATCTGAGATAGGCAAGTTCGGTTGCAGAAAGCATAGCAGAAAGTCTCCTTGGGTGATGATGTTTCCAAGTTGTGGTTCTATCTGCGTTGTCGTTACTCTTCGAGACCCATTTGGTGTGTCTTCTCGAAAGAGGCTGCAGCATTATGGATAGTGCATCTCCATGCCTCCCGATGTGAGGCCAGGGTGGACCATTGTTGGTGATCAATCTGGCCGAGTCTGAGATGTTGTTTCAGGGAGTCCTTATATCTCTTTTTGGGGGCGCCTCTCTTGCGCTGACCCGTGGCGAGTTCACCATAGAGTAGTATCTTTGGGAGCCTTAGTGTTATTGAATTTTGTATCTAATCTGATGTTTGGGAGAGGGGATCCAGGAAGCTGAAAGGAAGATCTGGGCAGCTAAATCTTGGAACACTTGGAGCTTATACAATGCAACGCTTGTTGGATTTTCAAGGGTTATGCATGTAAAAACAATCAGGAAACATACTACCAAGTCCAGGTGAGAAAATAACAATTGTGGGACTGGTTTAAAATAGTGAGTAACAGGAATAAATGGACAGTTCTCATAATAGTGGAACATATATCCTTGAATATTTTATTTAGACTATTGCTTTCATAACCCGGTGGTACAGCAGATTAAACCACTGAACTGCCGAACTTGCTGGCCAAAAGTCAGTGGTTTGAATCCGGGGAGTGGGATGAGCTCCTGCTGTTAGCTCCATCTTCTACCAACCTAGCAGTTCGAAACTTGCAAATGTGAGTAGCTCAATAGGTACTGCTCCGGCAGGAAGGTGACAGTGCTCCATGCAGTCATGTCAGCCACATGACCTTGGAGCCATCTACAGAAAACGCCGGCTCTTCGGCTTAGAAATGGAGATGAGCACCAACCCCAGAGTTGGACACGACTGGACTTAATGTCAAGGGGAAAACCTTTACCTTTTCCTATTGCTTTCACAAATGACCTTGTAAGGTATGACGAGTAAAATTGCCAAATTTGCTGATTAAATCAAATGTTTTCATAGAGAGGTGTGAAATGTTTTTTTCCAGACTGGATGAACAAAAATCAAATGTCAAATGCCGGTAAATAAAAGTAAGTGTAAAATGCATGGGGACAAAACAGATGTGCACTAATGCAAGCTAAGCCGATCCTAATGTCGCAGGAGAAGATCTAGGAATAGTAGATAAAACAGCAGAGGGAGAAGGTCTTCTCTGCAGCAGAATTCTCTGTGTTAGGATTCATTAAGAAGGGAACCCAAGATAATGTAATGGCCTTATGGAAATTGGTTTTGCCGTCAGAATATTATGTTTTGCTCTGGTTAGTGAATCCCAGAAGGGTTTTGAAGATCGGGAGAAATTGGAAAAAAAATCAGCACCAGAATGATTGGTGTAGCAACTTTCCTAGGAGCAAATATTGTAATGTTTTGAGGTTTTCTTGTTAGGTGAAAGGTAACTCAAAAGAAATCGTAATAAAGTTCTGTAAAACTATAAAAATATGTAAACAGTAGGTAGACACACACTTCTTTTTCTTTCATCATCATCATTAAGCTAACTGGTTGGAGACATGAGAAGTTACTTTGTAACTAACTTGTGGAAGTCGTTGGACTTTTAAGCCTACATTTCTTGTCTTCTCTGATGTTACTGATTTTTGTTTTCTTGTTTTCCAAGTGTGAATCCATACAAGCTTAGGGAAGGGTTTACACAAAAAGCATTATGAGGAAAAACAAACATTGATTGTGAATTGTTCATGTTCATTGGCTACAGTATGTTTAAGATTTTGCTGAGCAGATGGGATAGATGGGATAGATGAAAACCTCATTTAGATTGTTCATGCTCATGCCATTTTTGAGCAGAAGGGAAGATGTGATTGCCATGCCATTGGAAGAAGATGTGATTGGCTGGAATCCCAAAGAGGAGCATTTTATTAAAGTTCGATCCCATTTGTGTGGTCAGTACTTAACATTTCATAGTGTCTTCCCCTACTATTTTGAATAATGTTGACTTCTTTTCTTTTATGCAACATTGACAAAATGCATCATGCCAGCATTTGTGTTGATTTATTACAGTGTTTCTCAATCTAGGGGTCAGGACCCCTGGGAGGGGGTGTCAGAAGGGTCGCCAAAGACCATCAGAAAACACAGTATTTTCTGTTGGTCATGGGGGTCCTGCATGGGAAGTTTGGCCCAATTCTATCATTGGTGTGGTTCAGAATGCTCTTTGATTGTAGGTAAACTATACATCCCAGCAACTATAAATCCCAAATGTCAAGGTCTGTTTTCCCCAAATTCCACCCGTTTTCACATTTGGGCATATTGAGTATTCGTGCCAAGTTTGGTCCAGATCCAGCATTGTTTGAGTCCACAGTGCTCTCTGGATGTAGGTGAACTATAATTCCCAAACTCAAGGTCAGTGCCCACCAAACCCTTCCAGTATTTTCTGTTGGGTTGTGGGAGCTCTGTGTGCCAAGTTTGGTTCAATTCCATTGTTGTTGGTGTTCAGAATGCTCTTTGATTGTAGAATTATAAATCCCAGCAACTACAACTCCCAAATGGCAAAAATCAATCCACCGCCCTAACCTCACCAGTATTCAGATTTGAGCGTATGAGGTATTTGTGCCAGATTTAGTCCAGTGAGTGAAAATGCATCCTGCATATCAGATATGACAAATCATAACAGAAGCAAAATTACAATTATTTACTTATTTATTTCGTACGGCTTCTATGCTGCCACTCCCGGCGGGCTCGGGGCGGCTCACAATACCGAGAAACACAACAATAAACAGCAACAACGTAACAACAAGGCATAAAAACATCATTAAAATATCGCTAAAATAACATAATAAAACACAGCAGTAAAAGACAACGACCTGGAGTATGAGTCACTTCAACAGGGGGGTGCATAGCACTAGGACCTACACCTGGAAGGCGAGCTGAAACAGGTGGGTCTTGCACACCCACCTGAAGGGGAGCAGGTCGTGGATGGCACGCGTATTATGAAGTAGCAACAAAAATAATTTTATGGTTGGGGGTCACCACAACATGAGGAACTTTATTAAGGGGTCGCAGCATTAGGAAGGTTGAGAATGACTGATTTATTACCTTCCATTGTGCCTTCTGTTTCTCTGCATGGGCATTTCACATGATCCATTTGCTTTGCACAGATGGGGAAGTGCCCAGCACTGGACAAGATTCAGAGAAAGCTCCAGCAATCAGGGCTTTTGAGTGAGATTTCTATACCAACTAATTCCCTCTTTTCCCCCAAAATGTTATTATGTTGAACACGTGAATTGGTCCACAGCAGAGTTTAAAGCAGAGCCGTTTGTTTTAAAGATTAATCACACAAACATTCAGTGTTGTCCAACCTACGCTGGAGATATTTGGAAGGTGTAGGTGCATTTGTTACCTCTGTTAATAATAAGATATGCAGTGTCTTCTCTTTCAAGCAGATATTTTTGGGTTAGATTTGAGTGTATTGGATAAAGCCCAGAAAATTGCATAATTGTTTCTGCCTGCCTGGTGGGATTTTGGACTTGAACGTTTTGAACAGCAGCTCCCTTCTTGTCATGACATTTGAAACTCAGGGGACTTTGCCGTATTGTGTGTGGGCTGTTTTTGGAATTCAAAGCAAGTCAGAAGTCATGCATTTCTGCAAACAAAGTCATTTTTCTCTTTATTGATTTGGGCATTGCATCTGCTCTGAGTTCTAAGGTTGAAGGTGGAAACTGAACAACTTCCCAAGAGACAGTGAGCTGTAGTTCCCAGCATTCCTTAACAAAGTCTGGGCTTGCTAGGACTGCTGGGAGTTGTAGTCCAATAAGATAAAAATCAGATGAAGAAGTTTACATTTTTATTGGGTTGTTGTAAGATTTTTGAGCTGTATGGCCATGTTCCAGAAGCATTCTCTCCTGACATTTCGCTTGCATCTATGGCAGGCATCTTCAGAGGTTGTGAGGTCTGTTGGAAAACAGGCAAGTGGGGTTTATATATCTGTGGAATGTCCAGGGTGGGAGAAAGAACTCTTGTCTGTTGTAGGTAGGTGTGAATGTTTCATTGGCCACCTTGAGTAGCATTTAATAGCCTAGCAGTTTCAAGGTGTGGCTTCTTACTTTCCCCTGGGGGGATCCTTTGTTGATTAGCTGTACCTGATTATTTCTTGTCTGGAGTTCCCCTGTTTTTGAGTGTTGTTCTTTATTTACTGTTAATATTTTAGAGATTTTTTAAAATACTGGTAGCCAAATTTTGTTCATTTCCATGGTTTCTTCCTTTCTGTTGCAATTGTCCACATGCTTGTGGGTTTCACTGCTTCTCTGTATAGCTTGGCATGGTAGTTATTAGAGTGGTCCAGCATTTCTGTGTTCTCAGATAATATGCTGTGTCCAGGTTAGTTCATCAATACTCTGCTACAGCTGACTTCTCTGGTTGAAGTAGTCTGCGGTGCCTTTCACATTCTGTGATTTGAGGATCCCTCATGTCTTTTGCTGAACAGAACATTGGTTGGATTTTCTTATTGGGTCTGTAGATAGTTTGTAGGCTCTGTTTCCTCACCAGCTTCCCTATGTGGTCAGTGATTCCCTTGTTGGATTGTTGTAGGATTTTCGGGTTGTATGGCCATATTCTAGAAGCATTCTCTCCTGATGTTTTGCCTGCATCTATGACAGGCATCCTCAGAGATGAGACTTCACAACCTCTGAGGATGCTTGCCATAGATGTCCATACAGCCCGAAAAACCTACAACAACCCAATGATTCAGGTCATGCATGAAAGCTTTCGACAATACGGTTCCCTTGATGTATGGCTAGAACACTTTTCCTCTGGGCTGATCTTTGTCTTTACTCTGGTGACTTGTTCTCGTAGCTTGTTTTCGGTCATGTTTATTATTTTTCACAGAAGGTCCTTCACAACTGGCTCTCTAAAACCAATGGTTGTGGGGCTATTTTTGCCATAATGGAGCATTAAAGAGCTGACTAGTGCTGACCACCTAATTCCTCAGAACAGTATTAAAAATAAAAATGTCGCCAGGCAGAAAAATGTTTTGTTCCGCTTCCTTATTTTCATTGTCCAGTAATTTCTTTTTGCAGTGGGTTATTAAAAAGGGGGGATTTCCCCGTTTTTTGAATTAGATTTTGGTCTCACTCAAACCAAAATGCCTACCATCTATTGCTGTCCTGTCTGAATTGGAACTTTGAAAGTCACTTCAGACTTCAAAGAAGAATGAGTCTACTAATGTGACAGCTATGGAAACCATTTGTATCTGAGTAGAGTAAGATGTTATTCTGGATTTTGGCTGGAAGTGATAGGGTTGTAGTCCAATGCAGCTGGATATCTGGCCTAGATAGGGCTCCTTTTTGGAATATTCAGACATTTTAGCAGGAATTATGCTTTATGCCCTGCAAATGCCCAGCAGGATCTTTTGACTTGCTGCACTGTAACGTATAAAACTCTCAGTTTCAAAGCCTAGAGGACAGCTTTGTAGGAAGCACAAATCCACAAATCATATTTTTTCCTAAGCACACCAAAATACTCATGCCGTGGAGCATAATGAAACTGGAAACTTTGTTTTGGGAGTTTTATTGATTGATGGTGCATTCTAGTGGCCAGCACAGGGATGGCCATTAAATTTGGCCTTTCACCTTTGCAGGTTTTACTTTTACGGATTTGTGTCAAGGCCATGATCTCAAAATACAGGCACAGTATTTGCAAACAGCCTGGCTGATTTCTCCACAAAGATATCCAACACTCAGAGGAATATGCAAGAGGGAAATCCAAATGTTCATTTCAGGGACAAGGGCCAATTACCAGTAATATGCAAGATTGACTCTGCAATTCCAAAGCCAGTGTCCAAGGGTAGTCCAGGTTCCAGAGATCAAGAGTCCAGGGTCTTGACTCAAGCACTGACATTGCAGCCAGAAATCAGGTAACAAACCCCAGTCATGTAAATCCTACATTCATGTGTTACCTGTTGTTGGCTCTTTCCGCAGCTAACATCAGTGATATTCATAGCTGAGACCTTAATTTCTGTTCAGCAGGCTGACACTCAGCTCGTTCTGCTAATAGATGGCTGGCCGGACTCTATACCTGATAATTTCCAATAGTGCCTTGAAGCCATGACTGGATGGCTGCGTGTTAGCAGGTTGAGGGTGAACCTGGCAAAGACAGAAATCTTGTTGCTGGGTCACCCTGGTGGAAGGACTATTCAGTTGCCTACCCTTGATGGAGTATCCCTGTGTCAGTCGTCCTCGGTGAAGAGCCTGGGAGTCCTGCTGGACCCTCGGCTATCAATAGTGGCTCAGATCTCCAATGCCAGCAAAGTGGCTTTTTTCCATCTCCGGCAGGCTCCCTATCTGACCAGGGAGGATCTGGCCACGGTGATCCAGGCCATGGTCACCTCAAGAATAGACTACTGCAATGCCCTCTATATTGGCCTACCTATGTCGGCGATCCGGAGGCTCAAGCTGGTGTAAAACGCAGCTGCTAGGCTTTTCACTGGTACGCCGGTGAGAGCTCACATAACACCAATATTGCAGCAGCTGCATTGGCTACCAGTGGAGCACTGGGTCTCCTTCAAAGTTTTGGCTATCACCTTCAAGGCCTTATATGGTCAGGGGCCGTCGTACTTGAGGGACCGCCTCACCCCATATCAGCCCCAGAGGTCACTGTGCTCCACTGATCAAAATCTTTTGATGATTCCTAGCTGCCGCTCGTATTGGCTGACATTGACAAGACGGCAAGCCTTCACAATCATAGCTCCAACTCTTTGGAATGGTCTGCCAGAAGATGTGCAAGCTTTGAGAGATCTAACAAAGTTCTGCAGAGCGTGCAAGACATTTATATTCCAGCAGGCTTTCGAGGTCTGATTTGGTTAACCAGTTTTGTAGATGTTCCTTCCTTCATGACATAACTGAGGAAGTTGCTGTTTTTTGCTAATCTCCAATTCTGCTGCTGAGCCTTCTATCAGTAAGCCCTCATCCAAGGTCTCCATGCTGTGTATGATAATTTGACAGACTTGATTAAAATGTTCTCCTTAGGAACCTCTAGTTCCTCCAGTAAGACTCCTCCAAAGGTTGACCATACAGTCCCGTTGGAGGCCCCAGAGATTCCTAGAGAGAACACTTCCACATTGTTGTTCTATGGTCAGTTTCCTCCATATTATGATTTCTCTGGTTAGCTTCTTGTCCAAGGCAACTACTGAGTCATGCTGAATGACCTAGACCAGGGGTGCTCGCACTTTTTCAGCATGCGAGCTACTTATAAAACAACCAAGTCAAAATGATCTACCTACTCGCCATAAAAGCAAAATATTTGGAAATGTATTTCAGTGAGAGCCATATAATATATTTTGAGACTGAATTCAACTAAATGTGAGTATAATATTTATTAATCATAATAAGGATGATGATGATAATATTCATTCAGCATCTGCTACTACTACACTACTACTACTAATAATAATGGTAATAATAATAGTAATAATAACAACAATAGGTTCCCATATGGGCCATAGCGACTGTAGTCACGCCGCCGCCACGCTGACTGGCTGGCTTCGGGAACCTGCTGGGCGGGACTGAGCCTTCCTCCCGCCCTGCCTGGGATCTACCAGGATGCCCTACGCGATCTACCAGTAGATCGCGATCTACCTAATGAGCACCCCTGACACTCCTAGAGAGATGTTCTGTATTTCTGATTCTTCCCGAAGAATCAAGAATCTTAGGATACATCTACACTGTGAAATTAATGCAGTTTGATACCACTTTAATGGGCATGACCCAATGCTATGGAAACATGGGAGCTTTAGTTTCACAAGGTATTTAGCCCCTTCTGGCAAAGAGTAGAAATGCCTCTCCCAAACTACAACTTCCAGGTTTCCATAGCATTGAATGGTGGCAGTTAAAATGATGTCAAGACGCATTAAGTCTACAGTGTGGATGCATGCATGTCTTTGACTGAAGGAGTGTAACCCATGTTTCTTGTTATGTTACCTCTTGTCATGTTACCTGAAGATAATGACCAGTTCCATATTTATATTTTCTTCTCTCTTAAAGATAATGCTGTCAACATGTATAAAAGCTGTTTATATTATTGGTTGAACTGCTCTCAGTAACCACAATTGGTTGGACGTTTTAAATAAATATGTGATTTCTATTCCATGATGACCCCCAGTAGATTTCAGGGACAAAATGCTGAATCGGCCAGGCTGAAAACTGTGTTTCCTGGATATTTGACACTGCTGTGGACTTTTAATAGCTGAGCTGAACAAGATAGAGCACATTTTGCTGTCATTTTCTCCCTTGATTGTATAAGTGAATTAAAAGAAGAGAATCATAGAATAGTAGAGTTAGAAGAGACCCCAAGGGCTATGTAGTCCAACCCTCTTCCACCAGGCATGAAAATATAACCAAAGCACTTCCAACAGATGGCCACCCAAGCCTCTGCTTAGAAACCTCCAGAAAAGGAGATTCCACTGGACTCTCGGGCATCATTCTCCACCGTCATAGAAGAATCCTAGAGTTAGAAGAGACCTTGTGGGCCATCCAGTCCAACCCCCTGCCAGGAAGCAGGAAAATTGCATTCAATGCACCCCTGACAGATGGCCATCCAGCTTCTGTTTAAAAGCCTCCAGAGAAAGAGCCTCCACCACAGCTCTCATAGTCAGGTGCAATCTCCTTTCGTGTAGTTTGAAGCCATTGTTCCATTGCATCCTAGTCTCCAGGGCAGCAGAAAACAAGCTTGTTCCCCCCTCTCTATGACTTCCCCTCACATCTTGAGGCCCTCATCATGTCTCCTCTCAGGCTTATCTTCTGAAGGCTAAGCTGCTCCTCATAGGGCTTGTTCTCCATATCCTTGATCATTTTAGTCAACCTCCTCTGGACTCTTTCAGCTTATCAACATCTCCCTTGAGTTGTGGTGTCAGAGAGCTCTCACAGGAAGGTTTTCCTCCTATTTACGTGGAATCTCTGAAGCAGCAGAAAACGAACTGGCTCCATCTTCAACATGACACCCTTTACTTATAGGAATTTGAGCTTAAGTGAAGAAGATAGAGTGAAAGGTGAGATCAGTCCCCCCTTCCCATATGGGTGTCCAGGCACACTTGTTTTCCCCAGCAGCATTCCTCCCTTTCGGAAGCAGGCAGGGAGCGCTCTGCGTTTGTTTTTCCACATGACTGGGGAACAATTGCCGCTTCCACATGGGACCCTTCTCCCATTCCTGGGAAACGAGTGGGGCATCGTGTCCATTTGCATAATCGTCTTTAGGACTATTGTGGGCGGGCTTTGGATGCGAGTGTGGAGCGGCAGACCAGCCACCTGTCCAGAACAAATGAACTTAGTCTTTGTGCCACAGTTATCTGTGTCTCCACAGTGTTATTTCTGTGTCATGAATAACTTGATTAAAATATTACGAAACCCCGTCGTTCAGTTGGTGTTTGTGTTGAGGTTTTAATCCCCCCCCCCCCCTTTTTGGGGGGAATAGAGGAATTTCCTATTTCAGTGCAGGCGCAACTAAAATTTGAAGGCTCCCCCTGTGACATAGTTTTATAACTGCCATTGTGAAATTATCCTCATGAATATTTATCAGGGGTGTGGGAATTGGGACTGAAACCCCTTCAAAACTTTAAAATGATTTCTGTTAAGATGTCACTAATAGTTTGCCATGGAATGTAACTCGATTACAGATGTATTATGTAATCAATATATTGTATTATTAATAACACATTGTTTGTATGACTATAATACATTGATTAGATGGTTATCAGATCTGAAATAAGATAAGACGGAAGAACTTTATTTTCAACTTTTGGGAGATTAAAAAAAATAGATGACATATTTCATATCTATTGAGCCATCATCATTAAATTAACCTTTAATTGTGTTCTTCACACACATCCTCCTCTTTCTTTCATTATTTTTTTTTTATTACTTTATGTTTATTTATACTCTACTTTTTCTCTCCACAAAGGAGACTCAAAGTGGCTTTTCAGTAGAATATGTACTATTTTCTGAAATCTGTCTTATGTTTTTAAAAAATTCCTCACATATTTATTTAGCTTCCACTTCTCCTTAAGTAATATATGCACCATTTGCTCAAATTCCTCTAAGTAAAGAATTCCCCAGGTACTTATCTGGCTGAGGAAGTCAGTTTATAGAAGTGTGTCAATTCATTTTGTTAATATTTGTGGACAGCTTGTACCGTGCAGCTGACAGAGTTTCCATTGCATCAGTGAGATATATGTACCCCTCTCCCCCCTTTGGCTGAGAAAGTATCCGTATAAGGTCCAGAAAATGTTCTATTACTCTCCTAAATTGAGAAGCAGCTTCTTGTATGCTTTGCAGTTGATTTTTATTATTATTTGGAAGCACTATCGAGGCATTAAATAAAAATACCGATCTAAGATATGTGCTCTCATGTTGTTGTTAACTGCCATCAAGGCAACTTCAATGTATGACGACTGCATGAATAAGATACCTCCAAGTCCTTCTGTCCTCAACAGCCCTGCTCAGGTCTTGCAGACTCAGCAGCTTCCTTGGTTGACTACATGCATCTAGAATGCACTCTTCCTGCTGCCTTCTACCTTTCCTAGCATTGCTGTCTTTTCTAGTGAGTCCTGTCTTTTCATGCTGTGGCCAAAGTAGGACAGCCTTAGGTCAATTATCCAAAAAGGATTTCAGATTTGATTTGCTCTAAGTCAGTGGTTGTCAGCCTGTGGGTCCTCGGATGTTTTGGCCTTCAACTCCCAGAAATCTTAACAGCTGGTAAATGGCTGAGATTTCTGGGAGTTATTTTATTATTTATTATTATTTACTTTATTTATATTCCGCCCTTCTCACCCCGAAGGGGACTCAGGGCGGATTACAGGTACATATACAAGCAGACAATCCCTGCCGTTTATCACAGTACAGTACATACATTTTTGACATATTACACACATATAAATGAACAGAGGCAAATCTGGCCACCAGGGGGAGCTGACGCCCTCCTCATCTCTCAGCATCCCTTGTTTTTCCTTCCGCATTCCTCAGCATGCCTGGAGTTCTTTTTATGGCCTCATAGTTCAGTCAGAATTTGCCTCCCCACTTAATGTGGTACCTTTATCACCTACTTGGGAGATGCAACTGTCTTTTGGGCTGCAAAGGTCGACAGCAGGCTACACTTAAGGCCGAGCACCCACCTCGACCCGGGCAGGCCTCGAACTCATGACCTACTGGTCAGAGAGATCTTATGCAGCTGACACTTAGCCAGCTGCACCACATTCCTGGAGTTGTAGGCCAAAACACCTGGGGAGCCACAGGTTGAGAACCACTTCTCTAGGACCAATTTATTTGTCTTTTTAGAAGTCCTCACTATTTGCAGAACTTTTATCCAGTCATCATAGGAGATCCCTCGTGGCCAAGTCTGATTGTAGAGTCTTGGTGATGGGTCCATAAGTGACCATGGAGACATATTCTGAATTCGCATGTTTTTTCACATTGAGGGCAGCAGACATTTCCAGGTGTAAGGTGGTCCTGACAAGGGTTTGCTTGAGGCGCCTTCTTCCTCTTGTCACATTTCTCATTTATTCGTTTATCTTCAAAATCTACAACACTGTTTTATCAAAGGCTTTCATGGCTGGAATCACTGGGTTGTTGTAGGTTTTTCAGTCTGTATGGCCATGTTCTAGAACATGGCCATATTTTTTCCAAAACCTACAACAGCCAAAAAATATTATGGAGGACCAGGGCCTACGAGCGGAACTCATGATTATACCACATTTTTTTACTATATTTAGCTATTATTAGCCCATCTTTAAATTAACTGTTCCTATGCACTGATACTCCATTTGTATTAATTCATTTTATATTATAGTATATATATAAACATAATATATTGAAATTATAATATATCATATAACATTATATTATATTTATTATATTATTTTATTATTGTTATAAAATTATTATACAATAATAATAAAAACCACTAAAATAAAATAATGCTTCCTTATAGTCCCCTTCTCTGGAGATTTTTATGCAGAGGCAAGCCAGGGGCCCTTAGGCGGGCCGGATAGAATCAGCCAAAGGGCCGCATCCGGGCCCCGGGCCGCTGTTTGCCCACCCCTGTTCTAGAACATGGCCATACTGTCCGGAAAACCTACAACAACCCATCCCAAGCTCGAGGACCAGGGCCTCCGAGTTGTAATGATTATACCACATTTTTTTAGCTTAGCTTTAAGCCCATCTTTAAATCTCTGTTCCTATGCACTGATACTCCATTTGCTATTCTTGAGCTGAAAGTAACGTAACCACTTTGGGAGATGGCAATCGGGCATTTGGATAACGTGGCCGGTTTAGTGAAGTTGATGGAGGAGGATCTCGTTTTGATTTGATGCTTCTTCTTCTTCCAGAGCTCTTCGTCCCAAGACCTTTGCAGGGTTTTTCAGAGGCAATGTTGATGGAATCTTTCCAAAAGTTGAGAGTGATGTTTTGAAGATGGTTCATGTTTTGCAAGTAAACAATAGTGTTGGAAAGACAACAGCTTTATAAAGAAGTATCTTGGTGTCTCTACGAATGTCCTGATCCTCGAACACTCTCTGCTTTATTTTTTTTAAGCTGCAGCACCATACACAGAAACTGGAAATACAATGGAATGGACAACACTGACTTTGGTCTTCAGTGGTGTATCTTGACACTTGAGCATCTTGACTACTTCCTTCATAGCTAACCTTCCTAGTTCTAGTCTTATAGGAAATCTTTGGATATTTCAATTTCTTCAATGTCTACACAAGAAAAGATTTATGTGACAATGTCTAAAAACCTATATCAAATAATCACGCCCCAGTTCCCAGATCAGGAGACTGCATTATTTCAGTAGACAAGAATATGCAGAACTATATGCAAAACTATACTATGATATCATTCTTATTATTTATATATCAGATTCCATAAGAAACACAACAGATACATCAACTCGTAAAATTTATAGCAAGCTTATCAGATGTACTTTAATCTTTCTAAAATGTACAAACACATATGCGCACATACTTTGGCACAAGTTGGCTCTTTAGTTCGCTTCTTCCTGCCAAAAGTGTGGTATTTACATGCTCCAACCTATAACCATTTGGCGTTATGCCTGCTATACTGTAAGGATCGCTGTATGTTCTCTATTGCATATCAGTTTGTTTCTGCCTTTTGGAGGTGGGGACACAAACCTATATGCCTCAAGAAGCAATTTACTTGTAAAATGTGGTATTAAGTGTAAAAAAAACCTGCAGCATTCACTGGTATTGTATCAGTTTTCTTCCGTTACTGCAAACCCTTTGTTACCAATGTACAAAGTCAGATCCAAGTTGCCCTATCACTAAAAAGGAAATTCAACTGTAGATACGTTACGCTGTTCAAATTCACCTTCTTAAAATTCTAATTAAATGGACATAGACTAAGACACACCTTGTCATTTGACAACTACATCTTCTCATGGAACAACATGCATCACACACCACACAGGAGCAGCTTTGAAGGGAGAGACCGAAACCCCCTCCAGTTAAAACACATGACTTAGGCTTTATTCTAGTTACACTTGAGAGGTACGGTACATACTGTTTCTTGACCATTAAAGATTCTGCTCCTTCCAAAATAAATGCTTCTCTAGACATTTTGGCAGGTACTTGTGCACCTTCAGTTTCTTCGCGAGAGGTGCCTTTTCAGGTGAACATATGTCACTTGACTCTGTTCTGGCTAAATCACACCACATTTTGGTGTCTATTATGTTTCCCTGAAAATAAGACCCTGTCTTATATTTATTTTTCCTCAAGAAGACACACTATGGCTTATTTTCAGGGGATGCCTTGTTTTTATTCAGTATGGTACAACAATCTGCATTTATGGGATGATCTCTCTGAGCTCAGTAGCAGATTGCTTGCTGAAGCTTTTCCCCTATCCTATGGTGTTTGTGTGGGGTGAGGAATACCCACAGACTGTTGCTGGTCAGTGCTTGGGAGCAGCATCTTTTCTGGTGTTTGTGGGGGGTGAGAGAGACCCACAGACTGATGCTGGTTGGTGTTGGGGGAGAGAGACCCACAGTGCTGAGTAAAAGAAGTAAAGCCAAAGCTTTACTTTTTTCCCCTGAGGACACACAATACCTAAAGCAGAGCGTCCTGCTCCTCACTTCATTGAGGATACTTTTACGTTCCCTTTCTATGTGTCCCTCTAACGCAGTGTTTCTCAACCTGGGGGTCGGGACCCCTGGGGGGGTCACGAGGGGGTGTCAGAGGGGTCACCAAAGACCATGAGAAAACATAGTATTTTCTGTTAGTCATGGGGGGTTCTTTGTGGGAAGTTTGGCCATTCTATCATTGGTGGGGTTCAAGAGGCTCTTTGATTGTAAGTGAACTATAAATCTCAGCAACTACAACTTCCAAATGTCAAGGTCTATTTCTCCCCAAACTCCACTAGTATTCACATTTGGGCATATTGAGTAGTCATGCCAAGTTTAGTCTAGATCCATCATTGAGTCCACAGTGCTCTTTGGATGTAGGTGAACTACAACTCCAAAATTCAAGGTCAGTGCTCACCAAACCCTTCCAGTATTTTCTGTTGGCCATGGGAGTTCTATGTGCCAAGTTTGGTTCAATTCCACCATTGGTGGAGTTCAGAATAATCTTTAATAGGTGAACTATAAATCCCAGCAACTACGACTCCCAAATGACAAAATCAGCCCCCACCCCCAACTCTACCAGCATTCAAATTTGGGCATATTGGGTATTTGTCCAGTGAATGAAAATACATCCAGCATATCGTATATTTACATTACAGTTCATAACTGTAGTAAAATTACAGTTATGAAGTAGCAACAAAAACAATTTTATTGTTGGGGGTCACAACAACATGAAAAACCGGATTAAGGGGTCGTGGCATTAGGAAGGTTGAGAACCACTGCTCTAACGCCTCAGCTTGCAGCATGCACACAACGATCGTGACCTGACAGGATGAGCCGACCTTGTGCGCTGCATAGGCTATGTCTTATTTTTGGATGTGGCTTATATTGCACAAATGCTTAGAAATCCCGCTGTGACTTATTTTATGGGTATGTCTTATTTTGGGGGAAACCGGGTATATACCAAGAGTACCAAGGACAGGGCTGACCACCTCTAGTTTGTTTGTAGATTTACCTCTTTTCAGGATTTGCCTCCATTGTGAAAGTAGAGCCCGAGTTTGGTGTTGGATGCCTTCAAGTTGTTTCCTACCTATGGTGACCAATCACAGGGTTTTCTAGGATTCAGAGTTAGTGACTTATCCAGGGTCCTCCAGTAGTTTCCCATGGACAACTAGAGAATTAAACCCCGGTCTCCAGAGTCATAGTCCAGCACTCAAACCTTACAAGTCCTTTGAGCCTGAGTACGGGGTAAATATTGGGAAGAACATCCTGATGAAGAAGAGCTTCAGGACTTTCCCTGGGTACTGGTTGTGGGGGGTCGGGAGGAGGTGAGGGTTTTGCCCTCCTTTCTGCTAGAGATCCCTGTGTACAACTAGTGGGCCACTGTGTGACACAGAATGCTGGACTAGATGGGCTGAGGCCCGATTCAGCATGGCTCTTCTTATGTTCTTATGTTCTTAGCTGTTTGAGAGTGGAATAGGCTACTTGGAGGGTGGATAGTTAATTCTCCTTCATTGGGGGCTCATAAGCAGGGAGGTGGGTGGTCAATTCTCTGAATTGTTGTAGCTGTGAATTCTTGCACTGGTGAGGGATTAGATTAAATGGCCCTTGGGAATTTTGTGTTTCTATGATTCCAGAAGCTGAACTCAATCTGTGTGTCTACTTTCAGAATGCAAGCTGAATTTGAAATTGCATCAAAATATATTTTATGTATAGTCAAAGGTTTTCATGGCCGGAATCACTGAGTTGTTGTGAGTTTTCCAGGCTATGTTTCATTAGCATTCTCTCCTGACATTTTGCCTGTTATCTGTGGCAGGCATCCTCAGAGGTTGTGAGGTCTGTTGGAAACTAGGAAAATTGGGTTTATATATCTGTGGAATGATGTCTAGGATGTCTAGAAAGAACTCTTGTCTGTTTGAGATAAGTGCGAATGTAGCAATTGGCCATCTTGATTGGCTCCCTTCTTGCCATGACATTTGAAACTCAGGGGACGTTGCCATATTGTGTGTGGGCTGTTTTTGGAATTCAAAGCAAGTCAGAAGTCATGCATTTCTGCAAACAAAGTCATTTTTCCCTTTATTGATTTGGGCATTGCATCTGCTCTGAGTTCTAAGGTTGAAGGTGGAAACTGAACAGCTTTCCAAGAGTTAGTGAGCTGTAGTTCCCAGCATTCCTTAACAAAGTTTATGCTTGCTAGGACTGCTGGGAGTTGTAATCCAATAAGATAAAAATCAGATGAAGATGTTTACATTTTTATTGGGTTGTTGTAAGATTTTCGGACTGTACATTTCGCTTGCATCTATGGCAGGCATCTTTAGAGGTTGTGAGGTCTGTTGGGAAATAGGCAAGTGGGGCTTATATATCTGTGGAATGTCCAGGGTGGGAGAAAGAACTCTTGTCTGTTAGAGGTACTGTAGGTGTGAATGTTTCATTGGCCACCTTCATTAGCATTTAATAGCCTAGCAGTTTCAAGGTGTGGCTTCTCACTTTCCCCTGGGGGAGGGCCGTAGCCAGGATTTTGATTCGCGGCTGAGTTTGGTTCAGGGGGGGCTGAGACTGGGTGGAAGAGGGTCTACCCTAGCAAACCTTTTGTATTGTTATCCCAATAACCCCATGGATGTGGGATATAATGAGCATGGTGATCAGATCATGATATGAATAAACATAACAGTTTAAATAATGTACCAGTAAGGCCTTTTCGCGGACCACCCTGAGAATTTGGGGGGGGGGCTGAAGCCCCCTTAGCCCCCCCCCCTGGCTACATGCCTGCCCTGGGGGATCCTTTGTTGAGAGATGATTGGCTGTCCCTGATTGTTTCTTGTCTGGAGTTCCCCTGTTTTTGAGTGATGTTCTTTATTTACTGTTATTATTTAAAGGTGTTTTTTTAAAAAGACTGGTAGACAGATTTTATTCATTTTCATGGTTTCTTCCTTTCTGTTGAAATTGTCCACATGCTTGTGGATTTCAATGGCTTCTCTGTGTAGTCTGACATGGTAGTTGTTAGAGTGGTCATTCAGTTCTAATTTAATCTAATCTAAGCCAATTGCAATATTCACACCTACCTACAACAGACAAGAGTTCTTTCTCCCACCCTGGACATTCTACATATATATAAACCCCATTTTCCTAGTTTCCAAGAGAACTTACAACTTCTGAGGATGTCTGCCATAGATGCAGGCGAAACTTCAGTAGAGAATTCTTTTGGAACATGGCCATACCGCCCAGAAATCACAACAACCCCGAAATATGTTCTGTTTTTAAAAAGAAAAGGGACGAATATTGACCTAAATTCAATTGTAATTACCAATTAGACTAGATTTGTTGAATGAATGGAACTTACATAAGCATCATCAAGTTCCTATTGAGTTATTAGGCCAACTGTGATTGAGACTAATTGGATTTAGGCCATTTTTATAGAACTTTAATTGAATTAATTTACAGCATTTATATACCGTCTTCATATTCATTTAGCAAAAGTTACCTTAGTAAGAAATGCCACTTTCCTTTGCTTTATTT
Source organism: Anolis apletophallus (assembly GCA_030556195.1). Classification (NCBI taxonomy): domain Eukaryota; kingdom Metazoa; phylum Chordata; class Lepidosauria; order Squamata; family Anolidae; genus Anolis; species Anolis apletophallus. The sequence goes on from JARBWK010000004.1 coordinate 203,378,573, forward strand.
TAAGAAATCTTACAGCATTGAAAAGAAATCCCATATTTTGTTAGATAATATTGCCAGAGCTAACAGTTTAAAGTTGCCACCCATAGAAAAAACAAGGAAAATAAGTAAATCTATGTTAGCAGTGTATTCCATCCTTTTGCGAGCGCCGCCTTTGGAAAGCAAACTGGGTGTCACTGCTTCATCTATTGCTTTTTTTTAAAAAAAAAGTCTATTCAATCAGCCTTTTAAAAAAAGGATTCTATGGTCAGTTTGGCATGTGGACAAAATCTGAAGTATTTCTATCTAGCTTTATAGCTGACAAGAATCCTCACTGACTTTACAACCTTACAACAATGTTTTCAAACAGATTTTTCCTCTGCAAATGTGTTGACACCTAGCAATTCCTAGGTGTTTCAGCTTCTTACCTTTTGGAAAGTGAATGCAAACACATCTGCAGTGGTTACAAGTCTGTCGGGTTTTCAGCAAGGCAGGAAACACAAAGGAGGCCTTTTCTATTTTGAGGGAACATCTTGGTTGCATTGGCCAGAGCCCTTTTAAAAAGAATCTGTTTAAAGTGGATCAGCTCTCGCTTCAGACTGACATAGTTCAAATACTTGCGTTATTACTGTGTATTTTTAAACACGACCACTACGAGCATGTGAACTAAAAGGGCCTCTAAGTCTTGACAAGTTTTTTTGCTTGAAGAGGAGCTGAAAATCCTGGAGGAGTAGACCCCTTCACAGTTTGGATTATATGTATTTGCTTTTGGGGGGGGGGGGGAATTGAGCTAGCAGAACTGGTGAAGAAATGAAAACCTTGCCCTAAATGATTAAAGGCATGCATCTTTTCAATGTAAAACTTTGTGCTAAAAAAAACACAAATTGTCACTATACTGCTTCTGTCACCTCCAACAGTCACGCCTTGTGGCCATAGTGGCTAGAAAATACGGGAGTTTTAATCCAGTGACTTTTTGAGGCATCTTATTTTTGGAGGAAGGTGATAACTCCTGCCGCTAGGTCAGGAAACTTTCTGTTTCTGGAGTGACCAGCTTCCTACAGATGTACTGTATGACCACATGCAAGAGTGAATCGGACACAGTTCATTTTGAAAGGAGGAAGTCACTCCAAGTCCTAATCTATATCTCAAGTAGACAAATAGATTGAGAATTGGGTGTTACCAGGTTCCTTGCCATTCATATAAGGAAGTGGTTCCCAACCTGTGATCTGTGGACCGACAATGGTCCACAAGAACTAAAATATGGTCCGCAGCCTCACCATTACTAGACCATTGCAACAAAAGCTACTGGTTTACTGTGGGTGAGCAGATTTCAACTACTGGATGGCATATGTTCTGTATCAGAAACTAGAGCTGATGTGGTTGAGCCAATGCAATTTTTTGAATCGGCACCCTAAATTACCAAACCGAATCTAAAGTTGATAGAAAACTGATTTGTAACACTTTTGGTACTAATGTTGGAGAGTGGTCCCTGGTCAAGTGGTCCATGGTCAAAAGAAGGTTGGGAACCACTATTTTTCATCTCAAGAGTAATTTGAGAAACTACATGTTGCTTCTGGTGTGAGATTGACCGTCTGCAAGGATGTTGTCTAGGGGACGCCCGGATGTTTGATGGTTTTTTTACCATCCTTGTGGGAAGCTTCTCTCATGTCTCAGCATGGGGAGCTGGAGTTCACAGTGGGAGTTTGACCCGCTGTCCCTGGATTTGAATTGCTGACCAATTGGTCAGCTGTCCTGCCAGCACAAGGGTTTAACCCATTACTCTACTGGGGGCTCCTGGGGGCCACTGATATAAGGTGAAACCTTTGACATTGTTCTCCTTCCATCTGTTATAATTTGTGGTGCCTTTTAATGTTCTGAGTTCTCAGAGTGAACCACTGCTAACATAACCACAATTGCAGTAGCTAAACAAGAATGCATTTTCTGTGGTATGAATCCCTTTTAAAGTATTATTTTACCATCTGCCATGTAGTTTTTATTCACCTGAATTAGTAACTGGACTACAAATTGCTCTGTATCTCCTGTCCATAAAAGCGGAAGGCTGCATGTGATGAATATTGATCAATCAAAAGAGTATTTCTGAAGGATATAGAAAATAATCTGTAATTCTGTAGAAACGAGTCTTTCCAGATGGAGAGAACATGAAATGTATAGGGCTTGGTTTGACCGCTCACAATACATTTTGTAAGTAGGACTTATAATGGTGAGTTCTGGGACCATTTGAGGCACTTTGAAGTATCAATATCTGTCTCAAAGCCTAGAATCTACCATATATTCAGAGTAAAAGAGACCACAAAGGACAATCCAATCAATAAGCAAACACAAGTGAATCAGGAGGGCAGTTAGTAGTGAAAACAGAGGGAAATAGTGTAGAGAGGGTCCTTGGTGTCCACTCAAGTTTGGTTTCTGGATCGTCATGGGTAGCAAAATCTGTGGATGCTCAAGTCTTATTATGTACAGTGGTGTCCTTTATATAAATGGTCAAAATCAAGGTGGGTTTTGTGGCACTTTTAAGAATATTTTCCTGCGAAGAGGGTTGAATTCATGTAGAAGACTACAGTATATACCTAAAAGAATGATAAAATTCCAGGGTAATGTAAAAGAGAAGCTAAGTGAAGCCCCTTTCTTAGACGAATACAGCCAGTCTGCTTAGAAGGCAAAAACAGTGGTGGAAACATCCAAGTGGAAGAGGTGTAACTGTGTAAAAGGGAAGAAAGCATGATTCAGTTTCCCTGGCTGCCTCATTCACCACAACTCTGTCCCCTGATCCTGACACATCGTTTTGGATAGTTGTACTTCATCTCTGTGCTATCACCTCTTTTTAAAAGTGAGGAAATACATTTTTAACAGCACGTTTAACAAATGAAAACAAAGCAAAGAGCATTCTGAACCCCACCAATGATAGAAATGGGTCAAACTTCCCACACAGAACCCTCATGCCACTGACACGAGCCTCCCTCCAGCCTCACACGCGCACCCCGCACACCACGCTGCCACGCATGAAGCATGCCTGCTCTCCCCTCCCCGCTTAGAGTCTCATAAACAGCCCCCCCCTGGCTAAGAGGCTGGCCAATCACAGTAGAAGAGGGCTTTTGGTGGGAGGATTCGCCGTCTGTTTCCAAAAAGAAAGAGAAGGACAGGCAGAGAGATTTTCAGCCTTCTCTGCCAAAGGGGTTCCTAAGACCATCAGAAATATATGTTTCTCCAAACTCCACCAGTGTTCCCATTTGGGCATATTGCGTATTGGTGCCAAGTTTGGTCCAGATCTATAATTGTTTGAGTCCACAGTGCTCTCTGGATGTAGATGAACTACAACTCCAAAACTCAAGGGCAATGCCCACCAAACCATTCCAGTATTTTCTTTTGGTCATGTGCCAAGTTTGGTTCAATTCCATTGTTGGTGGAGTTCAGAATTCTCTTTGATTGCAGGTTAACTATAAATCCCAGCAACTACAATTCCCAAATGACAAAATCAATCCCCCCTCCCCCACACCCCACCAGTATTCAAATTTGGGCATATCGGGTATTTGTTCCAAATTTGGTCCAGTGAATGAAAATATACCCTACATGTCAAATATTTACATTACGATTCATAACAGTAGCAAAATTACAAATATGAAGTAGCAACTAAAATAATCTGATTGTTGGGGGGGGGGTCACCACAACACGAGGCATTGTATTAAGGGGTCGTGGCATTAGGAAGGCTGGTAAACACTGGTCTAGAGTGCAGAAAGTCTCAGGTATTTCCATTGTATTTTAATTCTATTTTCAATGGCTTTGAAGGATGAAAGAGACTTATCCCTGAGAGTTGGAAAGCTGCTGCCAAATGTGTCAGTCCTGGCCTGAAACAGCTGTATGTCTTTCTGTATTTGGAGGTCACCAGTGCATTTCACTTCTCTGCCTTTTCTGAGCACTTTGGGAAACCAAGAGCCGACCTACACTGCCATATAGCACCAACTAGCTTTAGGAAATGAATGGCCTCTGAACATCTCCCTTACTCTTGGCCTGGTGGCTAGAGAAGGTTCCTGTTTCTGCTTGACATCTATTTTGAGTTTTGCATGTCATTTGCTTGCTTGTTTACTCAATTGGGTGTGACCTTTTCTGAGCTCATTATAGTTTTCCTTGTTTTGTGTTATTCTGAGTATTAGAATTCAATCCACGGCTGACAATTCACTCATAATTCCCCTACAGATCCTGATGGCCCTCCATTTCTTTACTCCATCGCTGTGGAAACTACCTGATCAGTTCCATCCTCTCTGCTTTTTGTTTTTAATTGTTTTTTAATCCTTATGACGAACCAGCCTCTTATTCCAACACAGAAAAGCTTACTTGGGTATCCGTGGTAATGAAGGATTTGGTTCTTTAGATTCTCTCCTTCAAAAGTGGTTCAATATCTGGCTGGTGTCTTGATTTTCATTTATTTTCACTGCAGAACATAACATTTGTCTCAGTTCCAATTTCCTTGTCATCTCTCAATAAGTCTTTATAGTTTAGGTGCCTAAAAGTCCAAGCACCTTTCTGGCTGATTTCTTGGATCTCAAGACATTAAAATTAATATATTATTTAGTCCTTTTATACTTATGAGCCTCATTTTTGTACTTGCCTTTTTACCAACGTATTGTGTATTTTTAAAAATCTTTTCCAAACAGGGCAAGAATTCTATGTTTTTAAAGGAAACCCCTTTCAGTAACATGTATCAGGATTTAGACAGCAAGCATAGCTCTAAACCTGTAAATAAAGCTTTTCTTCTCCCTCAGATATATATTCATTACAAAGGTTTCTATTTTATTTGGAATGCTTCCAATGATTTATCCCTCAACAAAACGGTTAAGTTATCAATTTCTGTTACTTCCCACAACTTCCCACAATAGTCACGTTCACAGATGATTTGAAAATATATTTTATCACATCGTAACAAAAATATCATGTACATTATGGCATCAAGTTTTTGTTAGTCTTTAAGGTGCTACAAAATACTGTTTATCTTTCCATGCTTTCTTTGTCGTTCATGCTTCTGCAAAACACTCTTAGAAGAGCCAATGTTCCCTTTCCTAAAAGCTTGTGTCTCATTTTTGCAGTGTTTGTTAGCTGTTCTTTTTTCTTTAGTCTGAAAGCACTGAAAAATGCTCTCCATTGCTACTTTCCTACTTTATACACTGTATATAAAATGAGGAGTCCTGTATTCTTTTTATATACAGTATATACAGTGGAGGAAGTATTTAGTCAGATAACAATTGTCCAAGTTCTCCCACATAAAAAGATGAGAGAGGCCTGTAATTGTCATCATAGGTAGACCTCAACTATGAGAGACAACATGAGAAAACACATCCAGATACAAGACCACTGATCATCTCCCTCGATCAGGGGCTCCACGCAAGATCTCACCCCGTGGGGTCAAAATGATCACAAGAACAGTGAGCAAAAATCCCAGAACCACACCGGGAACCTAGTGAATGACCTGCACAGAGCTGGGACCAGCGTAACAAAGGCTACCATCAGTAACACACTACGCTGCCAGGGGCTCAGATCCTGCAGTGCCAGACGTGTCCCCCTGCTTAAGCCAGTCCATGTCTGGGGCCCACTGAAGTTTGCTAGAGAGCATTGGAAGAGTATTGGAAGAATGTCATATGGTCAGATGAAACCAAAGTAGAACTGTTTGGCAGATGCACAACTCGTCGTGTTTGGAGGAGAAAGAATGCATCCAAAGAACACCATCCCTACTGGGAAGCATGGGGGTGGCAACATCATCATGATTTCTCTGCAAAGGGACCAGGGAGACTGATCTGTATACATGAAAGCATGAATGGGGCCATGTATTGTGAGATTTTGAATGCAAACCTCCTTCCATCAGCAAGGGCACTGAAGATGAAACAGCATGACAGTGATCCCAAGCACACCGCCAGGGCAACGAAGGAGTGGCTGCGTAAGAGGCATTTCAAGGTACTGCAGTGGTCTAGTCAGTCTTTAGATCTCAACCCTATAGAAAACCTTTGGAGGGAGTTGAAAGTCCGTGTTGCTCAGTGACAGCCCCAAAACGTCACTGCTATTGAGGAGATCTGCATGGAGGAATGGACCAACCTACCAGCAGCAGTGTGTGCCAACCTTGTGAGGACTTACAAAAAGCATTTGATCTCGGTCATTGCCAATAAAGGTTATATAACAAAGTATTGAGATGAACTTTTGTTATCGACCAAATACTTATTTTCCACCATAATTTGCAAATAAATTCATTAAAAATCAGACAGTGTGATTTTCTGAATGTGTTTTCTCATGTTGTCTGTCATACTTGAGGTCTACCTATGATGTCGATTACAGGCCTCTCTCATCTTTTTTAAGTGGGAGAACTTGTACAATTGGTATCTGACTAATTGCTCCCCCCCCCCCACTGTATATAATTTGTATTGAACAAAAACAATATAGTTTACAATGCATTAAAATTGAATTAAGAAAAATAAGAAGGGGAAGAAGAGAGATAAATGAAAAGGAGAAAATAAATAAATAAATGATGTTCAACTTCCATCTTATCCTCGGTGGCTGTATCTCATCTCTCTCCAGTAAGTTAACAAAAAAAAATACTCTGACTTCTTTTTCTTTGTCTAGTATAGCTTTTTGTGACCTTTTCTTAGTTCCATTTTTCTTTGTTAAATTACAAGTTCCATCTCAGACTGTTTGAAGTAATCTTTGACCAGGTCCCAATTCGTTGGTTTCTTTGGTAGTCCCTGATTAGGAGACAACCAATATGTCAGTCTGTCCAAGTTCATTATCTCCAAGACCTTATTTTGGCATTCTTCTACTGTATGCTTAATGTGATTGCAATTAACATTGTAGGAAGACTCTTGAAATAATATTTGGATGACTTAGAATCATTTATATAAATAAAAATGTAATGTTAGTTTGTGGGATTGACATAATTCAAATTTTACACTGCCTTTCTCAGCCAATGGTGACTCAAGGCGGTTCACAATCGGCAATGATTCAATGTCATAATAACAGGGTACACCAAATTCGGTGTTCATGCCAAATTCGGACACAATACACCTTATCAGGCCAATGAGTGACCCTCGCTCATAAAACCACTGAAAACACAGTGGAAGAGACTTAAAAGGCCAAAAAAACCCACATTACAAAGAGGGGACAGGATGACTACCCATGAATGATTACAACTACCACATCAACTTTAGATTATTAAATATGATTTTCTGTGGGCAAGCAGATGGCGACTACTGGATGGCATATGTTCTGTATCAGAAACTAAAGCTGATCTGGTCTATCCAATGCAATTTTCTGAATCAGCACCCCAAATAACTAAACCGAATCTAAAGTTGACCAAATACTGATTCGTAACCCTTTTGATGCTAATGTTGGAGAGTGGTCCCTGGTCAAAGTGGTCCCTGGACAAAAAAAGGTCAGGAACCACTGGTATAGAATCATATTGGAGGACCTAGAGGATGTTGACTGGAGAGCAGGCATGGGCAGACTTTGACCCTCCAGGTGTTTTGGATATCCAACTCAGACATTTCCTAATAACTGATAGGGATTGTGGGAGTTGAAGTCCAAAACACCCGGAGAACCAAACTTAGCTCATACCTGCTGTAGAGGGACAATGGAGGATCCGGAGATTGCCGGGCAGAACATTTTTAATCACATCCTCAAAAGTCAAAGTGATAATGTGGAGGGGTAGTTGTGTTGTATTCAACCCAAAAATAACCCTGATGATAACTTGTCCCCAAAGCAAATCCTTAGGAAACACGGCAGTGCAACTTAAGGTTTCGTTAACACAATATTTTCCTAGTTCTAAGCTTCACCAATGGAAAGCCAAATCCTTACTTGTAAAGTCCATTAATTAGGAAAAGCTACTAATTGAGGTCTTAGCAGGCATCTCTAAAAGGTCTATAAGCTGCTTTCCTATGATTTGTAGGGTTGGTATGATCAAGTTTTTCTTTGCACGGCATTAATCCACAAAGAGGTATATGGAGTGCCCTATAATCAGTTCTTCATTTAAGCAGCTGAGATTTCTTCAGGCTTGCTCACACAATTTTAAACATACCTTCACAAATCCAAGGAAAAGAAGCATGGCTGTTGTTTTTTAAAATTACAGGTATGCTTCCTTGTAAGTTGGATTCTGTGACCCTTTTGTGCTAGTCTCCTGAATGGCAGAGGGTGCACCATTTGCTTTACCAATTTGCTTTATCTCATTTCGAAAGGGTTGAGTAATCCACACTCAGTGACCACAAAGGCTGCCCTTTGTGACCTCCAGCCCCTTCCAGCAGGAAGATGAAATCACTTAAATGCATGTCTACAACTAGTAGTATGTCCTTCCCCTCAAGTACTTTGAAAGGCACAACCTTACATGCTAACTATAACATTATACTGATGCCATGCTGTGTCTAGGGCTACACTATTTGTGGGAGTGTGAGACAACGATCTATTTTGCTGGCGAGTTTCAGTCTCCAAAGGCAGAAAAAATGGAAAATATCCATCTGTTTATGTTATACTGCACTTCTAACAGGAGCCCTACAAGATTAGAATTAGCTGAAGGATTTGAGTGAAAGGGACAATTTAATGGGTTAGGGATTAATCATGGATCAATACACCTATTAACTGTTTTCCATTTCAGTAATACAAGAGTTTTCCAGAAAGTAAGATTACAAGGCCCGTAGGTCTTGTAAGGAATTTTCTCAGGGGAAGTTGGTATCACTGCTGTGTAGCGGGAAACCAGTGGAAGTGAACGAGCAGTGCCAGTCGGCAGTAGCTCTTCAACTGGCATTGTGGTGAAGGTTAGAGATGAGCGTCCTCATTCCATTTATCTCCAAGTGCGAAGTTCACCCTGTAATACGCTATCTAAATGCTTAGGGCATGAACGCCACTGCGATCAATCGTGAAATCATCTCCGTTTGTGGAGAGGCACCAAATCCCATCTGATCTTGGAAGCTAAGCAGGGTCAGCTCGGGTTAATACTTGGATGGGACACCACCGGTGAATACCAGTGCTTGAATGCTACTTCTTTCAGCAGAGGAGCTGAATATATTTTGCTTGAGAAAATTAATGGTTTTGGCAGGCATACACATCCACCAGCAAGAATGAATAAAAATGTAGTCAGCCCTCCATATTAGCTGGATTTAGGGGAACAAGACCTGCATGAAAGTGGGGGGAAAACTTCAAATAAAGGTCTTCCAGCACAACTCGTTTTCTGGAAGCTGACCCTAGAATCACAATGAAGGACCCAGAGAGTTTTAGAGAGGTGTTCTCTAAAAATCTCTTAAGATCCTCAGCATAAATGGAAGACCTAGAATTTCCTAGAGAGAACATTTTTAATTCGTATGTCAAAACCACACGTGGAGGAATGACTGTAATCAGTTCTGTATGGGGCAGTGACCTATTTCAATGCTGAGATTGAGACATAAACCATTGTTTCACTCATTCTGGAAGCATGTGGCTGAATGTGAACACAGCATAGATAGACCAGGGGTGCATCTCTATTAATAGAATTAATGCAGTTCAACACAACTTTAACTGCTGTGACTCAATGCTTTGGAATCATAGGAGTTGTCGTTCTAAAATGTCGTTAGCCTTCTCTGCCAAAGAAAGAGGGTGCCTCGCCAGGCTACAAATCCTAGGAGCCATGGCAGTTAAAGTGGCATCAAACTGCGTTAATTCTACTGTATAGATTTAGCCCAGAAATCACTCAGGCAAACTGATTAAACCCTCTATGGTCACAGGCCCGGATTAACACTTTTTTGCACCCTAGGCCACACTTTGGAATTACGCCCCCTTTAAGCCAACCTCTACGCCCCCCACACACACACACCAGTCAGACCCACACTTGGCTGACTTTCGCCATGGTGCCTCCGGAGCAGAAGAGAAAGGCAAGTAGGCACCATCCCGCCACCTTCAATGTCCCCATTCCCACCGGCTGGAAAGCTCTGCTGTGCTCTGAAGGTCTCCTCGGGAGGCTTGGGGAGAGCGCAGCGGGTGCATACTCGCTCCAAAGGCGCGCACGAGAGAGAGAGGGAGAGAGAGAGTGTGAGAGAGCGCGCAAGAGAGAGAGAGAGCGCGCACGTATATATATATATATATGTCCGCCTGGCGTGCGCTCCCGCAGAGCGAGGGAGGATTCAGGTTGGGGTTTGTGTGGCTTTTGTTCGGCTGCTCCTGAAGGCAGAAGAGCCAGACCCTGGTCTTTATCCTTCCTTCCTTCTCTCCCGCAGCTCCCTTTGGCCAAGCAGACCGCCCCGGTTTGGTCCGAGAGCGCAGGAGCAAGCCTGAGTTGGTGAGGTCTCGTGCTGGGGACCTGGGAGAGGTCCACCCAAGCAACGCCCTTTCTCTCCCCTCTCCCTCCCTCCCTCTCTTCCTTCTTTACTTGCTTTCTTTCTTTCCTCCTAGTTGCCTCCTTCTCCCCTCCGTCCCTCCCACTGCCCTCTCCCGGACTTGCTATGGAGACAGCTTGCCCGGGAGCCAGGAGGTCAGGCCAGCCAGAGACCCACAGGCAAATCAATGGATCAATGTGAGGGCCCCGCCGCAGCCCAGAGAGCGAGAGACGGAGGGGACGGAGCAGAGACTTTGCGGGGAGAAGGAGCGAGGAGGGGCATGAGAAAGGGGGAAAGAGGGGCGCGGACCAGGGGTTTTTTTGGTCCGTGATCTGCCCCCGGCTTGCGCCCCTAGGCCATGGCCTAGGTTGGCCTTATGGGTAATCCAGGCATGTACGGTCATCTTTCTATCATGCAATGCCTAGCCAATTGACTGAGACCAAGATTTCAAGGTTTGTACACAATATATTTACTATTAAGGTGTAGCACATTGAAGGCAGGTACAGTAATGCCCTCATTTAAAACAGTTCAAGTACTGCATTTAAGAAACATAAATAGAAATTCTTCTGCCAGCTTAATTTTTGTTGAAGGCTATTACAGATGCAGTGTTCTGCAGGAGAGGATATCCTGCTAAGGTTATGCTAAAACATTTATTTTGCAATATCACTGTTAAATGTGAAATATCTGGAACACTTAATAATGATCTTCAAAGAGGTTTCCCTGTGGGAAGCACAAGGCCAAAAGGATCAAATTTATATTAGTTGACAAGCTGGTTATTTTCCAAGCCTTGCTCAGTGACCTTCCCCCTCTTCTCCCAGAGGGGCCTGTTTTGCTCACAGTGCCCTCACAATGCCTGCAGACCTCAAACACACTTTTTGTTTTCATTTTCACATACCTAAGTATGTGATGGTTCAACTGTTCAATATTCACATTCTACATTCTCGTATGTATCTTTGGAATTGCTGCTTTGAAAACTATCAATATTATGAAAAACAAGGCAGTTGGAAAGACTTGTGGTGCATTTGCCTCTGATTGTCTGTCTCTGACATTCATTTAATCATCATCAACAACAACAACAACAACACACACACATATATATAAATGCTCTATTCTTTTTGAGTGATATCATAGCTCAAAAACTGCTGGTGCCATAAGACACCTATTACCCCAAGGAGTGACCATCACTTAAAAAAATTGATTCTGTCATTTGAGAGTTGTAGTTGCTGGGATTTATAGTTCACCAACAATCAAAGAGCATTCTGAACTCCACTAACGATGGAATTGAACCAAATTTTGCACACAGAATTCCCATGACCAACAGAAAATACTGGAAGGGTTTGGTGGGCATTGACCTTGATTTTTGGAGTTGTAGTCCACCTACATGCTACATCCCTTCCTGTTTAAAAATAAATATGCCACCTGGGACAAAATTTGTCAAGCAAATATTTTTGCGTTAGTGTTGGTTTTGCAAACCAGGAGGGCTGGCTGCTACTCTGAACAACATTCCTCATGCAAACAATGTATTTTCCGGTTCGCTGGATATCTGGGTATTGTGGAATACTTTTAATTCTGGACCTGCAAATGCTCCTGTAAACTGAATGATTTAAAATAAAATTATTAAAATTATTAGCTGCACCACACTGATGGGTCATATACAATGTTTTTCACCAGTTCGCACCTGATGGATGTGCACATTTTTTGATTTATTGAAAGTATACTTCACCTTTGTCCCAAGATGGGATCCAAGGAAGTTGAAGTAGCATCTAAATCAGGGGTGGGCAACCTACAGCCCGCGGGCCGGATCCGGCCCTCCGGGTGATGCCATACAGCCCGCGGCTTCCTTGCCGAAGAGAGGGAGGCGAGGGCAGCGCGGCTTCCTTGCCGAATAAAGGGAGGCGAGGGCAGCTACAAAGCAACGTGATGCTTTGTGCCCGGCAAAAAGGAAGGGAGGGAGGGAGCAAAATGCCTTCTCCTGTCCCTCGTTGCGGCTGCAGAAGAACTTCTGCAGGAAGCCCCGCCTCCCTGAGGGTTTCTGTGCGATGCGGTCACAGGCGGCATCGCGCAGAGCCCCTCAGGGAGGCAGGGCTTCCTGCGGAAGTTCTTCTGCAGCCGCAATGAGGGACAGGAGAAGGCATTTTGCTCCCTCCCTTCCTTTTTGCCGGACACAAAACATCACATTGCTTTGTAGCTGCCCTCGCCTCCTTCTCTTCAACAAGGAAGCCGCGGGCGAGAAAGAGGAGGAAAGAAGAGGAAGAGGTAAAGGCAGGTTGGGGCCTCTGGATGGGGTGTGTGGTTTACTATGTATTTGAACTGCTGGGTTGGCAGAAGCTGGGGCTAACAGTGGGAACTCCCCCCACTCCCCAGATTTGAACTGGCAACCTTTCAGTGAGGAAGTTCAGAATCTCAGCGCTTGAATCCACTGCTCTAATTCTCAGAAGGGCTTGGCTCAACCTCTGGTTTCTTAGTAAAACTGAATTACTGGGTTCTGAATGACCCACTTGGAAAAGAGCGTTGCCAATAGGAAAAGTCTGGAAATAATAATGTTAATTAATAATAATAAATATTGCCTGTGCCTCCTCAGGGTCTATTAATGTGAATGCACTGTGGTATATGTTCCTTTCTTGTAGAAGCAGGACCTCACATTTGCATGTATTTGAACTGCTGGGTTGGCAGAAGCTGGGGCTAACAGTGGGAACTCCCCATGGTTATTTCATTTTTTATTTTAGTGGTTTTTATTATTATTTTATAATAATTTTATAATAATAAAATAATAAATAATATAATATAATGTTATATTATATTATAATTTCAATATATTATAATGTCTATATATATACTATAATATAATATAATAATTATGATATTAATACTAATAATATATGAATATTTCTTGATATATTAATATGTTAATATTAATGATGTGTAATATATAATAACTATAGTAAATAAATAAATAAATAATGTAGATTAGAATGTAATTCAGCCTTTAGGTGCGGCCCTCCATAATATTTTTTGGCTCTCGTGTGGCCCCTTGGAAAAATAATTGCCCACCCCTGATCTAAATACTAACAACATTGCCTGAGAATTTTCTGGGGTGTAGTTATTTAGCCCTGCTTCAAATTTTTGCAAGTGTTGATGCTATTACAAAGATGAAATTATTATTCTAATTGAGCAGTGTTTTTGGGAAATAGCTTTGAAGTTTTTCCTCATGCCCATACACTTGGATTCACCTGCCTCAGGTAATCTTCCACTTCAGGAAACACTCAAATAATAAAGAATGTCTATTTAAACAGGCAATCTTGTACAAAGTAGCCTTGAAAGGATGGAGCACTCAGGATTCCCTGACTTACGTGGCAAGAGGAAGGGGCCTGGTTGAGGCTCCTGAGGTGTGTTCCTGCATATTCTGTCCACCAATCTGCAGGAAATGGCTCTGTGGAACTCTATTCAGGTCATTGTAGGCCTCATTTGCTCAGAAATATTGCAGAGGACGTTCTCAGTCTCTTGTTTCAAGAGGATGACAACTTGTTAAATTATTTCCTTTCCAAGCTTGTCATGGTAATATCTTAGAGAAGAATGGGAATACCTATCTAGATCCATCTTCTGTGACTATAGCTAACCTCTTGAACCTGTTGTTGCTGTTGTTGTTGCATGCCTTAAAGTCTTTTATGACTTATGCCAGCCCTATCATAGAGTTTTCCTGGCAAAATCTGTTCAAAGAGGTCTTACTCTTGTCCTCCTCTGAGATAGACTTGCTTAAGATCACTCAGTTAGTTTCGTGGCTGAATGGGGATTTGAACCTTGGTTCCCGGAGTTGTAGTCCGGTGCTCAAAACACTCTGCCATGCTTGCTGTTAGCACTGTCTTCAGCTCTCATGTCATTGTTGCTTTTGAGGCTGTCTATGGTCCCACATGCTGCACAACTAAGCAATGTATAAAGTTGCTTTCTGATTAGCTCAGCTACACACACATGGGTTTAAGTGCTATACTTCTATCAAGGGACTTACATGTAGTGTTGAAAAGGTGTTTGGTGAGGGGAAATGGTAACTGTGTATTGCCATATTTATTAGTGTCATGGTGGGAAGTATATTCTTTGAACCATTTTTCACTTTCCTTCCATCAGCTTGAGGACTCCTGTGGTGTCTCTTGATTGAACCTTCCTCGCTTTTGGCCTGGGTTTTTGTAGAAGCGGGATATTGGATCTCTTCTCTGGAGAGAGACATCCTTTAGCACAGGGATGTTGTAATTTTTTGTTTTCCATGTCAGGAGCGACTTGAGAAACTGCAAGTTGTTTCTGGTGTGAGAGAACTGGCCGTCTGTAAAGACATTGCCCAGGGGACGCCCAGATGTTTTGATGTTTTACCATCATTGTGGGAGGCTTTTCTCATGTCCCCGCATGGGAAGCCGGAGCTGACAGAGGGAGCTCATCCGCACTCTCTCCAGATTTGAACCTCTGAGCTGTCGGTCTTCAGTCCTGCCACTACAGGGGTTTAACCCATTGTGCCACCGGGGACTCGATGTTGTAATCATGCATCTACTCAGTCGAAGTTGTCACAATACTTAGGCCTACACATACAGTACATATGCAACTATTAGGTTTGATATCATTTCTACTGTAATGGGATGAACCCCGGTTCATTTAAATATTACAGTCCTGACTGTTTGAATTAAAAGAGTGCCAAATGACCCATGGGCAAGTCCTGTGCTCACTCCTGGGCCTCATTTCCAAAGAAACTATGTCGAAGGTTAAACTATTGGTCGATTTCCCAGTTGGAGCCAAACAGTGATGGTCTCTGTCTCGGGGACCTCTTGAAGGAAGAAGCCACAAGTGGCCTTGAGCACAGAACAAGGAGAACCTTATACTCTGTACTGACTAGGAATACAAACTCTGTGCTGCTGACTGAAAAAGAGCTACTGTCACCACCGTTTATGACTTCCTGTGTGACATGTCCAAAAACTCAGAAGCTCAAGTCTTTTAACTTGACATACGCCAATAAGAGAACTGTTTTTCCTCCTAACTTGGTGTGTGTGTGTCATTGATATTTCCAGCCCTGTTCCAGGGAATAATGATTGATTGAAAGTTATTTTTATGGGACCATGTCAGCTCAAATTGTATGACTTAATATGGGTTAGTTACTCAGTGGCAGGGCCGTAGCCAGGATTTTGGTTGGGGGCTGAGTTTGGTTCGGGGCTGAGACTGGGTGGAAAGGGTTTACCCTTATTGTTATCCCAATAACCCCATGAAGGTGGGGAGCATGGTGATCAGATCATGATATGAATAAACATAACAGTTTAAATAATGTACCAGTAAGGCCTTTTCGCGGACCACCCTGAGAATTTCGGTGGGGGGGGGGCTGAAGCCCCCTTAGCCCCCCCCCCTGGCTACATGCCTGCTCACTGGTATTCATGTCAAGAACTCCCTCATACAAGCCCTAACAATCTGATTTACCAATATGCCAGGCTCGTTCCAAATCACCCTGTGCAGTTCTTCCTACTTACTCAGTAATACTCCCGAAAAGCTCCCATAATTTTCTAACAAATTGGTAAAAACACGCAATTTGAATTTTTTTAAATTTAAAACTAGCTAAACCCAGTCATGCTTTGCTGTGGCTCAGTCTGATATAGAATGCATGTGAAAGTAAATACAATCAATGTGGTACCATGACTTAAGACTAAAGACTGGCATAAATAATAATCCCAAGCACATTGACTTCCCCTGTACTATTTTCATTGCCAATAGTAACCAATCACAGCTCATCTGTCATTTCTTATACAGCTGAGTAAAATGAAAGCTGCTCTGATTGGTTGGTATTTCTTATATTTATTATTTATTTTATTTATTTAAAACTTTTGTACCCCGACCTTCTCACCTCTATCGAGGGACTCAGACCGGCATAACAGCAAAAATTCAATGCTATACAATTTAAAAACAACTGCAATAACATATTAAAATACATAAAAACCCAGCATAAAACCACATCGCCATTAAAACAATTCCACTCAATCTGTAAACGTGGTCATACATTCAGACAATGGCCAATCTCAGCCTATTCTGGGAAGGCTTGGTTCCACATCCAGGTCTTCACCATCCTCCTAAAGGACAACAGAGAGGGGGCAGATCTAGCATTACTTGGGAGAGAGTTCCACAGCCGAGGGCCGACCACAGAGAAGGCCCTGTCTCTCGTCCCCACCAGCCGCGCTTGCGAAGCCGGCGGGACCGAGAGCAGGGCCTCTGCTGAAGTAAAAGGAAAGCTGTGCTGTGATTGGTTGTAATTTCTTCTACTGCGGTGGTAAAATGAAAGCTGCTCTGTAATTGGTTGTTGTTTCTTATGCTGCTGAGGTAAAAGGAAAGCTGTGGTGCGATTGGTTGCTAGAGCTCAGTTTTCATTTCTTATACTGCTGAGGTAAAATGAAAGGTAGGCTGCGTTTGGATACTATAGGCAACACAGATTTTATTTTGGACAACGTTCATAAGAGAGGGTGCTAGGATCATTTTTGTGGCCACTTTGTCTTTTCTAGGACTGCTTGTTTTACTCTAAAACGTGTGCAAATTTGAATGCAACGTTGTGTCAAAATTTCAAGTCAATAGGCCAACTGCTTTTCGAGTTTTGCAAGCACAAACATATTCAGGCTGAATTTTTATACAGTATATAAAGATGACGAAATCACATATTCACGATTTATATAAGTTAATTCAGGAGAAATAAAGTCTAACTGTTGAGTAGCCCAAATCTTGGATGGCTCTGAGACTCGGGGCCCTTCCACACAGCTGTATAAAATCCACATTGAACTGGATTATATGGCAGTGTGGACTCGGATAATACAGTTCAAAGCAGATATTGTGGATTATCTGCCATGAAATTCTGGGTTATATGACAGACCTTGCTTCTTTTCACTCCTGCAGCCCTTGTTGCTGTCCTATCATCCCGTGAGATAGATTTCCAAAACCTCAATTGCAATTTTGACTTAATTATGAGGCCATTAAAGAACTCCAGGAATGCTGAGGAATGCGGAAGGAACAACAAGGGGTGCTGGGAACACTGAGAGATTAGGAGTGCGTCAGCTCCCCCTGGTGGCCAGAGTTTGCCTCTGTTCGTCTATATGTGTGTCTGTGGAAACGGCAGGGATTGTCTGCTAAGTATGTGTATCTGTAATCCGCTCTGACTCCCTTTCGGGGTGAGAAGAGCGGAATATAAATAAAGTCAATAAATAATAATAAATAAATTCAAAATACACAGGCACAGCAAAGGAAAGGGAGGATGCCACCCCCAATTTGCTTTTTCATTCCCCAAAGTCCTCCTTTTTTGTCTTGTAAACTTGCATAAGGAGTTAAGCTCTTCTAAGACATTCCGTGATATTACTATTTACCTTAGTGTGCAAATCATCGTTGCAAGGTGGGCTGTTTTGGCACTAACATTAAGAGAGGTTTTGGTGGGCGGGGCAGGGTTGGGTAGCATGAGTTATAGCCTATTTGATATTTATTTCCTGCCCGGGTTATTTGTGAAGCGCAGCAGGATGTAGAGTGGGTCATGGGGGCTCTGTGTGCCAAGTTTGGTCTTGATCCATCATTATTGGGAGTTGCAGTGGTATCATGAAATTACTGAAGGCAGTCATGGGGGTTATGTGTGCCAAGTTTGGTCTCAATCGGTAATTGGATGAGGGTCGCAGCAGACTTGGGAAGTGAGTAGAGGTACTTCAAGTCCCATCATCCATGGTCCACCCTCCTCCAAACTGCACCAGAATGTAGAGTGGGTCATGAGGGCTCTGTGCGGCAAGTTTGGTGTTGATCAATCATAGGATTAGGTTTGTAGCAGTCTTGGAAAGTGAGGGAAGGTACTGCAAGACCCATCATCCATGTTCTGTCCCCCTCCAAACTTCAGTAGGATGTGGACTGGGTCACTGGGGCTCTGTGTGCCAAGTGTGGTCTTTATCAGTGTTTGTTGGGGGCCACAGTGGTCTGTGGGAACAGAGGGGTGTAAAAGTACTACAAATCCCATCATCCATTGTCAGTCCTCCCCCAAACCTCACCAGGACGTGAAGGCAGTCATGGGGGTTATGTGTGCCTAGTTTGGTCTCGATCAGTGATTGGATGAGGGTTGCAGCAGACTTGGGAAGTGAGTAGAGGCACTTCAAGTCCCATCATCCATGGTCCACCCTCCTCCGAACTGCACCAGGACGTAGAGTGGGTCATGGGGGCTGTGTGTGCTGAGTGTAGTCTGTATTGGTCCTTTTTGGTGGCCTCAGTGGTCTGTGGGAACCAAAGTGTTGGAAAGTACCAAAAATCCCATAATCCGTGGGTCATGTCCCCCGACCCGCACCAGGACGTAAAGGGGGTTAGGGGGGTTATGTGTACCAAGTTTGGTGCAGGTCCATCACCCGCGCTGGTCGCTGTGGCCTGTGAAAGTGGCTGCCACATATCCTCCCTGGCCTGTGAAAGTGGCAAACCACATATCTGCCCTGGCCAGTGAAAGTGGCTGCCACATATCTGCCCTGGCCTGTGAAAGTGGCTGCTTCCGCCCTTCTGCCCTCCCGCCCTCCGCATACACACATACAAACATTCCGTTTTATAAAGGTATACAGATACAGATATACAGATACAGATTTCAGCATCAGAATAATACAAATAATTGCGGTTTGCATCAGGTTATTGTACCACTAATTGATAGAGGAATTTTCTCATATGTACCATTAAAAATTATGTTACTCTAGAATTGAGTGTTAACTCCTATGAGGAATCACATGAGTCCCCCAGGGGAGAAAGGGTGGAGTATAAATAAAGTTTTATTATAATGCTGTTCCAATGGAATTCTAAGTTGGAGAGCAAACAAATTGCTTGGGCATTGCAATTACATGTTTCCTTCACACATATTTACATGATATTGCTGTTAAATTGTGTTTGTGGGTTTCAGCAATTGAGTTCTTATAAGCCACATTGAAAAATGTACTTCTTCCTTAAAATGTTATTGATTTTTTACTGGGGAAATGTTTATCGTACATGCCATTTTTAAATAATGCTTTTTATTTTTTTATTTTTTTGCAGGGCATCCAGAAATTGGCTAGCCAGTACTTAAAGAAAGAGTGGCCTGGGATAAAAGTTGAAGAGCGAAATGATTTTAGGTAATTTTGAGAAATATACCCATTTCAAACGCCTTGCATTGTTTGATTTTGCTCCCCACAAAATGTGATCAAATACTTTCTGCTTTGTAACTGAAAGTGCGTGTTATTGAATCATTGGAGTTCTCTGTTGTTCCATATACTTATTAATAAGTATATTTGCATCCTTAGATAGAAATATACTTATTTATAAGGTGGCAATATACCTGAGAAAACTGAAGAATGTTGCTGAGTTGAATAGAACAATAAAACCATGCTCGTATTGTTCAAAAATGTATAATTCCTCATCCCCCAATGAGCACAAGGATTCAGTTTGAATGCATACAGACACAGTTGGATACATAGATAATAGATTTTCTTAATGGATAATGGAATAGGATCTTTTTCTTCAAGTCATTTCCCTGTGAGTGGGTTTGGAGGAAACTTTCAGAATATATTATACCCTAAACCAGGAAGTCGATTGCGATCGACTGGTCGATTCCAAGACCGAAGGAGGTCGATCCCAGCCGGATGGGGCACTTCTAGAGGGGGCGGAGCCATGCTGCACCAAGCCCCGCCCCCTCCCCGACTTCAGTGCTACCACAGCTTCTTCAGCCTAGAGGAGGGTAGTGCCAAGCCAGTGGTGGCATAGCTATGCCACCACTGGTGTCGCACTACCCTCCTCTAGCCTAGAGAAGCTGTGGTAGTGCTAAAGCCAGAGGGGGCGGAGCCAGGCCGCACAAAGCCCCTCCCCTCCCCCGGCTTCAGCACTACCACAGCTTCTTCAGCCTTGAGGGAGGTAGTGCCGAAGCCAGTAGTGGCTAGTTATGCCACCACTGGCTTGGCACTACCCCTACTCAAGCCTGGATAAGCTGTGGTAGAGCTAAAGGCAGAGGGGCGGAGCCAGGCCATGCCAAGCCCCCCTCCCTGCTCCGCCCCTGCTTCTCTCTCGGTAGATCTTTCTGACTTGGTTTTATTATAAGTAGTTCGCATGCTGAAAAAGTGTGGGCACCCCTGCCCTAAAAGATGGCCTGAAGATAGAAAAGGTAACCTAAAAAATGGGCCTAAAAATAAAGTTATATAAATGTTCAAATCGGTGTTCTAAATATGGCCAGAGTCCTCCATATTATTTAAAAGTTTAATACATAAATTCATATTCTGCTTTTCTTCCAAAACTGGGATTCAGATACCCCATTGTAACAACGTTCTTCAGATTTCATATAATGACATCTCACAAGTATACCTCATATAACTAATTCATCTGCACTATCAATGGTGTTTGCGGAAACCGGTCAAGTGCTGGATCCCAGAGCAGTTTAATGGAAGAGTATGTATTTCACTATTAAGAATGAATCATAATCTGACTTTGTGAAGCAGTGCAGAAAGTATTAAGTTAATGTAAACTACTAACAGCAGTAGAATCCTTTATCATGTGTCTCTTAATTCCTTCTTTGCCCTCCCCACTCATTGACATTCCACCTGTGTTTTAGGAGCATGTATCCAGTGTGGAAATCATTTCTTGAAGGCACGGTGCAGGTGGCTCAGTCCAGGCTCAATATCTGTGAAAACTACAAGAACTTAATTTCAGAACCTGCCAGAGCAGTGAAATGTTTTAAAGAGCAGCAGTTGAAAAAGGTATTGTTTTTGGAGATTTCATGGTGTACCTTCAGTCTGGGGGAGCAGTGTTCACTTAACAAATTGTAGTTTATGGCTGAAGGGTTGTTAGCCGTCCTAGTTTATATTATGTACTCTGTATTATGCTAGCAATAATGAAGACTGTTTCCTCCAATTCGGATAGAGGAGCTGTAGCACCCCCATCCCTGGTATAATGAGTTATGGCTTATACATCAAGCATCTATCCGGGAACACTTTGTTGTCTACAGTTCAGGAAATAACTTGTGACCCTATATTCTGTTTAGAACTAAATGGTCTATGTGTCATGGTTCTTTTTAATGCTCATGATTGTGGAAAAACCAGTGAGTCATAGCATTTCAGTGCTTGTCTAGCGGGGTGAGCTCCTGCTGTTAGCCCCAGCTTTTGCCAACCTAGTAGTTCGAAAACATGCAAATGTGAGTAGATCAATAAGTACTGCTTCTGCAGGAAGGTAACAGAGCTCCATACAGTCATGCTGGCCTGGCCACATGACCTTGGAGGTGTCTATGGACAACGCCGGCTCTTCGGCTTAGAAATGAAGATGAGCACCACCCCCAGAATTGAACTCGACTAGACATAATGTCAAAGGGAAACCTTTATATACCCATTGAAGTTATTGCCTTCGCATTTTTAAAAAATCTTTCACTATCCAAATGAAAATTTCACTCACAAACTTATTCTTTTTTACATGCCATATTTTATTTGCATTGGCTAGCCGGAAACCTGTGGATGCTTTTGTGAGGCTGTCTGAATTTTCACTGTGATAAAGGAGCGAGTAAAGGGAAAGACTTTTCCTTTCCAAACACAAGCACAGACATTTCTTTCAGCCTATGTTTTACTAGATGAAGGAGCACATGGACAGATTATAGGACTATCCTTCAAAAAGGAAACTGTTAGCATAATCACATCATCAAATGATTGGTCACCCAAAGGGAAAACGTGTTTGTTTTTTCAAAATAGAGGGTTTTGTGTATTGGAAGCCCACATTTTGGGAGCAGGGAGTGTGATATATTTGAGGTTATTTTTGTGTATCAGACTGGATGTAATAGAACCGAGAAACCACAGTATTGAGAAGATTTGAAGTGTCTTGAATGTGAGTAAATGGCTTAGGCGTTTGGGGTCCCTTGACTCAGATGAAAATGTGATAGATATTTACAGAATTACACATACTGTGGAAAACAAGAGTCGAATATTCTTTCTTTGTGCGTTTAAACCCAGGATCATCCAATGGACAGTAGATTCCAAGACATATTAATTATTCACTGAAAGCATAGTTTGTAGACTTCACATTCAAAGGATGTGGTAATAGTGTTGAGCGATCCAACCACCATCTTCCAAAGCAGTTCCTTTACTCTCAGGTGAAGAATGGAAAATGGAATGTCAGTGAACAGCAAAAGAGATTTAAAGATGGACTTAAAGCTAAGCTTAAAAATGTGAAACAAACACAGAGAGAGAACTGGAAAGCCCTGGCCCTTGAGCATATAACTGGAGGTTAGTTGTTACCAACAGTGCCATGGATTTTGAAGAGGCACAAATAGAGGGTGAAAGAGAGAAACATGTCAAGAGGAAGCGGCCTTCTTGTCAGGACAACCTTCCTCCTGGAAATGTACATCTTCACTGTGAAGGAAGAACCATGCAGATCCAGAATACAAGAGTTATCCGGAAAGTAAAGTTACAAGGCACGTAGCTCTTGCAGGGAATTTTCTCAGGGGAAGTTGGTATCACTGCCGTGTAGCGGGAAGCCAGCGGAAGCAAACGAACAGTGGCAGTTGTCAGTAGCTCAATAACTGGCGTTGTGGTGAAGGTTAGAAATGAGCGTCCTCATTCCATTTCTCTCTAAGTGTGAAGTTCACGCTCCAATACGCTACCTAAATGCTAAGGGCATGAACGCCGGTGTGTTTCGTCACGAAATCATTTCAGTTTATGGAGAGGACGTAATGTCAAGACAGCATGTGACATAATGGGTAAAAAATATATTGTGAGACCATGATGAAACTTCTCAGAACCATCCAAAACAAACGTTGGATGCTGATGGCTGGAGTCTGTCTCCTTCATGACAGTGCGCGTCCGCACACCACTCATGCAACACAAGCGTTGTTGACTTCATTTGGTTGGTATGTTTTACGCCATCAGTCTCACAGCCCCAATCTCACACCCAGGGGCGGTCCCACCTATCCTGGGGGGTAAGCGAACATTATTTTGCCCCCCCCCCGTGGCTCTGGCTGCGCCTGCGCATGTGCAGAGATTCCCGCATGCGCGAAAAACTCCGCACATGCGCGGCGGCGGCGTCCCGTGCGGCGGTGTCCTGCGCGGCGGCCCAAAATATTTTGGGCCGCCCAGCGATTGCCCAAAAGAGCTGGGAGAGAACAGCCAGCAAGAGAGAGGAGAACTTGCTTGCTAGATGAAATTGAATAGTCCTGTGATGTTAGCAGGAATCAATGAGAAAGGAGCATCTTCAGAGGCAGCTTTGAACATTTCCAAATTATCCCAAGCTTTGAATGTAAGGTGTGGTATCTAAAAAAATATTTACGGAATTAGACAAGGATCCAAGGGTGCAGCGGAAATTGAGATGATGCAGCAGCATCCTGGAAAGGCACCCCAGGCATCTGGCCAGAAAGCCAGGACAGAAGCAACCTTGTGTTTCAATACACAGGGCAACTGTTGTGATCAATGGAGGCAAATGGTGGAGACATAATATTGTGGATAAAGTGTTCCTTGTTAGAGCATCTACTTTAGGATTCCCTTTGCACATTTACAGCAATGTAATTTTGGGACGGTACCAGAAACAAATGCAGTTGAAACAGGACCCAGTGCACCACAACCTGCCTAAACTAGCACATTTTTTGCTTAATATTGTGATAATTAAATGAGTTATAGATCAGTGTTGAAAGTGGAGGAATTCCAGAGAACTCCCACACACTGGGGTTTTTTTTTGCTTCACCTGAAGTTGCTTTTCTCCCCATCCCATCTTCAATTCTCGATGGTTCTTTGAAATAATAAATATGTCTTAGAACAGTGGTTCTCCCCATCCCAGATGTTTTTCAACTCCCAGAAATCCTAACAGCTGGTGGGTTTTCTGGGAGTTGAAATAATAAATATGTCTTAGAATCAGTTTTTGCACTTGTTGCTTAATACATAATTGTAGTTGGAAAGAGGTGAGAGAAATTGCTTGTTGTTGTTTATTCATTCAGTCACTTCTGACTCTTGGTGGCCTGATGGACCAGCCCAGAGCTTCCTGTCCGTGGCCACCTCCTTCAAGGTTAAACAAATCACTTCAACGATACCATCCATCCATCCACCTTGCCCTTGGTCAACCCCTCTTTTTGTTTTTCCTTCAATTTTCCCGAGCATCATTCTCTTCTCCAAGCTTTCGTGTCTTCTCATTAAGTGGCCAAAGGACTTCATCTTTGCCTCTAATATCCTTCCCTTCAGCGAGCAGTCGTGCTTTAGTTCCTGGAGGATGGACTGGTTGGATCTTCTCACAGTCCAAGGCACTCTCAGAATTTTCCTTCAACACCACAGTTCAAAAGCGTCTATCTTCCTTATGGTCCAGCTCTCACATTCATAAGTTACTACGGGGAATACCAGTGCTTTGACTATGCGGATCTATGCGGAAGTGTGATGTCTCTACTCTTCACTATTTTATTGAGATTGGTCATTGCTCTCCTCCCAAGAAAGAAATGTCTTCTGATTTCCTGGCTGCGGTCTGCGTCTGCAGTAATCTTTGTGCCTATAAATACAAAGTCTGTCACTGCCTCCACGTGTTCTCCCTCTATTAGCCAGTTATCAATCCATCTGGTTGCCATCATCTTGGGTTTTTTTATGTTTAACTCCAACCCAGCTTTTACGCTTTCTTCTTTCATCTTGATTAGAAGACTCCTCAGCTCCTCCTTGCTTTCAGCCATCAAAGTGGTATTGTCTGCATATCTAAGACTGTTAATGTTTCTTCCAACAGTTTTAACTCCAGCCTCGGATGTGTCAAGCCTTGCATACAAGTTGAATAGATTGGGTGAGAGTATACAGCCTTGCCATACTCCTTTCCCAACCTTGAACCAGTTAGTTGTTCTGTGGTCTGTTCTGACTGTTGCTACTTGGTTATTATCCAGATTCCTCAGGAGACAGGCAAGGTGGCTTGGTCTCCCCATACATACCACCAAGAACTTGCCACAATTTATTATGATCCACATAGTCAAAGGCTTTAGAATAGTCAATAAAAGAGAAATCGATGTTTTTCTTAATCTCCCTGCCTTCCTCCATTATCCAGCAGATAATGGCAATTTGGTCTCTCATTCCTCTGCCTTTTCTAAACTTTACTAATTTTTCTCTTCAAATACACCTTCTCCTGGAGGTACTTTTCTCTAGGATAGCGGTTTTCAACCTGTGCTCCGCGGAGCCCTAAGGTTTCCGTATGCACTTCCCAGGAAATCCATGGCTACTCCAGGAAAATAAAATAAATAAAAATTGAATGAAATCAAAGAATAAGAATAAAAAAGTAGAATCAAAATAAGAAAATCAGAAATTAAATTCTAAATAGAGATTTGCCTACCTCCTCTAGCAGAGGACACTTGGCCATTCTGCTGCCACTAGCTCCATCGGGCCTGGCCAGCAATGGAAGCAGTGAGGGGCTTCGCGTGAGAACAGGCCGCTCGGTGCAGCTCCCCTAACCTGGCTTGCGCTGCTTGTTGGGTGTGATGGCTGCGTGGCCTGGCCTCATGGAAAGCCCCTCGCCTGGCTTGCGCCACCTGTCAGGCCTGGCAAGCTGCGAGGGGCTTTGCGCGAGGCCAGGCCGTACTGTGCAGCCTCCCTCACCTGACTCATGCCTGGCCTCACGTGAAGTCCCTCGCCCGGCTTGCAGTGCCCTTCGGGCCTGGCAAGCATCTAAAGCAGCAGGGGGCTTCATCTGAGGTCAGGCCATGCTATGCAGCTTCCCTCACCTGGCTTTCACCTTTTCCTGGCCTGACAAATAACACAAGCCAGGGGAGGGGCTTCGCACGAGGCAGGCTGTGTGGTACAGCCCACCGTGCCTGGCTTTCACTGCTTGCCAGGCTTGATGGGCAGCGTGAGTCACAGTGCAGCCTGGCCTCACACAAAGTCCCTTACTGCTTTCCAGGCCCGAAGGGCACTGAGAAGGAGGCCTCCTCCTCGGCAGGCCAGATAAATGCCCCCGGCGGGCCGCATGTGGCCCGCGGGCCATAGTTTGGGGGCCCCTGTTCTAGGAGAACTCACCTGTATTTTCAGAAACTGAATCCATTCTGATGTCTCAATCTACTCATGTATTTATGTAGTAGCTTCTTGAAAAATGTAATGCTTAATTTATTGGATGTATTCATTTGGAGATATGAATTTTATTGTTGTGTACTTTTAAGTCATTTCCAACTTGTGGCAGCCTATTCTGGGCTTTGCTTGGTTAAAGAAAGTCAGCTTTAGCACAGTAAGTTAATCACCAGCTGCTGCTGCAATAAATCTTGCCAACCGAAAGATTTACAGTTCGAAACGAGGTCAGGGTGCGTTCCTGACCTTCATCCCAGCTCCTCCGCTCACCTAGCGGATCGAAAACAGCAAGATGAGTAGATAAATAGGAACCACATTAAGGGGGGGAGGTATTTTACGTACGACGTTTTGGGGAAAAGTTTACGAACAAAGAAAGCTCTTCGACAAGGAGATGGAGCAACAGCACTCCCCTGTGGCCGGAACCGAGCACAGCCTCCAAAAGATGCAGAATAATGAGAAGAAGCCTAAATATACCTCTATCCATCATCTGTCTTATCGTATAATCGGCATTGAATGTTTTCTGTGTATGTGTTCTGTGATCCACCTTGAGTCCCCTTTGGGGTGAGAAGGAATAGAAATATTGTAAATAAATAAATTCAGAGCAGTTTTGGCACCGCCTTCACCTAAAGTTGAGAGAGTGACATTTGTCCAAGATCACCCAGTGGGTTTCCATGGCCCTATGGGGATTTGAAGCAAGGGCTCCAGAGTCATAGTTGTAGTCGAGTGCTCAGACCACTATACTGTTCTGTGTCTGTAGTGTATATTTTAACACACACAAGAGAGACCAAACATCTATGCTTTGGATACACAATAGTGCAATTGTGAGAATAATCAGGAATCATTCCTTGTCAAGGTTGCCTTTAGTAGAGCTATAATTTTTCAAAGACAGTTTGTATGTTTCCAAGAAGTGAATGAAAATACCGGTTTGTGAGAAGAGATCTTAAAAAAGAATTATTGTCATTTTAAGCGCTTAAAACATGAACGAAGGAAATGCTTGACAGCTCCTGCTTTCTTGGAGTTATAAACCCAGCTAAAGCACACAATTTTGTCTACTCCTATTCTAAATTTAGCCATGGTTCAGAAACCTCTGCCGGTTCCCACCCTTAAAAGTCCTTGAGGTATTTTGCAATGCATCTCTTTCAGCCAAGCATCAAAGATTGAGATGGCATCTTGCGTCTGAGGCAAGAAAATTTACCTTACGTTTTAAGGTGTCAGTCATTTTGCAATATTTACATAATGTTTTGTAGCCTTTATTCCAGCACGTTCTTCTTCAACCAGCATCACACAGTTCTGGGAATTGAAAGCAATTCCTGTTCTTTCATGGTGTTTATGCTTCAGTGAGTTTTCTATCCTTTGCTTTGGAGGTGTATCCAAATTAATAGGGATTGCTGTTCAGGTTTAGTTTAGGCATATTTCTTCTTTTCCTCAAAGAAAACAGATAAGCCTGCCTTGCCCTATTGCCATTTTTCCCACAATTACCTTATCTAAACTACGGCAGTTCTTCAAATCCCAAAGTAAAGGGGTTTGGGGGGGGGGGGGAGGTCTGGCATGGGACCTGTTTAATTGAAGACGCCTTGTGTTGAACCTATAACCACCTGCCCCATTGGGTTTACAGTTACCAAGGCTTTCATATTTACTAGACTTTCTTGTTTTAAGGCAGGAACTGGAATCATATAATCTCTGAACCATACATTTCTGGGATTGGTTTCCCAGTCTCCAAATCACAATATTGACAAATGAACTAAAATCGCTATTTTGACTGAAGATGGTAACAGCATCACACTTTTGACTGCAAACTCTTTGGAAGAAGCATCCCAAAACATTAAAAAGGTCTGAAAGTGAATTTTGGTTATAAGTAAGGGTGCTTTCGCAGCACACAAGGAGGTGGAATTGACCCTCCAACTTTGTATAAGTCCCTAACTGCTACACAATCAAGTGATTACTTACTTAGGCAAGCTCTTGTTGTCTGAGTATAATGGCCTTCCAAGTGTAGTGTCTTGGCAGTGGATACGTAGGTGACTGTGGAGCCCTATTCTTGACCTGCAGTGAGGACATCAGTTTCCAGGTGGAAGGCGATCCCGGTCAGGGTTGGCTTGAGTCATCTTCCTCTTGGCACATTTCTCCCTTTCACCTTCCATTCGTGCTTCTTCAAATTCCATATCACTGCTGGTCACAGTTGACCTCCAATTAGAGTGCTCAAGGGCCAGGGCTTCCCAGTTCTAGGTGTCTATGCCACAGTTTTTAAGTATGGTTTTAAGCTCATCTTTAAATCTCTTTTCCTGTCCAGCATCATTCCATTTCCCATTCTTGAGTTGGGAGTAGAGTAACTGCTTTGGGAGAGGGTGATCGAGAACATATCCAGTCCAGCGGAGTTGAAAGTGTAGGCGCATCGCTTCAATGCTGGTGGGCTTTGCTTCTTCCAGCACACTGGTATTTGTCCGCATGCTGGAAGAGATTTGCAGGATTTTTTCTCACCTTGGCAGCTGTATTTCTGGCATTGCAGACGGATTGGCTGGTGCCTGCTGGAAGAGCACTTTGGTTTTCTCAATGTTCAATGAGTGGCCGAGCTTCCTGTATGCTTCTGCAAAGGTGTTTAGAGTGGCTTGTAGGTCTTCTGAATGCACACAGACTACGTTATCATCGGCATATTTAATATTGTAAAGCCATAAGGCCTGGCTTCTAAATTATTTATTGAGAAGAAGAAATTTACAGGTACTGGAATGCAGTCATATAATTCCCCAACAGTAAAATACAAATAAAACATTCTTAAAACCAAGGTAAAAGTATTTAAGTAGGATGAGGGAAAGTCTCTAAATGTCTTCAAAGTGCATTCACAGAAACAATAATCACTAAACCAATTCAAAGGTACGCAAAGGCCCTTGTAAAGCTTTCTGGGACTGATAGGGTTTGCATTCTGCACACACACACACACACACACACACACACACACACACAAAACCAGCCCTCTTGCGGTTCTGTATTTCATGAGGAACCTAATTCTAGAGCCCTGGAGCAGTGCCGGGGCTATTGTGAAACCTCTCTCAGTGATTTAGTTTTAGGCAGTGCCGTACCCCACAGACCACAAAAAGCAGGTGTTGTATAAATTCAAGTTTATTTAGTACAGAACTTTTCCCATGCCATGAACTCTTTGTAAAGCTTTTTTAAAAAAGCATCTCACACAAATCAGTCTCACAGAATTATTTTATTACGAGCTTTCACAAAATAGATTGATATCCACAAAAGTGTATGCTAAAAGACACCAGTTACATCTCAACAGTACTGCTGCTTGATTCCTTCACTCCTTTGTATTGTTTTCTGCTGAAACTGACTGATATGAAGGTCTCTTTGAGAAGCACTTTGGATACTTAAAAGGAGGCCTGCACTACCTGTGGCCCTCCACCTTTTGGGACTTCAGCTCCCAGAATTCTTGACTATTGGACAAGCTGACTGACCAGGGCTTCTGGGAATTATAACCCCAAATGCCTGGAGGGCCACAAGTTGTACCGACCCATTTAAAAGTGAAATCCACATTATTAAATAAGTTGGAATTAGAAGAATGAGTCAGCTTGTCCAATGGCATACACAAGGCAGACCAGTGATGTGTCAGCCTTGCCAGATGTTTTGGTGATGTCAAATAAGGCTTTGTAGGAGAAGTGTAGTGGTAGGAACAAGTGATAAACTTAGTCTTCTGTCTGTTTAAGCTAGTACTCATCCACATAACACTTTTTCTCATTTTTTAAAAAGTATGTACTAACATATAAGTCAACATCATGTAGTAGAAGAGCTTTGAGGGAAAGGTTATGAGTTTTGATAAGACTTGTAGATGCCTCAAGGGTCATTCCATCAAGATAGGAAAGCTCCAGCACCACCATAGGAGGCTAGCCACCATTGTTTGCCGACATTTCCCCACCCAGGCACTCAAAAAAGGTCAGCATTGCCATCATAACAGAGATATTAGAGGGGTTTTGCACTTCTTTTAGGTTCTGCCAGAATAGATTAAGTAAGCTCTCAGCTCTATCGAGAGAAGGCATAGTTCCTTTTTTTCATCAGCGCTAAGAAAGATTCTCTTCCATTCTGGGTTTTTACAAATCGTGGCAGTTGTACTCATATTGAACTGTAGGTAAGTCGACAAGTATCTGAGGCAACTCAAGTATCTGCTGCTCTGGGGTCAGAGTGAAGAAGGGGAGCCAGGAAGACACAATTCCACCATGTCTCCTGGGTCATCAGTTGGGAGTCCCTCCCCCCAGCCACAATATAGTAATATATAATACTAATATTGTGGTGTGCTAATAATATAATATATTGTATATACATATAATCATGATAGTAATATTATAGTGTAATACAATATAATAATAAAATATAGTAATATAATAATTATATATTATAAATTATATGTAATATTACTAATATTTCAGTTTAGTGGTATAGTACAATATAGTAATATAATACTGATATTGTATTATGCTAATAATTATATTGCATGTACATATAATATTGATCATAATATTATAATACAATATAATTATACAATACAATATAATAATTATATATTTATATTACATTTAATATTATGAATAATATTGCAGTATAATAGTATAGTACAATATAGTAATCTTAATATATAAAGAGAGAGCTGTTGTCGTGAATACCTTAAAAACAACTAAACCGCTGAAGGAAATCACACCAAATTGGGCAACAAAACATCTCACAATGCAAGATGTGACAAACAAAAATAAAAAACCAAAAAAGAACTAAAAACAACTTACAAATTCTATAAAAGGATAACATACCACAGCGCATGCGTGGGGGTGCGCTGTTGTGTCCAAGAGAGCTCCTCCATCATCTTGCGGCAGAGCCTGCGGTGGCAATGGCCAGAAGGCCTCCTGGAGCCAGCCTCAGCTCCTCAACATCCTCCAAAATTCACAATCAACACTTCCCTTCGAGCGGCCGGATAAGAGCGAGAGGGGGCGCAAGCGGCAGCTTCGGCCTGAGGTGGAGTAGTTGTCGCTCCGAGGAGCTTGGGTTGCCGTCGCCACCGCTGCCGGGATGGACGAAGACATTTTGACCACGCTGAAAATCCTCATAATCGGCAACAGTGGCTTGGGGAACTCGAGTTAGGCCTCTGGGCGAACGGGTAGACTTCTGAATGAAGTCTAGGTAGGCCTCGGGCCTTTTCCCTCAAGGCAGCCCTCGGCCAGAGTAGAGACGGTCTGGGGAAAGGGGATTACTTGGGAACTGTATTTTCTCTTGCACAAGAGGCACTTGCATGTAGTTAAGTTGTACTCCATCTTTAATGACGACTTTTGTTTTCGGATCTTAAGAGATTTTTTAGCAGATTTTTCCAAGGACAAAGGCTGCCCCGGTCTTGTAGCTATTTCAGGTGTTATGGAATCTCTTCTCAACCCCCTGTGCACTTCATCAAAATGCCTTCTTACATTGGCTTTAGTAGCAAAGGATTTAAAACATACTGTACAACTTTTACCCAGGGTTACAAGAATATTTTTATTGTGTCCTCTTCCAAATGTCTGATTTGACCTTTTTTTAATTTCAATGAATTTCTTTAGCTCATCCATCTTTTTTTTGTGCACTTTTCTAATATGTCGGCGTATACTGCGTCTGGAATGAAATTCCTTTTTACACAGACAGCAAATTAATTGAAGGCCAGAATCAGAGGCCTGAAGCCACGCCCCCTCATTGGGAACCCTGTCTGGGCCAACTTGGGCCCTCCCACTCGCTCTCCACGTGTTTTGGACAACAACTCCCACAATTTCTAACAGCCGGCAGGGTATTAGGAATTGTGGGAGTTGTAGTCCAAAACAACTGGAGGGCGAGAGGGAGGGCCCAAGTTGGCCCAGGCCTGGGAATACAGGGGATAAGGACTTTAATAAAACAATAGCAAGGTCCAAATCCCAACTCTTCCTGATCTAACTGGTAAAGGTCTCTTAAAAGGTTGGGGATGTGTTCTAACCGTGATCTTTCCCTACTTCTCTGTTGTCTTTTCTTTGTTCTCTGTGTTGGAGTTGTGGTGTGCTGCTCTCACGTGAGCCACCTGGTTGTTGGAAGCCGTCCTGGCTCCATGCCACCCTCACCCCTCTCTCTCTCCGGGGCCCCTGAAACGAGAGAAGCCCCTTCCCCCCTCGATCCCTTCCCCTCCCCTTTCCAACACCTGGGCCCACCACCGGACACCGTGCCAGTTACTCCCTTGTTCAAGGCCTGGCAGGGCAGCACCAAGGCCTCTTCGAGCCTCAAGCCCCGGACCAGGGCCTGGACTAGATGGACCTTGGAGGTCTCTTCCTACCATAGCATTCCATCATCATCACCATCATTAAGTTAAGGCTGCCCATCTGTTAGGAGTGCCTCGACTGTGCTTCTCCCCTTTGCCAGAAGGGGTGGGACTGGATGGCCATTGGAGATCTCTTCCTACCTTAGTATTCTATTATTGTTATCAAGCAGAGGCTGAATGGCCATCTGTCAGGAGTCCTTTGATTGTACTTTTCCAGCATGACGGTAGAACGGGGTTGCCACAGACTATGACACAGCAACGTGTGTCCGGGTACAGCTAGTATATTATACTAATATTGTGCTATGCTAATTATTATAATATATTGTATGTACATATAACTTGAAAGCCGCTCTTGAGTTTTCTTCGGGGTGAGAAGGGCGGGATATAAATGTCGTATATTTACTAATAATTTCTAGACTTATGCATGAGTATATATAGTGATTTCTATTTGTTCAATAATGTCTAATTCTGTGCCCTTCATCACCTGAGTTATTGCAGAAGGATCTGCTCTTTGTGAAGAAGCTGTGAAACTCATTTGCCTGCTGCATGGTAGAGAAGAATCATCCCCAATAAAACAGCTATAACTGTTGCTGAAACAACTTGCCAGAGATGGCAATCATTAAGGCTTGCCGCCTTCTCATACAGAAAAAAAAGTGAACTTGCACCAACTTGACTGGAATAAGAATGAAAGCTTTTTGGAGTAGAGATACAGTAGTCACAATAGTCCTGTTTCAGTAAGGGAAATAGGGGGGGAAACCCACATTGATTTACTTTTTCTATGTCTTTTTTTTCTTTTCTTCAGTGTGTGGAGCAGCTGACCAGGATCCAGGCTGAACTGCAAGAGACAGTAAAAGATTTGGCAAAGGGGAAGAAGAAATACTTTGAAATGGAGCAGATGGCTCACGCCGTCCGTGAAAAGGCCGATATTGAGGCCAAGTATGTTCCAGCCTGTCCACAATTTCTGCATGTAAATTGATTTAAACAGCTTTATGCAATGCTTCTTGCTTGACCATTTGTGGTCTTGTCCAAGCTGATATATAGAAACGTGCCTTGTCACCTGTAGAAATATCTCTAGGTTACCAGAAAAAATATTCTGTTTCATCAGTGCTATTGCCAGGGATCTTCCAAAATATAAATGCAAGCCCTTTTTTAAAAAAACCTCCAAATGTAATATTCACTCTAGGAATCTATTGATTTTAAATTTTTTGTATTATTTTCTCCTACAGGTCTAAACTTAGTCTTTTTCAATCAAGGATAAGCTTACAGAAGGCAAGTGTAAAGGTGAGTTTAAATATAAGTTGCACAATATACTTTTAGGTGTATGTTTCTGTCTGGGGAATCAGTCACAAATATCCAGAAAATATCCAGAAACTAGGCAAACTATGACTGGAGCAGCTATATTTCCCGGTTTTAACTTCGAAATCCCATAATAATTTGTAATTTGTGAACATTTCTGTATTTGGGACTGTGGCGCAGCTGGCTGGGAGTCAGCTGCATTAAGACCACTACTGACCGAAAGGTCATGAGTTTGAAGCGAGCCCAGGTTGGAGTGAGCTCCCGACCAAAATTGTGTAGCTTGTTGTCGACCTTTGCAGCCCAAAAGACAGTTGCATCTATCAGGTAGGAAATTTAGGTACCACTTTGTGGGGAGGCCAATTAAACTGATTTACGAGGCCATAAAAATCTCCAGATAGTATGCAAAGAATGAGGAAGCGACAGCTCCCCTTGTGGCCAGAATAGCCTCTGGTTGTCTGTCTATTTATGTTGTGTGTCTATGGCATTAAATGTTTGCCATGTATATATACATTGTAATCCGCCCTGAGTCCCCTGCGGGGTGAGAAGGACAGAATTTAAATATTGTAAATAAATAAACAACTTTGTAATTTGGAATTTTTGAACATCCAAGACAACCAAAGAACATCAGCAGCAGGGAGCTTGGGAGGAAAGGCAGTGTTTGTCCACTGCAGGCTGCCTTTGACCTCAGCTCCCGGTGACTGGTTCCTTACAGACTCAGGCCCTGAATACCTGGCTGAAACAACGCCCAGCAAAAACACCTGCTGCCTCCAGAGGCTGGGGCATAAAAGGAGGATGCCAGGGGGGACCAGCCACACAGCACCATCTAAGACAGCCAAAGAAGACCTTGGGATAGTGGTTCCTGGCCTGTGGGTCCCCAGGTCTTTTGGCCTTCAGCTTCCAGAAATCCCAGCCAATTTACCAGCTATTAGGATTTTTGGTAGTTGGGGGCCAGTGCATCTTGGGGCCTGCAGATTGGGAGGCACTGCCTTAGGACCATGACTGCCCTAGTAGGGTGCTTAAAGGATTGGTACAATGTGTTATTTGCGTATGGGGTTATTATGGTTTAATATGTTTAACAGTTTTAAATGGTATTTATATACTTATTGTTTCTAGTGTTTTTATGTTATGTTTTATATGGTTCGTCTAATGAGGCATTGAATTTTTGCCTAGATGTATGCTGCTCTAAGTCCCCTGAGGGCTGAGAAGAGCGGGATAGACATTAAGTAAATACATAAATACATACATTGCGTCAGAAGCAAATTGAGGGTACGGGTAAAATGTATTTAAAACACAGTTTAAAAACTTGGCATTATGCTAAATGTCCTTTGACCAGTGGCTGGCCATTTGGAGTGCCTCTGGTGTCGCTGTGTGAAGTCCTCCATTGTGCATGTGGCAGGGCTCAGGTTGCATTGTAGTAGGTGGTCTGTGATTTGCTCTTCTCCACACTCGCATGTCGTGGACTCCACTTTGTGGCCCCATTTCTTAAAGTTGACTGCATCTCGTGGTGCCAGAGCACAGTCTGTTCAGCTCTTTCCAAGTTGCCCTGTCTTCTGTGTCCCCAGGGGGGGAGTCTCTCATTTGATATCAGCCATGACTTGAGGTTCCAGCTTTTAGCCTGCCACGTTTGGACTCTCGCTTGCTGAAGTTTTCCTGCAAGTATCTCTGTAGATCTTAGAAAGCTGTTTCTTGATTTAAGGTGTTGGCATGCTGGCTGATATCCAAACAGAGGATGAGCCAGAGATGCCAATGTTTTGGTCCTTTCATTGCTGGCCACTACTTCCCAGCGGATGTCAGGTGGTGCAATACTGGCTAAGCAGTGTAATTTCTCCAGTGGGCATAGACATCCTGTGATAATGCAGCATGTCTCATTAAGGGCCACATCCACTGTTTTATTATGGTGAGATTTATTCCACACAAGGAATTAATTATTTTTGAAATTTTCTGATTAATGTGTTATCCTCTATTTCCAATAATGGGATTCTTGCACAAATTGAACCAAGGATATTACTTTCCACAGAAGTGGAATAACACAGCAGCAAACACATTCCACCTGTTGTGTTTGGAGAGCGGGAGCCTAGAAGAATTCTTGGGTATGGTCTCATTTTCACCATTGGCTCTATTTTACCCTTGGAGCATTTAGCTTTTGTCTCACATTTTTTATTTCACCAAAAAGCACAAAATACTTCACGTATAATTTTATTTCAGCCAGCTGGAATACCCTTGGAAGGAAAAGGTTACTTAGACAACAGTGTTTTCATTCGCTGAGTTGTTTAACAGTAAAGTATTGTGTGAAGGCTCTTTTTAGAAATCCCTAGGTTAGTGTTTCTCAACCTGGGGGTAGGGATTCCTGGCGGTGTCACGAGGGGGGTGTCAGAGGGATCACAAAAGACCATCAGAAAACACAGTATTTTCTGTTAGTCTTGGGGGTTCTATCTGGGAAGTTTGGCCCAATTCTTTCGTTGGTGGGCATCAGAAAACTCTTTGATTGTAGGTGAACTATAAATCTCAGCAACTATAATCCCCAAATATCAAGGTCTATTTTCCCAAAACTCCACCATTGTTCACATTTGGGCATCTTGAGTATTTGTGCCAAGTTTGATCCAGAGCCATCGTTGTTTGAGTCCACAGTGCTCTCTGGTTGTAGGTGAACTACAACTCCAAAACTCAAGGTTAATGTACACCAAACCCTTCCAGTACTTTCTGTTACTCATGGGAGTTCTGTCTGCCAAGTTTGGTTCCATTCCATCGTTGGTGGAGTTCAGAATGCTCTTTGATTGTAGGTGAACTATAAATCCCAGCAAATACAACTCCCAAATGACAAAGTATTCAAATTTGGGTGTTTTAGGTATTTGTGCCAAATTTGTTCCAGTGAATGAAAATCCATCCTGCATATCAGATATTTACATTATGATTCACAACAGTTGCAAAATGACAGTTAGGAAGTAGCAATGAAAAAAATGTTATGGTTGGGGGTCACCACAACATGAGGAACTGTATTAAGGGATCGCAGCATTAGGAAGGTTGAGAAACACTGATCTAGGTTGTCCTGCAGCATGACTAGAGGAAGTTGACCATGGAGTCACACTGGAGGGAGAGCCTTAGAACATTTTAAAGCAGTGCTGTCCAACTTCTTCCGACCCAAGGGCCGGAAGAAGTGTCACTGATCACCTCGGGGGCCGTAGGTGATCAGTGAGCAGGGGCGGGCCACGCGTGGGGGGGGGGCGGGCGCTGCGCCAAGGGCAGCGTCATGCCAGGCCTCTGACGCGCTGCCCTTGGCGCCGCCTACTGCTCCTTTTCGCCGGCTCCCCCGCCCTGCCCTTCCTAGGGCAGAAGGCCTGGCGTGACGCGCTGCCCTTGGCACCGCCTACTGCTCCTTTTCAGCGCGGAAAGAGGGACGGAGGGGCGGTGCAGGGAGGAGGAGCTAGCTCTCTTCCTCCTCCCTGCCCCCGCTCCTCTTCCCCCTGGCCGCCATTTTTTAAAAAAATTAGAATTTTTTAAATAAAAAATTAAAAAATGGCGGCCGGGGGCATAGCGGGGGTCGTGTCCAACAGGCTGGGGGCCGTGTGCGGCCCCCGGGCCGCCAGTTGGACAGCCCTGTTTTAAAGGAAACCCATGAATAATCGAATCTGCAAAAGTCAAATCTGCAAATGTGGAGGGACAACTATAGTACATTTTGAGCTAAATGTTTATTTTAAATTTTGTAAGCCATCATGGATTGTTTGGTGGAAGAAAGAAGGAGTAAATTGAATGAATGAAAGAATAAACGAATGTATACATAAATATAATCAAACTTCTCCCACATTAAATATTGATCTTTTTTTACCATGTAATTTTTTTTCTGCTGCAGTTAAAAGCACGGCGCTCTGAGTGTAATTCCAAAGCTACTCATGCGAGGAATGACTACCTTCTCACTTTAGCAGCCGCGAATGCGCACCACGATCGCTATTATCAGACGGACTTAGTAAACATTATGAAGGTAATGGCATCCAGTGTTGGCTGGAAAACATTTCTTCTTCCCACTGCGCTTGGTCTTCCTTCTGTAAGATATGTTTCAGATAATATGGCGAATCATTGCTTTGCTCTAAGAAGGTTTATGCTGTGTGTAAAGAGATTCAGATAAATCCTAGGAGGCCTTTTGTTTAATGGCGCATGGTGTGTGCCAGAAAAGATGCAATTACGCAATTCCCACAATGAGGGAATGCATAGCAGAGGTAGAGACAGTGGGTCACTTTATGCATTTAAACATACCAGGTTCATGTTTATGAAAACTGGACTTTGATGATTGCAGTGATTTCTTTAAAAGTCATGTGCAGCCAGCCAGCAAATCAGAGAAAGAAACTGTTATTTGAAGCCCATTTGCAAACTATGGTTTGTACAGACATTCTGTTTTCACAGAAAACCCCCTATGTTTACAGCCATTGCTTTGTCTCCAAAGGCATCTTTACCATGGAAATACGAGCAAACTTCTGAATTTGACTGCAGAAATTATTGGAAACAAAAACTAGCAAGTCTGAATCACAATTTGCCTATTGAACATTTGATAGCTGAGATCATGATTAGGATTCTAAACCTGTGGTTGATACATACCTCTGTTTGATAAGGAACATGACATGCTACCTAATGTTGAACTCCTGTGCATAGAATATACTAAATGAGGAACCTCACAATTAATTTTTCTGACCCAAAGAGGCCTTGGATTTGTGTGAGATAGATAGATAGATCACAAATCCAAGGCCTCTTTGGGGTAGAATAATTAATTATATACAGTCCTGCCATCTTCTCAAATCACATTTCAATCCAAGGTTTTGCTGCAGAAGAAAAAAAGAGAACTGTCTACATGCTGAATGCACAAAATGCTTGTGAAGTACCTTTCTGGAACCTAGTCTGTTACAGCTGAAATTAGTTTCAGGATAAGGTAAAGGTTTCCCCTGCCATTAAGTCTAGTTGTGTCTAACTCTGTGGGGTGGTGCTCATCTCCATTTCTAAACCGAAGAGCCGCCGTTGTCCATAGACACCTCCAAGGTTTTGTGGCTGCATGGAGTGCTATTACCTTCTTGTATATGCGGTACCTTTTGATTTACTCACATTTGCATGTTTTCGAACTACTACGAGGGCGGGTCAATAAATCCATGACTTTTTGAATTTTCTGTCTCTTAACTGAAAGGGCAACACTGCTCCTGTCAAGAGGCATCTGTCAGTTGACTCCTGTCAAAATTTGAACAAGCTGCGTCATTTAGTTTGTGTTTGACAGCCATTGATAGCAGACTACCGCGTGATTTGAGGAGAAAATGGAAAAAAGTGAATTTTGTGTGCTCATTAAGCATTATTTTTTGCGAAAAGAAACCATCACTCAAACCAAGGCTAAGCTTGATAAATACTATGGGGATTCTGCACAATCAATTTCCATGGTAAAAAAGTGGTTTACTGAATTTTGTTGTGACTGTACAAGCACGGAAGATGCCGAACATTCTGGACACCCAGTTGAGGTCTCTACACCCGAAACAATTGAAACAATTCACAATATGGTGTTGGCCGATAGGAGATTGAAAGTGAGAGAGATTGTGGAAGCCATAGGCATCTCACATGGCTCAGTGGTTTCAATTTTAAATGATCACTTGGGTATGAGAAAGCTTTCCGCAAGATGTGTGCTGCGTTTGCTCACAATCGACCATGCACACAATCAATGAATTGGAATACGAATTGCTCCTTCATCTGCCCTATTCCCCGGATTTAGTCCCGAGTGACTATTTCTTGTTTCCAAACCTGAAGAAATGGTTCGGCGGAAAGAGATTTGACTCCAACAATGAAATCATCTCACAAACAAATACCTATTTTGATGACCTTGACAAATCTTATTTTTTGGAAGAGATAAAAAAATTGGAGAAACGTTGGACAAAGTGTATAGAGCTCAAAGGAGACTACGTTGAAAAATAAAATGATTTTTTTATCCAAAAACCTGTGTTTCATTCAAGAAGTCACGGACTTATTGACCCGCCCTCGTATGTTGTCAGAACCTGGGCCTAACAGCGAGCACTCACCCCGCTCCCTGGATTAAAATCCCCAACCTTTTGGTCAGCAAGTTCAGCAGCTCATACATTTTTTTATATAAATATTGTAAAATACTCAGGTTTTTTTGTATAGGTTACCAGTCATGACGGTGGACTTCATCTTATCTTTCTTAGATCATCTGACT
The DNA here is from genome assembly GCA_030556195.1 of Anolis apletophallus. NCBI lineage: Eukaryota > Metazoa > Chordata > Lepidosauria > Squamata > Anolidae > Anolis > Anolis apletophallus. The sequence continues at coordinate 203,418,662 of JARBWK010000004.1, forward strand.
AGTTTCCAAAGTTTAGCACTTATTTTAAAAGTAAAAAAGGATCTCAAACTCTTAGAATGAAGAGTTTTCCCTTTTCCCTGAAGTATGAGACTATTATCTCAGCCCTCTGTTTTGCCTACCACTTATTTACTTATTTATTTCATATCAAAAGTGTTGCATAAATTAGTATTAAACTGATAAAAATAGAAAGAGCACAAGCGGCTAAATATTTTTTGACCGAAAACGGGCAACAGCGAATGCATTGTCTGTAGCCTCGAACAATTCTTTCTCTGTACACGAGGCAGGACAGATGCAGAGTTATCTGTTCTGCTCCACAGTCGCACAAGGTGGAGGATTCTTTTAGGTAGTGCCATTTAGCCAGGTTGCCTTTTGCTCTGCCAGCCTGTTCAGGGACTTCCAAGTTGCCCATTCTTGGTTTGCCTCTGGATGAAGACCCTCGTGAGGGGCCATCCAATTGGGATTTCCTGGTTTAGCTGCCCAGAGGGATACCCTAATCTTACTGTTACTGGGAGAACATTAAGAGGAGTAGTGGTTCTCATGAAGCTTTTCCTTGATTTGAGTCTACTGGGAGGAGCCTGATAGCCATGCAGTGGGTGGCTTTCACAGTGTTCAGCCAGATTGTGTAGAGCAGGAATGCCCACACTTTTTCAGCATGCGAGCTTCTTATAACAAAACCAAGTCAGAAAGATCTACCTACCTCCTCTAGGCTGGAGAGGGGAGGGGCGGAGCTTAGTGCGGCCTGGCTCCGCCCCCCTCTGGCTTCAGCTCTACCAGCAGCTTCTCCAGGCTTGAGGATGGCAGTGCCAAGCCAGCCTTGTTCTAGCTATGCCACCACTGGCTTGGCACTGCCATCCTCAAGCCTGGAGAAGCTGCTGGTAGAGCTTAAGCCAGAGGGGAGGGCGGAGCCAGGCCGTACCAAGCCCTGCCCCCTCCCCTCTGGCTTTGGAGCTCCCAGCAGCTTCTCCAGGCTTGAGGATGGCAGTGCCAAGCCAGTGGTGGCATACCTAGCACAAGGCTGGCTTCGCCCTGCCCTCCTCAAGGCCGGAGCAGCTGCTGGGAGTGCCGAAGCCAGGGGAGGAGGTGGAGCTTGGTGCGGCCTGGCTCCGCCCCCTCTGAAAAGCACCCCATCCGGCTGGGATTGACCTCCTTCAGTCCCAGGATTGACTAGTCGATCGCGATCGACTTCCTGGGCAGCCCTGGTGTAGAGTCTATCAACAGGTGTAGGTTTGAGACATCCTGTGAGTATTCTACATGTGTTGTTCAGTGCTATGTTCGCCTGATTGGTGTGGGAAGACTTGTGCCAAACAGGGCAGGCTTACTCAGCGATTGAGAAAGACAAGGCCAGGGTTGATGTTCCAAATAAATACTGGAATTGCAAAGGAATGAGCAATGCGTGTGCATGTCAGCGGGGTGGGCACCGGAGGCACTTCGGCTCTTGAGGGGGAAACATGAGGACTGGAATGAGCCCTCTTTAAACCCCCAGACAGACAGCTGGGCAATGTACTTTCAAAAATGCTGTTTTAATTATTAATACAAGCTGGGGAGATGATCCAAAAATCAATTTAATGTCACTTTTCTTGGAGGAGCGCCATGCTTCTTAAATAATTCACCATCACTGCCCCAAAATTACAGCAGGATAAGACAGCCCTTGGCTCATGATACCACGATGCAATTTAGTTTTGTCATATATATGTCGAAAAATGAGAACATGAATAGAACTAAAAGACACGCGCAGATCCATTGCTAGTAGGGTGAGTAACTTTATACACTGGATGAGCTTTCAGGAGGCTCTGATTTGCAAGGTTCTTAAATCAGGACAAAGATGACATTTTTTTATTCCACCCTGTGCTTTCTTCTTTCATTTCCAGTCAATTATTATAGACATTGCACACAAAGCTTGGGGGTGGGGTGGACAAGTGATTTCATTCAAGAAAATGCCCTCAGAGCAAAAAATTGAACCTTGGAAGCAAGATTTGTTGTGCTCTGTGCAAAAAGTTCCCTATTTTGCCTCCCAGTTACTGCAAGTAAATAAAGTCTTCCTAAACCTCCTGGTTTAGTTATTCATTGGAATTATTTGGTATATGGAAGAGGACCTGGATGCAATCCATGGTCACTATAGTTTAAAATATCTCATGCAGCACCATGAATATAAAACAAAAAGTGGGCACTAGAAACAATATCATACGAAAGCTGACTGGCACAACCTGGGGATCACAACCAAATACAGTGAAGACATCTGCCCTTGCGCTATGCTACTCTGTTGCTGCCCAGTGTGGTGAAATCATATTTATTTGTTACAGGTTTTAAATGTGTTTGATGTGTGTGTGTGTGTGTGTGTATTGCCAGGGAGTTTCCGTTACCGTGGAAACAAGAGGCAGAGCCTGTAAGTGGCTCTGGAATCTTGAGATTCAAATTATGTCAGGGTGTGTGGAGAATTAGGGAGTCTAACCAGCTATCAGCAAGTGTTAAAAGGACTCTGGTTCTACTCTGAGGGAGAGTAGCAGTGAAGCCTGACTCTACTCTGGGAGAGAGTAGCAGTGCAGCTGTGTTTAACTGCTAGGGAAACACTTTGATTTAAGGACCAGCAGAGTTTAGAAAACTGCTGAGTTATTGGTTCTAGGAGAGCAGTGATATAGTAGCAGACTCTATCTCCATGGTTAGTATATTGTAACCTTAAGAAAAGTGCCTCTGAGTAGATATTGTAACCACCCAAGCTCTTGAACACTGAAACCTCTACGCTTAAACCTTTGTTTGAATAAACTTAATAGTTATTTAATTAAAACATCTCTTCTAGTGGTTCTTTCTCCCACAAGCCTTGAAAGCAACTCTCTTCTAGTGGGTAGCCAAGCACAGTAAATTATATGGTGGCAGCAAGTGAAAATTAAAAGAGTCCTTACATATTGTGGTGGCATTGGTAGGACATTCTGCCCTGTCACAGCCCTGAGTTCGCATCCTCACATTCTCTCCACACTGAAAATACATATTCGAATTCAGATCCTCACAAAGTTTGAGCCTTCACATAATTGCTGGCAGTGGATACAAAGGAAAACTTTAGAGATCAAAAGATAATATCTTTACATTATTGGCTGCAGTCTGCGTCCTCACACCCAGTGTGGAACACATCTCACCATGCTAAAACAATAGATGTGTCTCTTAATGAGAATCATTTTATTGTAAGCCTCAGAAGAGTATTTCCCTTTTATACTAGCCTGTATTGTTCTATATATGTTCCGTCTCTGACCAGATTATTTCCCCCCAGAAGGAGGGCTTGTGCTGTGTAAGTCTTACCTAACGCAGGAACAGCTGCCCACCAACCAACTTGACAGAGCGTTTGTTTGATGCCTGACTTGCTTTGCTGGAACGTGTCCAGTTCAGAGATCGGAAGCAGAGAGAGCTGCTGACGAGGTTTTTTGAGGAGATTCTTCTGTTGGTGCATATGCCGTTGTCATGACCTTGCCGTTTGTACAGATGGGTTTGCAATTTTCCTTGAAAGCTTGCTATTTTATTGTTTATTTTCAAATCCAGGCAGTTGGGAGGAGAAATGGATATAAGCTGCTGTATCATTGAGATACGAGAATCTGCATGGTTTAGTTTGGTTCAGTTCAGAGGACTGTTAGCTTTTAGTCAAAGAACCAAGACTATTATCTTCAAAGATGTAAGAAAGAGCTTGAGAAAAATGGGTAGTGAGTGTTACATTGGAGTCTATTGTTTTTCCAAAGCTACTTGTGTGATGCCTGGGCCATACCTACCTGCCCTTAATCTCCCTGGACAGTTAGCAAGGCCTTTTTTTTTTACAGTTCAAGCAGCTCTTGGTCCAGAAGACGTTTGGTCTTGAAGATAAGGTCCTGGTCCTAAGATACTACATGATGTGAAGGGGAAAGACATATGAGACCTGCTTTTTTTCTATCTCTTTCTCTTGGTCTGGTAGGAAAGTTGCCCCCTCCCTCAACATGTGATGGGAAGTTGCTGCTAAGGTTGAACACTGTGAAAACCACCCATTGCATGGCTATCAGCCTCCTCCCAGTAGACTCAAACCAAGGAAAAGCTTCATGAGAACCACCACTCCTCTTAATGTTCCCCTAGCAACAGCAACAGCATCCCCCCTGGGCAGCTAAACCAGGAAATCCCAATTGGATGGCCCCCCACGAGTATCTTCCTCCAAGAGCAAACCAAGAACGGGCAACTTGGAAGTCCCTGAATATACACAGAAGTGGAGTGGGCACACCAGAAGACAACCTGGCAAAATGGCACTACCTAGAACAGGGGTGCTCATTAGGTGACTCGCGATCGACTGGTTGATCTTTGGCCCTCATCCAATCGATCTTCAGGCCTCACCAGCCGGATGGGGCGCTCCTGCCATGCGCGCGCACACGCTGTGCTCACGTGCGCTCCTGCTGCTAGCTTCCGCTCTCGCGGTGCTTCTTCTGCCTGCGGGGCATTGCCGGCCCTGCCTCATGCTTCCTCCTTCCTTCATCTTGGGGAGGGAGGGCACCCGAGACTAGAGCCCCTTCTCCTTCTGTGGGCTCCCTCCCTTCCGTGGGGCGGGTGGGCTTCACAGTGCCAGGCTTCTCCGAAGGGAGAGGCAGCAGCAGCCCCTCTCCACGCTCACATCCACACACTCGCACTCACGCACTGGCCGGCGACCAGCAACGCTCACAGCCCACGCGGGCGGGGCCCGCCTCCCCTTCCACTCCATGTCCCCACCTCCCTCTTCCCTCTTCTCTCTCTCTCCTTCCGCAAATCCCATCCTCCACAATCGACTTCCCATCCTCCGCAATTGCAGCAGCGAAAGAAAGAAGGAAGGAGGGGAGAGAGAGAGAAGGGGGTAGAGGAAAGAGGGAGGCGGGGACACGGAGTGAGAGGGGAGGCGGGCCCCGCCCGCGTGGGCTGTGCGTGTTGTGTGTTGCCGGCCAGTGCATGAGTGCGAGTGTGTGGATGTGAGCGTGGAGAGGGGTTGCTGCTGTCTCTCCCTTCGGAGGAGAAGGCTGGCACCATGAAGCCCACCCGCCCCACGGAAGGGAGGGAGCCCACGCTCACATCCACACACTCGCACTCACGCACTGGCAGGCGACACGCAACGCGCACAGCCCATGTGGGAGGGGCCCACCTACCCTCCCACTCTGCGTCCCCGCCTCCCTCTTCCTCTTACCCCTTTTCTCTCTCTCTCTCTTCCAACCTTCCTTCCTTATTTCGCTGCTTCTGCTGCTGCAATTGCGGAGGATGGGATTTGCGGCACAAGCGCGCACGCGGCAGGTAGATCTTTTCGATTTGGTCATTTTAAAAGTAGCTCGCAAGCTGAAAAAGTGTGGGCACCCCTGACCTAGAAGAATCCTCCACCTTGTGTGACTATGGAGCAGAAGAAACAACTCCGCATCTGTATGCTTGCCCATAATGTCCTGCCTTATGTTCAGAGGAAGATTAGTTTCTATCTATAGAAATGGTTTCTATCTATAGTTGCTGTTGCCCATTTTTGGTCTAAAATTATTTAGCTGCTTATGCTCCCTCTATTTTATCAGTTTTATACTTATTTATGCAATGCTTTTGATTCGAAAATAAAAAAGTTTCTTTGGCATACCTTTTTTGACTACAGTTGAGTTCCACTGCGGATCCAATACTAATGCTTCCCATAGTTTAAATGACATTGTGTTCTCAGTGATGTAGCTGTGAATAGAACAAATATAAAACGCTCAGATTTCTCAGTTCAGGCATCAAAACCATATTTTTAATTCTTGTTTGACAGCCACTTCTAAACCATGGTTTTAACCAGAGTTCAGCAAGATATGATTTAAATTGAGCCATTTCTTTCCTCTGCTTTGCTGGTTTTATCACTGGTCAGAAACAGGAATGGGTGCTTGTGGGTTTCTTTGTGGCATCTAATTGTCTGCTGTGGGAAACCAGACACAAGGCTAGATTGCCCCTGGAGCTGGCGCATAAGAAATCTTCTTATGTTCTTAATAAAAGCAGTCATTTCTGGAGTGAGGATAGACCTACTGAGGGAAAGATTAAAGTAGCAGCTGGATCTGGGTATTGCAGTACACCCGTGTATCAGCACATTTCAGTTCACATGTAAGTCTTCCTGAAATGATGGGGGCAAATGTCTAGGTCAAAGTAAGGATGAGTCTTCCCTTTTACAATGTTGATATATCAACTAGTTCACCTGGACGTGCAAGTCAAAGGTCATATTTGCTCTTCCATAGCAGGGTCCCACTTTCAGCCCCTGCTATGTCTAGTTTGGAAAAGTCATTAGCAGGTGATGGAAACAGAAATAGCTATATGTGTTTGTTTCCAAAGGCCGAGTGTGTTAACATACCACAAAACAATGCATTTTCTATCCCTTTAAAGGAGTAATAATTTGATCATGGCTTAAACTTTCACGCACAATAGCTCACATGACTTTAGATTTATAAACAGTGCTTAAAATGCATTTTGATTTTTTGCACTTTAGCTCCTTAAACATTCAGTTCTTCCTCCTTGGAAAAAAGGTTCAAGAAGAATATTTCATTGCTATGTGCCTTCAAGTAATTTCTGACTTCTGGTGACCCTAAAATCGTAAGGCTGAGCAGGGCATAGGGTTACAGCTTGTGTTGGATGGGGTTACACTCCCTCTGAAGATGCAGGTTTGTAGTCTGGGAGTTCTCCTAGACTCATCGATGAGTCTGGAGCCCCAGGTTTCAGTGGTGGTCAGGAGAGCTTTTGCACTAATAAAACTTGTGCGCCAGCTGCTCCTGTACCTTGGGAAGTATGACTTGGCCACGGTGGTCCACGCTCCGGTTACATCCTGCTTAGATTACTGCAACATGCTCTACGTGGGGTTTCCTTTGAAGACTGTTCAGAAACTGGAACTGGTCCAGGGAGCGTCAGCCAGATTGCTCACTGGAGCAGCGCACAGGGAGCGTACAACCCCTCGTTGCATCAGCTCCACTGGCTGCCAGTCTGCTACCAAGCACAATTCAAAGTGCTGGCTTTAGCCTATAAACCCCTAAATGGTTCTGGCCCAGTTTACCGGTCTGAACATATCTCTCCCTATGAACCATCTCGGAGATTGAGATCATCTGGAGAGGCCCTGTTCTCGGTCCCGCCTCCTTCGCAGGCCCGGTTGGTAGGACGAGAGACAGGGCCTTTTCAGTGGTGGCTCCTCAGCTATGGAACTCCCTCCCCAGGTATATTAGATCAGCCCCTTCCCTCCTGACTTTCAGAAAAAGGTGAAAGCATCGCTTTGTGACCAAGCCTTTGGCAACTAATACAGTGCAATAGATGACTTGGATTTATGTGTAACGATCATTGGATTGTGGATAATGAGATTTTATGGCTATAAGTGGTATGTTTATGTTTTAATTGCTTTTAACCTCATTTAGATTTTTAACTAAATGTTATTTAATTGTTGAATTGTTTAAGGCATTGACTTTTGCCTCTGCTGTAAGTTTGCCTTGAGTCCCCTCCAGGGTCGAGAAGGGTGGGATATAAATGTAGTAAATAAATAAAATAAATAATAAACAAATAAAGTGAACCTATCACAAGTCTCTCTTCAAGGCTGAAAGAGTGCAACTTGGCAAAGGTTATATCCAGTGAGTTTCCATGACTGAGCATAAATTCAGAATACAGTCTTCAAGGGTCGAAATCCATGACATACTGGTTTTAGCTGCTTATTTCAAGAGGTTGGCTTCTGAAGCCATAGATCGGGGGTGCTCATTAGGTAGATCGCGATCTACTGATAGATCACGTAGGGCGTCCTGGTAGATCGCAGGCAGGGAGGAAGGAAGGCTCAGTGATCTCCAGTAGTAAGAAACCGTTTTTGTGTATCAACTGTAAAATAGGATGTGTGGAAGAGCCCTGGGTTATCTGAGGTCCTTTCTACACAGTTGAATAAAATCCCATGTTATCTGCTTTGATTCTGTTCAGTCAGAAATGTGGGTTGTGGCAAGTAACATTAAGTATTCTAACCTGAGCCAGACCAGTAAACAATGGGAACAACATAGAACAAGATGAGCTGGGCAAGAATTCATGGAAACTTAACCCATAGAGAAAAAAAACCCCAAAACTATTTTCAAAATATAGGACTCGGAACAATCAACTGTGTAGTTTTTTCAAAAGAATTAAAAATATTTCTTTTATTCTGCTTCCTAGCTCTGTAGACCTTTTTCCTAGACCCACCCCCCTTTAACTGACAAATGGAGCAGTACAGTAGCTAGACCAAAGACCAAAGAATGGGAATCATGTGGCCTGCCCAGTGTTGTTGGACTGCAAATCCCAGCAGCCCTAGCTAACATAGACAATGGTGAGGAATGCAGGGATTTGCCCTCCATGAGAGTTTGCTTCCCACTCTGGGGAGAAAGTATTGGGCTTAGGTAATTAAATCTGAACCCAAGGATGCATCCATAAGAGCTATATTTCATTCTCTTAAAATGTGTCTATATTGTAGAATTAGTGCAGTTTGACACCACTATCATGGGGGAAGGCTGTAGGGTCCAGGGATTTCTAGTTTGGTGAGGCATTAACACTCTGGCAAAGAATGCTGAAGCCCTTGTAAAACAACAGCTCTCTTGTATGTGTCAGGAACGACTTGAAAAACCGCAAGTCGCTTCTAATGTAAGAGAATTGGCCGTCTGCAAGGATGTTGCAGGATTCCATAACATTGAGCCATGGCAATTAAAGTGGTGTCAAACTGCATTTATTCCACCTTGAGTTCAGATTTCTGCTCATTCGTGCCACTTCTTGGATCTCATTGAGCCAGTTAATGTTTGTTTCAGCCCAATATATTTCAAAACACTATTGTGGAGATTGGTGTGGGCCCTTTAAAGAAGGAAGCAGGAGCCAAATACAAACGAGCTCTTTTCTGCCAGTCGCCTTAACACTTCATTAGTTTCCATTTGTAAATAAAGGATAACCAATGTGGAATTCAAGTTGCTTAGTATTTTTAGCTCTGTTTTTCTTGAAAAACTCAGTTTGGAGTGAGAGGAGAACTGTCTTCAATGTAAACTGCTCAAAGTAAGCACAAAAAACTGTAAGATGTTTTTCGGAAAAGCTTGGGAATTGTGGGGTTTATCTATAACTGTGTTTTGGGGTGTATCAGCTGTGCGATTCTCTAGAAGAGGCTTTGCATGAGAGACCTCTTGGCAGGTACCCAGTGTAAACACCCTTACAAATTATATTTCCCAGGAAAATGTTTGCATAGGACCTTTTTTCCAGTGTATATTAAACCAGGGCCTTCAAATAAGAACTGGTCTTTAAAGAGTTTTAAACTTTACTAGAAATAGCACTTTATGATGCGTCTTTATGGTTGGCTGTGTGTGTAATCCCAACTTTACATTTGTCCTCAGTAAATATACAGCTCATCTCATAAATCACATTTTGGGCACTGCTTGTGTTAAAGAAAGTAGGGAAAAGGAACTGCGCTGCACCGGGTCATGTGGAGCTGCTACTTGGCACTTTTATGGCCAAATAACATCCCCTTTAAATCAGTAGAAATCCAGCATCCTGAAGTGAACAGATTGTATAACAAATCAGATTCTAGTTCAGCAGTTTCCAGCCTTTTCCACAATTGAAGACCATCTGTTACCTATATATTCAACTGAGAAAATCATGACATACTGTAGACTCTTCGGGATACCTCAGTTGTAGTCAAACTTTCTCCCTTTCCCTTGTCGTTCTTCTCACCTGCTTTTCAGTATGGTTGGTTTTTCAAGGAATGATATATTTTGCACAAGGAAGAGGAAGGTGTGTCCTCTCTGTATGTTGAACTATAGTTCCCAATACACCAAGTCAGCCAAAACAATAGGAAGAGATGCTGGGAACTGTAGTCAAAAAGCTTCTGGCAGGCCATATGATTTCCAAAATTGCTTTAGCAGGTTGTCCATGCATATTTGTTTGCTTATGTATAAAGTAGAGCAGGGGTGGCGCAATTATTTTTTCCAAGGGGCCACACGAGCGCCAAAAAATATTATGGGGGGCCGCACCTAAAGGCGGAACTACATTCTAATCTACATTATTTATTTATTTACTATATTTACTATATATTACACATCATTAATATTAACATATTAATATATCAAGAAATATTCATATATTATAAGTATTAATATCATAATTTTATTATAGTATATATATAGACATTATAATATATTGAAATTATAATATAATATAACATTATATTATTTATTATATTATTATATTATAATAAAATTATTATATAATAATAATAAAAACCACTAAAATTAAATTAAATTAAATTCAAGAAGACAAGGTGTGAATCAAGATGGAATGGCCCAATGGACCCAGCCCAGAGGATGGCAAAGCAAACCCAGCCGCCGCCACAGCAGAGGAGAGCAGAGCAGCCGGCGAACGGAGGCTGCAGGCCTCGGCCCGCTCTTGCCCTCAGCCGTTCCCCAGCTAATCGCCCTGCAGTAGAGTCTCTCGCCTGCCATCCCTGGAGGCGATCCGGAGCTGCAGCGGGAGCAGTTGGCGATCTGAGGTGGCTGATCGCCCAGGTGACCCGGAAGACGATCAAGGTCGCCGAATGCTCCCGCTGCCATCCTTGTGCCTCCAAGGATGGCAGGCACTCCAAAGCCGCCACTCCTCTGGCCTGTCTGCCGACACAGGCCCCACAGAGCCTGCGATGGGATGGCGGCAACGGCACCCCTTCCTCTTGGCCCCACCCCCGATGCCCTTCTCTCCGGGCTGGACAGAATCGGCTGCTGGACTGCATCCGGCCTGTGGGACGTAGGTTGACCGCTCCTGCAGTAGAGTCTCTCACTTATCCAACTTTTGCTCATCCAACGTTCTGTATTATCTAACGCAGTGTACCTCCTGCCCAGATCCACTGCTGTTTCAATACTTTGCCATGTGTTGGTGCTATGAGAAATTCGGAAATACAATAGTTACTACATAATGCTACTGTTGATTTTTTTTGCAAAAAAAATGTTGTGGTACTTAATTTGTAAAATCATAATAAGCTTTTCCTTAATCCCTCCTTATTAACCAACATTTTCGCTTATCCAACTTTCTGCCGGCCCGTTTATGTTGGATAAGCGAGGCTCTACTGTAAATAAAAATGGTTCTATTCCTCCCTTATCTGGAGATGCCAGGGCAGCGTATAATCAAACAATACTCAATCTGTTTAAAACAATTTGAGAAATTGAAAGAAAACATATCAAAGCCAGTTTAAATGCCCCAGAACAGGTTTAGACAACGCACACATAGGTGGATGTCTCTGTGTGAAAACAATGAGTTGCTAAATGTTTTTTTTAAAAAAATACACAATCATGTTTTCACTAGATGCTGAAATGGCAGTAATGTAGACATCAGGCAGGCCTCTAAACTTGGGAGATCACAGGAAAAAAGGATCTCTTCTGTGTCTTCTGATGGCATTTTGCCCTGACCGAGGGGAAATAGAAGTCCCGTTCAACAGATCTAAGACCTTGGGTGGACGTAGAGCTACCCCTACAAATATCAAGGTCCCAAGTTGTTCAGGGGTTTAGATTTCATTACTATCACCCAAAATTCATAGAATCCTAGAATTATGGAGTTGGAAGATCCCCCAAGGTAAGGGACATCTAATCCAGCCCCATTTTGCCATGCATGAAGACACAATCAAAGTACCCATGACAGGTGGCCATCCAGCTTCTGTTTCAAAACCTCCAGAGAAGGAGACTCCACTGAACTCCCAAGCAGCATATTCCACTGCTGAACAGCTCTTCCCATCATTTAGGTGGATCCCTTTTCCTTTCACATCCATAAACATGACTATCATGTTCTCTCTCAGCATTGTTTTCTCTAAGCTAAACATACCCAGCTCAACAGGGTTCAGGCAAGTATTTTTCAATGTTTGTTCTAAATCAGTGGTTCTCAGCCTGTGGGTCCCCAGATGTTTTGGCCTTCTATTCCCGGAAATAGTAACAGCTGGCAAAGTGGCTGGGATTTCTGGGGGTTGTAGGCCAAAACATCTGGAGACCCACAGGTTGAGAAACACTGCTCGACAAGAGTTCGATCCCTTAGATATTCCCTTGGTGTTTCTTTTTTTTTTATATATAATAGTTTTTATTGGAAATTTTGGTTACATAAGAATACAAGATAGAAAAGGGTTTTTGGGCCAGGAAAGAGTAAGGGTCGGGGAGGAAGGAGGGTTAGGGAAGGGGTGAGAATAGGAAGTATTGGGGCGACGGATTGAACAGGGATCCTGCGAGTTAAACGGGCACGGGAAGCTAGCTACGTTCGCGAGAAACGGAAGAACTGCGGGAAGGGGGGGGGGTCTTGTTGAGTTCCATCTTCCTGGGTCACTGGTTTCATTCTGACGCATCTGATACAGTTCATCTTATTCTTTGAATTGTCGCTTCTTTCTTTCTGTTCGCCTCCTTTAGTTGTATGCCCGTGTCAGGTCTTCTTACGTCTCTTGAAACTGTTCTCTTTTTACTATTATTAGTATTATCTCTTCTAAGTCTTTTAAAGAACCCTTCAATTAAGTGTTTAGAGTGCCCATGTCCATTAGCTAGAATTTGTCGGTTAGGTAGTTAGATCTGTTCGTTCCTTTTTCCCTGAAGTCGTAGCTAACCATTTTCTTTGGGGATGCTTCCTCTCCTTCATCCGCCTCTGGAGGGTCATGTTTCCAGAGGCCATATCTTGTAAGCATCACTGCAGTGGGAGGGCATGCTCTCTTTAAATTATCTTTTTTCTTCGGCTCACTTTGTCCCCTTGGCTTTTCTTTTGTTTGGGTGCTTTCCAGTTCCGTTGGTTGTTTTCTTCGTTGGTATCTGAGAGGGGTTCCTTTGGAGGACAATGTACATCTTAGTCTTGGTAGGCAAACAGGCAGTTTTCTGCGGTATAGCCCCAGCATTTTTGGCTCTCTGATGGGGCTCCCACTGCTCCACTACTCCTTGCTTTTGATCCGTATTTTTCTCCTCTCTCAGCATTGTGGGGACGCCTCTTCATCTGGTTCTGTTCCTGCCTGTTGGGGAGCTCCCAGGCCGCCCCATTTGCTTCTCTTGCCGGGACAACCTGGCATCCATCCTCCGCAGAAATCTGTCTTGGGCTTCTCCTATCTTCCTCAGTTCTGCCAGGATGTCCCTCAGAGTCCCTCCCTCCTCTTCTGGTCCCTCTCCCTGCCTCATCCTCCACTATTCAATTTTTTATGTATTTATTCTTAGTGAGTGGGTTGTCCTTGCCTGCGTGCCCTTCTGCCCACCAAACCTCCTCCCCAAGCCTGGTGGTGTTTTCAATTCTTGTATTTGGCTTTGCTCTTCTTTTGCCTCCTTCTTTTATTTTTATTTTGATTTTGGATTTGTCCCCCCCTACCTTCTGGCAGGAAGTGATCCAGCAGGGGCTTCTGTGCTTGCGTCTCCTGTGATCCTGTGAAGAGGAGAGAAGGAACCGCTTCACTCCCTCTCCAAGAGGGCGCTCCCGCCAAAGCTCCCTTCTTCTTCCCCTTAGTGGGCTGTAGTCGCCATCTTGTGACCTTTGCAGGTCTCTTCTCCCTCTCTCTCTGTTTGTGCCTGCTAGGCACTTGTTTGTTGGGGGCCCGATCCCTACTCTCCGGTGCCGTCCGCGGCACCCCCAGCTGTCCCGCCGGCCTCTCCGCCGCCTGCACCTTTTTCGCGCCCTTTTCGCTCCTTATGGGGGGGGCGCTCCTCCGGAGTCGCGCCGGTCTCCGCTTCCCCACACTCCCGCTCCTCCTCCTCTACTCCCGCTTACCTCCTGCTCTCGGCTTGGGGGGGTTGGCCCGGCTGGGCCAGCAGTTAGTGCGGGTCCCTGCTCCCCGGCCTGCTCGCTGTGCTGGCAAGGGCCCGGGCCCGCTCGATCTCCTCCTCTTGAGGAGAGGGAGATCACTGGGGCCACGGATCCCGCTCTGCAGCTTCGCGCCCCTCCGGACCCTCTGTCCACTGGGAGGGAGGGCGCAGATCGCCCTCCGGCCAGGTGAGTAGGTGGCGCTCTAAGGAGCCCTCAGAGCGCCCGTCCTGCCGCCATCTTTGCCGGGCTCTCCATCCCTTGGTGTTTCTTGAATATCTGGTATATCTATTTTGGGGAATTCTTGGTCATCCCAAACAGGCAGATCCATCTCTCCACATCTTGTCAGAGCTGTCTTTGTTTATCTAGTAACCCATGGTATGTACAAGTCTGAATGTTTTCTGGTTAAGGTATAGGAATAGGGGGAAAATAGCCTTCCAGATTTTGGTAGCCACAATTACCAGCAGCTGTAGTCATCACATCCAATGGTGAGGAATGTTGAGATTTGTACTACAATGGGAGGTGCATGGGACACAATGTCACACAATTTACACCCCTCTTACAATTGTGGGTTTTATACACTTTTGAACTTTTTGGCTACTCAGAACTATTTGCCGAGATGCTAGACTAGAAATTCAAATGCTGAGTAAGAGAGGGTCAGAGATGAGCTTAAGCGTTTTTAAATCTCTTCTGTGTTATTGCTTTATGTTTAGTTATATTATTTATATTGTTTTTCGCTTGTTTGTTTTTGTTGATGCACTGTTGTATTTGTATTTGACAGGCTTGGCCGCATGTAAGTCGCCCTGAGTCCCTTTGGGGAGATGGTGGCGGGTTACAAATAAATAATTATTATTATTACTATTATTATTAATATTAGGGCTTAAAAATTATAGATTTTGGAGGCTGGCATGAGGCAAGCAAGAATATCTTCATATATTACATGTTTATTGGTGCAGCCACAGGCATGCTAGACATTGGACTATTGTCTATTCCCTTTTTCTGTTCTGGAACTATCCCTCCAACCAGGGCCGTAGCCAGGATTTTGATTGGGGGGGCTGAGTTTGGTTCGGGGGGGGGGGGGGGCTGAGACTGGGTGGAAGAGGGTCTACCCTAGCAAACCTTTTGTATTGTTATCCCAATAACCCCATGAAGGTGGGATATAATGAGCAGGGTGATCAGATCATGATATGAATAAACATAACAGTTTAAATAATGTACCAGTAAGGCCTTCTCGCGGACCACCCTGAGAATTTCGGGGCTGAAGCCCCTTAGCCCCCCGGCTACATGCCTGCCTCCAACTTTGCACTGCCATGGAAGAGCTCTTTCAAAGCCTTATGCATAGCAAGGTGAGATCTGGCATCAGCTAGGCCTGTTTATGTACACTAGGCATCATATCTTCTGAGAACACGCCTTATAGTAAAACATTACTCTTGCTTGCTTAGTAAATCTGCAGTCCATGTGTTACTGTCAGATGGGGAAACAAAAAAACCCTCTTCCCACCTGATGGAGGAAAGCTGAAACGATTATTTTAGGAATGTGCTAAGAGGAAGGGACTCAGCAGGCCAGTCACACAGGGAAGCTTCACAGCCCTGAAAAATGGTACAGTTTGCGTGCTGGTGGCTGAAGTATAAAAAGGGAAGCTGCTTTAGGACATGAAACCCTTGAGATCATGTTTCATGATGTGAGCTTGTTTGGAGAACATTTCTGTGGTAAAGTACTACTCCCTTTCCATCTCTACCTGGCCCTTAAACCAAAAAGATAGCAACAAGTTCATAGTACTTAGCACTTTGTGAATTTTGGTGCAATTCAAACATATATACAGTGTATATATATGTGTGTGTGTGTGTGTGTATACATATATACATACATATACATACACATACACAGTTTAGCATGTGTAGTTATGTACATGATAAGTTGACGGATCTGGAATAAGTTGTCTTTTGAAAGCATGTGGACAATTTCAACAAAAAGGAAGAAACCATGAAAATGAACTAAATCTGGCTACCAGTATTTTTTTAAAAAAACCTCTAAAGTAATAACAGTAAATAAAGGACAACACTCAAAAACAGGGGAACTCCCTCAACAAAGGATTCCCCAAGGCGGTAAGAAGCCACACCTTGAAACTGCTAGGCCATTAAATGCTAATCAAGGTGGACAATTGAAACATTCACATCTTCCCCCAACAGACAAGAGTTCTTTCTCTCACCCTGGACATTCCATAAACCCCATTTTCCTAGTTTCCAACAGATCTCACAACTTCTGAGGATGCCTGCCATAGATGCAGGCGAAATGTCAGGAGAGAATGCTTCTGGAACATGGCCATACAGCCCGAAAAACTTATAACAATCCTCTGTCTTTTGGAATGTTTGTTTGTTCTAGTGAATGATGATAATGGCGATGATGATGGTGATAAATTTTATTTGTTACCTGCCTCTCCTCAAGGTTCGAGGCAGGGTACAACATAATTAAAATATACAGGACAAGCATAAAAACATTGAACAAAGATTAAAACACATATACTAATAAAATGTAAATGTAAAAGTGATAGGTCTTGATTTGAATTCTAAACTTCACATGGTACCCTCAATGCAACCTCTCCGAAAGCAAGAGCACTTCCCTTTGTACCTTTGAGATTTCCTACTGCTCTAAATTTTTATTATTATTTTATCTGATAACCACATATGCTGTAAAGGGAATTAGGATCCATTTGCAGCCATATGAAGTTGATAGATTGGGTTGTTGTGAGTTTTCTGAGCTGTATGGCTATGTTCCAGAAGCATTCTCTCCTGATGTTTCACCTGCATCTATAGCAGGCATCCTCAGAGGTTGTGAGGACCTCACAATCACAGAGGATGCCTGCCATAGATGCAGGAGAAATGTCAGGAGAGAATGCTTCTGGAACATGGCCATAAACTCAAAACAACCAAGTGATTCCAGCCACAAAAAGCTTTCTACAATACATAAATTGATAGATTGATTGTCGGGGCTTTGAAATGCACCTGGTTGTCAATGGGCCCTTTCAGACAGGCCCTGTATCTTAAATTCTGATATCAGGTTTTCTGTTTATCCCAGATTATCTGGCAGTGAGGACTCGTATAACCCAGTTTAAAGCAGAAAATCTGGGATCAGATCCTGGGATATAGGGCCTGTCTGGAAGGCCACTATATTATAGAGGAAGTCCTGCTACCTTCTATTCTGCCTTGGTCAGACCACACCTGGAATCACACTGTGAAGGGAGATGTTGACTCTAAGCTGAAAGGTGTCGAGTCGAGGGTGACTAAAATGATCAAGGGTCTGGAGAACAAGCTCTATGAGGACCGGCTTAAAGAGCTGGGCATGTTTAGCCTCTCAGAGAAGGCTGAGAGGAGACATGATAGCCATGTATAAATATGTGAAAGGAAGTCAGAGAGAGGAGGGAGCAAACTTGTTTTCTGCTGCCCTGGAGACTAGGACGCAGAATAATGGCTTCAAACTACAAAAAAGGAGATTCCACCTGAACATTAGAAAGAACTTCCTGACTGTGAGAAGAGCTGTTCAGCAGTGGAACTCTCTGCCTCGGAGTGTGGTGGAGGCTCCTTTGGAGGTTTTTAAGCAGAGGCTGGATGGCCATCTATCTGGTGTGCTTTGAATTTGATTTTCTTGCTTCTTGGCAGGGAGTTGGACTGGATGGCCCACGAGGTCTCTTCCAACTCTAGGATTCTATGACATACCTGCTCCAAAGATGTCTGCTCCACTTCTATCTCACTCTGGGTTTTTAATATTTTAATATTTTATCTTATACATGTGGCCCGTCCATTATTATTGTGTCTGAATAATTTTATTTTGTTGTACTGCTTTATATTGTTTGGTGCACTGTTTTATTTTTTGCCTCATTGTGTTGTTATTTGTCTTTTGTTTTGTATTATTTTATGGTATGTTATGTTGGGCTCAGCCTCATGTAAGCAGCCCCAAGTCCCCGCTGGGGAGATGGTGGCGGGGTATTGTGGTGAAGTCATATTTCTTTATTACAGGTTTTAAATATGGTTGAGATATATATAGTTATATGTATATGTATATATGTTGAAGGGGTAAAAACTTGGCAACCCCTAAAGTGTTAACGGAGATATTAGCATGCAGAACCTCCAAGGGGTTTCCGTTACCGTGGAAACAGGAGGCGGAGCCTGCAACTGGCCTTAGAATTTTCAAATTCAAACTTTAGCAGTGGGGAGTTGACAGCGAAAGTCGAAGGGGAGAGGGTGTGTGGAGAGTTAGAGAGTCCGTTTTAGCCAGCTGTCAACGGGTTTTAAAAAAGAGACTCTGACTCTACTCTGAGAGAGAGTAGAAGAAAAGCTGTGTTTGAAGTGAAAGGAAAGCAGTTGGGTTTAAGGACAAGCAGTTAGTGTAAAGACTGCTGAGCTATTGGTTCTGGGAGTGCAGCTATATAGTATCAAGTTGTATCTCCATAGTTAGTGTATTGTAACCTTAAGATGTGTGCTTCTAAGAAGATACTGCAACCACCTAAGCTTTGAACTCTGAAACCTCCACGCTTAGAACACTGTTTGAATAAACTTTACAGTTCTTTGACAAAGATATCTCCCCGCGTAGTTCCTTCACACACAAGCTTCTAAAACAATTTCCTAGTGGGTAGCCAAGTATAGTGAATGGTGGCAGCAAAAGTTAACAAATTGTGTCAGTGGGAGTTTGGGTTAGAAAGATACCCTGCCCTGACACAGTAATTGGAAGGTCAGTGGGAAAGCTGACCTGTGTGAATACTCATTACATTATATGGTGGCAGCTAGTGCAAATAAAAGGAGTCTTTATATAAATTGGTGGTAAGGGTAGAATAAGAAAACTATCCAGCCATAGTTGAAAGCGAAATATAGGGAGCCCTTACAGGTATAAATAAAGATGATGATGATGATTATTATTATTATATACCTGTGCTGGCTGCTAAGCTTTGAAAGCAACTGTGTTTCTCAATTAATTCGCAGTATGTATGTATGTAATTTACATCTTGCCATTCTCCCACTTTAGGACCCAAAAAATAAACTTGATAGATAAATTGGAAAGTCCTATTGTAGTAGGGTAAAAATAACATTACTCTTATAAAGCACATATATAATCCTACTCTTATGAAGTGTTTTTATTACAGCATGCAAGCACTTACTGTAGCATACATTGAATTTAGCACTGAGTGTTCTTTAAATTTGATAAGAGAGCCATTTGGCATTCCAGATACTTCAAAACTGGAGTAAGAGTGGTTTTCCTAAAAGGCAATATGATTATATTCATTTCTAGGAAGTCAGACTAAGCAGATGCATCACTGGGTTGTTTGGATTGCCATTTCTGTGGCTTGACACATTCCTATGCAAATACATTCAGGAAAAGAGTATAGAGCACCACTATTTTGCTCTATACTAGCATTCCTCCAAATCCGCTCTTTCCTGATGGGCTGGATTCCACCTCTCATCGTCGCCAGCAATAATAGCCAACGGAGATATCAGCTGAGGATGAGGTTGGCGTAGTCCAGTTAGTCTGGATGGTTCAAGAGCAGACAGGCTTCACCAAGCTCATTCTGAATATTTGGGCCACTAAGAAAGAACTGAATTCCACGTTGCCCTGAAACTCTGTTTAAACTCTTGTGAATTGTGAGATGTCATAAGCACTCAGTATTAATTAACGAATGCTAGTGTCTCTTGTGCATCTGCTATCTTGTTAATAAATTAGGTGGATCAGCAGAGACTTTGAGGGGAAACCCTAGAAATCTATACACATAATAAAAGTGAAAATGTGTATGTATGCCTGTGGCCGGGGTGTCCACTTACACAGACAAGCAGGCCCGGATTAACACCTTATTGCGCCCTAGGCCACACTTTGGAATTACGCCCCCTTTAAGACAACCTCTACCCCCCCCCCCCCCCACACCACTCAGACCCACACTTGGCTAGCTTTCGCCATGGTGCCTCCGGAGCAGAAGAGAAAGGCGAGTAGGCACCATCCCGCCACCTCCAAGGTCCCCAAGGCTGGAAAGCTCCGCTGTGCTCTGAAGGTCTCCTCGGGAGGCTTGGGGAGAGCGCAGCGGGTGCAAACTCGCTCCAAAGGTGCGCACGAGAGAGAGAGAGAGAGAGAGAGATGTCCGCTTGGTGTGCGCTCCCGCAGAGCGAGGGAAGATTCAGGTTGGGGTTTGTGTGGCTTTTGTTCGGCTGCTCCCGAAGGCAGGAGAGCCAGACCCTGGCCTTGATCCTTCTCTCCCTCCCGCGGTCCACCCAAGCAACGCCCTTTCTCTCCCCTCTCCCTCCCTCTCTTCCTTCTTTACTTGCTTTATTTCTTTCCTCCTAGTTGTCTCCTCCTTCTCCCCTCCCTCCCACCGCCCTCTCCCGGACTCTGCCGCTCGGCTCTGGCTGCAGGAATTTACAGTCTGCCGCCGGGGGAGCCAGGCGAGTCGCCATGGAGACGGCTTCCCTGGGAGCCAGGAGGTCAGGCCAGCCAGAGACCCGCGGGCAAATCAATGGATCAATGCAATGGATCAGAGCAAGAGACGGAGGGGATGGAGCAGAGACTTTGCCGGGAGAAGGAGCGAGGGGGGGCATGAGAAAGGGGGAAAGGGGCGCGGACCAGTTGTGGGTTTTTTTGGTCCGTGATCTGCCCCCCCCCCCTTGGCTTGCGCCCCTAGGCCATGGCCTAAGTTGGCCTTATAGATAATCCGGGCATGCAGACAAGGTCCCACTTCCATTAATAGCTATAGCTCCCACTACTCAGGAGACACCAATGGCCCTCCCTCCAATGACATTGCATGTTATAGCAAGCGCCGTAAACATGTCCAGGAGCCCTGCCAATGTCCTCCACAAACACCATACCGCCCACCACCTAAGTGAAGGCTTTCATATGGGGACAATTCCATCCTAGATTTTCTGTTTTTCCTCCACCACAGGCATCCCAGTGTTTCTGACTATCTCCATTAGTGTGAATTTGCATGACCCCGCCCACTGCCTCTCTCTTAACACTTTCCTATTATTTTCTATGCCACACAGGAAACAGAGGAATTGCTCAACAAATGAACATACTAGAGAGGTTTCGGGAGACTTCACCATGATTTCTAGGAGTGGTAGGTCCTGGAATGTATAGCTCGCCTGCAATGTTAGAGCACTCTGAACTCCACCAATGATGAACCTAGAACTAACTTGACACACAGATGCCCCATGACAAACAAAATACACTGGAAGTCTTTGGAGGGATTTAGAGGAGTTGTAATTCACCTACATCCAGAGAGCTGGGGTGTCCACTTCTACAAATAGCTGTTATTCCCACTACTCAGGAGACACCATTGGCCCTCTTTCCAGTGACATTGCAGGTTATAATGAGCACTAAACATGTCCAAGACCACTGCCAATGTCTTCCACAAACATTATCCTACCCACCACCCAAGTGAAGGCTCTCATTCGGGGACAATTCCATCCTAGAGTTTCTGTTTTTCCTCCACCACAGACGTCCCAGTGTTTCTGACTCTCTCCATTGGTATAGAATTTGCATGAGTTTACTTCCTCTCCCTTAACCTTTTCCCATTATTTTCTATGGCACACAGCAAACAGAGGAATTGATTAACAACTGAACATTCTAGAGAGGTTTTGGGAGAATTCACCATGATTTATAGGAGTTGTAGGTATTAGGATATATAGTTCGCCTGCAATCCAAGAGCACTTTGAACTCTACCAAAGATGGAATTGGGCCAAACTTTGCATACAGAGCCCCCATAACCAGTAAAACATCCTGGAGGTCTTTGGGGAAAATTCACCTTGATTTGGGGGAGTTGTAGTTCACCTACATTCACAGAGCACTGTGAACCCAAACACTCATGGATCTGGACCAAACTTGGCACACATACCTGATATGCTGAAATTTGATTATTGGAGAGGTTGGGGGAGACTGACCTTCCTTTCTGGGAGTTGTAGTTCATCCACAACCAGAGAAACTGTGACCTCCACCTGTGATGGACCTGAACCAAACTTGGCACACAGAACCCCCATGACTAACTCAACGTGTTGGGCGGGGGGTTGAAGTGACTGACTCACCCTAGTGGGAGTTTACCCTATAGCGAAAGAGCACACTGAACCCCACCGATGATGCGTCCAGAGCAGACTTGCCCAACATAACAAACTTTAAGAACTGATGGAGTTTTTCAATGTTAACCTGGCATGATGTGAGTTGTAGTTAATCCACAATCTTATGTATTGTGTAAAAAAATTTTTAATTTTTTTTCCCAAATATCCTGGGCAACGCTGGGTACCCAAGCTAGTATTAAATATATGGCGAGGAAAAGTTGACTGCTGTAGTGCTCCACTCATAATTTTTTTAAAAACCCAAACATTTTTCAACATACTTCAAAGAAGCCTTGAGGCAATGCAGTTTCATGGTCAAGAGCATGGAGCGATTCAGCCTCACATCCCGGAAGAATGAGGCAATAACGACAACACGTACATTTGTCATCTTCAGAGCTTTTGCGGATTATTTTGAAATCTAGTTCTGTAATTGCACAGGAGTTTTTATATCCATGTATAATGTATTATCTTTCTTTATGTGTTTGATCAGTGCCAGTAATAATCCATTCCCTTTCCCCCCATTTCTGATAACAAAACTATTGTACAACAAGGATTCACCAAATTGCCCTTGTATTGGAATAATCAATACAGTATAATAATAATGTTTTAAATATACAATGTTTTTATTTGTATTTTATATTGTGGGCACTGGGTGCCATGTGTAACCGCCTCAAGTCACCTTCTTGCTGAGAGGGGCGGTATAAAAATATAGTAAATAAAATAAATAAATATACAGACTTGCTTAAAGTGCATATTCCGCTTTGCAAAAGTCAAATACATAAAGCATTATGCTGAACAGACCGTTCATGCCAGTGCACTCCGCATGACTTGGAGATTTTGGAATAAACAGCTTGAACTCAGATTGGGATAAAAACCAAAATTAAGTAAATTCAACTTGATTGCAAGCTCTATATGTTGGTTCAGTATCACTGGGTCCAAACATATTTTTTGTATGTTGTACGGGTCCATGGTGGCAACGGGTTAAACTGTTGAATCTGCTGACCTAAAGATCAGCAGTTCGAAGCTGCAGATTGGGGCAAGCTCCCACTGTTAGCCCTAGCTTCTGCCAATCGAGCTGTTTGAAAACATGAAAATGTGAGTAGATCATTAGGTACTGCTTTGTCGGGAAGGTAATAAAGGCGCCCACGCAGCCATGCCGCCACACGACTAGGAGGTGTTTGCGGACAAGAGGCTCCACAGCTTGGAAATGGAAAAAGAGCAACTCCCCATGGCCGGAATTGAACACTGCCTCCAGAAAGCTGGAGATGAAAGGTGAAGCCTTTACCTCTGTTCTGTGTATTTGTGTGTCATTGTTATTCCACTGTATTAAAGGCATAGAATATTTGCCTATCTGTGTATGTTGCAATACGCTTTGAGTCTCCTTGGGGAGATAGAGTGGAATATACAGTGCTATTAAGATAAAGGCAAAGGCTTTCCCCTGACATTAAGTCCAGTCGTGCCCGCCTCTGGGGTTGGTGCTCATCTCAATTTCTAAGCTGAAGAGCTGGCGTTGTACACAGACACCTCCAAGGTCATGACTGCATGGTGCGCCGTTTACCTTCCCAACGGAGTGGTACCTATTGATCTACTCAAATTTGCATGTTTTCGAACTGCTGGGCTGGCAGAAGCTGGGGCTAACAGCAGGAGCTCATGAGGCTCACCAGATTCGAACTAGAGACCTTTCAGTCAACAAGTTCAGCAGCTCAACGGTTTAACCCACTGCGCCACTGGGATTATAGTTTTGCTATTATTCTCCAGTTGTGAGTAGTTAAAAAAGGTTAGTCTAAAAAGCTGAAATGTTGCTTTGGAGATTCAAATGATATGGTTTCAAATTATATATGTATGTGTGCATATGTATGTCAAAGTATGTCTGTTTGTACAGCAAAGGCTGTTGCTAGGTGAAGCGACCCTCTGTGATGTCACTGGGGGGGGGGAGATTACCATATATATTTGAGTATAAGCCGACGCAAACATAAGCCGAGGCATCTAATTTTACAACAAAAACTGGGAAAACGTATTGACCCGAGTATAAGCGGAGGGTGCAAAATGCAGCAGCTACTGGTAAATTTCAAAATAAAAATAGATACCAATAAAATTACATTAATTGAGGCATCAGGAGGTTAAATGTTTTTGAATATTTACTTAAAACTGTAATTTAAGATAAGACTGTCCCTGATTAAACCATTATTCTAGCCTTCTTCAATGTAAATGTGCTTGTGTATCCTTCCAATAATAATAGAGTAAAATAATAAATGTAATAATAGTAATAAAAGAGTAAAATAATGGAAATGTCATAACAACAGTAATAGAATAAAATAATAAACGTAATAAGAACAACAATAAGGTAAAATAATACATGTAATAATAATAGAATAAAATAATAAATGTAATAAAAATAATAATAACAGAGTAAAATGATAAATAACTTTGACTCGAGTATAAGTCGAGGGGAACTTTTTCAGCCTAAAAAGGGCGCTGAAAAACTAGGCTTATACTCGAGTATATGCAGTATATGTGGAACGAAAGAAAGAGGAAAAGAAGAGAAAGGAAAGAAGAAAATGTATGAGGGAAGGAAAGAAAGAGAAAGTAAGGACGAATTCAGATCCCTTTGACATGCAAGCAATAACGTGTGTATAAAAGTAAAGGTTCCCCTGGTCAGTAGTGCTCAACTTCATTTTTAAGCCGAAGAGCCGGCGTTGTCCATAGATACCTCCTGGGTCACGAGGCCAGCATGATTACATGGTGCGCTGTTACCTTCCCACCAGAGTGGTACCTATTGACCCACTCACATTTGCATGTTTTTGAACTGCTGGGTTGGCAGAAGCTGGGGCTAACAGCTGGAACTCACCCCGCTCCCTAGATTTGAACCGCCGACCTTTCAGTCAGCAAGTTCAGCAGCTCAGCAGTCTAACCCGCTGTGCCACCGGGGGCTCCTCATGTGTATACGCTAGTATATCAAATGCACAGAGAATGGGTTCAACAATCATGAAATTAACACTGAGTCAGAAGACTTCGATATAAAAATATATCTATTCAAGTATAGTGCACAACACTAGAGTATAACATATCAATTACGCATACATAAACCGGGTTAAATCCGCAATACAATTTCGCACCTCAAAGTAATCTAGGCAGTCCACAAAATTAATGATAATGTCTCTAGTAATACGAAGTCCAAACACCATCAGATAAATTGACTGCCTAGATTACTTTGAGGTGCGAAATTGTATTGCGGGATTTAACCCGGTTTATGTATGCGCCGCTTTGTCATGATATACATGTTATGGTATGTCCTTTTGCATAATTGATATGTTATACTCTAGTGTTGTGCACTATACTTGAATAGATATATTTTTATATCGAAGTCTTGTGACTCAGTGTTAATTATACGCTAGTATATAACAGGGCTGTCCAACTGCTGGCCCTGCAGTTGTTTTGGACTTCAAATCCCAGAAATCCTGACAGCTGGTAAACTGGCTAGGATTTCTGGGAGTTGAAGTCCAAAACACCTGCAGGGCCAGCAGTTGGACAGCCCTGGTATATAATAAACAGATACCAAATCGAAGCCAACTTGCTCAGTTCTTCGCGGACAAAGTCGCTTTGATCCGTTCAGGTCTGGACACCATGTTAACGGCAGTCTCTGAGGATGTAGCTGGAGCATCTGCTTGTCTGATTTTGATGGATCAATTTCAATTGGTGAAACCCGAGGATGTGGACAAGATACTTGGAGGAATGAGAGCAACCACATGCATCTTAGACCCCTGCCCATCCTGGCTTCTAAAGGAGGCCAGAGGGGGATTGGCCAAATGGGAAAAGGTGGTGGTTAATGCCTCCCTCCGGGAAGGCAACATTCCAGCGAGCTTAAAACAAGCTATTATAAAAACGCTGTGAAGAAAACATCACTGGACCCCACTCAATTCGTCAACTATCGGCCTCTTTCAAACTTCCCTTTTTGGGCAAAGTCCTGGAACGTGTGGTGGCCTCACAACTCCAGGTATTCTTGGAAGACACGGATTATCTGGATCCGGCGCAGTCTGGTTTTAGGCCGGGACATGGTACCGAGACAGCCTTGGTCGCCTTAGTGGATGATCTACGCCGGGGAGCTCGACAGGGGAGTGTGTCCCTGTTGGTTCTGCTGGACCTCTCAGTGGCCTTCGATACCGTTGACCACGGTATCCTTCTGGGACGCCTTGCAGAAATGGGCCTTGGAGGTACTGTTTTGCAGTGGCTCTGGTCCTTTCTGGAGGGCCGATCTCAGAAAGTGTTACTGGGAGATACCTGCTCAACCCCTCAACCATTGTCTTGTGGGGTTCCTCAGGGTTCAATACTATCTCCCATGTATTGAAGCCGCTGGGGGAGGTCATCCGGAGTTTCGGAGTGCGGTGTTATCTGTACACAGATGACGTCCAACTCTGTCACTCCTTTCCACCTACTACTAAGGAGGCTGTTTTGGTCCTGAACCGGTGCTTGGCCACTGTGTCGGACTGGATGAGGGCGAACAAATTGAAATTGAATCCAGACAAGACAGAGGCACTCCTGGTCAGTCGAAAGGCCGAACAGGGCATAGGGTTACAGCCTGTGTTGGATGGGGTTACACTCCCCCTGAAGACACAGGTTCGCAGTCTGGGTGTGATCCTGGACTCATCGCTGAGCCTGGAACCCCAGGTCTCGGCGGTGACCAGGGGAGCATTCGTACAATTAAAACTTGTGCACCAGCTGCGCCCGTACCTTGGGAAGTCTGACTTGGCCATGGTAGTCCATGCTCTGGTTACATCCCGTATAGATTACTGCAACGCTCTCTACATGGGGCTGCCTTTGAAGACTGCTCAGAAGCTTCAATTGGTCCAACGGACAGCAGCCAGGTTGATAACAGGAGCGGCACTCAGGGAGCGTACAACTCCCCTGTTGTGCCTGTTCCACTAGCTACCAGTTTGCTACTGGGCACAATTCAAAGTGCTGGTTTTGGCCTTTAAAGCTCTAAACGGTTCTAGTCCAACTTACTTGTCCGAACGCATCTCTCCCTATGAGCCATCAAGATGCTTAAGATCATCCGGAGAGGCCCTGCTCTCGGTCCCGCCTGCTTTGCAGGCGCGCGTGGCGGGGGCGTGAGACAGGGCCTTCTCAGTGGTGGCTCCTCGGCTTTGGAACTCCCTTCCTAGTGACATCAGATCGGCTCCCTCTCTCCTGACATTTCGTAAGAAAGTCAAGACTTGGCTGTTCGAGCAAACATTCGCAGATGAACTTTAATTAATCGAGATTAAAGGATTAGTATGATGACGAAACGGAAACCGATTTTAAGATTGTGGAGCTGAGATGTGTATTTCGTAGTTTTAATTGTTAATTTATGTGGTTTTATATGATTGTTTTTATCTTACTATGATGTGTTGTATGTGGGCACTTGCTGCCGCTTGTTCACCACCTCGAGTCGCCTTCGGGCTGAGAGAGGCGGTATAGAAGCATAGCAAATAAATAAATAAACTTGTTTCCATCTATTTGTCCTTTTTAATGTTCTTATCTTGTAGATTAGATTGTCTACAAGAGTTATGGACCAAATTATTTTAAACTGAAACAAAAAAGAGATTTCAGTTTTGCTCACATGCCATTTCGAAGCATGATGCAGTCAAGATAATTGAAATCAATTCCTTATACTTAAGGGTGAGATTCTTACTGGGGGGAAAGGGAGGGCTGGATTTGTCATAGTAATCATCTTCATGTAAGGTAATTTCTTCTTTAATGTTTCAAAAGAGAAGTAGAAGAAGGTGAAGATTGAGGTCAGCTGTATGTGGGTGTAGGGGAACAGTAAATAGGCAGGAATTCAAGTTCTCTTTCATTGGGGAACGTCAGGAAACTGTGGAAGGGAAACCTGTCTTGGCCGTCAGTTTCTCAGGCTTTCCTCCACACTTTAGTGCAGGGGTAGGGAACCTATGGTTCGGGAGCCAGATGTGGCTCTTTTCATGATTGTATCTGGCTCTCCAGAGCAGCCAGGGCCTCGGTTTCCCAGCATGCAGCGGGGAGGAATGACGCAAATGCAACGCGACTGCTGCTTCCACGCCACTATCGCTGCCTCTTCCTCATCCCCCGCTGCTCTCAGGGCCCTGCACCCTCTTCGCCGGGGATGGCGGGGCCCGGCTTCCTCTTCGTCCTCCACCACAGGCCTCCCTCTTTCCCCTTCCTTCTTTCCTCCATTCTCCCTCTCCCTTCCTTCCTTCCTTCCTTCTTTCCTTTCCTTCCTTCCTTCTCTCCTTCCTTTTCCCTCCCTCTTCCTTCCTTTCTCCATTCTCCCTCTTCTTCCTTGCTCTTCCTTCCTTTCTTTTCTTCCCCTCCTTCCTTTTCCCCCTTTTCCTCCCCTTCCTTCTTTCCTCCATTCTCCCTCCCTCTTCCTTCCTTCCTTCCTTTTCTATTATTTTCCCCCAAGTCTTCCTTTCCTTCTCCTTCCTTTCTTTTCACTTTCCTCTCTCTCCTTCTTTCTTTTCTTCTTTTCCCTTCATTATTTTACTTTTTTCTCACTCCCTTTCCTTTCTTTTCCCCACCTTTTCTTTTCCTCCCTTCCCATTTCCTTCTGTCTTTTCCCCTCCTTGTTTCTCTCCTGCTTTTCTTTTCTTCCTTTTCCATAGTTCGTTCTTCTTTTCTTTCTTCCTCTCCCCTCCCTCCTTTATTTCCTCTGTCTCTCTTTCTTCCTTTCGTCTTCTCTTCCTTCCCAGAGTCCTGAGCATGCCTTTTGCAGAGCCAAGTCTGAAGTGTCCCGTCATTCTGCCGGGGGAATCCTTTTCTCATAGTATGTACGTATATACTCACATTGAGTTGAATTCAGTCTTAAAATAAATTATATATATTATATGGCTCTCCCTGAAATACATTTCCAAATATTTTGCTTTCATGGCTCTCTGAGTCAAAAAGGTTCCCGACCCCTGCTTTAGTGGATTGGGATGTGTGCTGAAAAAAATTCTGAAATTCCCAGGATCCCATATTCATGGAAAGATAGTTAATAAATTACTGTAGAAGGAGGATTCTCCCTTGCGACAGCAGTATTTTTCTAAAATAAGCAGCAAATTCGCTTCCTTTCAGAGACTGAAAAATAAATTGCCATGGACTGCAGCTGTTGACAATGAGTGTTTCCTGACCATCCTTCCTTCCTTCCTTCCTTCCTTAAAGGATTGTTGGCCAGCCCTCATATTTTGTGCTTGCTGGAATGCTGATGCTTGCTGAGCTCAGCAACGTTTCGGTATGTTAAGTTCATTACTAATGTCTCGAAACTGTTAAACTGGAAATTCCATTAAATATAAAAATTGTCCACAGCAGCAACAATTCTGTTGACATAGAAATAAGATCAAGACAATATTTCTCAGGGACAGCACTCAGTGTTCAAGAATTTTGCTCATGATGTAGTTCAATAGATCAGACTTAGATCTGAATGCCAAAGGCAGTGGGGTAACGGGACATCGGCGCCATTATTTCGTAAGTTACGGCGCTGTGCCATTTCAGTGGTACGATGTGGAGTTGCAATACCATGCTATGATTTCAGAAAGAGGAATGGTGGCGGTACTTACTTAGGCGATCCCTCGTAGCCCGAGGATGATGGTCCTCCAAGTGTAGGTTCCTGGTGGTGGGTCCGTAGGTGGCTATGGAGCCCTATTCTTGATTAGCATGTTCTCCCGCAGTGAGAGCATCAGTTTCCAGGTGGATGGCGGTCCCAGTCAGGGTTGGCTTGAGCCGCCTTCCTCTTGGCACGTTTCTCCCTTTTGCCCTCTGTTCGTGATTCTCTGAATTCTGCAGCACTGCTGGGCACATCTGACCTCCAGTTATAGCGTTCAAGGCCAGGGCTTGCCAGTTCTAGGTGTCTATGCCACATTTTTCAATGTTGGCTTTAAGCCCATTTTCAAATTTCTTTTCCTGTCCACCAACATTACATTTTCTGTTCTTGAGTTGGGAGTATGGTAACTGCTTTGGGAAATGGTGATCGGGCATTCGGACAACATGGCCAGTCCAGCAGAGTTGATGGCATAGGAGCATCTCTCCAATGCTGGTGGGTTTTTTTTTCTTCCAGCACGCTGACATTTGTCTGCCTGTCTTCCCAAGAGATTTGCACAATTTTTCAGAGGCAACGCTGATGGATTCGTTCCAGCAGTTGAGTGTGACGTCTGTAGACGGTCCACGTTTCGTAGGCATATAGCAGGGTTGAGAGGACAGTGGCTTTATAAACAAATACCTTGGTCTCCCTATGGATGTCCCAGTCCTCAAACACTCTGTGCTTCATTCGGAAAAATGCTGCACTCGCAGGGCTCAGGCAGTGTTGTATTTCAGTGTCAGTGTTGACTTTCGTGGAGCAGTGGCTGCCAAGGTAGCGGAAATGGTCAACATTTTCTAATGTTCCACCATTCAGCTGTATTTCTGGCATTGCAGAGGGATTGGCTGGTGCCTGCTGGAAGAACACTTTGGTCATTGCTTCTGCATATGTGTTTAGAGTGGCTTGTAGGTATCCTTCTGAATGTGCACAGACTACATTGTCATCAACATATTGGAGTTCTACAACAGATGTTGTTGTGACCTTGGTTTTGGCTTTGAGTCTGCTGAGGTTAAATAGCTTGCCAATAGATGATTTCCACTCCGGTGGGAAGCTTCCCATCAACAAGATGAAGTATCATACCAATGAAGATGGGAAATAAGGTTGGGGCAATAACACATCCCTGTTTGACATTCGATTCTGTCTTGAATGGGTCACATTGCTATCCAGACTGTTACCATCATGTCATTGTGGAGAAGCCGCAGGATGTTCACAAATTTGTCAGGGCACCCGGTTTTTTGGAGGCTGATCCAGAGAGCACTGCGATTCACTATGGCGGTACTGACTAATGTAGACATGATCCTTTACGCTTGTGCTATGTTGTAATTCCACAAAGCTTAGACCCGCGATGTAAAAGCCAAGATGACTACAAATCACCAGGGCCAGATGGCATCCACCCCAGAGTTCTTAAGGAACTCAAGTGTGAAATTGCTGAAATTCTAGCCAAAATATATAACCTTTCTCTAAGATCAGGCACTGTACCCGAGGACTGGAGGGAGGCAAATGTAACTCCGATCTTCAAGAAAGGATCCAGGGGTGATCCAGGAAATTATAGGCCAGTCAGTTTAACCTCAGTTCCAGGCAAAGTGATGGAAACCATTATTAAAGAAAAAATTACTAAGAACATAGAAGAACAGGCATTGCTGAAGGAAAATCAACATGGTTTCTGCAAAGGCAAATCATGTCTTACTAACTTGTTAGAATTCTTTGAGGGTGTAAATAAACACATAGATAAAGGGGACCCAGTCGATATTGTTTACCTTGACTTTCAAAAGGCTTTTGACAAAGTCCCTCACCAAAGGCTCCTAAATAAGCTCTTCAGCCATGGAATCAGAGGACAGGTCTTGTCCTGGATTGGAACCTGGCTAAACTGTAGGAAACAAAGGGTGGTAATAAACGGACATTTCTCTGGGTGGAAAGAGGTGAGAAGTGGCGTACCCAAGGTTCAGTTTTGGGTCCATTACTTTTTAATTTATTCATTAATGACCTGGATGTAGGAGTAAATTCTGAGGTAGCAAAGTTTGCAGACGACTACACTAAATTGTTCAGGGTAGTTAAAAATGAAACTGATTGTAAAGAGCTCCAGAAAGATCTCTCGAAATTGAGTGAATGGGCAACAAAGTGGCAAATGCATTTTAACCTAAACAAGTGTAAAGTCATGCACATCGGGCAAAGAACCCCAACTACACCTACCAATTGATGGGGTCAAAGCTTTCCGAGACAAACCAGGAAAGGGATCTTGGGGTTTTGGTGGACAGCTCAATGAAGATGTCAACCCAGTGCGCAGCAGCAGTAAAAAAGCAAATTCTATGCTTGGCATGATCAGGAAGGGAATCGAAAAATAGGTCGGCAAATGTTGTATTGCTCTCTACAAATCTATGGTGAGGCCACATCTGAGTACTGTGTACAATTCTGGTCACCGCACCTCAAGAAGGATATAACGGAACTGGAAAAGGTACAGAAAAGGGCAACAAGAATGATCCAAGGGATGGAGCAGCTCCTTTACGAATCAGGTTGCAACGCCTTGGTCTTTTCAGCCTTGAAAGACGGCGTTTAAGAGGTGACTTGATCGAAGTGTATAAAATCATGCATGGGATAGAAAAGGTGAATAAAGAAAAATATTTTCTCTGTCACACAACACTAGGACTAGGGGGCACTCCCTAAAGCTCCAAGGTAGGAAAGCTAGGACTAATAACGCGACATATTTCTTCACCCAGAGGGTCATTGGGTTATGGAACTCACTTCCAGAGGAGGTTGTGACAGCTGTCAGCCTGGACAGCTTCAAGGCAGGATCAGACAGATTCATAGATACCAAGGGAATCAGTAGCTACTGAAATGGACATCCAAGTGCCACCTCTGTGTTGATGGAGGCAGGCAGGATTTTCCCCGGGTACTGGTTGTGGGGGGTCGGGAGCAGGTGAGGGTTCTGCCCTCCTTTCTGCTAGAGATCCCTGTGTACAACTAGTGGGCCACTGTGTGACACAGAATGCTGGACTAGATGGGCTGAGGCCCGATTCAGCATGGCTCTTCTTATGTTCTTATGTTTTTATGACTAAACTGAGCCTGTTGTACTTTGGCCATATCATGAGAAGACATGATTCACTAGAAAAGATAATGATGGTTGGTAAAGTGGAGGAAGGTAGGAAAAGAGGAAGACTGCATTCCAGTTAGATAGACTGGGTGAAGGACATCACAGTCCTGAATCTGCAAGAAAAACTGCAGAGTTGTTGATACCAGCATGACTTGGAGGTCTCTTTTCCTTGGGATTGCCATAAATCGGCTTAATGCCAGTTAATGACAAGAACTAAGCAGTAGATGTAGAATGTGGGCTTTCATTTCTTATTCTGTCTTTGTCCCAAATGAGGACTCTGCAACATCATTAAAACAAATACAGATAAGAGCATTATGATCAATGTATACAGATGTTAATTCCAACTGGAATTGAACCACCGAATCGATGTATCGGAGCTCATAGGACAAGCAATGGCCATGACGCTGAGACTGTAATTGTATGTTTTTAATTGTTAATTTGTTATTATATGGTTTGGGGGGGGGGGGTTGCCTTGTTGCTTGTGTTGTATTGATGGCAGAGACTGCCTTGTGTAAACCGTCCCGAGTCGCCTTCGGGCTGAGAGGGGTGGTATAGAAATGTGACAAATAAATGACAATAAATAAATGTTTGATACCATTTGCTTCTTGTAGGATGTTGAATAATTTTGCACTGATGCAGAACTGCAAAACCCCTGCATAATAAAGCCACAATTATTCCATAAAATTGAATGCAAAAAGAGATGTTTTCATTGTGCATATTTCTGCTGGTTTGAGTTTGCTGTGAATTATGAAAGAGTACAAAAATGGCTGGAGCCAGTGGGGCTGGTGGAGTAGAAGACAAGAGTCATCAGAGGCAGAGCCATCTATATCCTAAGTTTCTATTCCACCTCCTTCCTTATAAGTGCATTTCAGCCAGGCAACCTCAACCTGTGGCCTTCCAGCTGTTTGGGTTTGCAACTCCCAGAAGCCCCTATTGCCAGCTTGTTCCGTGGCCAGGAATTCTAGGAGCTGGAGGCAGTTTAAAATGCCTGAGCTAAGCAATTAATTGTTATCGTGTCTTCAAGTCTTTCTCAACTTATGGTGACTATCACTGGGTTTGCTCAGTCATCCAGGTGGTTTCCATGGCCAAGTGTGGAATCAAACCCTGGTCTCCAGAGTTGTAGTCGATGCTCAAAACACTGCACTCTTAACTAAATGAAGGAGTGGAGTTCTACCTTGGTTTAGAAGGGCTGGACGCTGTCACAATTGGTTCTGGAAAACGCATAGACTGCACTATACTTCAAAAGGCCCCTGCAGTTATGTACCTCCTTGCTTTTGAAGTGGAACGCCATTGAATCTTTGCCTTGAAAAGGATATTTTGCGCACATACACAACACAAGGAGGGGAAGTGAAACAACATGCTTGGCTCTGTAGTGGGGAAACAGAATAATTTCCAATGGGGGAAATCAGTCTGGGCCACATTTTAGCACCCTATCTGTTCAGTTTATACACTGAACATGGCTTACAGAAAGCAGGATTAGACCCAGAGGAAGAAAGTGTGAGAATTGGAAGAAGCATCAACAATGAAGATATGAAGGCCATACAGTATTATTGGCAGAAAATAGTCACAATTTGGAACAAATATTGATGAAAAGCAAGAAAGGAAATGCAGAAGCAGAATTTAATTTCAAGGAAACAAAAATAATGACCATAGATCAGTGTTTCCCAACCTTTTTTGAGCCGCGGCACACTTTTTACATTTGCAAAAACCTGGGGCACACCACCAACCAAACTGACACTCTAACACCGTAATACATATAGTTAATATGTTTTTAAATTTATTTATGCACTCAGTATGAAACCTGGGCCTGTTTCGATGAACACAACATAGATATCGTGGCAGGAATGGCAGAAAGACACACACGAAGGTCTTGCTCAACAGCTGTCAGTCTCTCTGTGCGTTTAGTCAAGCTAGAGAAGCTCATCTCACACAGATATGTGATTCAAAACGGGAGCAATGTCAAAAGAGCTTTGTTGGCCAGAATGGGATTGATTTTGTCATTTGGGAGTTGTAGTTGCTGGGATTTATAGTTCCCCTACAATCAAAGAGCATTCTGAACCCCACCAATGATAGAACTGGGCCAAACTTCCCACACAGAACCCTCAGGAGGCATGAGGAGGTCTCTACTTGGGGAAAGGGAGGCAGGCCTTCCCAATGCATGGAGAGGGAGAGACCAAATAGACAACGGGTGAGGAGTGGGGTGTTTGTAATTTTGTGCCTTTATCGAGGTAGGTTTCTTAGAGTTTTTATACTTCAACACACTAGAATCTCCCCCCCCCCCCCTTTCCTGGAGGTTCCAATTTCCCACGGCACACCTGATGATTGCTCACGGCACACTGGTTGGGAAACACTGTCATAGATAATATATATTATTTCCTATAGAATGGGGGTTGCATGCCCATACCGAGCACCTCTGCATACCTACGCCTATGCAACCCACATAATACATAATCGCATTCCGATCCTCCAAAGTCACGCAGCTGATTTCCTTGGGAATGTTCCCCTCTTGCACACTGTTGTTGTGTTGCAAATATGTTAATTGGAAAGATGCATGGTTTAGTTGTACATAAATACTCTATGACAATGGTTCTTAATCTTTAGTCTCCCAGGTGCTTGGCTTTCAGTGCTTGGAGGGCCCAGTCAGTGGTGAAGAGTCCTGGGTGTTGAAGGCAGAACACCTAGAGAGCCAGAATTTAAGAACCCCTATTCTACAATGATGCTTAATATTATTTTCCCAACAACAAGTGAGAAATAAGCCATGCTCCTGTGATCTGGATCAGCTTCTGATTTTGCTCAGTTTACTTTTTTATGATTTGTATGAAATCTTCCATGTGCTTGGTGGTGTAAAAGGAGGGGGCAACTCTGTTCCAAGGAGCTTACAATCTACAATTTACCACAACAGAGGTAACAGAGAGGAAAAAATGGAAATAGAAGCAGGAGGGAAATGGGAGAAAGAAGCATTTATTTCAGCTAGACGTATCCAGGCGTGGTTATAGCTGGGCGTGAGGACTAATGGAGTGATAAACAGGAAATGTTTTTATACCCAAATTGTATAACAGTGTGGAGTGAAGGGATGGCATTTTCAGCGTGTTCGCTGGATAAACTGTACATTTTAAAAATGTTCTTAAGCCCTTCTTTCCTCTGCACTCGCCCAGATTCAGAAAAAGAACCGATGAGGTTCACTGGGCAGAGCCTAATCCTGTTGATTTCCTCCACTTGCAAGGAAATTCCTAGACATATGCTTCAGCTATATTGTTTCCTAATCTGCAGCATGAGCATTGTTATCTAAAGCTTTTCCTAGCATGCACTTGACCTCTGATTTAATCCATGTGCACTTCTGAACCGGCACATGACGTTTAAGAATTGTCATGCTTGCAAATCCCAAGTATGCCTCTGGATAACCCTCACAAGCTGCACAATGCTTCATCTCTGGGACACATTGCTCTTTGGTGGAGAGCATTGTTATCTTTAAGAGGTTTTGTATATGTCTTGTTTTCTTCTTGGAGCATCTAATATATGTGGCACAGCTTTAATTGGTGACCTTGTAAAAAAATTTAAAAATGTGTACATCATATATGGACACAAAAGATGCTGGATCAGATTTCTCTTCTACCATGGATCTCACTCGAACCATCTAATTATCTGGCTGCGCAATTGAAACATTTCCAATAGCGCAGGACAAGCAGGAGCCGAAGTTATATTTCTTATATCACCTACAGCAGTGTTTCCCAACCTTTTTTGACACTTTTAACATTAAAAAAATTCGGGGGCACACCACCAACCAAAATGACACAAAATGACACACTAACACAGTAAAGAACGGCTGGGGGATGGTGGCCTGCTGGGAACAGCTGCTGGGAGTGCCGAAGCCGGGGGAGGGGGAGGGGCAAGGCCGCGCCATGCCTCGCCCATCCCCCCGGCTTCTCCCACAGCTTCTCAAGCCTTGAGGGGGCAGTGCCAAGTCAGTGGTGGCAGAGCCAGCAAACCTCCTCCATGCAGCTTCAGCTAGCAAGGGGTGAGAGTCATGACGGATTGGAGGCTAGCTGGGGAAACGGCCGAAGGAGGCGGCGCCCCGGCCACTTCTTCTTTTCCTCTGCCGCCGCCCGGCCCTTCGTCCTTCTCCCCCAAGCAGCAGGAGTTTGTCAGGAGGAGGGGGGAAGGAAGGGGGGCAGAGAGCTTTTCTCGCGGCACAGCAGGAGGTCCGTCACGGCACACTACTGTGCTGCGTCACAGCGGTTGGGAAACACTGACCTACAGAATCCAAATGATTTTGTCTCTGTTGAGTGGTATGTACTCAACCCATGCACTTCCAATGACCAACTCTTTACCAGCACTGCTCATAGAGAAATTATTATTTCTTTACTTTCACCACCATCCCCATGTGGGTTTTCCGGTAGACTTTAGCCTATGTTCTTTCAGATTCTTTCCACATTTTCTCCTGTCTGTGCTCTACTCTTCATCCCAATCTTATGTATTCCTGAAGATCTCAGATTCCCAGCAGGTCTATGGACCACGTTCCTCTTAGGTGGTCACTGACGGGGGCCTTATCATAGACTTTTCTTGACAGGATTAATTCAAAGATGCTTTGCCATTCTTCTTCGAAAGCTAAGACCTAATATGCTATAATGCAGTGGTTCTCAACCTGTAGGTCACCAAATGTTTTGCATACAACTCTCAGAAATCCCATCCAGTTTACCAGCTGTTAGGATTTCTGGGAGTTGAAGGTCAAAACATCTGGGGACCCACAGGTTGGAAACCTATAATGGTTTGAACATTGAGCTGAACATGCTTAACATGTTCTCACTTGATGACTTTAAACAAGGCATGGGCAAACCATCAGTCCTCCGGGTGTTTTGGACTTCAACTCCCACAATTCCTAACAGTCCAAAACACCTGGAGGGCTGAAGTTTGCCAATGCCTGCTTTAGACTAAATATAACGAAGGCAAAAATAAACCCCCTCTGAATAAAGCTAGCTTTTAAAAAAAACATGTTATATTCCCCTTAGGGTCACCATAAGTTGGAGAAGACTTTGGAGGTGTGATTTGCCTATGGTGATGCACCTGCACAGAATTAGGTTGACAACAAGTTAATCGTGAGCTAACAACGTAATGCGGCAGCTTAAAAAGCCAGTGGGATTTTGGCCTTCATAAATAAGAGTCTAGTGTCTAGATCCAGAGAAGTCATGCTTCCCCCTCTATTCTGCCTTGGTCAGACCACACCTGGAATCACACTGTGTCCAATTCTGAGCACCGCAATTGAAGGTACTCTAAGATGGAATGTATCAAGAGGAGGGCAACTAAAATGATCAAGGGTCTGGAGAACAAGCCCTATGAGAAACGGCTTAAAGAGCTGGGTATGTTTAGCCTGCAGAAGAGAAGGTTGAGGGGAGACATAATGAGGGCCATGTATAAATACGTGAGGGGAAGTCACAGGGAGGAAGGAGCAAGCTTGTTTTTTGCTGCCCTGGAGATTAGGACGCAATGGAACAATGGCTTCAAACTACAGAAAAGGAAGGAGATTCCACCTAAACATGGGGAAGAACTTTCTTCCTGTGAGACGTGTTCAGCAGTGTGACTCTCTGCCCCGGAGTGTGGAGGAGGCTCCTTAGGAGGTTTGTTGGGGGTGCTTTGAATGTGATTTTCCTGCTTCTTGGCAAAGTGGGGTTGGACCAGGCCAGGATTACCCATAAGGCCAAACTATGCCATGGCCTAGGGGTGCAAGCCAGGGGCACGATCAAAAAATACATTGAAACAAATAAAAATGCAACGCGCATGGAGATGAGGAAGGAAGGATACCGGAGCTCTTCCTTTCCGCCAGCGCTCCTGCTCCTTCCTGAATAGCAGCTCCTGCCTCTGCTATTGTTGCGCAAACGGCGTATGTGCAGGGGTTCTCGACACTGGCGTCGACGTCAACAGGAGGAACAATTAACTCCCTCAACGCCGACAGCATCCACTTGCTGGCTCCTTCAGTGCAAGTACAGGAAACTCCATTGCGCAGTCTGCGCATGCCCTAACACCACGAAAGCTGGTATTCCTCCAACACAAGGAGGAGACTCCTCCTTACTAGAGAGAGAAGCGCAACTGCCGGCTACGGCACATGCGCAAACCCCAGTACAGGAGAGAAGCCCAATGCGACAAGCCCCGGTATCGGGGAGAAGCGTGGCATCGGTACAGCTGCTGACTACAACGCATGCGCAATCCCCAATACCGGGTAGGAGCCAAGTGTCTCAAGCCCCGGCATTGTGCCTGCCGAGAGGGAAACCCCATAGTGCCTGTCGAGAGGAAAACTCCTGTGGCAGACCTAGTGGGGCCACACCGGAAGAGCTGGATGCGGGGCCCTAAGGGGGGCGAGCGGATGAAAGGATGGGGGGTGCAGTAGAGGTTGGCTTAAAGGGGGCGTAATTCCAAAGTGTGGCCTAGGACGCAAAAAGTTGTTAATCCGGGCCTGGGTTGGACTAGATGGCCCATAAGGTCTGTTCCAACTCTAGGATTCTAGGATTCTCATTGAGGTCTTCGGTGTTTGCTCTCTGGAAAACATATGTAGAGATTGTTCTGTGCCTTCAAGTCAGTTCCTATTTAGGCAATCCTCTCCTTGTTTTTTCTTGTCAAAATGAGTCAGAGGAGGTTTGCTATCATCTTCCTCTGGCATTCAGTGGATAGTCTGCTTCACCCGCTCCTCCGAACATGTTAAAGATGATCTGTAAGTTTGGCTGCCAAAGTGGAAATCAGAAATCAGAAGAAGCTGGTGAAAGAAAAACTCATCCCTGGATCCATTCGGGAAGGAACCTTCAAATAGTCTCAAAATTTCAAAATGTTTGTATTTACTTATGCAAGGCTCACCCAACCCTTCTTTCACATTGGTAATTTCGAATGAAAGGTTTGCTGAAACATGTTGAAGTGCCTGTTCTTCCCATGTTATTTCTGCCCCCGGCATCATATTTTCTGTCAAAAGAAGTAATGCCCAGGAACACATCTCCTTTGTTAACTGTAATGATAAACATTATAATTTTAGCCCGTGTTCTACCTAGCCATTAAAATGAATCCCAGCCTTGACTTCTTTCACTACCATTGGCCTCGCCTCCTGAAAGCACTTCATTCTGCCTTTTTATAACCTGAAACCTTGATGATAGGTTTTGTTTCAGATTTAGGAAGTAGGTAGTTGGTGCAGTTTAGACAGTTGTTGAGGCCTTTCCTCTTCCTCTATCTGTGTCTTTAGAGCAGAAATGGTTTCAAACCAGGTGTTCAAGTACACAGTTGAGTCAGCAGGGAAAATCCATCTAAGTTTTGAAATGTGTTTATTGGTAATAATAATAATGATAATAATAAAAAATAAAACTTTATTCATACCCTGCCACCATCTCCCTGAAGGGACTCAGGGCGGCTTACATGAGGCCAAGCCCGTCAAATACAAATGCAATACAATAGTACATCAACAAAACAAGTAAGCAAAAAACAATATAAATAATATAACTAAACATAAAGCAATAATTTATTATTTATTTATTTCCAACATTTCTACCCCGCTCTTCTATACCCCCGAGGGGGGACTCAGAGCGGCCTAACAAAAGGCACAATTCGATGCCAACATAATAAATACAATATAAAACCAAAAACATACAGCATTAAAACACATTAAAATACAATTAACATTAACACATCATTCACATACTCTTAAGTTAAAAACAGTATTTCGTCCATAACAGGAGCACTGAGCCATATCCATCAACTTGCTGTTACAAATCTAGTCCAAAGTGCTGTATTGTGCTAATGTGCAAACGCTTGGTTCCACAGCCAAGATTTCACTTTTTTCCTGAATGCCAGGAGGAGTGGTGTTGATCGTATGTCGCTTGGAAGCGCGTTCCACAGGCGGGGAGCCACCACCGAGAAGGCCCTCTCTCTCGTCCCCACCAACCGCGTTTGAGAAGTTGGTGGGAGCGAGAGCAGGGCCTCCCCGGATGATCTTAAATTACGAGGTGGGACGTAGAGACTGATGCGTTCGGACAAGTAAGCTGGGCCAGAACCGCATAGAGCAGGGCTGTCCAACAGGCGGCCCGCGGGCCGTACACGGCCCCCCAGCCTGTTGGACACGGCCCCCGCTACCCTCCTGAAAGTTTTTTTATAAAAAATATTAAAGTATGTTTTTTAAAAAAATGGCGGCGAGGGAGGAGGCGGCGGGGCAGTTAGAAGGAAGGGAGCCCTGCACCGCCCCCCTCTGTCCCTCTCTCCGCGCCGCCCTTCCTAGGGAGGGGGAACCGCCGAAAAGGAGCAGTAGGCAGCGCCAAGGGTGGCGCGTCAGAGGCCTGGGGTGACGTGCCGCCCTTGGCGCCGCCTACTGCTCCTTTTCGGCGGCTAGGACGGGCGGGGAGCCGCAGAAAAGGAGCAGTAGGCGGCGCCAAGGGCGGGGGGTTAGAGGGCGAGCGTGACGCGGCGCCCGTGGTGCCGCCTACTGCTAGGAAGAGCGGGGAGCCGGCTGCCTTCTTCCTCCGTAGCCCCTCCTCCTTCTCCCCCTCGCGCCGATCCGCAGCGGCGCTCGGGGGAAGAGGGATCCAAGCAGCGGCGCCCGGGAAGACGCCTGGGAGAAGAGGCTACGGAGGAAGGAGGCTGCCCCACCCCCCGGCTGCTGCTCTCTGATCACCTCCTCCATAGCCCCTTCTCCGGCCCTTGGGACGAAAGAAGTTGGCGCCTGGTATAGAGCTTTAAAGGGATCCGAGCAGTGGCACGCCCAGGGGGGGAGAAGGAGGAGGGGCTACGTGAACTGCAAAGTCGGCCCCATAGAGTGTGTTGCAGTAATTTATTCCCATTGGTAGCCCCACTACCCCTGAGTATTACTATTTTCTGTTAGTTTGATTCCCATTTACCCCCTGCTCTCTGATCACCTGACGGCCAATGAAACAGTATGGATACAATCCAGTTAACAAATCATGTATGTTCCTGGATTTCACATGGCGGTACTTTAACTGAAATGTTGGTACCAGAGGCAGAAATAACACTATGGGAAGAATAGGGGTAGGTTCCTACACTGCCAAAGAGTAAAGGGCTTCAGCATTTTTCAGCAAACTTTTTATCCAAAATAAACAATTTATACATGCAAACAAACAGGTCATGTAAACCATGATAAATAAAAACAAACTGTTTGATATTTCTTGAGAACACCTGAAAGCTTCTTCCATCTTGTACTTTCATTAGTCTTTACGTTTGTTACCATTTCCTATTTGATGTCCCAGCAGATGCATGTTTTTTTAACATGCTGAGGGTGGCAGGCATATCTCTTATGCTGTTGATGTTTGTTCAGCAAAGAACAAGCATTTAGCCAGTATTGCACCGCCTGACATCCATTGGAAAGTAGCAGCCTGTAAGGAAAGGACCAAGGAATTGACATCTCCGGCCCATTCTCTGTTTGGATATCAGCCAGCATGTCAATGTCTTAAATCAAGAAATAGCTTCCAAAGATCTACAGAGACACTCGCAGGAACACCTCAGCAAGCAAGAGTCCAAAAGTGGCAGGCTAGGAACACGGAACCGGAACTCTCTGAAGCTTTAGGTGCTCTTACTACCTATTACAGGGAAAACCAGCTGATTCCTAATCCATCTAAAATGCACACATGTGATTTCCATCTTAAGAACAGACAAGCATCTCGAGCTCTGAGGATTATCTAGGAAGGAATCCCACTGGAGCATTGCAGCACACCCTGGGACTTACCGCGGACCGTGCTCTGGCCTACAAAGAAGCACTGCTTGAATATCAAGAAAAAGTGGGCACTAGAAACAATATCATACGAAAGCTGGGGATCACAATCAGATACAGTGAAGACCTCTGCCCTTGCGCTTTGCTACTCTGCTGCTGAGTACGCATGCCCAGCGTGGAACACATTTCACCATTCTAAAACAGTGGATGTGGCCCTTAATTAGACATGCTGCGTTCTCACAGGATGTCTGCGCCCTACACCACTGGAGAAATTACTTCTTTAGCCGGCTTTACTGGCTGCCAATAAGTTGCCGAGCCAACTTCAAGGTGCAGG
Source organism: Anolis apletophallus (assembly GCA_030556195.1). Taxonomy (NCBI): domain Eukaryota; kingdom Metazoa; phylum Chordata; class Lepidosauria; order Squamata; family Anolidae; genus Anolis; species Anolis apletophallus. The sequence goes on from JARBWK010000004.1 coordinate 203,461,124, forward strand.
TTATGACCTATAAAGCCCTAAACGGTTCGGGCCCCACCTATCACCCTCTATGAACTGGCGCAAACTTTAAGATCTTCCTGGGAGGCCCTCCTTTTCCTCCTACCACCGTCACAAGCACGGTTGGTGGGGACGAGAGAGAGGGCCTTCTCGGTGGTAGCCCCCACCTCTGGAACGACCTTCCTAGAGAAATACGACAGGCCCCATCCCTCCCCTCCTTTCATAAGAGCTTGAAGAATGAATAATAATAATATCTATTTATATTCCGCTCTTCTCACCCCGAAGGGAACTCAGTTGAATGTTGTGTTGCTTTGTATGTATTGATGATGTTACTTGGAAACCGCTCTGAGTCTCCTCGGGGAGATAGAGCAGTATATAAATAAAGTTTTTGTTGTTGTTGTTGTTGGTATTGCACCACTTGACATCTGCCGGGAAATAGCAGCCAATAATGAAAGGACCAAGGTAGTGACTTCTCCGGCCCATTCCCAGTTCGGATATTAGCCAACATGTCTATGCCTTAAATCAAGAAATAGCTTCCCAAGATCTATAGAGATACGCGCAGGAGCACCTCAGCAAGCGAGAGTCCAAAAGTGGCAGGCTAAAACCCAGAGCCTCAGCCCATGGCTGATACCAAATGAGAAACTCCCCCTGGACACACAGAAGATTGGGCGACTTGGAAAGCTCTGAACAGACTGCGCTCTGGCATAACGAAGTGCAGAGCAAACCTTAAGAAATGGGTCTACAAAGTGGAGCCCATGACATGTAAATGTGAAGAAGAGCAAACCACAGGCCACTTACTACAATGCAGTCTGAGCCCTGGCACATGCACAATGGAGGAACTTCTTACGGCCACAACAGAGGCACTCCCAGTTCTTTCCTTGGTTAAACTTGATTGCGTTCTCTTACTACAGGCATATGTCAACCAGTAGTCTTGTTAGGATGCTTAATGTCTCTGGATGCTTAATGTCAACCCAAGCACCATTCCATTCCATAAATTGTCCACATGATCCAGATATTTATTGATAAACACTGTGCACTGAACACCAGTTAACATCTCCAATTGCAGTAAGTGCAATGAGAAAGCTAAAAGACTACGGTTTCTGTGTCAAATCTTCCTTCGTTTATTACTCCACCAGAAATGATGCATCACCCATTTCCTCTTTGGCAGTTCTGACAGGGTTGGATCATTATTCCTTCCCTCTTTGAAAGTGGCAGGCGCTATAGCAAGTAAAGAGGATGGGAATGATTGAGTCAGATCAAGCAACAGTCCGATTGTCTTATTAGCTGTTGTTAATCATGAACTTGAAGTGGGACTCTTGTGCCCCGAATCTTGTCCGTGAATATTGAAGCAGGGCGAATATCTTCATTTCTTGTTTTTTAGGAGACTGGCTCCTTAAAAACATTTATTTAAAAGGTGCTAAACTAAGTGTTGTTGTTTTGGGTTTTTTTGAAGGAGGCTCCATCGCACTCTACACAGTCCACTGTTGAACACTCTTACTGTCAGGAAGTTCTTCCTAATGTTTTGGTGGAATCTCTTTTCCTGCCAATGTGAATCCATTGTTCTCTTGTGTCCTAGTCTTCAGAGCAGTAGAAAACACTCTTGCCTCCTCTTCGGATATTTAAACATGGCTCTCATTTCCCCTCTCAGCCATCTCTTCGGGCAAAGTGTACCCAGCTCCCTCAACTGCTCTTCATAGTCATGGTTCCCTTTTCATGATGCCCAGACCCTTTTGGTTGCCCTTCTCTGGACGCCTTGTCCATTCTTGACTTGTGGTGCCCAGAAATGGACACAGGGTTATTCTAGCAGAATATACTAATTTCCTCAATCTGGACACTTACTTAGGTGATCCCTCATTGTCCGAATATGTTGGCCTTCCAAGTGTACTGCCTTGGTGGTGGATACGTAGGTGACCGTGGAGCCCTATTCTTGATCCGCATATTCATTCATTGAGGGCATCAGTTTCTAGGTGGAAGGTGGTCCTGGTAACCTCTTGGCACGTTTCTCCCTTTTGCCCTCCATTCGTGCCTTTTCGAATTCTGCAGCACTGCTAGTCACAGCTGACTTCCAGTTAGAGCGTTCAAAGGCCTAGGGCTTCCCAGTTCTTGGTGCCTATGCCACAGTTTTTAAGGCTAGCTTTAAGCCCATATGTCAATCTTTTTTCCTGTCCACCAACATTATGTTTTCCATTCTTGAGTTGGGAGTATAGTAACTTCTTTGGGAAACGGTGATCGGGCATTCAGACTACGTGACCAGTCCAGTGGAGTTGATGACATAGGAACATCGTTACACCTGTTGACACAGCCTAGAATCACATTGGCTATGTAAGTTGTTGCAACACACTTTTCTGCTACGTTCAGCTTGTGTATGAAGACTCTGAAATCCCTTTCACATGTACTGTGAAACCATTTGTTAACACAGTGCTGTATTTATGTGGCATTATATTTACAAGAACCAACATTTTTTTGAAGTGCAAGGCCCTAATAACACGCAAAACTCCCCAGTAGTGCTGGTAGACATTAGTTATGTGTGCTTACAGCAATCTGCATTGTTAGTTACTAAACGGTGTGCTCCACTACCCCCACAGCTTCAGGGCAGACTAATGTTTGGAGTAGTCATGCCAGCTCCTTGCCTATAGGTAACTATTGAACAACTAAGCTATAATTCAGAGTCCTGATTCAAGCCTGCACGATTCTCCTGGGCTGACTTAGAGTTTCTTTCTTGAAACATGCCTTCAGGAATAAAGTCTAGTGAATGGAAGTTAACAAAGTGATGCTGCAGCTAAGAATATTCTGTCAAGATGGAGGGAAGTCTTAGTCCCACTCTTTTGTGATTTGGTCAGAGTCCACCTGGAATAATAGCCCTGTTTCCAGTTCTGGGCAGCACCATTCCAGAAGGAGATAGACAAGCTGAAACATGTCCAGAGAAGGGCCACCAAAATGGTCAAAAGTTTCGAAAATATGACTCCCTCTAAGAAACTGCTTAGGGAGCTGGGAATGTTTAACTTGGAGAAAAGGCTGACAGGGGACGTGATCGTCATGTTTACATATTTGAAAGGATGTCACATTGTTTTCTGCTGCTCCGGAAACTAGGACACAATGGAGCAATGGATTCCAATTGTAGGAAAAGAGATTCCACCTAAACATTAGGAAGAACATCTTGATGTTTGGAGCTTCCTGGGAGTCTTGAGAAGTCTCATTCTCTGGAGATTTACACTGAGACTGGTGTCCCTTGGGGTCTCTTCCACCTAAGATTCCGTGACGATTCTCTTAGCCAGTCAAATAATGTAAGGATGCTCACCGAAATTTGGTAGTCCGTGAAAAGTGGAAGTCTATATAAATAAAAATGTAATGTTCATTTGTGGGATTAACATAACTCAAAAAACACTGGATGAATTGACACCAAATTTGGACACTACACCCTTAACAGACCAACGAGTGACTATCACTCATTAACTCCCCCCAAAAAGCAGCAGAAAGGACTTAAAAACCCCAAAAAGGTAAATGACAATACAGATGCAGATGTCCAGCTTACTAACTGTGGAGCCCTTGCTCTGCAGAGAGCAGGGACGCACCTCTCTCAAGTGCTGCCTTTGAGCCCAACTCTTTTCCAGCCTATGTCTAGAGCAGGGGTGCTCACACTTTTTCAGCATGCGAGCTACTTATAAAACAACCAAGTCAAAATGATCTACCTACCCACTACAAAAATGTGAAACATATAACACAATACCTGCTTTGAACTGGGTTTTCTGAGTCTAAACTGCCATATAATCTGATTCAAAGCAGATAACATGGGGTTTTATTCAACTATGTGGAAAGGACCTCAGATAACTCAAGGCCGGCAGCACTTGGGCGGCATCGGGGGCCTGCGTGGCGGGGCTGAGCCTTCCTCCCGCCCTGCCTGCGATCTACCAGGACACCCTACGTGATCTACCAGTAGATCGCGATCTACCTAATGAGCACCACTGGTCTAGAGGGAAGGAAGGAAGGAGGGAAAGGGGGAAGGAAGGAAGGAGAGAAGGAAAGAGGGAATGAAGGAAAAAAGCAGATAAGGGAGGAAGGAAAGAAAGAGGTGGAGAAGGAAGGAAAGAGAGAATGAGGGAGGGAAATAAAAAAGGGGTATGCAGGAAAAAAGTATAGAAGGAAGGAAGGAGAGAAGGAAAGAAAAAAGGAAGGAAGTAAAGAGAGAGTAGGAAGGAAAGAAGAAGAGAAACGGAGGGAGGGAAGGAAGGAAAGAAAGAAGGGAAGATGGAATCAAAGAGCAAAGGAAGGAAGGAAGGAGTGAAAGAAGAAGGGAGGAGGAAAGGAAAGAAGGAGGGACAGAAGGAGAGAGAGAAAGGGGGAGGGAAGGTTGGCCACAGCAATGTGTAGTAGTAGAATAAACCACTTGCTGTTGATAGTTTGGTGTCACTAACTATACTATGACATGAAGGTCTTAGTGTGGGTTGGATTTGGAAAGGTGTGTTTATAAAGTGCGAGAAGCCAAGGAACATCTGCCGTGTTAATGAATGGCAGTTAATTTCGAACATTACAACTTGCTTGTTATCATATAATTATTCCTTCTTCATGTGTTATAGTCATGCTGTCATGCTGTATGGCTTTTCACTCTCCCTTGAGCAATTCCTAGTGACTTAGGAGAAAATGGAGTACCCATGTGAGAAGAAAGGTTCAACATCATGTCCCCAAAACTCTACTGAGACAGATAATTGTTAAAACTGAAACTGCAAGGGGTTGTATTGCGTGCAAGTTGAGACCTAGTGTGAAACGGATGTCATATCTTTGCTGATGTATTAATTACGATTTTCCTATTCTGGAATAAGGAAGTGTCAATGGGAATTTGGGTGCATGTTGCTTGTCACAGTAGTAACACCAGGTGAACGTTTTCCTTTGCACAACCATTAAAGATACAGGAGCACTCCCTTGAAATTCGGCCTTAGTGTGGGTTGGATTTGGAAAGGTGTGTTTATAAAGTGCGAGAAGCCAAGGAGCATCTGCTGTGTTAATGAATCGCAGTTAATTTCCAACATTACAACTTGCTTGTTATCATATAATTATTCCTCCTTCATGTTTTCTAAGCAAATTGTTTTGATATCTGCAGTATATGTTACAGAAGACACGTGTTCCTTTTTATTGATCTGGTAACTCATGCTCTCTTTTGGCATGCTCTGTAGTGCCAGCTAGTGGGAAGAGATAGCAATTTCAGCATTGCTGAGGATACTTAGGATCTCTACCAAGCTAACCAGTATTCTCTTTTGATCTTGAAGGTGAATCAAAGTACCTTCATAAAGATGGCAGGCCCTGACGTCAGGGCTACTTCGATTGTTCTTTTCCTGTATGGCAAGGGGTTGGACTCGGTGGCCCATGTGGTCGTTTCCAACTCTATTATTCTATGACTATGCTCAGCCTCTAGATTGAATGTGTTCTTTAACATCCTCTTTTCTTTCTCTTTCTTCTTTAATTGCAGGCTCTCGATGGGAATGTATACGATCACCTTAAAGATTATATAATGGCGTTCAGCAGGACTGAATTAGAAATATGCCAAGCTGTACAAAACACATTCCAGTTTCTTTTGGAAACTTCCAGTCGGGTAAGTTTTTAAATAAAAAAGATGTATTTTATGCTGAAGTGATTGGGTGAGAGAGGGGAGGGACCTGTCTTGCAAAACGGAAACAGAAGGAACCCGAAGATGGAAGGCACTAGCTACACGAGTCTCCTTGAAGAGATGTTGCAAAGGCAAGTGGACATCTTATCCATCTGTTTACTTATTTCCTTTGTGTGTCGCCTTCCTCCTGGTATGGAACCCAGAGAGAGTCAGCTAAAAAAAACCCCTTTACAATAAAATGTAAAAACAATTAAAATCTACCCAACACAGTATAAACTCAATTAAGTGCCGAGCTTTAGCACAATGGGTTAAACCGCCATTTGCAGAAAATCTTGCCCATCGAAAGGTCGACAGTTCAAGCGCTTGGTGGGGTGAACTCCCAACCGTCATCCCAGCTTCTGCTCATCTAGCAGTTCAAAAACAGTAATGTGAGGAGATAAATAGGTACTGCTTTGGTGGGGAGGTAATAAAATGCGCCCATGTCGCGATTTGATCTCAAGAGCATCTAAAGACAACAAAGCTCCTCGGCATGGAAAATAGAGTGACAGCACACACACACACACACCCCGGTGGCTGGAGTCAAGCACAGCCTCCAGATAGAAAAAGATGGGAAGTTTTACTACTGTTTAGGTACTGTCTGTCCTTGTTAATTGTATAACAACATTGAATGTTTGCCGTGTGTGTGTGTGTGTGTGTGTGTGTGTGTGTTGTGTATAGTGCTTTTTCCCAATAATTACAAAAGTGGGGGGAAGAGGAGGAAAAGGGAGATAGGGGAACAAAAACAAGGGAGGGGAAAGGGGAAAAAGTGATGATAATAATAAAAAAGACTTCCCATATACCTCCCAAGGTCCTATTGTATCTTTTTACATTACATAATTCAAAGAGATAGGTCAATTACACATTTTTTTCTTATACATACTTCATTACGCATCTTTCTAATCTATCAAGAATTTCATTCCTTTATCTATATATATAAAGGAGAGACGGTCGTGCAAAGGACTTTATGCACGGCCAAACTACGCCCCCCAGAAACGCCAATCCAACGAGACACAATCCCACAAACCACAAGGTATTGCCATCACACAAAAAACCCACCTTCCTACCTTCCAACCCCCCAAAATCAGCCCCAAAAACCGACCATTGGCTCCCGTTCTGCGCTGGCCACAAGCGCAGAACAGAGCGAGAGCCATCAGCGCAGGCGCACTCCAACCCCCACCACCCCACAACGCAGGACAGAGGCTAAGCAAACACACTGCGCACTCTGACTCCCCCAACCCATCCCATCCCCTCTCCCCCCACACCAGCAACTTCACCGCCACACCGGCGGCGACCAACCCGCCTCCTCCGCCGCCTCACAGAGGGAGACCCGCAGCCGCTCTCCAAAGCATCGGTCGCTTCTGGGGCTCTCCGGGGAAGCAGCACTGAAAAGACCCCAGAAAACTACAAAAAAACATGGCGCCGAACAGCTTCGGTCCGCGAAAAAGGCTCCGGCCAGTCGATCCGTCAGGAAAAGGGTCCGGCCGGAAACTGACACCCAAACAATGCCGAGGCATCAGTTTCCGGCCGGACCCTTTTCCTGACGGAATGACTTCCGTCGGAGCCTTTCGGACGGAGGAAGCTGTTCGGGCGCCATGTTCTTTGTAGTTTTCTGGGGCATTTTCAGAGCTGCTTCCCGGAGAGCCCCAGAAGCCCTCCTGGCCCGAAGTGCCACAAGAAAATATGGCAGCCGCCACGGACAGGCGTGGGGACGCTGCCCTCGCCGCTACTGCCCTCCGGATGGCAGAGGGTGAAAAGGAAAGGACCGGGGTCGCTGCTGCCGCCTTCTTTTCCCTCCTCAGCCCCTTCTTTTCCTCCATCAGCCTCAGGGCCTTTCCTTCTCCCTCAGCCTATGGCCCCAAACCCCCCCCCCCCACGTCAGCCCCAGGCTCCTTCTCTTCTCCCCTCACCCTCAGCCCCCTTCTTTTCCTCTCTCAGCCTCAGACCCCTTCTTCCCCCCCCTTTCCCCCACTCATGTGTATGTACACATGCACAAACATATACAGTACCATACACACGTATACATATATAAACATACATACACATATATACATATACACACACATATATACACTACATACACACATATACACATGCACACACCCACCAAGACCATAAGTAGCATCATTTCAAACCCTTACATACTCAGACTTTCCCCCATCTCCTAAATAGGGCACAGCAACGCGTGCCGGGTTCAGCTAGTTTTGTATATATACTTTAAACCCCGACCAGTCAATCTTTATTTTTTTTGTTATTTAGATTTTGTGATAGTATGTCCATTTGAATAACATCAAAATCTTAATAATCCATTCTTCTAGATTTGGGATTTTGTCTTGCTTCCATCTTGTTGCACAGGTACTTAGAAGGAAGAACATTTTTTCTTGGTTCTCATTCAAAATTGGCATTGAAAGTCCAAGCAGGTAGTTCTGTGGATGCATTTGTCGTATTTGAATACTGCAATCTGCCTTGAGTCCCTTTGGGGAGATAGGGCGGAATATAAATTAAGTATATTATTAATATTTATATATTTCGTATCAGAAGCATTGCATACATAAATATAAAACTAATTAAAATAGAAGGAGCACAAGCAGCTAAATATTTTTTGACCAAACACGGGCAACAGCAACTGCATTGTCTGTAGCTTTAAACAATTCTTCCTCTGTGCATGAGGCAGGGCATTGTGGACAAGCATACAGGTGCGGAGTTGTCTGTTCTTCTCCACAACGCACAAGGTGGATAATTCTTTTAGGTAGTGCCAATTAGCCAGGTTGTCTTTTGATCTACCAGCCACACTTCTGAGTCTGTTCAGGGACTTCCAAGTTGACCATTCTTGGTTTGCCCCTGGAGGCAGATCCTCATGGGGGGGGGGGGCATCCAATTGGGATTTCCTGGTTTAGCTGCCCAGAGGGATGCTCTTGCTGTTGCTGAGTGCGTAAATACAGTTGGCCGTCCCTAGGCAATGTTTCTTGCAAATCGCTAAGCTTTCCAAACCCAAAAGCCTTTTAAACATTATTATTATTATTATTATTATTATTATTCAAAACATGCTAAAAATAATTCTAAGATTCTATAATTTGCTTAAGTAACGTTTTGTGGTATTTCATTTGCATCCAGTATTATCTTTTGGGAGAAAATGCTTCAATGCTCTCACTCCACTGGCAGTTTTCGTTAGTCATACTTCCAAAATGGAAGGCATTGAAGTCAACCATATCACTATTTTCTAAGGCTTCAACCAAGAGTAGTCATAATTTCCAATTTATTTTCATTACTGAGATTGACACCTGTGAGGGAACAACGGTATTTATGAGCAGGGAAATCCTGCTTTGCCATTTTGGATGTTTTGTCCCATCTGCCATTGGGTGTTGGCATTTGAACAATTGGTGCTGTCAGTAGCAGAACGTGGAATGAATGTGTTATAAGTAATAAAGAAACCTGTAAGTTATTAGTCTAAAAGGAATAATGGAATTGCTTTGAGTTTGGCCATGTTCTAAAAGCATTCTTTCCTGATGTTTCGCCCACTTCTATGGCAGGCATCCTCAGAAGTTTTGAGGTCTGTTGGAAACCAGACAAGTGAGGTTTATATATCTGTAAAATGTCCAGGCTAGGAGAAAGAACTCTTGTCTGCTTGAGGCAAGTGTGATTGTTGCAATTGGCCACCTTGATTAGCATTGAATGGCCTTGCAGCTTCAAAGCCTGGCTGGTTGCTGCAGCCCAGTGATTCTGGCCATGAAAGCCTTCAATAATGCGATTAATGGTGAGTAATATCACCTTTTTCATGTACAAGATACTTACGGTATATGTTATTTTGGAAAGGGTCATATTGCAGAATTATGATCTATTTTTGTATTTTTTTAGACATTAAAATGCTCCTCAGTCTTGATCTATGTTAGTAAGTGGCTTTTTAAAAGCAGTAAATCACAAATGGCCAGTTAACATTCCAAGCTCTGGTCAGGTGCAGAGCTGACTTGCTGTATGTTGGTTTAACAGGATCCCTGCCATTTGCCTTAGGTGTGCAAAACAGATGTCAACACACAGGCATGTGAGTCAGTTCCTGACAGTGATGTCTCTACTCACTTACCTCAACCCAGGACAGAACACAAACAGCCTACACAATCCCAACTATTTCTAGTTTTGTGCCTTCAAATGGTTTCTGACTTATGGTGACCGAAAGGCAAACTTGCCACACAGTTTTATTGTTTAGAGAGAGTCCCCTGTGGGATGAGAAGGGTGGAATATAAATACTGCAAATAAATAAATAAAGTAAGAGGACACAAAATAAAATAAGAGGACTCATATACATGGCAAACATTCAATGCCATAGACTGGTGTTTCCCAACCAGTGTGCCGTGGCACACTAGTGTGCCGTGAGTGATCATCAGGTGTGCCGTGGGAAATTGGAACCTCCAATACCCTTTCTTCCCCCTCCTGCTGAACACTTTTTCTTCTCCACTCAGGCTCCCTTCTTCCCAGCCTCGCTCTGCTTGCTTTGCCTCGCTTTGCTCACGCTGCCACTTCTGCGGGAGAGGGGAGGGAGGAAGGCGTGACCCGTGCGGGCGCTACTGCGCAGACTCGCCCCACGTCTTCCTCCCTCCCCTCCACAGTGCTCTGTGGATATAGGTGAACTACAACTCCAAAACTCAAGGTCAATGCTCACCAAATTCTTATAGTATTTTTTCTTGGCTTTGGTAGTTCTGTGTGGGAAGTTTGATTCAATTCCATCATTGGTGGAGTTCAGAATGCTCTTTGATTGCAGGTGAACTATGACTCCCAGCTGTTGAGCAAGACCTTCGTGTGTATCTTTCTGCCATTCCTGCCAGGATATCTATGTTGTGTTCATCGAAACAGGCCCAGGTTTCACACTAAGTGTATAAATACATTTAAAAACATATTAACTATATGTATTACTGTGTTAGAGTGTCATTTTGTGTCATTTTGGTTGATGGTGTGCTGCAGGATTTTGTAAATGTAAAAAATGTACCGCGGCTCAAAAAGGTTGAAAAAGACTGCCATAGACACACAACATATATAGACAGACACACACAGGCTATTTAATATTGCAGCTTCATGAGCGTATGCTTGAATTCCAGCCACCGGGGGAGCTGTCGCTTCACTGTCCATTTGTGACACCTGTTGAATACTTCCTCATTCTTTTGCACATTGCTGGAGATTTTTATAGCATAGTAAATTAGTTAAATTAGCCTCCCCGCATAAAGTTGCACTTTACGCAATTCCCTGGCCCCCCAAATTTTGGTTTTGCACTAAACTTGGCCCGGTCCTTTTTTAATTGCCTTGACCTATTTTTCTTGGCCTTAACAAACAGGCATGAAGAATCGGCAGGACTACTTTTAATATATATGTGTTGTTGTGATAAATTTTTTTTGCCTATGTTGCTGTAATAATTTTATGTTTATGTTGTTTACTCTGTCTTTTGGTGTCTGTTACTTGGAAACCGCCCTGAGTCCCCTCAGGTAGATAGAGCGGTATATAAAGAATGATGATGATGATTATTATTATTTCTTACTTGACAGGTGCAACTGTCTTTCGGGCTGCAAAGGTCAACAGCAAGCTAGACAAATGGTCGAGAGCTTACTCTGACCCGGGCTGGCTTCGAACTCATGACCTCTTGGTCAGTAGTGATTTTAATGCAGTTGACTCCAAACCAGCTGTGCCACATCCCTGCTGTCAACATGAAGTTTAATAATTTGATGTACTATGTATTCATATGTTTAATTCAACAGACTCAAACTCAGCTCAATTTGTAGTATACGGACATTAAAACACACATTAATCAATGTGTTTCATGTCATTGATACATCAGCTGTATGGGTTTCTAAGATTGATGCTTTCTAGGAAAATTTTGCAGAACGTTCAGAAAGTCCCTGAGCACTGTTATTGTAAAAAAAATCACTCACCTTAACACTTGTAGCACGCTTTTGTCTTTGTTAAACATTCCTGTTAACTTCTTTATTGTCTCTTTCAGGTAGTGCGAGATTACAATTTCCAGCTGTTCTTACAAGAGAATACGGTATTTCACAAACCACAGTCCTTCCAATTCCAACCGTGTGACAGCGACACTGTAAGGATATTTCTTTTAAAAATAAATATTTTTATTGTCTTAGGTAATCATTTTGGTGGCTTGAAAGGGCCACAATCCTGGAAAGCCATTTGGGAGATAGAACAATGTTGGAATTGTTTGTGTATTCTTATATAAAGTAGTCATGCATGCTATTCTGATTTTGATAACCTTGTATACCCTCCTGAGCTCTCTTCAGCAGATACAAAATGCTGGATTTAGATGATTTATGTCGGTTTTCAACCTGTTCTAATCAGGTAGGCTTAATAGTACACCTAATCCTGCCCCCCAATAGTAAGAAAACGTTTAAAGAGGAGGAGCTATTCTAGCCATTTAGATCCTACAACTGTTTGGAAATCTGGATTAGACCAACCTTGTCCTCATGGTACACATTCTCTATTGCATATTTGGACAATAATGGGAAAGTGCAGCTTATGAGCTGCATGTTTTCATTGCTCTGAAATACCCCCATAGATTATCTTTGGGGGGAGATTTCATCATATTTCTTCTTGATTGGCATTTAATGGGAGCCCCTGGTGGGGCAGCAGGTTAAACCTCTGAGCTGCTGAACTTGCAGGATGAGCTCCTGCTGTTAGCCCCAGTTTCTGCCAACCTAGCAGTTTGAAAACATGCAAATGTGAGTAGATCAATAGGTACTGCTCTAGCAGGAAGGTAACAGTGCTCCATGCAGTCATGTGGCCACATGACCTTGGAGGTGTCCACGGACAACGCTGGCTCTTCGTCTTAAAAATTGAGATGACACCATCTCCCAGAGTCGGACACAACTAAACTTAATGTCAAGAGGAGACATTTACTTTTTTAAAATCAGCTATAAAGATATGGTTAATATCTTGATTATTAACTAAGGATTCACCCAGGCAGCAACCAGCCAGGCTTTGAAGCTGCAAGGCCTTTAAATGCTAATCAAAGTGGTCAATTGCAAAATTCACACTTACTTCAAGCAGACAAAGTTCTTTCTCCCACCCTGGACATTCCACAAATATATAAACCACACTTGCCTAGTTTCCAACAGAACCCACAACCTCTGAGGATACCTGCCATAGATGTGGGCAAAATATTTTTCCTTCTGGAAGATGGCCATAAAGCCCGGAAAACACACAGCAACTCAGTGATCCTGGCCACGAAAGCCTTCGACAACACAATATCCTGATACCTTAGGTCCAGAAAAGTTCGAAATGTGTACCCAAATATTTGTAGGTTGTAATGGCTATAATGATCAACTCTCCTCACTTAAAAATTGATAGCTCAGTAGGTGTCTAAAAATAGCCATTTTTCTGAATTTCTTCTGAACCTATGAATAGACGGCAGCAATTTAAAATAAACACAGGTTTCCAACGAAACCTCTTTCCTACAGTTGTTGGATAAACTGTCCCTTGCATGAGTTTTGTCCCATTACCTGGGTGGCTATATTTGGGGAAAGGCAGATAAGGCTTGGGTCTGCTTACTAGAAACAACAAACCTGCCCTTGAAATTCAGATGTTATGTTCTGACCCCGTTCCTCCTCAAGAGATAAGAAACTTCTAAGTCTCCAGCAGACTGTTTACATCAAGTCCAAGGGCATCTAAAAGGCAGCAAGCTAGATTTTCCTTGACTAACCATATTTGTCTAACTGTGTTTGCCTTGCAATTCTAACTGTGTTGTATGTGTGTGTATCTGTGTGTGTGTGTTTTGTCCTTGTGCAACCTTTGATATTTAGAGTTTTAGTGCCGTTCAGCTGGTGGATATTGAGCCTTCACCTGTCAGTGCTCTGAGAATGACCTTAGTGGAGGTATATGGCAGCGTCTGCTATCACCATTTAATCTGTTTTGTGGTTTTGCCTTTATGCATGCGGAATAGGGGTGTTACAATGTAATCGGCTTCTCTGCATAAGTGACATACGAATGCATAACACGTTGTTGAAAAGGCATCAGAACTTTGGGATTCCTTCTTCAGCTTATAAACCAAACAGCACTTCGTCAGTAATAAACCAGGATTTGAAATGAAGCAGAGTGCAAAAACCCCCACCTGAGGTTTCAGGTGTCTTCATATGATTGGGAAAGACTTCTGTTCACCTTCTTGCCAAACATTTTACCATGTCTTTGAGTTTATTTGTGAATATATTTGGTTGCTGGCTTTCTTCCTTATCAAAAAGGAAGACACAATACAACTTTAAAAATAATTCCACACACATTGGATAATTTGTATTATTATTAATAATAATAGCACTTTATTTACATTCCGCCCTCTTTCCCCAAGGGGACTCAGGGCAGACCCCAATACACATACAAGGCAAACGTTCAATGCCTTTTTGGATAGACAGGATAGAAACAGACAGAAAGGAGGTATGTTGTGCTGACATTCAGCCAGGCCCGGATTAACCCCTGGGGATTTTGCTGCGCCCTAGGCCACACTTTGGAGTTCTTAGGCCCCCAAACCATGCCCCCTCTACCACAGCATGAGTGGTGGACGGGCCCACCTCCCTCGGCTTCAGCACAAGCAAGGGGCGAGAGTCATGGCAGGAATCATGGCAGATTGGAGGCTGGTTTTCTTGAGTCAAGGAAGGAGGGCGCAGGAGGAGGGGAAGGAAGAGAAGCCCTGGTGCCAACATCGGCACTGGTTGAGAAACACTGGGCCACACGGGCCCCAAACCAACCTCTACCCCTCCCCGCCTCCTCCTCTTCTTGAGTCAAGGAAGGAGGGGGACACGCCCTCCTTTCTTAACTCAAGAAAGGAGGGTGCGCGCGAGGAGGAGGAAGGAATGTAAGCCCCGGTGCCGGCATCGGCCCCGGGGGTGGGGCTTCCCTCCACCTCCTCCTCTTCGTGGCGCGCCCTCCCTTTCTTGACTCAAGAAAGGAGGGTGCGCGTGAAGAGGAGGAAGGAAGGGAAGCCCCGCCCCCGGGGCCAGCATCGGCCCCGGGGGCAGCGCTTCCCTCCGCCTCCTCTTCGCGGCGCGCCTCGTGCCCTTCCTTGACAAGGGGGTGGGGGCGATGGCGAGGGGGGGTGCCATTCCCTCCACCCCTGCCCCCTCGCAGCGCTCTCCCACCACCCTCCCCCGAGAGCGAAAGAGAGTTGCGTTGCTGGTTTTTTTGGGGGTCCGTGTGAATTGCGCCCCCCCTTGGCTTGCGCCCCTAGGCCATGGCCTAGGGTGGCCTTATGGGTAATCCTGGCCTGCATCCAGCTTTTTGGTGTCTTGGAGGTTGTGCTCAAATTCAGCCACAAGGGGGTGCTGTCACTCCATCCTCTATGGCGAAGAGCCATCCGGAATTCCTCCTTCCTTACAGTCGCCAGGAATTTTCTGATCTTTTTCTTTATGGTGTCGTAAAATACCTCCCCCACTTGTTTTAGCGGTACCTAGTTTCTCTACTTACAGCTCAAGCTGTTTTCGAATGGCTTAGGTAAACAGTAAGCTGGGCTGACAGTCGGGAGCTCACATGGACCTGGGGTTTTGAACTGGCAACCTTTCAGTTGGTAGATCTCATCATTACAAGTGATTTACCAGCTGTGCCAAAGCCCCAGCCCAATTTAGCCATTCTTTTATTGGAGTTTGGTATTTTTTATTACTGTGTGGAGAATTTAGATTGCTGAGTGGTTTAGAAATGTAATTTGAAAAATACAATTCCACTAGCGATCTAATGAAACATCAATATTCGGATTTTGTCTAAATGACATGAAAAGAGGTTTCCATTTCCTATTTCTGGTAGAAGGAGTCCCACATCATAGGAACTAATGTCCTGTTGGGGATCCTAGTTAATCTTGCTTTTCCGATATAGAAAGACCTGCA
Source organism: Anolis apletophallus (assembly GCA_030556195.1). Taxonomy (NCBI): domain Eukaryota; kingdom Metazoa; phylum Chordata; class Lepidosauria; order Squamata; family Anolidae; genus Anolis; species Anolis apletophallus. The sequence continues at coordinate 203,476,610 of JARBWK010000004.1, forward strand.
GAAGGGACCTTGGTTAAGATGCCTGATTCATCCAGAACAAGTGACAAAAATTCGATGAGTGGCCTAGTCTCTTCTGGAGGAAATCCAGGGAATATGAGCCACAATAATTCAGTAAAAAGGGATAAGTCAATAGGCTCCTGTGGTATTACTCTAAGATCCTTTTTTTTTCTTGTGTACAGTACGACCCTTGTATCTACAGGGAATACATTCCCAAACCTTGCACAGATATGCAAAACCACAACACCATTGAAAGGAGGGATTTCCAGCTCAAGAACACAATAGAGTCACCTAGGACAGCCTAGAAAATGCTTAGAAACGACATGTTTTGTCAGATGTTGGTCTCGTGCCTCAAGCCGTGACAAGAGGCAGGTAACAAACAACAACAATAATAAAAACAAAGTATGGATTGTCGATATTGCAAGCCCAGGTGGCAGCAGACTTGATGAGAAGCAACTGGAAAAGCTTACACGATGTGAGGATTTAAAGACTGGCACAAGCCAGTAAAGGTGGCCCCAGTGGTGATCAGCACACTGATGTCCTGATTTGCCCTTCAAGAACAGCCTTATTACCACATTGAAAGTAAATGAAAAAAATGCAAAAGAAAGCAAGGAAGTCTTAATGCAGACACAATACCCAAGTCTCTGATAAAGTCCAAAATAAACAGCAGTCTTACATTAGACAATGGGCAATGATCACTAAATCCTTAGAAGCAGGCTTGAAGCAGGTACAGTTGGAGCGAAGGCATAAGCATCAGAGTTGTTCGTTACCAGCAAAAGCTAACAGCTCCTGCCTCGGACTTATAGCCCTGAATTCCCCATGCAGGAGGTGCTAGGGAGGCTCCCAATTACCTTCCCATTTCTAGCAGCTATTCTAGCTGAACGCCGCCTCTGCTCTGATTCCTTTCGCCTTTCCAAAAATGAGGGCACTTGCAAGACCTCATCCTCTGATTCCAATTTCCCCTCTGATTCCTAAACACTTTCCTGGTCCCCTTCCTCTTCTGAAGTTGAGGTTTCCCTAACATCTGGGTACAGTTCCTGAAGACCTTGGCCTTCACTTAAAAACAATCGGCACTGACAGAATCACCATTTCTCATCTTCAAATGCCCACCCAACTCAGATCTGCACATTATTCACACAGTCTTAGACCTCACAGTCTCTGAAGATGTCTGCCATAGATGCAGGCAAAATGTCAGGCAAGAATCCTTCTAGAACAGGGGTGCCCACACTTATAATAAAAGCAAGTCAGAAAGATCTATCTACCTCCTCAAGGCTGGAGGGGAGAGGGGCGGTGGCTCCACCCCTTGGTGGGGCCTTGAGGATAGCAATGCCGCCTGGCTTCTGGCTTGGCCCTACCCTCTTCAGGCTGGAGAAGCCCAGCAGCTTCTCCAGGCTTGAGGATGGCAATACCAAGCCAGTGGTGGCATAGCTAGGCACAAGGCTGGCTGGGGAGGGGTTGGCCCTACCCCCCTCCTCAAGGCTGGAGAGCCAGTGGCTGCTAGCACAAGGCTGGCTTTGCCCTACCCTCTTCAAGGCTGGAGAAGCTGCTGGAAGTGCTGAAGCTGGGGAGGGGTGGGGCTTGGCGCGATCTGGCTCCACCCCCTTCTGGCTTTGGCAATCCCAGCAGCTTCTCCAGCCTTGAGGGTAGCAATGCCAAGCCAGTGGTGGCATAGCTAGCACAAGGCTGGCTTGGCCCTACCCTCCTCAAGGCTGGAGAAGCTGCTGGGAGCAATGCCAGTGGTGGCATAGCTGGGTGACCTCAAGGCTGGGGGTGGGGGCTGAGGGTGGGGCGTGACCTGGCTCCCCATCCGGCTGGGATCGACCTATATTTGGTCCCGGGATCGACTGGTCGATCACGATCAACTTCCTGGGCAGCCCTGTTCTAGAACATGGCCATACAGCCCGAAAAACCTACAACAACCCAGCCGTGAAATCCTTTGACAATACACTTGGGAAGTGTCTGACATAAGATTGAATACAAAAGCCAGCATATTGATCTTGTTGGCTGTGTATTAATCTTGTTGAGTATCATATTAATATCATTATTATTTTAAACACAAGATGAGTCCACAGCAGACAAGGTCACTCACTCTGTTGGATGTTGTATTAGATCACACGTTGGACACTTCCCAAATGTCTAGGATCGTGTGATATATTGGCGAATAATGCATGCAGATCCCAGTAAGGTGGCCTTCTGCAGCTGGAAGATAGTAATTTTGTCAGCACCAAATGTGGTTAAGTGCAGACCAAGGTCTTTAGGCATTGCACCCAGTGTGCTGATCACCACTGGGACCACCTTTACTGGCTCGTGCCAGAGTCTTTACAGTTCGCTCTTTACATCCTCATATCGTGTCAGCTTTTCCAGTTGTTTCTCTGCAATCCTGCTGTCACTTGGGATTGCAACATCAACAATCCATACTTTGTATTATTATTATTATTATTATTATGGGGTCATTCTGTAGTTTGGCTTTCATTCCCGAGCCTCACCTCAACATTCGGCCAGGCTTCTTTCACCTAAACACAGTGGTTCTCAACCTGTGTGTCCCCAAATATTTTGGCCTACAACTCCCAGAAATCCCGGCCAGTTTACCGGGTGTCTGGATTTCTGGGAGTTGAAGGCCAAAACATCTGGGGACCCACAGGCAGGGCCGGCCTGACCTTTTCCAGGGGAGTACGCGAAGAAAATTTTGTCCCCCGGCTACCGCATCATTTGGTCCCGCGCTGCTGCCGCAGCCGGCCCCATGGGCCGGCGGCTGCATGCCCAGAAGCAACTCCTGAAGCACGGACATTTCTGCGCATGCCCAGAAGCACGCTACAGGCGCTACAACGCCTGTAGTTGCTTCTGGGCATGCCCATGCGCAATGTTCGCATGGGCACTACGGCCTGAGCGCCTGCTTCTGCGGCGAAAGCGGCAGCAACAGGACGGGGCGCGGGGCGCGGGTGGCGCCGCGGCGCCCTCCCAGCCGGTGACGCCCGCCCAGCCGGTGGCGCTCTACGCGACCGCTTACATGGCGGAATCGCTGAGACCGCCTCTGCCCACAGGTTGAGAACCACTGCCTTATCATAACATGAATGGCACAAAATTGGATCAAAGGTTTCATTTCTTTCATCCGATTTATCTGTCACTTCTTTTCAAAACTTTTTTTGCTTTGGTGTGGAATTTCATCCCAACGAGTATCCTTTCCTGGGGAACAGTTCAATAGCAGGGATTCTTTGCTTCTGGTGTGCTTCTGAAGCCATTAACAACCTTCTGTCTGAGAAGCAGGAATGCCAATTCTACAACTGTTATGCATTTTAGTCGCTTCATTTTCATTTTGTGTTAGCGCTGTTCAGAGTAAGTAGCTTTCTGTATTTTCATGAGATGTGCATGATTTCCCTTTCGTTGGGCAGGCAGTGTAATGAAAATCGGGGAAACATATTGCGGAATAATCTGCTGACTTGAATTAAAATGGAAACATCACTTTTTTTTCCCCTGGCAAAATATAGACTTCAATTTAGCTGAACAAATAGCGCTCATAACTAGAACTAACATCGCTCTTTTTTATACATCTCGCTGTGAGTTTGGGGACGGAGGGTTCAATTTGATCCTTACAGAGATTAAGATGTTCAGCCACGTCCTTTTTTTATTTCACTTGGAATAACTGAGCATGTTTTCAAGGTGAAAGTGAGAAGCCAGATGTCTCTTGGGAGGATTCATGAAGCCAATGGGCCAGACAGGGTTTGTGGCTTCATTAGCTCTGGGGCTGCTTCAGCCAAAAGCGGCAAAGTGTCCCCATCGATGTAGTGCATATTATGGGAAAAGGACAGGAGTCAAAGTCATGTAACTCTATCCTCCAAGCAGGAAGCTCCTTTGCGCAGGAGTTTCCGCTCCAGCTCAATGTTGAATGTAGGACATAAAGTGTGAGATTGCAATACTTTCTGCCGGGGTTTTCAAGTCACTTTCCATAATGAGTGATAAGCCCTTATGGATAAGCAATGTTGATCATGGAAAGTCCAGAGGCAGGTTTTTGGGTTTTTTTAAACAGATATTGAAGCATTTTGGATTTCTAGATTAGGGATGATAAACATGTATCAGAATGCATGACTATGTGTCTTGGAGACACCATTCCTTTCAGATTCTTATAACAGACTGGACGCCTGGCTCGACATCTGAACATTAGGAAGAACTTCCTAACTGTGAGAACTGTTCAGCAGTGGAACTCTCTGCCCCAGAGTGTGGTGGAGGCACCTTCTTTGGAGGCTTTGAAACAGAGGCTGGATGGCCATCTGTTGAGGGTGCTTTATTTATTTATTATTTATTTATTTACTTCATTTATATTCCACTCTTCTCACCTCGAAGGGGACTCAGAGCGGATTGCAGTACATATACTTGCAGACAATCCCTGCAGTTCAACATATACATATATTGATGAACATAGACGAACAAAGAGGCAATTTTCTGATAAAATTCTGGCCACCAGGGGGAGGTGATGCACCCCTCATCTCTCTCAGCATTTTCCAGCTTCCCTTATTGTTCTTCCGCATTCCTTTCAGCGATTCCTGGAGTTCTTTATGGCCTCATAAATCAGTCAAAATTCACCTCCCCACTTAATATGGTACCTTTATCTCCTACTTGACAAATGAACTGTTTTTCGGACTGCAAAGGTCGACAGCAGGCTACACTTAAGGTCAGGCACCCACCCTGACCCGGGCAGGCCTCGAACTCATGACCTACAGGTCAGAGATATCTTATGCAGCTGACACTTAGCCAGCTGCGCCTCTTCCCGGTGCATTATTTATTTATTTATTTGGTGTATTTCTATACCGCCCTTCTCAGCCCGAAGGCAACTTGGGGCGGTTCACAAGGCAACAATTCAATGCCAACAACATCATGAAAAACATTTAAGAGAATTAAAAAACATTAACATATCAATTAAAACCATAACAGTAGTAAAAAACAAATAATTTTGTCTCCTAGATAAAAACATAATCCAATCTCGTAATCTAATTGTTCCATAATCCTATGTCTGTTACACTGCCTTTTCAAAGACCTGTTCAAATAGCCAGGTTTTGACTTTTTTTTCTGGAAGGTCAAAAGGGAGAGGGCTGATCTAATGTCCCTGGGAAGGGTGTTCCATAGCCGAGGGGCCACCACTGAGAAGGCCCTGTCTCTCGTCCCCGCCAAATGTACTTGTGACGTAGACAGAGTCGAGAGCAGGGCCTCCCCAGACAAATGCAATTGTCCTGCAGGGGGTTGGATTGGATGGCCCACGATATCTCCTCCAACTCTATGATTCTGAGTCCTCGTGGACAACAAATTAAACATGAGCCAACAATGTCATGTGGCAGCAAAGAAAGCCACTGAGATTCTGGCCTTCATAAATAGAAGTCCAGTGTCTAGATCCAGGGAAGTCATGCTCCCCATGCTCTATTCTGCCATTCTGGGCACCGCAATTGAAGAGAGATGACTCTGCAAACAAATTCACTTGAAGTTAATACTACAGGTATCTGCAAGTCCTACTCTCTCAGCTTCAGAGGAAGGCAGAGCCAAACCTCTCTCTGAACAAGTCTTGCCAGGAAAACACCATGAGAAAGTCACCATAAGTCAGAAAGAACTTATCGGTACAAAGCAACATGTACCAAAGACTAACAATAAAGGCATAAAGCTGTTAGCAGACAAGATGAACCTTGACCAGTTCTCCCCGCACCCCTATTTGCGATTCACAAAGATCCTCTTATTATGCCCAGAAATGCATATCTAAGCATCTTTGCAAGAGCATGGCAAATATATAGGAGGAAATCCACTCGCTTTTTTATGTTTCCTGCTTGGAAACGGAGGCCCCTTCCTCCAGCGGCATGTGATCCTGTGAGAAAATGCAATAAACAACCAAATCTGTTGCCAAGATAATGGCCCCAAAGGGCTCAGAGAAAAAGATTGAAGCGGTTCTTTCCTGTTTTTGTCCATTTGCTGCCTGTAATATTAGATTATTGAGGGAGAGGGTTATTACGGTATGTTGAGCGTAGTCCCATTACATAGCATGGTGTAGCAAAATGGCACCCCTTATGCCAGTGTTTCTCAACCTTCCTAATGCTGCGACCTCTTAATACAGTTTCTCATGTTGTGGTGACCCCTAACCATAACATTATATTCATTGCTACTTCATACCTGTATTTGGGGGGGTGATTTTGTCATTTGGAAATTGTAGTTGCTGGTATTTATAGTTCACCTACAATCAAAGAGCATTCTCAACTCACCAACGATGGAACTGAACCAAATTTGGAACACAAAACTCCCATGACCAACAGCAAATACTGGAAGGGTTTGGTGGGCATTGACCTTGTGTTTGGGAGTTGTAGTTCGCCTACATCCAGGGAGCACTAACAATGATGGATCTGGACCACACTTGACACGAATCCTCAATATACCCAAATGTGAACACTGGTGGAGTTTGGGGAAAATAGATCTTGACATTTGGGAGTTGTAGTTGCTGGGATTTATAGTTCATCTACAATCAAAGAGCCCCTTGCACCCTACCAATGATAGAATTGGGTCAAAATTCCTACACAGAACCCTCATGCTTTGAAGGAACTAGCTGGCGTGAGCCTCCATCCCACCTCACACACTCTCCCTCACCCACACACGCGCATCATGCTGCCATGCGCCAAGCACGCCTGCTCTCCCCTCCCTGCTTGGAGTCTCAGAATCAGCCCTTCCCTTGTCTGGGAGGCCTGTCAATCACAGCTGAGGGAGGCTTTAGGTGGGTGAATTCGCGGTCTGTTTCCAAAAAGAAAGAGAAGGAAAAGCAGAGAGATCTTCAAAGTTCTCTGCCAAAGGGCTTCCTAAGACCAGCAGAAATACATGTTTTCTGATGGTTTTTTCGACCCCTCTGAAACCCTCTCGCGGCCCCCCTGGGGGTCCCGACCCCCAGGTTGAGAAACACTGCCTTATGTAAAATGTCAGAATCAAGGTCTGCTTTTGGAATTTGCTTTTGAGTATTCCCAAGCTGCAAATAATTAAATCTTTGGGTTAAGAATCCGTCAATACGGAGGGCCAGCTGTATTTAAGATTATAGGGGCAGGTTCGTAATTGGGAGCTCATCAATTAGTTACACTAGGATGACTGAGGCAGTGAAAGGAAAGAGCAATGGCTTCCTTCTGCTTAGAGTGAGCATCAGGGAGAAATGGCAGAAGTTCTGCAATTAACCTCCCTTGTCAGGTATTGTTCCAGCTGGCAGTGATAACATATTTCATTAGCTGCCATGGTCGGCTTAGGATTTGAGTTGCTGGACCTCCTAACAAATACTTAAAGCTCTATTTGCGATGCCAAGATTTTTTTTAAAAAATAGCATCTCATAACAATGCGAGGCAAATAAAAAAAGTGTGTATCACTTGAGAATTACATTGATTAGACTACAAAGCATGCAGAACAATTGCATAATAATTACAGCGCCTCTGGCTCAACAAACCCAAGTAGGTTTGGGATTGAGTTTCAGAAACACGGTCCTAATCTCATTTAGCAAATGCTGTAAAGCACTTTGTGATGGGGCATGCTGTGGGTGCGCACTGTGCTAAGAAGGAGAAGTCAGAGGTTTTCGGGGCATGTTCCAACCCATGGGCACACCTAAAAGTGCTTTTGGGAGTGCTCTTTGAATAGTCTCCTTCAGACCCAAGTAGTAAGCATTTAGACAAGAGCACTGGCCCTTGCAGATTGCCTCCCTGACTGGCGCATGCTTGGTGCACATACGAGGGAGGGTAAATAAGTCAGTGACTTTTTGAATTTCCCGCCTCTTAACTGAAAGGGCAACATTGCTCCTGTTAACAGGCATCTGTCAGTTGACTCCTGTCAAAATTTGAGCAAGCTGCATCATTTAATTTGTGTTTGACAGCCATTGATAACAGACTACCGTGTGATTTGAGGAGCAAATGGAAAAAAGTGAATTTCGTGTGCTCATTAAGCATTGGGGGGGGGGAACCATCACTGAAACCAATGCTAAGCTTGATAAATACTTTGGGGACTCTGCACCATCAATTTCAATGGTAAAAAAGTGGTTCGGAAGATGCAGAATGTTCTGGTCAGATGCCAGTTGAGGTTTCCACACCCAAAACAATTGAAAAAAATCACGATATGGTGTTGGTCGATGGGAGATTGAAAGTGGGAGAGATTGTGGAAGCCATAGGCATCCCACATGGCTCAGTGGTTTCAATTTTAAATGATCACTTGGGTATGAGAAAGCTTCCCCAAGATGGGTACCGCGTTTGCTCACAATGCAGGACAATGCAAGGGTGCACACATGTGCAGTTTCCATGGCAACAATCCATGAATTGGGATACGAATTGCTCCCTCTTCTGCCCTATTCTCTGGATTTAGCCCTGAGTGACTATTTCTTGTTTCCAAACCTGAAGAAATGGCTCGGCGGAAAGAGATTTGACTCCAACAATGACATCATCTCACAAACAAATACTTATTTTGATGACCTCGACAAATCTTATTTTTTGGAAGGGATAAAAAAATTGGAGAAATGTTGGACAAATTGTATAGAGCTCAAAGGAGACTACGTTGAAAAATAAAATGATTTTTTTATCCAACAACCTGTGTTTCATTCAAAAAGTCATGGACTTATTGACCCGCCCTCATATGACAGAGGGTAAGTGAGTAGTTGAAGGTTGTTTCCCTGGGCATAGCTTCATAAGCAGAGAAATTCCTCACCTGAGATACTTTTACCTGCTTCCTATAACTGCTTTCTCCTTTGGTTTCTCTCAGGCTGTCAGATCTGAGCAGCCTACAATTATTATTTTCCATCCGTCAGTCGTCCAGAAGACCAGCGCCATGAGAGGCACTGATATAGCATCTCTGAGCACATTAATGCAGGATAGCACAGAAGCTGCACTCCAAGAGATGGAAGGTCCCATGCCAAGAAGAGGATTGCCTATGTTGCAAAGCCATTAATCAGAGGACAAAAAAGGGGCTACATTTTTAGTTAATATCAAGTCCTTCATTGTATTTGAGGATATTTACACAATTTGATTTCTCTTACATCCATGAGAAGTGGAAGTTGGTAGCATGGAGACCCATACATCTAAGAAAGTAGCCTAAGTCTATGACAGGATGTCACATTGGGGAGGAAGCAAACTTTTTTCTGCAGCTCTGGAGACTAGTTCACAGAGCAATGGATTCAAATGGCAGAAAAAGAAGATTCCTCCTAAACTTTAGGAAGAACTTACTGATGGTAAGAGTGGTTTGGCAGTGGAGATGCCATCTAGAAATCTCCTACTTTGAAGGTTTTAAAGCAGAGGCTGTATGGCCTTTTATTGGAAGTACTTTATTTATTTTATTTATATATTTATTTAAATTTTTTGTAGCCCGACCTTCTCACCTCCATGGAGGGACTCAGACCGGCTTACAGCAAAATTCAATGCCATACAAATTTAAAACATCTTAAAACAGCATATTAAAATACATAAAAACAGAGATACATAAAACCACATTGCCATTAAAACCACTTTCAGCTCGGTCTAAAAAGGTGGTCACCCATTTCAGATTGAAATCAATCTCAGCTTATTCTGGGAAGGCCTTGTTCCACATCCAGGTCTTCACCCGCCTCCTGAAGGACAACAGGGAGGGGTCAGATCTAACATCGCTTGGGAGGGAGTTCCACAGCCGAGGGGCCACCACAGAGAAGGCCCTGTCTCTCGTCCCCACCAGACACGCTTGCGAAAATAGCAGGATCGTGAGCAGGGCCTCTCCGGAGGATCTTAATGTCCTTGATAAATTCGTGAGAATTCGTTTGGACAAGTAAACTGGGCCGGAACCGTATAGGGTTTTGTAGGTTAAAACCAGCACTTTGAATTGTGCTCGGAAACGAATTGGCAGCCAGTGGAGCTGGCGCAACAAGGGAGTTGTATGCTCCCTGTACTCCGCTCCTGTTAGTAACCTGGCTGCCAGAACTAATTGCAGTTTCCGAGCAGTCTTCAGAGGCAACCCCACGTAGAGAGTGTTGCAGTAGTCTATTCGAGATGTAACCAGAGCATGGACTACCGTGGCCAAGTCAGACTTCCCAAGGTACTTTGATTGTGTGTTCCTGGTTTGGACTGGATGGCGCTTGGGTTTCTTCCAACTCTATGATTCTATGAAAGCTTATTATACCAACTTGGTTCTCTTTGTTAGTCTTGAAGGAACTCCAAGATCCTTTTGCACACTAAGACAGCTATGTTTTTGAATCCATGAGAAGTGTCTTTTATAAGAGTTATGGACATTGCTTGGGATGTTGCTGAGCCCAGAAGAATAATGCTTTGGGCACTGCACAGAACAGGTCACATGCGATAGTGGACCATGGCATACTGTATTGCCAGTCATGGGGAAATGGTTTAGCCTAGAAGGGATCGATGCAGTTGGAGCTTCTCTAAAGTCAACTGGACAGTTGAGCTTCATCTTGGTTTGTACCTTGACCTGAAGGTCAGTCATGATTCTGCTGCCCCTTGTGTCTTCCAAGCAGGGGAGAGAAAAATAAAAGTACAAAGACAGGGTAAAAGATCTACATCAGTTATTCCCAAACTTTGGTCCTCTTGGCATAGAACAGGCCACATGCTGTGGTGGACCATACTGTGTTGCCATTGACAGCAAAAAAAGCCAATGGGATTTTGGCCTGCATCAATAGAAGTCTAGTGTCTAGATCCAGGGAAGTCATGCTACCCATCTATTCTGCCTTGGTTAGACCACATCTGGAATGTTGTGTCCAATTCTGGGCACCACAATTGAAGGGAGATGTTGACTCTAAGCTGGAGTGCGTCCAGATGAGGGCGACTCAAAGGATCAAGGGTCTGGAGAACAAGCCCTATGAGAGCTGGGCATGTTTAACCTTCCGAAGGGAAGGCTGAGGGGAGACATGATAGCCATATATAAATATGTGAGGGGAAGTCATAGAGAGGAGGGAGCAAGCTTGTTTTCTGCTGCCCTGGAGCTATGGCTTCAAACTACAAGAAAGGAGATTCCACCTGAACATTAGAAAAAACTTCCTGACTGTGAGAAGAGCTGTTCAGCAGTGGAACTCTCTGCCCCGAAGTGTGGTGGAGGCTCCTTCTTTGGAGGCTTTTAGACAGAGGCTGGGTGGCCATCTGTCGGGGGTACTTTGAATGCAATTTTCCTGCTTCTTGGCAGGGGGTTGGACTGGATGGCCCATGGAGTCTCTTCCAACTCTATGATTCTATGGGGAAATGGCTTAGCCTGGAAGGGATCAATGCAGTTGGAACTTTTCCAAAGCCAGCTGGACAGTTGAGCTCCATCTTGGTTTGTAATAATAATAATAATAATAATAATAATAATCTTTATTTATATTCTGCTCTTCTCGCCCTGAAGGGGACTCAGAGCAGATTACAGGTACACATACTTAGCAGACAATCTCTGCCGTTTCCACATACACTCATATAGACGAACAGAGGAAAACTCTGCCCACCAGGGGGAGCTGATGCACTCCTCATCTCTCAGCATTCCCAGTGTCCCTTGTTGTTCCTTCCACATTTCTCAGCATTCCTGGAGTTCTTTAATGGCCTCATAATGCAGTCAAAATTTGCCTCCCCACTTAATGTGGTACCTTTATCTCCTACTTGACAGATGCAACTGTCTTTCGGGCTACAAAGGTCGACAGCAGGCTACACCTAAAGGTCGAGCACCCACCTCGACCCGGGCAGGCCTCAAACTCATGACCTACTGGTCAGAGAGATCTTATGCAGCTGACACTTAGCCAGCTGCGCCACATTCCCGGTGTACCTTGACCTGAAGGACAGTCATGATGCTGCTGCCCCTTGTGTCCTCCAAACAGGGAGAAAGAAGAAAAGAACAAAGGCAAAGTGGTGGCTCCTTCTATGGAGATTTTTAAACAGAGGCTGGATGGCCATTTGTTGGGGGTGCTTAGAATGCGATTGTCCTGCTTCTTGGAAGAATGGGATTGGACTGGATGGCCCACAAGGTCTCTTCCAACTCTAGGATTCTAGGTAAAAGACAATCTAAATTCCTAAACTCTGGTCCTCCAGGTGTTTTGTACTTCAGCTCCCAGAAGCCCCAACCAGATTGTCCAATATTTGGGAATTCTGTGAGATGAATTCCAAGACACCAGAGGGTCCAAAGTTTGAGAACTATTGATATAAACATTCAGATGTGTTTCAATCAAGAATTTTAGGTAAGCCCTAGGTCTAAAATGATTGAACACCGCTAATTCTAAGTCTTTGAGAAAAATGGTAGAAAATGAAAAAACCTGACTGGCATTTTCCTACTCTTTTGAGTTTCACGGAACCCCCGGAAAGGTGGTGAATAGATAGGGCGCAAAATACTCATATTAACAAAGCTGGGTATTTGTATGAGGACATGAGTCACTTCATTCTTTGGGACCAACGGGGCTGTGAACACCCCCATTTCAAAGGGACTTTCCCCCAGTGATCCTCAGACAATCGAGGAGCCCGTAGATGTGTGCCAAGTCTCTTTCAAAGATGCTTCTCTCCTCTCCCCCTTTTGCCTCAGCCCTGGGGATGTTTTAACAAGAACCCTTCTTTTGCCTCTATTTAAACGTCAGCGCCTTGCATGGGAGAAGTGGCCGCTTCTAAGACAGCTGCTGTGATAGTTGGCTTGTCTACACAGAGCAAGCAATTGTCGGTCGCCTTTTGTGCAAGTTTTCACTCTGTGCCGTTTAATGGAAGAATACATTATCCCACCGTGTCTTTAAAGGGGTTTAAGTAACAGCAAGTGTCCAACAACTTTTTTTATATATAAAGCTAAGCCATGCAACAACAAAAAAAGAATAGATTCAAAATGAGAAGGAACATGCTGGGCATTAAATTTAACTGTGCTTTTCTAAAAGGCGGGACTTTGTAGACCATGAATCGTGTGTATTCTCCTCCTGTCAGCAATTAGATCATAATGTGAGTCTTGCCGTGAAGAAGCTAGGCATCATGTTTTGTCCAAAACGTTTTTGTTATCCTCGGGGCTGTGATTGGCATTTTTGTAAATGCTCATTTCTGTCGGTAACTTTCTGGATTTTTTGCACTTGTCAGTTGGACTTTCCCATTGCAACTTGAATGGGAGTCCAATGTTTTCAGGTATGCGCATAGGGCACTTTTCAAAGACTTAACCATTTATGAGGAAATTTTTATTTATATTTTACTATCTGTAGCTCAAGATACATAAATCTTCCCTACTTCACTCCTACATCAGTCCAGTAATGTAGAACAAATTAAGTTTTTGTTTTATTTGTGTCAGGAGCAACTTTAGAAACTGCAAGTTGCTTCTGGTTTGAGAGAATTGGCCGTCTGCAAAGATGTTGCTCAAGGGATGCCTGGATGTTTTACCATCCTGTGGGAGGCTTTCATGTCCCCACATGAGAAGCTGGAGCTGACCGACGGAAGCTCACCCCGCACCCTGGCTTCGAACCACTGACTTTTCAGTCAGCGGTCCTGCTGGCATAAGAGTTATTATTATTATAATTATTTGTGGTATTTGTACCCCGCAGCTTCTCACCCTCACAGGGGGACTCAGCACGGCTTGGATTTGCAGCACTACAGGCTGCACCACCACAATACAATTTAAAAATACACCATATAATCAACATCATTAAAAAGCATTAAGAACATTTAAAAACATTACATTAAAAACCACTACATACAAAAATAATTAATTAAAGCCATCAAACGGAACACATTGTCAGTCCAAAGTGTCAATCCAGTCAAATCCAAAGGTACATTTTACACCTGCTGCCCAAAGGCCTGGTCCCAGAACCACGACTTTAGCTTTTTTCTAAAAGCGAGGAGAGCTGGAGTTGATCTTATTTCGTTTGGGAGTGCGTTCCATAGGCGAGGGGCCACCGCTGAAAAGGCCTTGTCCCCACCAGCCGCATTTGCAGTGCTGGTGGGAGCGAGAGCAGGGCCTCCCCGGATGATCTTAGACTGCGAGATGGGACATAGAGGCAGATGCATTCGGACAAGTAAGGTGGGCCAGAACCGTATAGAGCTTTATAGGTCAATACCAGCACTTTGAATTGGGCTCGGAGATGGACAGGCAACCAGTGGAGCTGACACAGCAGGGGGTGGTATGCTCCCTGTATATCGCCCCAGTTAGCATTCTGACTGCCGCCCGTTGGACCAACTGAATTTCCCGAACCGTTTTCAAAAGCAGCCCCACGTAGAATTTCACCTATTGTGCTACCATGGGTTCCACCAAATTAAGTAACTAGGAGAAAAGAAAAGTTTTTCTTAATGACTCCTGGATCATTTCAGAGTTGGATATTTGCTTTATTTTTTGCCCTTCTCCAAAACATTGCTGTACCAGTAATTTATTGGTGAACAGCCTAAACACTATGAAACATCGACTGCCTGCTACTTTTCATCAGCATTAAATGATGTGGCATCTCTATATCTGACTATTACTACGTCATAGAATCATAGAATCCTAGAGTTGGACCTCGTGGGTCATCCAATCCAACCCCATTCTCCCAAGAAGTAGGGAAATTGTATTCAAAGGAACATAGAGAAATAGCTGCCAGGATATCTTTCCTTCCCAAAACATAACCGTTCATCTTGCAGATCTAGACCTTTATTTGAAGTGTGACACCTTATCTGACACTTACACACAAGTCTGGAGTGTTATCAGTATGCGGATGACACCCAGCTTCTGCTGAGAATGGACGGCAGGCCGGATACCGTACCCTATTGTTTCCATCAGTGCCTTGAGGCCGTGACTGGTTGGCTGCGGGCCAGCCGGTTGAAGGTGAACCCGTCGAAGACGGAGATCTTGTGGCCCGGTCGGCCTGGGGGGGGTGAGTGCCGGTTGCCTACCCTGGACGGCGAACAGCTTAATCCGTCGCCTGTTGTTAAGAGCTTAGGTGTTCAGTTGGACCCCCTGCTGACCATGGAGACCCAGGTCTCCGCGGCCAGCAGGGCGTCATTCTTTCACCTACGACAGGCTAGGCGACTGGCACCCTACCTTTCCAGGGATGACCTGGCCACGGTGATCCAAGCGACGGTCATCTCGAGATTAGACTACTGTAACGCCCTCTACGTTGGCCTTCCCTTGGCGACAATTCGGAAACTCAAGCTAGTGCAGAATGCCGCAGCTCGCTTGCTGACGGGAACGTCGGTAAGGGAGCATATTACGCCCATCCTTCGGCAGCTGCACTGGCTACCTGTTGAGTACCGAATTGCCTTCAAGGTGTTGGTGTTAACGTTTAAGGCTTTACACGGCCTAGGACCTGCGTACCTGAGGGACCGCCTTGCTCCATATGTACCCCCGAGATCACTACGTTCAGGGGAGTCCAACTTTCTCCTGATTCCATCGGTCCGCACCTGTCACTTGTCCGCGACCAGGCAAAGGGCCTTTTCCGTGGCGGCTCCGGTACTCTGGAACTCTCTCCCAGACGATGTTCGAGCCGCCACGGAGCTCATTCCGTTCCGTAGGGCCTGTAAGACCGCCCTGTTCAGACTGGCCTTCGGCTAGGCGAATAAGCCGAATGTACTCATCTTCAAACCAGCACCCTGGCTCAGGAATGCTATGGCATGACATAATTTTAATTCGGGACCAATGTTGTTTTTATGTTGTTTTATTGTACGGTGACATGATGCTACATGTTAGCCGAGTTTTATGGTGTTATCCGCCCGAGCCTGCTGGGAGGAGCGGAATACAAGAAGGAACAAATAAATAAATAAATAAATAAGTTCATTAACTTCTTAGGAATACTTGGCAATTGTCCTTATTGCTTGAGAATAAATAGCTTGAGAATCAGCCTATAGTGGCAGTCCTTGTCAATAAGCCAAGATGTCTGCTGCCTGAGCATGCTATTTCTGGCCGTACTTGAGATCCCAGATAAATATCTTATTTGAACTCCTATAATTATTTTCCCGAGTTCAGAGTTCTGCTTCCTGTAGCAATGAACTATTTTTTCTAGTTGTTTTTCTTGCATAGCATCGTGTATAATAATGCCATTATAGAAATATATTACCAGATATATTCGAGTATAAGCCGACCCGAATATAAGCTGAGGCACCTATTTATACTACAAAAAACTGGGAAAACCGGATTGACTCGAGTATAAGCCAAGGGTGGGAAATGCAAATAGATACCAATACAATTATATTAATTGAGGCATCAGTGGATTAAATGTTTTTGAATATTTACATAAAACTGTAATTTAAGATAAAACTGCCCAACTCTGATTAAACCATTATTCTGACCTTCTTCAATGTAAATGCGCTTACGCATCATTCCAATAATAATAGAGTAAAATAATGGAAATTTAATAATAATGGTAACAATAGAGTAAAATCATAACTGTAATAATAATAATAATAATAATAATAAATGTAATAATAATAACAACAAAAACAACAACAGAGTAACATAATAAATAACTTTGACTCAAGTATAAGCGCAGGGGAACCTTTTCAGCCTAAAAAAGGGGCTGAAAATCTAGGCTTATACTCGAGTATATACAGTATTCTATTATAATAACAACAGAAGGGGTACTATGCATATTATTTCTATTTGGCACCATGTTGTGTAGGTTGACACTTGACCATCTTGGGTCAGTTGTACAATAGGTGTTAAACTAGACATGGAAAAACTTCGACCCTCCAGGTAAGCTGCTAGGAATTGTGGGAGTTGAAGTCCAAAACACCTGGAGGGTCCAAGTTTTCCCATGCCTGTATTAGAAAATGCCTACTTTTCAGACAGTTCATGCCACTAGTTCTCTAAGGATGCACTGTAAGGAGGCAATCTGCTATTCATGTAGTTGAGAGTTGTTGTTTTCCATTTAAATGGCCAAAGTGTCTTTCTTTTTAAAGACTCTTTATGGTGCCTTCACTGTTAACCAAGCTCAGAGTCTTAAGGCGGAAAGCAAAGCTATAATTAGAGCTGCTTTTTGGGCTCTTGACTTCTCCTTCCAGGCCAAGATGGGGAAGAGTTTGTTTTCCTCCTCTTGGAATGAGCTGGAACCGAGGTCCAGTAATAAATACAGTCCCTGTTTCTGCAAACACATATCTCTGCTGGAATCCATTCAGTGGGGACAGGAACCTGCGCAAGGACATAGCCCATGCAAAAGCAGGGAGAGAACATGCAAGAGCTTTCAGGACTCTGATGTACAATTGCGCCTGTGGCCATGTGTTAAAAGCAGGACACACCAAGTAGCCTCCATCCAAAGCTTGATTGAAAGACAATGATATTTTACTTTTCTCTATGTAAATACGAAGGGCGTTCATTAAAGATTTCCCCTGACCCACTTCCTGTGGACTGAGAGCAGTGAAATTTGGCCCGGTTCTGAGTCCTTCTCTCCATAGGTGTCACCTAGGGACACACACTACTCCCGTCTTTTTAAGCAACTGCAAACACATCGCTTGTAGAAGTCGACAAGTTGCTCCAAAAGCAACGTTGGGACTTCGGAAATCATCTGAAAAATGCTTGCCGTTCAAAAATAACTTCATTGTTGTAAAGAGGTGGATATCTGATGGCGTGAGGTCAGATGAATAAGAGAATTTCAAAGCCACGGGAGCATGCTTCTTCCTCGTGGCAACATGTGAGTTGTGAACTAGTGCATTGTTTTGCAGAAGGTGGACACCTTTGGTGAGCATGCCACATTGTCTCTTGGTTTTGATATCCTCCTGTAATTTCCTCAGCAGTGAAGCATAGTATTCCCCAGTAGTCATAGAATCATAGAGGTCCCCTTTGCTAGAAGTCCATCAATACTACTCTGTGCCGATCCCAAAATACTGTGAGCCTGCTGAGAGTTGAGCACGTGCCTTCTTTGGAGGCAGTGAGTCATGATGCTTCCATTGCATCGACTGAACTTTAGTGTCAGGATCATAGTGATGGACCCAGCTTTCATCTTGAGTGATCAGTCTGTTGAAAAAGTCCTTCTGGTTTCCATGGCACATCATCAATAGAGCCTGAGCGTATTCAACTCGTTTCTGCTTCTGGAAAGGTGTGAGCAGCTGGGGGCCCCAGTGAGCAGATGCCTTATGCATGTGAAGATGGTCTTGGATGGTTATTCCATGGACCCCACACTAATCTTTATATTTTGGGCTAGGTGGTAAATGGTTGCGCGACCATTTTCCAAAATGGTGACCTCCACTTGCTGGGTAGTGTGTTCATCAATAGCAGAGTGGACTGGGGTCGCCCTGGAATTGGAGCTATTTGCACTGAAGTCCGACCACATTTGAATTGGCTTTGCCAGTTCTTGACTCCATCATTAATATTAACATATTAATATATCAAGAAATATACATATATTATTAGTATTAATATCATAATTATTATATTATAGTATATATATAGGCATAATATATTGAAATTATAATATAATATAACATTATATTATTTATTATATTATAATATTATTATTATAAAATTATTATTATAAAATAATAATAATAAAAGCCACTAAAATAAAATGAAATTCAAGAAGACAAGATGTGAACCAAGATAGAGGCTGACATCCTCAAGAGAGGAAGGATCCCAAGATAGAATGGCCCAATGGACCCAGCCCAGAGGATGACAAAGCGGACCCAGCTGCCATCGCAGCAGAGCAGCAGATGATCGGAGGCTGCAGGTCTTGGCCCGCTCTCGCCCCCAGCCATTTCCCAGCTGATCGCCCTGCCATGGAGTGCTTGCCATCCCGGCTTTGGAGTGCCTGCCATCCCGTGAGGCGATCTGGGCCTGCAGCGGGAGCAGTCAGCGACCTGCGGTGGGTGATCACCCTGGCGAACCGGAAGACGATCAAGACTTCCGGGTTGCCAGGGCGATCGGCCGCCGCACGTCACTGACTGCTCTCGCTGCAGGCCCGGATTGCCTCACAGGATGGCAGGCACTCCAAAGCCGCCGCTCCTCCAATTGTTCTCCAGAGTGGCGGGCTGTCTGCCGACACAGGCCCCACAGCCCGCGATGGGATGGCGGCAGCGGCACCCCTTCTTCTTGGCCCCGCCCCCGATGTCCTTCTCCTTGGGCCAGACAGAATCGGCTGCCGGGCTGCATCCGGCCCGCGGGCCGTAGGTTGCCCAGGTGTGCTATAGAGACTTATATCATTACACATGTGCAGTTTCAGCGTCCTGGGATAAATAGAAGTTGGTCAGGGGAAATCTTTAATGAACGCCACTCGTATTTGGGGGGGGGGAAAATCCTCTAGCAAAATTGGATTCATGGTACCCCTGATGCTAAAATAATTCGATCAGAAAGAAGGGACTGTCAGCTCTTGTGATAAGGCAGGCTGCCATTTTAGTTGTCTTGTTTACCAAAAAAATGACAAACTGAAATAGTTCTTATTTCTTGTTTTTATATGGTCTTTCTTTCTTATGAATACCCTTTTATTTTTCTGAAATGAACCCAGGGTTCAGTATAGAGCCCTGCTATCATACAGCCCAACCAAAGCCTCCCCTGCTCTAGCCTTTGATGATCATTTGCAAAAACATAGGCGCATTGCTGTTGGGGCTATTCCTGGGATTGGAGTCATGCTTCAGAAACCATCCTGTAATGAGCCACACACAAATTGACCATTGCATGTGCTTCTTGGTTGCTGGTATTTATCGGGCTGCGGGGCAGGAAACAACGTTTTCTTTTAGTTCTGGGTAAAATGCATGAGCTAGTTTGGTAAGTATGCAAGATCGCAATGCAATCCTGTCTGTTTTTTGTTGTTTCAATGTTTATCAGTCTAAAGCTGGTTGTAAAGCTATGACCTTTTGAAAAATGCAGTGCAAAATACAGTTTACCATATATACTCGATTATAAGCTGACTTGAATATAAGCTGAAGCACCTAATTTTACCAAAAAAATCTGGGAAAATGTATTGACTCGAGTTTGAGGGTGGGAAATGCAGCAGCTACTGATCAATTTCAAAATAAAAATAGATACCAATAAAATTACATTGATTGAGGCATCCGTAGATTAAATGTTTTTGAGTAGTTACAGAAATCTGTAATTTGAGATAAGACTGTCCAACTCTGATGAAACCATTATTCTAACCTTCTTCTATGTAAATGTGCTTATGTATCCTTCCAATAATAATAGAGGGTAAAAAAGTAAATGTAACAACAACAATAATAATAAATAGAATAAAATAATAAATGTAATAATAACAATACTAATAGAGTAAAATAATAAATGTAATAATAATAGAGTAAAATAATAAATGTAATAAAATAATAGAGTAAAGTAATGTAGAGTAAAATAATAAATGTAATTTTTTCATGTCAGGAGCGACTTGGGAAACTGCAAGTCGCTTCTGGTGTGAGAGAATTGGCTGTCTACAAGGACGTTGCCCAGGGGCACCAGGATGTTTGATGTTTTACCATCCTTGTGAGAGTCTCTCTCATGTCCCCACATGGGGAGCTGGAGCTGACAGAGGGATCTCATCCAAGCTTTCCCCGGATTCGAACCTCTGACCTGTCGGTCTTCAGTCCTGTCGGTACAAGAGTTTAACCCATTGCACCACTGGGGGCTCCTAATAAATGTAATAAAATAATAGTAATAAGAATAATGGAGCCCCCAGTGAGGCAGTAGGTTAAAGCGCTGAGCTGCTGAACTTGTTGACTGAAAGGTCTCGGGTTCGAATCCAGGGAGTGACGTGAGCTCCCACTGTTAGCCCCAGCTTCTGCCAACCTAAAAGTTCAAAAACATGCAAATATGAGAAGATCAATAGGTACCTCTCTGACTGGATGGTAACAGCGCTCCATGGAGTCATGCTGGCCACATGACCTTGGAGGTGTCTATGGACAACGGTGACTCTTTGGCTTAGAAATGGAGATGAGCACCAACCCTCAGAGTCAGACACGACTGGACTTAATGTCAGGGGGAAACCTTTACCTTTTACCTAATAGTAATAACAGAGTAAAATAATATATAACCTTGACTTGAGTATAATCTGAGGGGGACTTTTTCAGCCTAAAAAGGGGGCTGAAAAACTAGGTTTATACTCAAATATATGCAGACAGTCTCTGAGTATTAACACCTTTCAGAATTGGCTGTTTGAGACATCTTATCTGCTCCGTGTTTAATTCTTTTGCTTCAAAATCACTGAGAGTAAGTTTTGTTGCTCTTCAGTGAGCTGCAAAACTCTTCATATTAACAAGAGTCCCTGTTCAACTGTATAGCCACCTTTCAAAAAGAAAATTTAAAGGGATTTTTTTTAACTAGAGGAAGTAAGGTGCCCCTTTTCTCCACTCCGGTTAAAGCCTCATGGGCAAATGGCAGGGCTTTTTCTAAGTATGAAACTGTCTTGTTTTGCTCAGTTTCATAAAACCAAGTACATAGGGAAAGCCATTTTGCAAATTTATTACAATTGGGTGCATACGAGAGAAAGAACCCAACCCTTGTAAGGTGTTCGCATACCAAGGGCATCATGGGTGGGGGATCACGTCTAAGCAATGCGACCGTTCACTCTCTTCCTTTTTGTGTGTTTCAGAGCCGGCAGTTGGAATCTGAGACTGGAACAACAGAAGAGCACAGTCTGAACAAGGAAGCCCGGAAATGGGCCACGCGTGTGGCACGGGAACACAAAAACATCATTCACAGCCAACGGGTAGGTTGAGAATCAAAGGAGCAGCTGCAAGGGAAAGGTGTTCTGTGATCCCTGGTTGGTCTCTAAGAAGAGGTACAGAAAAGAAACACAGTCCAGGGAGTTGGAAAATGGGTGATTAAAGGCGCCAAAGTGAAATCAATCCAACACCTTGAGACTTTTTCCTCTTTTCTGCACCTCATTGACTGGGTGTTACTTGTTTCTTATTTATTTATTTCCATTATTTCTACCCCACTCTTCTCTACCCCCGAAGGGGGACTCAGAGTGGCATAACAAAAAGGCAACGATTCGATGCCGATACAAATAAATACAATATAAAAACCATAACAATCAGCATAAAATACCATTAAAATTAAAACATAATACACATACATTTCAATTAAAAACAGTACTTTGTCCAAGACATAAGTATTGAGCCATGTCCATCAACCTGCCATTACAGTTCCACTCCAAAGTGCTGCCCTGTGCTAATGTGCAAACGCCTGGTCCCATAGCCATGATTTCTCTTTTTTCCTGAATGCCAGGAGGGATGGGGTTGATCGTATGTCGCTCGGAAGTGCATTCCACAGATGGGGAGCCACCACCGAGAAGGCCCTCTCTCTCGTCCCCACCAGCCACATTTGAGAAGTAGGCAGGAGCGAGAGCAGGGCCTCCCCGGATGATCTTAGATTACGAGGTGGAATGTAGCGGCTGATGCGTTCGGACAAGTAAGCTGGGCCATATAGAGCTTTAAAGGTCAAGACCAGCACTTTGAATTGAGCTCGGAATTGGACAGGCAGCCAGTGGAGCTGACACAACAGGGAAGTGGTATGCTCCCTGTATGTAGCTCCAGTTAGTAATCTGACTGCCGCCCGTTGGACTAACTGCAATTTCCAAACTGTCTTCAAAGGCAGCCCCACGTAGAGTGCGTTGCAGTAATCTATTCAGGATGTGACTAGAGTGTAGATGACCGTAGCCAGATCAGACTTCCCAAGGTACAGGCGCAGCTGGCGCACGAGTCTTAACTGTGCAAAAGCTCCCCTAGCCACCGCCGAGACCTGGGGTTCCAGGCTCAGCGATGAATCCAGGGTCACTCCCAAGCTGCGAACCTGCGTCTTCAAGGGGAGTGTAACCCCATCCAACACAGGCCGTAACCCTATGCCCTGTTCGGCCTTTCGACTGACCATGAGGACCTCTGTCTTGTCTGGATTAAGTTTCAACTTGCTAGCCCTCATCCAGTCCGACACAGCAGCCAAGCACCGGTTCAAAGTCTGGACAGCCTCCTTAGTGACAGGTGGGAAGGAGTGACAGATCTGGACGTCATCTGCGTACAGATAACACCTTACTCCGAAACTCCGAATGATCTCTCCCAGTTACCAGTGCACATTGCTTTGTGGCTACTTTAAGAAGCTCCAACACGTGGACTTTCTGCTTGTTGTTGCTCTCAGACACTCCTTTTCACACAAGTAAGGGATTGGGTGAATAAAAAAGAGTGTCGGAAGCATCCTAAAATATCCTTAAGGCACCAGATCCTGTCTCATTTTGTATGTTACGCAAGTCTGATTAGCACCTGGATGGGAGACCACCAACGAATACGAGGTGCTGTAGGTGATATTTTGGAGGAAGAAACTGGCAAAACTTTATCAGAGAATTCCTTGTCATAGAACAGTGTTTCTCAACCTTATTTTATTTATTTATTTATTTATTTTATTTCAGGATTTTACCCCGCTCTTCTCAACCCCCGAGGGGACTCAGAGCGGCTTACAGCACGGCACAATTCGATGCCACATCAACAGCGTAAAACCCCAAACCCCACAACACATTAAAATACATTAAAACATTAAAATACAATCCCTCAGCAACATCTACAGTCATTCCAATTAAAACAGTATTCAACCCTAAAAACATTGACCCCCTTCCTCCCTCCCATTAGAATCCCATCTCACATGCTGCCTAGTGCTGGTGTGGGAACGCCTGGTCCCAGAGCCAGGATTTCACCTTTTTCCTGAATGTCAGGAGGGATGAGGTGGACCGCACCTCCATAGGGAGCGCATTCCACAGGTGGGGGGCCACCACCGAGAAGGCCCTGTCCCTCGTCCCCACCAACCGCATCTGAGAGGTCGGCGGGAGCGAGAGCAGGGCCTCCCGGATGATCTTAGGTTACGGGATGGGACGTAGCGGCCGATGCGTTCGGACAAGTAAGCTGGGCCAGAACCGTATAGAGCTTTAAAGGTCAAAACCAGCACTTTGAATTGAGCCCGGAATTGGACAGGCAGCCAGTGGAGCTGACACAGCAGGGGGTAGTGTGCTCCCTGTATGTAGCTCCGTTAGTAATCTGGCTGCCGCCCGCTGAACTAATTGCAATTTCGAACTGTCTTCAAAGGCAGCCCCACGTAGAGTGCGTTGCAGTAATCTATTCGGGATGTGACCAGAGCGTGGACGACCGTAGCCAGATCAGACTTCCCAAGGTACGGGCGCAGCTGGCGCACGAGTCTCAACTGCGCAAAAGCTCCCTGGCCACCGCTGAGACCTGGGGTTCCAGGCTCAGCGCTGAGTCCAGGATCACTCCCAAGCTGCGAACCTGCGTCTTCAGGGGAGTGTAACCCGTCCAACACAGGCTGTAACCCTATACCCTGTTCGGCCTTACGACTGACCAGGAGGACCTCTGTCTTGTCTGGATTTAGTTTCAATTTGCTAGCCCTCATCCAGTCCGACACAGCGGCCAAGCACCGGTTCAAGGTCTGGACAGCCTCCTTGGTGACAGGTGGGAAGGAGTGACAGATCTGGACATCATCTGCGTACAGATAACACCTGACTCCGAAACCGAATGATCTCTCCCAGCGGTTTCATGTAGATGTTGAACAACATCGGGGACAGTACTGAGCCCTGAGGGACTCCACAGGACAACGGCTGTGGAGCCGAACAGGTGTCACCCAATGACACCTTCTGGGTACGACCTTCCAGGAAGGATTGGAGCCACTGCAATGCAGTGCCCCAAGCCCCATATCTGCAAGGCGACCCAGAAGGATACCGTGGTCAACGGTATCGAAAGCCGCTGAGAGGTCCAGCAGAACCAACAGGGACACACTCCCCTGTCAAGTTCCCGGCGTAGATCATCTACCAAGGCGACCAAGGCTGTCTCAGTCCCATGTCCCGGCCTAAAGCCAGACTGTGCCGGATCCAGATAATCAGTGTCCACCAAGAACCCCTGGAGTTGCGAAGCCACCACACGTTCCATGACTTTGCCCAAATAGGGGAGATTGGAAACTGGCCGATAGTTCACTAATTGAGTGGGGTCCAGTGATGGTTTCTTCAACAGCGGTTTTATAACAGCTTGCTTTAAGCTGGCTGGAATGGTGCCTTCCCGAAGGGAGGCATTAACCACCACCTTCACCCACTCTGCCAAACCCCCTCTGGCTTCCTTGATCAGCCAGGATGGGCAGGGGTCTAGGATGCATGTAGTGGGCCTCGCCTCTCCAAGGATCTTGTCCACATCCTCAAGCTGAACCAATTGAAACGAATCCATCAAAACCGGACAAGCAGATGCTCGTGTCACATCCTCAGAGACTGCCGTTAAAGTGGTATCGGAACGGATCAGAGCCACCTTATCCGCGAAGACCTTGGCAAACTCATCACAGCGTGCCGCCGAGCCGTCAGGGATCTCGCACTGGGGCGGATTTAAAAGACCCCTAACGACTCGAAACAGTTCCGCTGGACGGTTCTTCGCGGCGGCCACCTTGGCCGCAATAGATGTTTTGTGCGGCTTTTATTGCTGCGTCATAGGTCCTCAAATGAGAGACCAGGCGCGCCTGAGCTGATCCGCTCCGTTTCCGACGCCACACGCACTCTAGCCTCCTCTTTTTCGCTTCATTGCTGCCAGCTCCTCAGTAAACCAAGGAGCTGGTTTACCTTCCTAATGCCGTGACCCCTTCATACAGTTCCTCATGTTGTGGTGACCCCCAACCATAAAATTATTTTGTTGCTACTTCATAACTGCCATTTTTCTACTGTTATGAATCGTAATGTAAATATCTGATATGCAGGATATATTTTCATTCACCGGACTAAATCTGGCACAAAAACCCGATACACTCAAATTTAAATACTGGTGGGGTTTGGGATTGATTCTGTCATTTGTGACTTGTAGTTGTTGGGATTTATAGTTAACCGGTAGGCTTTTAGGAATTGTGGGAGTTGAAGTCCGAAACACCCAGAGGGCCGAGGTTTGCCCATGCCTAGTTTAGAGCACTATTTGTATCTTTCCCTTTGCATGGCTTGAGAAGTGAGATTAAACAGGTCACATATCTAGGCAACTGTATGTTAATGGGAAAATCCAAGTGGGATATGAGTTGTTTTGTTTTTATTTAATCTTTATCACCTAAGGGAGGGAAGAAATCTTGATTCCCTTTAGTATGCCTTGGACTGTTTAGTATGTAAGCAAAATCAGCTGCGAGTGACTATTTTTATTATTATTATCATTATTATTATTATTATTATTAAAAACTTTTATATCCTGATCTTCTCGACCTCCGTAGAGGGACTCAGACCGGCTCACAGCAAGGATTCAATGCAATAATACAATATTAAAAAATCATACAACAGAAGATTAAAATACATATAGAGTAAAAATACAAATAAGCCAAATCGCCAAGATAAAATGTCCAACTCAGTCCGTATGTGTGGTCAATAACAGACATTATTTTGGGAATGCTTCATTCCATAGCCAGGATTTCACTAGCCTCCTAAAGAACAGGAGGGAGGGGGCAGATCTGATCTCAATCGGGAGAGAGTTCTATAGCCGAGGGACCTCCACAGAGAAGGCCCTGTCTCTCGTTCCCGCCAGACGTGATTGCAAATATGGCGGGATTGAGAGCAGCCCCCCCTCTCCCACGCGGAGATCTTAATAGTCTTGATGGTTCATAGGGGAGAATACGTTCAGACAAGTAAACTGGGCCAGAACCATATAGGGTTTTGTAGGTTAAAACCAGCACAAAGTTCAGTCCTTTATTTATTTGTTTTCCTCCTTCAAATAGAAACAAGTGTCCGGCCATCTGGAAAAGCATCTCTCAAAGCATGAGCATTCAGAACAAGTTTCTGGCTGTTCTTCAAGAGTCGGAGTAAGAGAACACTTGAGCCATCATGGTGTAGTGCAGCGTTTCTCAACCTGAGGGTCGAGACCCCTGGGGAGGGAGCTGCAAGCGGGTTTCGGGGGGATCGCCAAAGACAATCAGAAAAATATATTCCTGATGGTCTTAGGAACCCCTTTGGCAGAGAAGGCTCAGGATCTCTCCACCTGTCCTTTTTTTCATTTTTGGAAACAGACAGCGAATCCTCCCACCGAAAGCCCTCCTCTGCTGTGATTGGCCAGCCTCTCAGCTGAGGGGAGGGCTGTTTGTTAAGACTCCAAACAGTGAGGGGAGAGCAGACGTGTTTGGTGCATGGCAGCATGGTGCGCATGTGCAAGCGAGGGAGAGCGTGTGAGGCTGGAGGGAGGCTCGCACCAGCGAGTCCATTCAAGGCATGGGGGTTTTGTGTGGGAAGTTATGACCAATTCTGTCATTGGTGGGGTTCCAACTGCTCTTTGATTGTAGGTGAATTATAAATCCCAGCAACTACAACTCCCAAATGTCAAGGTCTGCTTCCCCCAACCCCACCAGTATTCAAATTTGGGCATATCGGATATTTACATTACAATTAATAACAGTAGCAAAATTACAGTTGTGGTTGGAGGTCACCACAACATGAAGAACGGTATTAAGGGGCTGCGGCATTAGGAAGGTTGAAAACCACTGGTGTAGATGTGTTTAGTGTACCCCCCAATGAAGGTCCCTTCTTTTAACTCCATCTTGGAAGAGTTCTTCCTTTATAAATAATCCGCTCCACAGCTATCTCACCCTCCTGTTTTTATCTTTACTATTTTAATCTGTACATGCCGCCTGCTCATGGTTCTGTTTTTATGAATGATTTTAATGTAATTTTATTGGTTGTTGTATTTTTATAGTTTATGTTTTTTGTAATTGATTGGGTTGTTGTTTCTGTTTTGTTTTTATTTATTGTATTGCGTTGCTGGGCTTGGCCCCATGTCCGAACGTATTCTCCCCTATAAACCATCAAGAGTGCTAAGATCGTCTGGAGAGGCCCTGCTCTCGGTCCCACCACCTTCGCAGGCGCGTCTGGTGGGGACGAGGGACTGGGCCTTTTCTGTGGTGGCTCCGGCTGTGGAATTCCCTCCCAAATGAAATTAGATCCGCCCCCTCCCTCCTGACTTTTAGGAAGCGGGTGAAAACCTGGCTGTGCAATGAGGCCTTCGCAGAATGAAGGAGGAGATCGCGAAGCGACTAAAGTCGCTAACCACTTGATACGGACTGAATATATGGACTAAGTTGGACTTGATTTTACTTTGGCGAAAGGCTTTTTAAATCTATTTATTGTATTTATTTTATTGTAAATTTATGATGTTTTTAGATTTTAAATGTTAGCATTGAATACTTGCTGTTTGCCGGTATGAGTCCCTCTTCGGAGGTGAGAAGGCCGGAGTGTAAAAGTTTTAAATAAATAATAAATAAATAATGTAATCCGCTCCGAGTCCCCATTGGGGAGATGGTGGTGGGGTATAAATAAAGATTATTATTATTATTTGCATTTTGGTCTCAGGGGCAGAGTTCAAATTCCGCATTTGGCCATAAACCAACTCATTTTCCTTCAGCCTCAGAGGAAAGGAAACCTCCTTTGAATAAATCTGGCCAAAAGCACTTTAGAAGAGATTGGAGTTGAAGATACTTGGCCAGTCAAAGGGGAGAGCTTGCCTCGGATACAAGCACTATTTGGAGCAACGTTGGCGAGGGTGCTTTTTCCGTGTACCTCCACAAATTGGGACGGTGAGAATGTAAACCTTTGGCAACAGAGTCCTGGATTCTAAAACTCTGCAATAATCAGGATAACAGCAGCCAAATGTCTAGAGAGCAAGGGACAGCCACAGGAAGGAGCATACTTTCGCCCTTCCTGTTTGTGACTAAGTGTAAATCAGGATGATGCTTTATCTGCAAGTGTCAGCATATAAAGACCTCTCTGCAAGGGCTTAGTGGACAGTTCTGCATTCTTTCTGGAAGCAAGGGAAGCTTCAGAGTAATTTCAGTCACTCAGTCATCAGTATTTTAAACGCACCCAATCTTTTCCTCCTCTGTGCCAGGCTCTTGAGGAGTTGGAATGCCATGGGCCGGCGGCGTCTGAACAGAGCCGAGCAGAACTGGAACAGAAAATAGACGAGACCAGAGAAAACATCCGCAAAGCTGAGGTGAGAGAAGAATAATTTTAGCAATATCTCTCTGACTGTCCAAAGCAACTGTGGGATTATTGTGCATCAGCGAGGAATGTCTAAAGCACAACTTCTTTTTCACTCCTTGTGGATGCTTTAAAAGGGGTTAATAAGATCAGTTTTACCACAATATGCAGAATAAATAGGGGCTCTGAGAGACAAGGAATATCATTTGATTAACATTTTAAGTGGGGCAGCACTAATGAAAAAGTATTTCTTTTGATTAGCAGTGAAGAATTACAGGCACCCAGAAATCTCTTAGCTACAGCAAGAACTAATTCTGCACATTTCATGGCTAAATGAGCGGCAATAATTACAATGGTCCAAAAAAGAAAGAAAACTAAACATCTTACTACTTATTACTGATATCGTCTACATTGTTTGGACAGACAAATGTCACAGCTGCATTTCGATGTCATGCAAAGGCTATGGTGGAACGGCAATGCGAAGTCCTAAACTACATGGAAATCTCCAAACACTGTTTAAGTGTGTTGTCAAAGGCTTTCATGGCCAGAATGACTGGGTTGCTGTGAGTTTTCTGGGCTGTATGGCCATGTTGCATTCTCTCCTGGCAGCCCATACCTGGCAGGCATCCTCAGAGGTTGTGTCTATTGGAAACTAGACAAGTGAGGTTTATATGTCTGTGGAATAATGTCCATTGGCAAACTGGATTAGCATTGAAAGGGATTATAGCTTCAAAGCCTGTCTGCTTCCTACCTGGGGAAATCCTTTGTTGGGAGGTGTTAGCTGGCCCTGATTGTTTCATATCAAGAATTCCCCTGTTGTTTGATTGTTGTTCTTTATTTACTGTCTTATTTTTAGAGTTTTTAGTACTGGTAGCCAGTATTTGTTCATTTTCATAGTTTTCTGATGAGCACCCAATGAACCGACCTGACTCAGCATAATATTTGAGAACATAGAAATGCTGGATCACTCAAACAATCACCATGTCAGAGTACACAGAGAAGTCATTGAAATCCACATGCATGTGGACAATATCTACAGAAAGGAGGAAACCATGAAAATGAACATCTGGCTACCAATATTTTTAAAAAACACACCAGAATCAAGACAGTAACAACACTCAGAAAACGGGAATTCCAAACAGGTAACAATCAGGGCCAGCTAACCCCTCCCAACAAAGGATCCTCCAGGCAGTAACCAGCTAGGCTTTGAAGCTGCAAGGACATTCAATGCTAATCAATGTGGCCAAATGCAACATTCACAATTGCTTTAAACAGATAAAGAGTTCTTTCTCCCACCCTGGACATTATTCCACAGATATATAAACTCCACTTGCCTATTTTCTAATATACCTCACAACCTCTGGGGATGCCTGCTATAGATGTAGGCGAAACGTCAGGAAGGAATGCTTCTGGAACATGGCCAGGCAGCCCGGAAAACTCACAGCACTGTTTAAGTGGTTTCTGACTTTCCATTCTCCAGCAAAAAATGATGAGTTGCCACTTAAACTCACAGAAAATGAGCTATAGTATGGTAGGAGCAACAAGAAAAATAAATAATGTATCTTCTGGCATATAAGACTACTTTTTAACCCAAGAAAATCTTCTCAAAGTCAGGGGGTGTCTTATACACCCTCAAAAGTCAGGGGGCGTCTTATACGCCGGTGTATAAGTCAGGGGGCGTCTTATACGCCAGTGTAGTCTTATACGCCTGGAATCGTCTTATAGAGCGGGTGCTGAAACTTCCAATCCGAATTGGAGAATCTATGGTTGCCACATATGGTGGGAGGAGCTCAAAAATGGCAGTGGTCACATCCCTGCCATATGCAGCGACTGTATGAAAGCATTAAGGGTGACGCTGTACAAGTACGGTAGAAGAAAAGCCATTCATCAGGATTCGTGGACTTAATGTGGTCCTGATGGTGAGGTGAAGGGGTGCCTCACTAGGAAGGTATAAGTAAAGGGCGGAGCAAACTGCAGGTGTCCAGGGCGCCCGGGATATGGAAAAAAGAGATAGAGTGGCTCTGGGCCCAGAAAAACACACCTCTTTTACCTGTCTGGCCCGCCCTTGTATCCTATTACCGTACCTCCACCTCTGCCTCTTAGATCTCGCTCCTGAAGACTGCGGTGAAGTGGTGCAGGTGCGTATGTGTGAGATCTGAGAAACAGAGAAGGAGGTACAGTAATAGGAGAATTACCATATTGGGATCAAATCTGATGCTTTTTAAAATTTTCTTTGGTGTGCGTTGGAAGAGGGGTAGTCTTACTGTATACGGCGAGTATATCCCAAACTCTATATTTTAACTGGAAAGGTTGGGGGTCGTCTTATACGCCCAGTCGTCTTATATGCTGGAAAATACAGTAAATGTTTATTAAAATTTCAGCTTTTTGGATGATGCAGATTTTTGATGATGATTAGCAGCAAATAAGTGGAGAAGGCAATATACAGCTAGAAGATTGTACTGCATGCTTACTCATGGTATTTCATCACACTAGAGAATGAATCCACTTTAAATCTGGTTGCTGCCTTCTGCAGAATTCTGGGTTTGTAGTTTAGGGAGGAGCCTTTAACAGTGGATTCATTCTCTAGTGCAGGGGTGCTCACACTTTTTCAGCATGGGAGCTACTGATTAAAAAACCAAGTCCCAAAGATCACCTGCCCAGAAATGTAAAACGTATAACTATTTATTTATTTATTTATTTATTTATATTATTCATTTTTATGTACGGCTCCTTCCAGCAGGCTCGGGGCAGTTTACATAAAATGAAGTTATAAAACATCAACATTTCAATTTAATAACAACAATATAAAACAGAGCATAAAAATACATCCAACCACCCCATTTCTCCCACACTGCCATATTACCACACATATTATCAGCCAGAAAGTAAGAAGAGAGGCTTTTGAACTGCAAGGCCATTGAATACTCAGCAAGGTAAACAAAGGGGCATGCAAAAATACATCCAACCACCCCATTTCTCCCACACTGCCATATTACCACACATATTATCAGCCAGAAAGTAAGAAGAGAGGCTGTTGAACTACAAGGCCATTTAATACTCAGCAAGGTAAACAAAGGGGCATGCAAAAATACATCCAACCACCCCATTTCTCCCACATTTCCATATTCCCCAACATATATTTCTCAAGGAACAAAGCAAGCAGAAAGGCTTTGGAGCTAAAAGGCCATTTTTAAACATTAAAAATAAACAAAGAGACATGCCACAGAACAATCAAGCACCCACCCCAAAGGAAAAAGACCGACCTTTGAGATGCGGTAAGGAAATGACCCCAAAGCGCCCTTCTTCTTCTCCTCCGTCGTTGCTCCTATTTCCATGCCGCCAGCATGCGTGCCGCCTCCAAGAGCTCGCGAGAAGTCTGAGAGGCAGAATGGGCGCTTCTGCGCATGCGCGCGATGCCAGCCATGCATCGCGTCATCCAGGCCCGCCCCCTTTGGTCTCCTATGACTCTGAGTGGCTGGAGAAGGACGGAGGGAGGAGGAAGAATCCAAAAGAGGGGGCCCATTCTGCCTCTTAGATTCTGGAGCTTTTGGCGCGCGAGCAGGGAGCGGGGAGGAGCAACGACGGAAGACTTCTTTGCAGCGTGCAGGGGCGCGTGAAGAGGACCAACTGCAAAAAACTTGGTCAGGGGCCTCAAGATCACCAGGATGAGGCCCAAAGATCACCCTGGTGATCCCGATCACCATTCTGAGCACCCCTGCTCTAGTGTGATGAGGTCCTTAATGCATGGATTCTAGCAAGGCAAGCATGCCAGGTGAATTAGTACATTTTACTCTCGTGCCCCACATACACACAGCCCAAGTTCCTCTAAATTAGGCCTATATTTTACCAGTAGCTATTTTAGTTTGCACGCTGATCCCTTGCTCATTCAGTCTTGTAAGCCTTGCATGTATTCTTTCGCATCTCAGTGTGAGTCTCGATATCTAAGTGCTACTTTTGCCTGTTTCTCAGCACATCGTACTAGTGAAAGACTCTATATTTAACCCTCCCTTTTTTAGGAGAAAGAAAAAAGGAAATCAGTGAAAAAAATACTGTTTCCCTTGCAAAAATAAACGAGACACCTGCTACTATCATGTGCTTTAGAGCAGAAAACATTCATGTGGGAGGCAAGTGGGAAACTAGCAGATGTATATTTTTTTTTACTCTCAGTAGAAGCCATAAGAGCTCTGCTGGGTCAAACCAAAGAGACATATTTTTGCACCTCCTGTTTCTAAGAGTTGCCAGCGGAAGGCCTCCTTGAAGCATCAAGAGAACTCATAGCAGCAATGGGTATGAAGTGGGCATGGTGCCTCTGACCCATTGAGCTGAATAATGTGGCATCCTTTCAAATATTTAAACATGGCTCTCATGTCCCTTCTCAGCCTTCTTTTCTCCAAGCTAAACATACCTGGCTCCATGAGCCTCTTCGTTCGCGATCCAGATCATCTTAAGAAGCCTCAGGCTCAACTACAACACTTTTTCTTAGAGATTCTTGGTTTCTAGACCTCTGACCATTTTATTTGTTTGTCCATATCCGTTCCATCTTGCCCAACTTCTTGAAATTTGGTTTCCAGAACTGGACACAGTGGTATTCCAGGTGAGGTTTGACTAAAGCGGATTAGAGTGGGAATATGGTTTTCCTCGATTTCCGCACTATACTCCTATGAACCCAGCTTAGAATATCATTGGCTTTTTAGGGGCCGCACCACCCTGTTGACTCATGTTTAACTTGTGGTCCACTAAGACTTCTAAATCTCTTCCACACAGATTGGTTTCAAGTCAAATGTCACCCATCCTATATCTGTTCATTTCATTTTTACTGCCAAAGTGTAGTATATTACATTTTTCCCTGTTGAAATTAATTTTGTTAGTGCATTGTCAAAGGCTTTCATGGTCGGAATCAATGGGTTGCTGTGAGTTTTCCGGGCTGTATGGCCATGTTCCAGTAGCATTCTCTCCTGGCGTTTCCCCCACATCTGTGGCAGCCATCCTCAGAGGTTGGAAGTATATTGGAAGCTAGGCAAATGATGTTTATTCCATCATCTAGGTCAGGGGTGCCCACAATTTTTCAGCATGCAAGCTACTTCTATAATAACCAAGTTGCAAAGATCTACCTGGCGCGTGCGCTCCTCCAATGTGTGCGCTTTCCCGCGCCCGCGTGCTTCTGACGCCACCTTTTGCCCGCGCGGGGCTTCTTCCGACAATGAGGCTTTAGTGGGCGGGCCCTGACACTCTTCTCTTACCCCGGTGTGGTGACGTGACCACCCATTGGTTCCTCCTGGGCGAGGCGATAGCAAGGCGAAGGCGCGTGCAGGGATAGGATGCGAGGCTGCAGGAGGGAGGGAGAGAGAGTGTGTGTGTGAATGAGAGAGAAGACCTCACCGGAGGAGCATCCCCACGGTGGGGCTGTAGCTGATGAGCGCACCCTTGACGCCAGTGAGTGAAGCCTGGAGGGGGCCCCGCCTCGCGCTCCGCCCTGTCTCTCTCTTGCCTCGGCCGCACTGGGGCCCCGTCCAGGCTTCACTCACTGGCGTCGAGGGCGCGCTTGTCAGCTGCAGCCCCACCCCGGGGACCATCCTCCTCCAGTGAGGTCTTCTCTCTCATTCACACACACACTCACTCACTCCCTCCCGCAGCCTCACATCCTATCCCTGTGCACACCTTCGCCTTTCTCCCCCCCCCCCCCCCAGGAGCAACCAATGGGCGGTCACATCACCACACCGGGGCAAGAGACGAGCACCAGGGCCTGCCCACTAAAGCCTCATTGTCGGGAAAAGTCCCGCGTGGGCGGAAGATCGTGGCAGGAGCACCTCATCTGGCTGGGATCGACCTCATATGAGCTTGGGATCGACTAATCGATCGCAAGCTACCTAATGAGCACCCCTAATCTAGGCCATGTGTCAAACTCAAGGCCCATGGACCGAATTTGGCACTCTGAGTCCTTTTATGTGGTCCTCCAGATGCTGGACTACAACTCCTGTATTCTTTATCATCAGATGTCATGACAAGAGCTGATAGGAGTTGTGATGCGGTAACATCTGGAAGGCTGCAGTTTGTTCTGTTTAGTCAGGGGAGTAAAGTTTGAATGTAGATACTAGGCTTGTGCACGAATTTGATTTGGCCAGTTCCCTTCAGCTAATCCAGTGGTTCAGCTTGTCCGGATGGCCGTAACAGTAAGGGCTCAGCCTCCCATGTTTTGTTTTGTTTTTTTGGCCTCAACAGAGTCCAAAAAAACTGGCTGCTTTTGGTTACAAGTGGAGTGCAGGAAGGAGGCAGCCTCTAGAATGAAAATTGTAAGGAGGAAAAAGGCACCGTTCCAGGGCCTCAAATCAAGAGAAAAGAGAAGGCTTCTTAAAGAAAGCCCAGGGTAGGATAGCTCAATGTAGATTGTTCTTCCTTCCCTGGGAAGTGGGGAAGCCTCCTTAAATTGCCTTGGAAAGCTGCATGCAGGGAGAAAGTGTCATGCGTGCCTGCAATGCCTGCCTCCTCTACAGTAGAAACAGCTTTAACTACTAAGTATTAAACCTGAAGCAGAGATTGACGCATATGGGGGGAAAGGCACCACTCCAGGGCCTGCAAATTAGGAGAAAAGAGGGGGCTTTTTAAAAGAAGCCCAGGGTAGGATAGCTCCAGATCGATTGTTCTTCCTTCCCTGGGAAGTGGGGAAGCCTCCTTAAATTGCCTTAGAAAGCTGCGTGCTGCAGGGAGAGAGTGTCATGCGTGTCTGCAATGCCCGTTTCCTCTAGAGTAGAAACAGCTTTAACTACTAAGCATTAAACCCGAAGCAGAAAGAAGATTGAAGCATGAAGGGGGAAAGGCACCACTCCAGGGCCTGCAAATTAAGAGGAGAAGAGAGGGCATTTTAAAAGAAGCCCAGGGTAGGATAGCTGCAGGTCGATCACTCTTCCTTCCCTGGGAAGTGAGGAAAGCTGCATGCTGCAGGAAGAGAGCTCTGTGCGCACCTGCAGCGCCTGTCTCCTCTAGAGTACTAACAGCTTTAACTAGCATTAAACCCAGTCTTCTCTACAGACATAAGGGAAAGGATTGCAGAAAGAGTGGTATCTTAACTCTGAAGCTTTTAATCTAGGTCTTAATGAAGGATATAAGGACAAACAATGGAAACCACCTTGAGTCGCCGACTGGCTAAGAAAGGCGGTATACAATTACATACAGTAAATTAATAAATAAATAATAAATAAAATGATGGGCCATTAGGCTGGTGTGGCCCGTAATGAAAATGAGTTTGACATCCCTGATCTAGGTTATTGATTACATCAGTGTTTCCCAACCACTGTTCCGTGGCACACTACTGTTCCGTGACGGATCATCTGGTGTGCCGCGAAAGTGTCTCCCCCCCACACACACACTTTCTTCCCCCTCCTGCCTGCTGCTGCTGCTGCTTGGGGGAGGAGGAGGAAAAACGGCCGGTTGGCGGCAGCGAAGGGGCTGGGGCACTGCCTCCTTCGGCCGTTTCCCCTCTGCGCGCCAGCCAGCCCATCCCAGCTGCCAGGGAGGGCCTGGGCACCTCGGGGAACCTTGGAAGAAAGGCTCCCCGCAGGGCCCAGGCCCTGCCTGGGAGCCGAATTTGGCCGTCTCGCATCTTCCGCCGAGCCCTAACCCCCTCCTCTTCGGTGCGCATGAAACCGCTCTCGGCCTCCCTCCAGCTCCCTGTCTATTTTGCCCTCTGGATGTAGGTGAACTACAACTCCAAAACTCAAGGTCAATTAACTATATGTATTACTGTGTTAGAGTGTCATTCTGTGTCATTTTGGTTGGTGGTGTGCCGCAGGATTTTGTAAATGTAAAAAGTGTGCCGCGGCTCAAAAAAGGTTGGGAAACACTGGATTACATCATCTATAGACTATATTTCCAGATCTGAACTGATCACAAGATATGCCATGTTGAACAAGAATGTAGAATGTATATTGTAAAATATGGTTTCTGTGTTGTTCTAAGTCTGGCAGAGTTCGTGTCCCATTGATGGTAAACATGCATTATGAAACTCCATCTTGACATTCAGACAAATTTCTGGAACTGATCTTTAACAGATGGAACAGGTAGATATTTACATATGGAAACTGCTGTACAGTTAACAAAAGTTTACTGTACTTACTCTGCTCTTAATCTTTAACTTTTTTTAATCGTACACTAATTCGTCTACACATAAATTGCTTAAACAACTATAAAATATACTCCTACTTTTGTAAAATCATGTTGATGTCAATATACAGCTAAAATTCGGATTTATTAGAATAATATTTTCAGAGGTTATTTTTCTGCTAATAATTCCTGTCCTAGGAATGCTGAAATGAGTCATAGTGCCAGTAAATTAGGTTCACGCACAAACATGCCTAAAATTAGATGTTGGATTTCACTGTTGCCATAATACTGTTGCTTTTCTGGCAACTCCTTAAAAAAAAAAGTTAGAACAGCCTTAATATTTTTAATGGCTCAGAAACATGTGTTCATCTGTTTACTGATATGTATACATAGAAATCCAGTAGACTTTACATGTGTGGGATTTCTTGCATTTGAAACATTGACATTATGCTCAAAACTGCTTAGACTGTACAGCAAACAAATGAAATATTTTAAGATAGTTAAAACATACAGAGAGAATAAAAAGATACCATCCCTCCATATTTACTAGGGCTAGGGCAAGTATGGCCAAACCCAGGCCCAGGTGCTGGATGTGGTCCCTTGAGCTCTTTTCTCAGGTCCTCATCTCTCACATCATCCTGTCCTTCCTTGCCTCCCTCTTTCTCCTTCCATCCTTGCTTCTCTTCCACCCTTTCATCCTTTCTTCCTTACCTCTTTCCTCCCTCCTTCCCTCTCTCCCTCTTTATCCTTTCTTCCTTCCTTCCCTTTTATCTTTCCTTCCTTTTCTTTTTCCTCCCTCCCTCCCTCTCCCCTTCCTTCCCTCTTTCTCCCTCTCTCCATTCCCTTCCACCCTTTTGTCCTTCCTTCCTTCTCTTTTCATCCCTCCCTCCCTCTATCTTCTTCCCTTCCACGCTTTGGTCCTTCCTTTCTTCTTCTCTTCCCTTCTTTCCTTCCTCCTTCCCTCCCATCAGTTACCTTCCATCCTTTCATCCTTCCTTCCCTCCTTCTTTCCCTTCCTTTCTTCCATCCTTCCCTTCCACCCTTTCATCCTTCCTTCTTACTCTCTCTATTGCTTTTCCTCCCTTCTCTCTCTCCTTCCTCTTCACCTCCCTTCCTTCCCCTCTTTCTCCTTCCATCCTTTCATTCTAACCTTTCGTCCTTCCTTCTTTCCCTCTTTCCTCCCTCCCTCTCTCCCTCTTTCTTTTTCCTTCCTTCCTTTTTGTCTTTCCTTCCTTCTCTTTTCCTTTACTCTCCCCTTCCTTTCATCCTTCTCTTTCTTCCTTCTCTTTTTCCTTCCTCCTTTCCTTCCACCATCCTTCTCTTTTGTCTTTTCTTCCCTCCCTCTTTCCTCCCTCCTTCACCTTCTTTCTCCTTCCATCCTTCCCTTTCGTCCTTCATTTTAGCTTT
Organism: Anolis apletophallus; assembly: GCA_030556195.1. Classification (NCBI taxonomy): domain Eukaryota; kingdom Metazoa; phylum Chordata; class Lepidosauria; order Squamata; family Anolidae; genus Anolis; species Anolis apletophallus. Next base: position 203,514,885 of record JARBWK010000004.1, read on the forward strand.
CCTTCCTGCTTCCCTTCCTTCCGTCACCGGGAAGCCAGCCCTCCTAGCAGGGAGTGTTAGCATGTGGACCCCAAGTTAGAAAATTTGCCTATACCTGGGCTAGGGGCACAGGAAACCTGAAAAAGTGGAGAAGAATAAAAATACTATATTTATTATTTTTCTTGATATTGGTCTTAAATAAATCTTTAAAATTGCTTTTTTACCTGAGATAACATTTCTCAGTTAAAAGTCTGTAGGTCCTGCAATACAAATCTACAGTCAATTTCTGCTGCAGGCTGGTCATAGAATCGCACTGGAGCAACTAGAGAGAATATTTTAATCAAATCCATGAATGATCAGATCCACAGAAGTCAAAACTGCAAATGATGAGGGCCAACGGCTAATTTAAATGCTGAACCAAAGCATGTGGTTTTGTTAGGGAGATGGTGATCTTTTTCTGACCGCGATAACTCCTTATAGCAAGTCTTCATCTCTTTTAAAAACTTATTTTTGCTTTGAAGCATGTGGTGTGCCATTCCTTAGCTCTGCCTAAAAGCCAGTGCCAAGATGAACCCAGCTCAAAGTTATTCACCGCTTTGAGTCCCTTTAAGAGACAAAAGCAGATTATTATTATTATTATTATTAAATACACAACAAGATGAGTACACAGCAAACAAGATCTCTCTGCTGGCTGTTGTATTGGATCACATGTCGGACCCTTCCCAAATGTCTAAGACTGTGTGATGTATCAGTGAATGCTGCATGCAGATCCGAGTAGGGTGGTCTTTTGCAGTTGACAGATAGTAATTCTGTCAGTGCCAATTGTTTTTAAGTGCAGGCCAAGGTCTTGAGGCGCTGCATCCAGTGTGCCAATAACCACTGGGACCACCTTGACTGGCTTGTGCCAGAGTCTTTGCAGTTCGATCTTTAAATCCTCGTATCATGTAAGATTTCCAGTTGCTTCTCGTCAATTCTGCTGTTGCCTGGGTTTGCAACAACAACAATCCATCCTTCTTTTTTTTTCCACGATCGTAAAGTCAGGAGTCTTGTACTCCAAAATTCTTGTCAATCTGAATTCGGTAGTCCAAAAGTAGTTTAACGTGTAACTTTTTCTGGCTTTTGATCCTACTAGTTATTTTGTCACAATCAGATGGTATTTGTGGCACAAGTCCCAATGTATTATTATTATTATTATTTGATACACAACAATATTCGTTCACAGCAAACAAGATCACTCTGCTGGCTTTTGTATTTAGTCACACGTCAGACACTTCCCAAGTGTCTAGGACTATATGATGTATTATTATTATGTACTAGCCGTCCCCTGCCACGCGTTGCTGTGGCTCAGTCTGGTGACCTGGAAAATAAAGTAATGAGAAAGAGTTGGTTTCTAATATATGTAATTTCTTTATACTTGTGGGTAAACAGTACTTCTTCTTGTTTCTTTGTCAGTGTTGATGTAGAGATTGTCTGGTTTGCCTACTCTGGAATATAGAATATATTATTGTCCTTCTTTATAGGTCCCTTTCAAATCTATGATATTATATCTGTCATATACATATGTGTGTGTATCATATACTGTATATCTATATCTATGGCTGGGTGGCTCTTTGTCAGGAGGACTTTGTTTATGTTTTCTTCCCCTGGTGAAGGGAGGTGGACTGGATGGCCTTAAGGCAGCATTTCTCAACATGTGGGTTGGGACCCCTGGGGTGGGGGTCACGAGGGGGTGTCAGAAGCGTTGCCAAAGACCACCAGAAAATACAGTATTTTCTGTTTGTCATGCGGGTTCTGTGTGGGAGGTTTGGCCCAATTTGGCCCAGTTGGTGGGGTTCAGAATGCTTTTTGATTGTTGGTGAACTATAAATCCCAGCAACTACAACTCCCAAATGTCAAGTTCTATTTCCCCCAAACTCCATCTGTGTTCATATTTGGGCATATGGAGTATTTGTGCCAAGTTTGGTCCAGATCCATCATTGTTTGAGTCCACAATGCTCTCTGGATGAAGGTGAACTACAACTCCCAAACTCAAGGTCAATGCCCACCAAACCCTTTCCGAATTTTCTGTTGGTTGTAGGAGTCCTATGTGCCAAGTTTGGTTCAATTCCATCGTTGATGGGGTACAGAATGCTCTTTGATTGTTGTTGAATTGTAAATCCCAGCAACTACAACTCCCAAATGACAAATTCAATTTTTTTGAGTGATGGTCACTCCTTGGGGTAGTAAGTGTATTGTGTCCAAATTTGGTGGCAATTCGTCCAGTGGTTTTTGAGTAAAGTTAATCCCACAAACGAACATTACATTTTTATTGATATAGATTATGTACACAATGTATTATTATTACTATAATTAAGAGTCTTTTTGTGGAGAAAAAAGTGGGATATACATAATTAATTATAATAATTTTTTGCAGTTCTCTTTGGAAGTGCCTTTTCGTGAATTGTTCAGCACAAAATATAAATCACCTCTTTTTCCCGCAGCCTTTTTGTTTCCTTCTGAAGCATGTTTTTTTCCCCTCTTGCCTTTTTTGGAAACTCATGATGCAAACTTAACAGGCGAGGACAGCTTAAAACATCTCAGTGTGATATGTATTTCACGTTTCCCCTGGAGCTTGCTGGTTAATGGGGATGAACATGGCATGCATTACACCAATAGCTGTTTCCAAGCCTTGGGGCCAACTCCGGACGCTGTTGCGTTCCCTTAAAGGCCCTCATTAGCTTTGGTCCAGTGAACCTGCGGAAGAGCACCTGTACCAGTATGTTCCTACGCAGGCCAGATTTGCAATTCTAGCTCTTCCAATTAAGCCACTTTGCGCTATCAGGAACACAGAGCATGGGTTCCTCTCTGGGTTTCTTCCAGGGTTTCAAGTGCTTTTCTCTATTGGAAAAATAGAAAAATGTTACCTGGTGACCCATCCCCCCACCCCGGTTTTACCTGCAGAAATAATGCCTTAGGTTGCTCGTAAGTGGTAGAATTAATTCAGATTGACCTTAATTTAACTGCAATACATCAATGCATCAATTAGCTTCCGAGCACAATTCAAAGTGCTGGTTTTAACCTACAAAACCCTATACGGTTCTGGCCCAGTTTACCTGTCCGAACGGATTCTCCCCTACGAACCATCAAGGACATTAAGATCCTCCAGAGAGGCCCTGCTCTCGGTCCCGCCATTTTCGCAAGCGCAGCTGGTGGGGACAAGAGACAGGGCCTTCTCTGTGGTGGCCCCTTGCCTATGGGACTCTCTCCCAAGTGATGTTAGATCTGCCTCCTCTCTGTTGTCCTTTAGGAGGCTGGTGAAGACTTGGATGTGGAATGAAGCTTTCCCAGAATAGGCTGAGATTGGTTATAGCAGTGTTTCCCAACCACTGTTCCGCAGCACACTAGTGTGCCGTGAGCGATCACCTGGTGTTCCGCGGGAAAACCTCTCTTCCCCCCTTTCTTCCCCCACCTGCCGAACTCCTGCTCCTTCTGCTTGGGGGAGGAGGAGGAAGGGCCGGGCGGCGGCGAAGAAGAAGGGGCCGGGGTGCCGCCTCCTTCGGCCATTTTCCCAGCCAGCCTCCAATCGAGGAAGGGTGGGGAATAGAAGCGGAAGTGCGGTTGTCTGGGCGCATGCGCACTAGGTCCCGGGGGTGGCAGACGCATTCACCTTCCTCCTGCGGTGGTGAAGGAAACGAAGGAGCCTGCTGCTTCCAGAGACACCCTGGCTCGGCCCTGCTGCGTTCCAGGTGAGGCCCTGGGGCACCCTTCCCCTTGGCCCGGCCCTCCCAAAGCCCCTCGGGGAGGAAGGGCCCCAATGGGGAGAAGGGGCCTTCCTTCGCGGGGGGGAAAGGGTCAGGGCCTGGCAGGAGGGCCCTCGGAGGAAGGAAAGGCAGGTGGGATTCCATGAGGGACTCCCTCGCCAGCCTTCCTCAGCCTTCCTTCGAAATGTCAAGGTCTATTTTTCCCAAACTCCATCTGTGTTCACATTTGGGCATATTGAGTATTCATGCCAAGTTTGGTCCTGATCCAACATTGTTTGAGTCCACAGTGCTCTCTGGATATAGGTGAACTACAATTCCAAAACTCAAGGTCAATGCCCACCAAACGCTTATAGCATTTTCTCTTGGTTCTGGGAGTTCTGTGTAGGAAGTTTGTGTCTTTCTGCCATTCCTGCCAGGATTTCTATGTTGTGTTCATTGAAACAGGCCCAGGTTTCACACTGAGTGTATAAATACATTTAAAAACATATTAACTCTATGTATTACTGTGTTAGAGTGTCATTTTGTGTCATTTTGGTTGGTGGTGTGCCCCAGGATTTTGCAAATTTAAAAAATGTGCCACGGCTCAAAAAAGGTTGGGAAACACTGGGTTATAGTATGAAATGAGTGACCACGTTTACAGACCGAGTGGAATTGTTTTTAGTGGTGATGTGGTTTTTATGTCTTGGGCTTTTAATGTATTTTAATATGTTGTTATATATGGTTTTTTAAAAACTGTATAGCATTGAATCTTGCTGTAAGCCGGTCTGAGTCCCTCTATGGAGGTGAGAAGGTCGGGGTACAAAAGTTTTAAATAAATAAATAATGCTGTGGAATCCTGGGATTTGTAGCTTGTTTGTTTATTTATTATTTATTTATTTGCTATATTTATATCCTGCCTTTCTCAACCCCGAGGTAAGGGGGGGGGGGGGTCTCAAGGCGACTTACAACATAGGCAATACATTAATGCCTTAAAAACAATATATATCTAATATACAATTAAATAAACGCTTCAGTTAAAAATTAAACAAGATTAAGAATGTTAAAACATTGCAATTACAACTATAAAACCACATTATCCGCAATCATAGTCAGGCCATTTCGATAATCATTTCACGTAAATGCAAGTCCATCTCTTGCACTGTGTTATTCGCCAAAAGCTTGATCCCAAAGTCACGTTTTCACCCTCATTCTCAAGTCAGAAGGGAAGGGGCCGATCTAATATCACTGGGGCGGGAGTTCCACAGCCAAGGGGTCACCACTGAAAAGGCACTGTCTCTTGTTCCCATTAATCACACCTGCAAAGGAGGCGGGACCGAGGGCAGGGCCTCTCCAGGTGATCTTAGCCTCCTTGATTGTTCATAGGGGGAGATACGTTTGGACAGGTAAGCTGGGCCGGAACGATTTAGGGCTTTATAGGCTAAAGCCAGCACTTTGAATTGTGCTCGGTAGCAGACTGACAGCCAGTGGAGCTGGCATAACAGGGGGGTTGTGTGCTCATTGTACCCTGCTCCAATGAGTAATCTGGTTGCCGTCCATTGGACCATTTGGAGCATCTGAAAAATCTTCAAAGGCAACCCCACATAGAGCGTGTTGCAGTAGTCTATTTGGGATCTAACCGGAGCATGGACCACTGTAGCCAAGTCTGACTTCCCACGGTACGGGTGCACTGGTACACAAGTTTTAGCACCAGTGATTTTTAACAGAGGAGTCTAGAGAGCATGTAAAATGTATTTCTTCGATTCTGACACACCATCAGTTGTGAGACGCACACTAACTTTAGTATCAATAGGAAAAAAAGTTAGAGAGAGAGAGGGTGGAGCCCCCAGAGATGCAGTGGGTTAAATTGCTGATCTGCAGAACTTGCTGACCGAAAGGTGAGCGGTTCAAATCTGGAAGCGGGGTAAGCTCCCACTGTTAGCCCCAGCTTCTGACAATCTAGGTCAGCGGTTCTCAACCTTTCTAATGCCCTGACCCCTTAATACAGTTCCTCATGTTGTGGTAACCCCAAATCGTACAATTATTTTAGTTGATACTTCATAACTGTAATATTTCTACTGTTATGAATTGTAAATATCCAATATGTATTTTCCAAGATGTATTTTCATTAACTGGACCAAATTTGGCACAAAGGCCCCACCCATACGCCCAAATTTAAATACTGCTGGGGTTAGTGGGGGGATTGATTTTGTCATCTGGGAGTTGTAGTTGCTGGGATTTATTGTTCAATAGAAGCACATTGTGAACTCCACCAACGATGGAATTAAACCAAACTTAGCACACTGAACTCCCACAGCCAACTGAAAATACTGCAATTCTTTGGTGGGCATTGACCTTGAGTTTGGGAGTTGTAGTTGACCTACATCCAGAGAGCACTGTGGACTCAAACAATGATAAATCTGGGCCAAACTTGGCACGAATCATCAATATGACCAAATGTGAACACTGGTGGAGTTTGAAGAAAAGAGACTTGACATTTGGGAGTTGTACTTGCTGGAATTTATAGTTCACTTACAATCAAAGAGCATTCTGAATCCCACCACCAATGGAATTCAGCCAAACTTCCCACACAGAATCCCCATGACCAACAGAAAATATGGTCTTTAGCAACCCCTCTGACACCCCCTTGCGACCCCTGCAGGGGTCCCGACCCCCAGGTTGAGAAACACTGATCTAGGTGTTCGAAAACATGCACATGTGAGTAGATCAAGAGATACCGCTCCGGCAGGTATGTAAACGGCACTCCCCGCAGTCATGCCGGCCACATGACCTTGCAGGTGTCTATGGACAACGTCGGCTCTTGGGCTTAGAAATGGAGAGGAGCACTACCCCCCAGAGTCGTTCAAGACTAGACATAACATCAAGGGGAAACCTTTAATTTTTACTATATATAGGGGGCACATGATTCTAAGACACACCCCATTTTTAGGAATGTTTATATAGGGAGAAAATATGTGTTTTGGAATCTAAAGAAATACAGTATAACTCTCCATAGCATTGAGCCATGGCTGTTAAAGTGATTTCAAACTGTATTCGTTCTCCAATGTAGTTTCACCTTTGGATTGCTGAAAATATGCATTCTTTGAATGCAGCAGATAATATCCCCGTTGGTCTTGTCTGTATCACGTGTTTTGTAAGGGGCTTTCTACTGGGTATAAACTGTCGGGTTTTTTTGTACATGCCATTCATTTAATGGAGAAAAATGCACTCAACGCTTTGTATTCTCAGAAGACAAGGTTCAAGCTCTAAGACTGGGTTAATGGTGCAGCCCTACCTGTAGTGCAGAGATCGGGATTTGCATCTTGTAGCATCTGATCCACGACTTGTTTTCCTTCCCTGCCTTTGAGCCTTCTGCCTTTTACAAAGCCTGAAAGCAAAGAGAAGCCTGGTATTTGTGTGTGCAGCATAGCATGAGAGAGTACTGATTTCCTCTCTTACTCACCTTTGGAAGGTTTGCCTGTGAGGATTAGCATCTGCGGCATATCTTGAGTCATTAATCTGATGGCTCTGTGCTAAGCAGCCCTGCATGGAAGGCTGTGCACCAAACCTTCTCCTGGTTCAGCAGTCTTGCTCTTTTCCCACAGAAAACCTGCTCCGAACTCTGGTTTCGCCTCTAACCTCTCTTCCAATTATTAATCCAAATATAACTGGCTTTCTTTTTTTTCTTAGTGTATTTCAGGGGTGTCTTTTTCTTTTCTTTGAGTGGTTGTTCCCATTTAAAACAAATGCTTACCATTGTCACATCTTTCAAATAGGGGTTGATGAAACGGAAAATACAAGGGTATGAAATGGGAGGACAGCTTAGAATATACTGTATTTTCCGGCATATTAGACGTCTGGGTGTATAAGACGACCCCCAACTTTTCCAGTTAAAATATAGAGTTTGTGATATACTCGCCGTATAAGACTACCCCTCTTCCAACACACACCAAATAACAATTTTAAAAGCATCAGATTTGATTTCAATATGGTAATTTTCCTATTACTGTACCTCCTTCTCTGCCTCTCAGATCTCGCACCTGCGCACCTGCACCGCTTCACTTTAGTCTTCAGGAGCGAGATCTGAGAGGGAGAGGAGAAGGTAAGGTAAGAGGATACAAGGGCGGGCCAGACAGGTAAAAGAGGTGCGTTTTTTCTGTGCCCAGAGCCACTCTATCACTTTTTTCCATACCCCGGGCGCCCCGGACGCCTGCAGCTTGCTCCACCCTTCACTTACACCTTCCTGGTGAGGCGCCCCTTCACCTCACCATCGGTCCACGAATCCTGATGAATGGATTTTCTTCTTCCGTATTTTTACAGCATGGCCTTAATGCTTTCATACAGTTGCTGCATACGACAGGGACATGGCCACTGCCATTTTTGAGCTCCCCCCACCATATTCGGCAACCACAGATTCTCTAATCCGGATTGGAAGTTTCAGCACCCACTCTATAATACGACTCCCGACTTCAGTGCCATTTAAAGCAGTTCAGATGGAGTTAGTTAGGCGATCCTTTGTAGCCCGAGGATAATGGTCCACCAAGTCTTGTGTCTTGGCGGTGGGTCCTTAGGTGGCTGTGGAACCCTATTCTTGATCTGCATGTTCTCCTGCAGTGAGGGCATCGGTTTCCAGGTGGAAGGTGGTCCCAGTTGCAGTTGGCTTGATGCGCTTTTCTCTTGGCACATTTCTCCCTTTCGCCCTCCATTCGTGCCTCTTTGAATTCTATAGCACTGCTGGTCACAGCTGACCTCCAGTTAGAGTGCTCAAGGGCCAGGGCTTCCCAGTTCTCGGTGTCTATGCCACAGTTTTTAAGTATGGTTTTAAGTCCATCTTTAAATCTCTTTTCCTGTCCACCAACATTACGTTTCCCGTTCTTGAGTTGGGAGTATAGTAATGGCTTTGGGAGACAGTGATTGGGCATTCAGACAACATGGCCAGTCCAGTGGAGTTGATGGGGAAGGAGCATCATCGCTTCGATGCTGGTGGACTTTGCTTCTTCCAGCACGCTGACCTTTGTCCACCTGTCTTCCCAAGAGGTTTGCAGGATTTTTGGAGGCAGCGCTGATGGAATCGTTCCAGGAGTTGCATGTGACATCTGTAGACAGTCCACGTCTCGCAGGCGTATAGCAGGGTTGGGAAGACAATAGCTTTATAAGCAAGCACCTTGGTTTCCCCATGGATGTCTCAATCCCCATACACTCTCTGCTTCATTTGGAAAAATGCTGCAGTCACAAAGCTCAGGCGGTGTTGTATTTCACTGTCAATGTTGACTTTTGTGGAGAGATGGCTGCCAAGGGAGCAGAAATGGTCAGCGTTTCCTAATGTTACACCATAAGTTCAGATGATACAAGTTGGAGATGATATGAATGCCAAGAAACACCATTGTCAACCATCCAACTTGTACTTAAAGGACCTTAAAAAGGCATTCCATTATCCTTTAAAGCAGTCTATTCCACTGTCAAACATTTCTTCGTGTAAGGTGGAATGTCTTTGGAATCCTTTGAATTGTGTCTAGTCTCTGGAGGAGCAGGAAACAAGCTTGCTCCCTTTTCTACACACAGCTTCCTTCAGATGTTTACAGATGGCTAGCATATCCTTTCTCAATTTTCTCTCTCTAAACTAATACTATTGGACTGCCACTCACAGCACTCTTCATCATTGGCTATGCTCCCTGGGGATGCTGGGGATGACATTGGCAGTCCAGCTCCCACTCCTAGTTTGCTAGATGAGACCTGGGCTAGTGTCCTTTTAGTGTTTTATGCTCACTTATATATGCAGTTGTACTTTTTAAAAATCATTGCTTGTGGTCTGCTCTGTAACCCGAAGTGACTGTCCCATCATCTCTAGCTGAATTTCCAACTTTGCTGTAGAACTCAGGGATGAAAATACACATTTTCATGCAAAGTATATTCTCCGCCGCTGATCTAGAACCCTAAGAAATAAACGCAACCCATATATACCAGAATGTTAGCCTCATTAGATGCAGTGGCATGCTGCAAGTCACTTCTGGTGAGAGAAAATCAGCCATCTACGAAGACATTGCCCTAGGGCAGTGTTTCCCAACCAGTGTGCCGTGGCACACTAGTGTCCCGGGAGCGATCATCAGGTGTGCCGTGGGAAATTGGAACCTCCAATACCCTTTCTTCCCCCTCCTGCCGAACACTTTTTCTTCTCCACTCGGGCTCCCTTCTTCCCAGCCTCGCTCTATGACTTTACGACAGGGGATTCTGTCACAAAGTTTTCCCATGCCTGTTTTAGGGACCGTAAAGTGGTGAGCCTCCTTCCAACACTGTGATTCTGGATAGAAAACAAACAACAACATAACATAACATTGTTTGCGTCCACAGTGCTCTCTGGGTGTAGGTGAACTACAACTTCCAAACTCAAGGTCAATTCCCAAGCAAACCCTTTCAGTACTTTCTGTTGGTAATGGGAGTTCAATAAGCCAAGTTTGGTTCAATTCCATTGTTGCAAGAGTTCAGGATGCTCTTTGATTGTGTATTAACTATAAATCCCAGAAACTGTAACTCCCAAATGTCAAGATCTATTTTCCCCAAACTCCATCTGTGTTCACATTTGGGCATATTGAGTATTCATGTCAAGTTTGGTCCTGATCTAACATTGTTGAGTCCACAGTGTTCTCTGGATATAGGTGAACTACAACTCCAAAACTCAAGGTCAATACCCACCAAACTCTTATAGTATTTTCTCTTGGTTATGGGTGTTCTGTGTGGGAAGTTTGGTTCCATTCCATCATTGGTGGAGTTCAGAGTGCTCTTTGATTGTGGGTGAACTATAACTCCCAGCTGTTGAGCAAGACCTTCGTGTGTGTCTTTCTGCCATTCCTGCCAGGATATCTATATTCATCGAAACAGGCCCAGGTTTCACACTGAGTGTATAAATACATTTAAAAACATATTAACTCTATGTATTACTGTGTTAGAGTGTCATTTTGTGTCATTTTGGTTGGTGGTGTGCCCCAGGATTTTGTAAATGTAAAAAGTGTGCCACGGCTCAAAAAAGGTTGGAAAACACTGCCCTAGGGGACGCCTGGATGTGTTGCAGTCCTGTGGGGAGCCGTCTCTCACGTCCCCCATTAGATGCAGTGAAATTACCAACTGCTGTTTGATTTTAAGTTACCTTTAAATACATCGTATCTCTAAAAAGAACACTATTATAACCTTGTAAAAATGGTTGTATATTTACAGTATATATTTCAGTCGTTAGATGCAGTGAAATATATAGATATACATCAATTTTCACAAGCCGATAATAGCGTTCTTTTTAGAGTTACCATGTATTTATAGGCAACTTAAAATCAAACAGCAGTTGGTACTGAACATTTATTTCTGTCCAAAGAGCAGTTGAGGACATAACACTCCAGGATGGTGATCTGGACAACATCTGGCAAACATCTGGCTCTGCAGAATATTTATTCATCTTCCTAAACTGGATCCTCTTGTTCATTTCCCGGGTTGATTGAACAATGTCAGTAACATTCCGGCTCTCTTTTTTGTCTCCACAGATAATAAAGCTGAAAGCCGAAGCTCGGCTTGATCTCCTAAAGCAGATTGGGGTTTCGGTGGATACGTGGCTGAAAAGTGCAATGAACCAAGTCATGGAGGAACTAGAGAATGAGCGATGGGCGAGTCTTCCTACGGTGGCCAACAATGGCTCTTCGCACTTGGTACAGTCATAATCATTCAACTACTGGTCCTGCCTTCTTCTGAACTCTTAGCCACGAGTTAGGGGTTGGTGTTGTTATTTGCCACCAAGCCACTTCCACTTGTAGCCATTCTCCGAATGAGAGGACCTCCAAGATCCCTAGTCAGCAGGAGCCCTGCTCATATCTTACAGAGTCAAGCCACTATGGGTTATTTGCTTAAGCCCCATGTTTATTTGCTGCCTTATAGTCCTTTTCATGGATTCACATCATTCCATTTATATATCCAAAGTAAAGGCCTTATTTATTTATCGTGTCAAAAGCAAATTGAGGGTACAGTTATGTATTTAAAAATGACAAAGCATTGTACTAAATTTCCTTTGACCAGAAGCTGGCCACTTGGAGTGTATCTGGTGTCGTTGTAAGGAAGTCCTCCATTGTACATGTGGCACGGCTCAGGTTGCATTGTAATAGGTGGTCTGCGGTTTGCCCTACTCCACACTCTCATGTCGCGGACTCCACTTTGTAGCCCCATTTCTTAAGGTTGGCTCTGCATCTCATGGTGTCAGAGCACAGTCTGTTCAGCACCTTTCAAATCGGCCAGTCTTCTGTGTGTCCAGAAGGGAGTCTGTCATTTGGTATCAGCCATGGATTGAGGTTCCGGGTTTTAATAATAATAATACTCCTCACTTCACGATCGTGTTAAAAACAAAGTATGGATTGTTGATGTTGCAATCCCAGGCGACAGCAGGATTGAAGAGAAACAACTGGAAAGGCTGACACGATACGAGGATTTAAAGATTGAACGGCACAAGCCAGTCAAGGGGGTCCCAGTGGTGATTGCACACAGGGTGCAGTGCCTAAAGACCTTGGCCTGCACTTAAACACAATCGTTGCTGACAGAATTACCATCTGTAAGCTGCAAAAGGCCGCCTTACTGGGATCTGCACACCTTATTCCCCAATACATCACACAGTCCTAGACACTTGGGAAGTGTCCAACGTGTGATCCAATACAACAGCCAGCAGAATGATCTTGTCTGCTGTGTACTAATCTTGTTATGTTTCTAATAATAACAACAACAACAATGACAACAATAATAGTAATTTTGTATTTATATCCTGCCACCGTCTCCCCGAAGGAATTCGGGGCGGCTTACAAAGCACTCCAGGATGCACATATAACACACAACAGGTTAAAACAGTGCAAAAGTATAAAACATGTCACATAAAATTATAGCAGCAACCCCTGTCAACACATGTAGCATAAAATCAAAATAATACAATTTTAAAACAACAGTAGATCAAACTAACATCTGTCAATTCTCAAGGTGCCAAGTGTCAGCTTCATATGGGCCCATTCAGCGTACTCAATGTCAAAGGCCTGTCTGAACTTCCATGTTTTGAGGTTGGAATGGGAGGATTGAAGGGTGAGGACTAATCTAATCTCTTTTGGGAGGATATTCCAGAGCCGGGGGGCCACCACACAAAAGACCATCTCTCTCATCCCCACCAACTGCGTTTGAGACAGTGGTGGGACCGAGAGGCCTTCCCTGTCAATCTCAGAGCTCACACCAGTTCATAGAAAAAGATGTGGTCTCGGAAGATAGCCTGCCACTTTTGGACTCTTGTTTGCTGAGGTGTTCCTGCGAGTATCTCTGTAGATCTTAGAAAACTATTTCTTGATTTAAGGTATTGGCATCCTGGCTGATATTAGAATAGAGGATGGGCCAGAGATGTCAATACCTTGGTCCTTTCAGTATTGGCTGCTACTTCCTGACGAAAGTCAGGTGGTGCAATATCAACTATACAGTATAATTTCTCCAGTGGTATGGGGCGTATGCATCCTGTGATAATTAAGAGCATGCAACCAAGTAAAGGCTGAGCTTTGGAATTGCAACAAACTCATCTTCAGTTATCAATGACAACAGATGTTGTGGCTTCATAAGAATTAATGTGGTCATTGTGGCATTCATATTTGGAGACACCAGTTCACATATTACAAGGTGGATCAATTAAGAATAGTGTTGATACATGAGTCCACTGCAGCTTTGAAAATGTCTGGATATATACTGAATTCGCAGTCAGTTGGGATGACTCAGGATTGATAAGAGAATGGTCCTATTTGAGTTCAGAGATACCTAACGTCAGGCTCGGATACTAAAATAATTAGGTGGTTGCTGGCCTTGGCTGATGTGTGTAACATTAAAGCAGGGTGTGCTTTAAAACTAACAGAAGGGACCATGTTAATAGGATTACAAACTGTCTGGCTTTGCTGCAAGGGTCAGACTTCACAACTGTCTGGAAAGGAAGACGCCATGATTGTAGGAAAGTTCATCAGGGAGCATGAACAGATTAGAATTGCAAAACATGGTTCAGTTATCCCCTTTGTATGTAACATCTCACTTGACTGTGCAAGCATTTGATGTGACAAAGTGGAATGGGAAGTGGCCATTTCTCTAGATCTGAATATACTAAGCACTAACTCAGATTATCACTTTTAGCAAATAATGAGTACAGAACCATGTTGAATCAGTTAGCTGCGGAAACAGTTGAATCGGCACATGGAACCATTGCTCTGGAGCCTAATATCTTATCATCAAAATGTTTGGCTATTTGGGATAAGGATATTGTGCCATCCAAGGCTGCGAGAGACTTCATGCATCTGTTTTGTGTATGTGTCAGAATACAGAAGTGCAACAGGTTCATGGGAGCATTGATGGAAAAGGGTATATTTAATTCAACGGGAATTTTAAAATGCACAATTCCCATCTTATTTAGTCAAAGTAAAAGTTTCCCTTTGACATTAAGTCAGTCGAAGTGGTGCTCACCCCCATTTCTAAGATGAAGAGCCAGCGTTATCCATAGACACCTCCAAGGTCATGTGCATGGGGTGCTGGTACCTTCCCAATGAGGCAGTATCTATTGATCTACTCATATTTGCATGTTTTTGAACTGCTAGGTTGGCAGAAGCTGGGGCTAACAGTGGGAGCTCACCCCACTCCCTGGATTTGAACCGCTGACCTTTCGGTCAGCAAGTTCAGCAGCTCTGCAGTTTAACCCGCTGCGCCACCAGGGTCTCATCTTATTTATAATTGCTTTTTATGTACCCTGGAAGACATTCTAGGAAGAAATTAAGCTTTCCACTGGGGAAAAGTATGAGAATCTCTTGTAAAAGAGGAAAACAGCAGCATTCGCTGGTTGAGGAGGAAGAATCAATGTATCAAAAGCCAACAGTTGGATTTCCTTTGGTAATTAAGATGTAGCAGTAATTCCTGTTTGACAAATTGGAGTAATTACGAGCCAGCTTAACTCTGACACTGTTTTCCTTTCCTGCATAGCATGTAGCAATAATCTTTTTCTGTGGCCCCAGAGAACTAACCAGGCCAGGGATTATCTCTTGCAGTTGACAGCACTAGCATTCCTAACAGTTTAGTCATTGTGTAAGGCTTGCCCATACAGGTTGAGACTCCTGTATCCAGAAATCCATCATTCGAAGTCCTCCAAAAATCAAAACTTTGAGGCTTCCAGCTGCCTGCTTCTGCCTTCGAGGTGGCAGTGCTCCTGCTTGTTCACCTCTACGATCCTCAATTTCAATCCAAGGCTGGAAGGAAATGGACGATTGGAGAGGCGAATGAGTAGGAGCACTGCAGCCATCACATCGAAAACAGAAGCAGAAAAATCGTGCAAAAAGTTTGGGTGTCTTTACCACTTTTATAGGCCCTCAGGCTCTCCATCCACAATTCTGATACATGAGAATGAATAATCCATAAAGACACTGGAAGTCTTCCATATTTCAAATCACTTTGGATTTTCGGGGGGATCCACAATTTTCAGGGCGGGGGAAGGATCCAAAACCCTGCAGACTGCAGCCAGGAAATCAGAAGATGCTTACTTCTTGGGCAATGACCAATCTCGATAAAATAGTGAAGGGTAATCACACTGGCAACAAAGATCTAATAATAATAATAATAATCTTTATACCCCACCACCATCTCCCCAAAGGGGACTCGGGGCGGCTTACATGAGGCCAAGCCCAAACAATGAATTATAATAAAACCAAAAATCAAAGCATCAACAACAATACAGTAAAATACAAACATATAAAATTAAAAAAGCAATATACAAATGTAACATCTAAAAACACAAATAATGCAGCGGGCCACATGTACAGGATAAAATGTTAAAAACTCAGAGTGAGATGACAGGAGTACATTCTTTGCAAAAGGAAGCTCTCATAGACAATGGGTTGTAGGAGGCCTTCATATAAGAGCATGGGTTGTAGGAGGCCTTCTGCATAGTTAAGGCACTGGTATTCCCCATAGTAATCAAAGGATGCGAGAGCTGGACCATAAGGAAGGCTGAGTGAAGGAAGATAGACGCTTTTGAGCTGTGGTGCTGGAGGACCGCGAGAAGATCAAATCAGTCCATACTTCAGGAAATAAAGCCCGACTGCTCATTGGAGGGAAGGAGATTAGAGGCAAAGATGAAGTACTTTGGCCACATAATGAGAAGACAGACAGGAAAGCTTGGAGAAAAGAATGATGCTGGGGAAAATTGAAGGAAAAAGGAAGAGGGGCCGACAAAGGGCAAGGTGGGTGGATGGTATCCTTGGTAAGACTGGCTTGACTCTGAAAGAGCTGGGGGTGGCCACGGCCGACAGGGAGCTCTTGCGTAGGCTGGTCCATGAGGTCATGAAGAGTCGGAAGCGGCTAAACGAACTAAAGAACAAGCCGGGAGAGTAAAGACAAAACTCTACCCAAAGGAAAAGTGTTCTTACCACACATCAAGGGAACCACTGAAACATCAGGAGAGAATGCTTCTGGAACATGGCCAAACAGCTTGGAAAACACACAGCAACCCATTCTTTCTGGCCATGAAATCCTTCAACAACATAGAGTTTGGTCATTTCATAGAATCATATAATCCTTGAGTTGGAAGAGACCTGGTGGGCCATGCAGTCCAACCCCCTGCCAAGAAGCAGGAAAATTGCATTCAAAGCACCCCCATCCAGCCTCTGTTTCAAAGCCTCCAAAGAAGGGAGATGTTCATCAAGGGTCTGGAGAACAAGCCTTATGAGGAGCGGCTTAAAGATCTGGGCATGTTTCACCTGAAGAAGAGAAGGCTGAGAGGAGACATGATGAGGGCCATGTATAAATATGTGAGAGGAAGTCATAAGGAGGAGGGAGCAAGCTTGTATTCTGCCGCCCTGGAGACTATGATACGGAACAATGGCTTCAAACCACAAGAAAGGAGATTCCATCTGAACATTAGGAAGAACTTCCTGACTGTGAGAGGTGTTCAGCAGTGGAACTCTCTGCCCCGGAGTGTGGTGGAGGCTCCTTCTTTGGAGGCTTTTAAACAGAGGCTGGATGGCCATCTGTCGGGGGTGCTTTGAATGCAATTTTCCTGCTTCTTGGCAGAATGGGGTTGGACTGGATGGCCCATGAGGTCTCTTCCAACTCTATGATTCTTTCATTCTATGAAAGAAGGAGCCTCCACCAAGTCTTTGTACAGAAGAGGTGTTGTCAACCAGTCTGGGGACCCCTAACAAGGCTCTTAAAATCCCAGGGACTTGTGCTTAACAACCCCTCCCCAAGGGCTTTGTTTCCATAAATGAAGTTGGAATTAGAATTGCAAATTGAGGTCTAGATTTTATGAGTTCCCTGTGCTGGCCATGTTGGTTGCGATTGCTATGAAATACGTTGTGGGAGCCAGCCTCCTGCCACTAAGGAGTGGCTTCTCTACCTTTTGGAAGAAGAATGGAAGCAGGAGCAAGACCAAAGGAAGATGCAGAACTGCACAGATGCATTTCTTTCCATTGAGGCAGAGACCAGAAGAAGGAAACATTTCATTCCTCCAATCTCCCTTCCCGCCCCCTGCCTTTGGCTCCCTTTTTTTATCGGTTTCCTGTTGCAAAACCTGGAGCCTCTCCAACGCTCTTCTCCTGCCCGGCGCAGCATGCCGGCAGTTTGGAGCAATGCCTGTCCTCGGTGCCAATTCCTAAGGAACTGGCAGATGCCGGAGTGTGGGAGGATAAAATCTCATTTCCATTTTCCCCTTTTGACACACACACCAAGCCCTGGGTCCTGAAAGGCTGGCGACGGATGCCCTTGGCAGCCAGGCTGGAGTTAGACAAAAGCTGGCATCTCTTCTTCCCATTTTGGAGCAGTCAAAGGTCCAACTTTGCGGAATAGAAACACCCCACTGTGTGTCATTCTTACGCCCCGTTGGTGCCCTCCCTGGGCTCCCAAGGGCACGTGCGGCGGTTATTAATTTTTAATGCCCGTCTGCCAAAAACTTGCTTCTCCCCTTTCTCTTACAAAACGCCGCTCAGCACAGGTGCCTTTGTTTCCTTTGTATCTGCATTTGTTGGATCGTTTGTTTGAAGCCGTTCTTGACAGCCCTGCGTCAAACACGTTCTCAATATCAGAGAATAGCAAAAAGGGGAACAGCATTCCTCAAACAGCTTGAAATCTAAATATTTAGCCTGCTGTCAAAATATGCCAGAAGTCCATTTCCGATTGCACACCTGTTTGCACAAGTAACCCAAGTGGTAACTTGTGAAAGGAAGGGGGTTTGCATGCCAGGAAAGTGGGCAAGTGGGAAAAATTTGTATTTGATGGACTTGGCCTCATGTAACCCGCCCCGAGTCCCTTCGGGGAGATGGTGGTGGGGTATAAATAAAAATATTATTATTATTAAAATCCATTGTTGATATTGCGATGTTCTCGTGTGCTTGTAGTGGCATGTTTTCAGTGAGCAGGTTATAGGCCAAATATGGACAAACCCAGGCCCAGGGGCCGAATGCAGCCCCTTGCGTTCCTTTCTCAGGCCCTCCTCTCTTTCACTATCCTATCCTTCCTGCTCTCTTTCCTTCCTCCTTCCCTCTCTCCTTTCCTTCCCTCTCTCTTTCTCCCTTCCTCCTTCCTTCCCTTCTACTCTTTCATCCTTCCTTCCCTTTCTCTCTCCCTTCCTTCCCTCCTTCCCTTTTGTCTTCCCTCCCTCCCTGCATTCCCTTCCACCCATCCTTCCTTCTTTCCATCATTTTCTTCCTCCTTCCCTCCCTCCTTCCCTTCCCTTTCACTCTTCTTTCCTTTCTTCTTTCTCTTTTTCCTTCCTCCTTTCCTCCTGGGGGATGTTTAGCTGGGGAAAAAGGAGGTAGAGGGGGAACATGGGGACCATGTTTCAAGATTTCAAAGGATGTCTCATTGAGTGAGGAGGAGGAAACTGGCTTTCCGCTGTTCTAGAGACCTGGGCACAAGGGAGTAATGGGTTCAAATGGCAGAGAAAGTGATTCCACTGAAAATATTAGGAAGAACTTCCTGGAGAGTGGCCTAGGCTGCCTGGGAGTGTTTTGGAGTCTCCTTTTCTGGAGGCTTTTGCGCAGAGGCTGTCTATCGGGAGTGCTTTGATTGTGCCTTCCTGCATGGCAGGGGGTTAGACTGGAGGGCCCTTGGGGGTTCTCTCCCATCCACCATCTCATCCTGACCAAGTCTAACCCTTTCAGGATTCAAACTTTTCCCGTATTTCCTTCATTTTCTGCCTCCGAAAGAGAGGGGGGGGGGGCTTGGGGAAAAACCCCTTCCATTCAGCCCACCCACCCTGCTCCAGTCCAGCATGTGGCCCCCAAGTTAGAAAGTTTGCCCATGCCTGATATAGGCTCTGTGAGTAAATCATTGCCACCTTGAATTGTAGCAGCAATTTTTCGTTTATATGCATTAAAAAATTAATGCTATTTTCCGTCAACAATTTTTTTTTTCATGTCAGGAGTGACTTGAGAAACCGCAAGTCGCTGCTGGTGTGAGAGAATTGGCTGCCTGCAAGGATATTGCCCAAGGGATGTCTTACTATCCTGTGGGAGGCTTCTCGCATGTTCCCGCATGAGAAGCTGGAGCTGACAGACAGGAACTCACCCCGCTCTCTAGATTTGAACCGCCAACCTTTTGGTTAGCAGTCCTGCCGGCACAAAGGGATTTAACCCATTGTGCTACTGGGGGCTTCTGCATCAACAAATCATGCAAGACATTGTGAGAACTTTGATTGGAATCTGAATTGACATTCAAGATAAGATGGAAGTTGGCGAGGCGTCTTCTCTTGAGGTTTTTAAGCAGAGACTAGATGGCCGTCTGTCAGAGGTATTTGGATTGTGCTTCTGTGACAGAATGTGATTGGACTGGATAGACCTTGTGATCTCTTGCACCTCTCTATGATTCTATGCTTATCACAAACTGATACCTTTCTACTCTAATGGATGTTTACTGAACAATTATCTTTATTGATGAAGCTGGTTTTGGAGCCGCCTGTATAATCCAGAGTGCTTATTCTCTTCCAATTTGTCTCCTATTAGCTAAATGTTGATCTAGAGAGGGAGGAAGGAGAAGAGCTGGAAGATGGCATGGATGGTTTTGACGACAGCAGTTCCAGTCCTTCTGGCACACTCAGAAATTATCCGTTGACCTGCAAAGTTGTATATTCATACAAGGTGCGTAAAGATGTCAGGGCTTTACTGGTGAGAAAATACAGGCTTTGGTTCTGATGAGGTCTCCTTCATGTTCAGGAAACATGAATTGGTGCTTAGCATTGGTGTTTGGCACAGAGGTGAAACATTGCATTGCTCCTTCCTAGCCTGTGATGAATGGGTACCCCTTTTAGGTCTGAATTAGGATGAAGCCATTGGGTTCAGAATTCCAGACGTTTGCACTTGGAAACATTTGTGTGAAGGGGGTGGTGGCATACCAAGAATGCTGATGCAGTTGTGGACAGATTTGATCCATACTCACATGCAGGGATAAAGTTGTAAATTAGGCAAAGCTGAGGTTTCCTGAAATTTGTAATCTTTGCCTGTTAGAGTCACCTGGGCTGCATTGCCCCCAGGAAGTATGTCAGTTAAATGTTATGGCTCTATATTGGAAGAAGGACTCATTTCATTCTGGGTAGTTTCCAAGGGATCTGGTGTAGTATTTGGCCCAAATCACTGTTAACAAAAAGATTTGTCATTTTCGAAATATCATTTTCGTATAATTTCCGAAAACAGAAAGGGGAAGAGAGAGACAAAAAAACCAGTGAAACTAATCCAGAGAGACATATTTTCTGAAAGAGTTAAATCCACAAAATACCTGAGGCAGAGGGATCTGTGGAATCTTTTTCTCTCCCCGGCAGAAGAAGCCTCCTCTATTTTTTCCTTTCTTTTTCTCCAGAGAAGGTCCTTAGAACTCGATTTCCCAGTGGCACTATCATAGGGTGCAAAACTACACAAGGAACAACGTATCCTATGAAAATACACAATATATTATAATTCAAAGAGTGATTAACTCGGAACACATATACAAAGAGTATCTATCTCCAACATAGAGAATAACAACAAAGGTGCACAATAGCAGAAAAATATACATTAAAGCACTGCCTACAGTACCTCGGCGAGGGTCACATGGATGTCCAAGACAGGCGTGAAGGGAAAGATGTCCAGGAAGGGGAATAATTCCACAGGATTTTAAGGTAAGTCAATATGGTAAGTTCATTCCCAGTTCGTGGTAGCGCCAATGTGCGTTGGAGAGTACCTTTTCCTGTATCCCTACACGGGAAGGTTGCGCCAATGCACAAACCTTCTCAGAGAGGTCGCGCCAATGCGCATTAGGACAAACTGTAATCCGTGCAAGGTACTATGGCATAGACGGAAAGGATGTTCCGGTAGTGATTCCACAAGACGCTGGGCACGCCGCGTAGAGCTGCAGGGCCCGATCCGTTTCGCCACGGGTTGGCTTTTTCAAGCGGCAAAGTGCATTTTAATGAAGGTGCGTCACAGGATACATTAATTCATGCTGTAAGATATGGTCGGCGCAATCTATCCTGCGGATCCCGCTACCTCTCTGAGAAGGTTTGAGCAATGGCGCAACCTTCCCGTGTAGGGATACAGGAAAATGTACTCTCCAAAGCGCATTGGCGCTACCACGAACTGGGAATGTACTTACCTTATTGACTTACCTTAAAATCCTGTGGACTTATTCCCCTTCCTGGACATCTTTCCCTTCACGCCTGTCTTGGACATCCATGTGACCCTCGCCGAGGTACTGTAGGCAGTGCTTTAATGTATATTTTTCTGCTATTGTGCACCTTTGTTGTTATTCTCTATGTTGGAGATAGATACTCATTGTATATGTGTTCCAAGTTAATCACTCTTTGAATTATAATATATTGTGTA
Source organism: Anolis apletophallus (assembly GCA_030556195.1). Classification (NCBI taxonomy): domain Eukaryota; kingdom Metazoa; phylum Chordata; class Lepidosauria; order Squamata; family Anolidae; genus Anolis; species Anolis apletophallus. The sequence goes on from JARBWK010000004.1 coordinate 203,536,444, forward strand.
TTTTCATAGGATACGTTGTTCCTTGTGTAGTTTTGCTAACTATTTTCTACAGTACATAGTGCTAGTGGTATTTCACTATCATAGGGTGGCCATTGAAAGTTCCTCTCAGAGCATGATGGGAGTTGAAATTCTTTTCTCTGTGTGTCTCTGAGCCAATAAAAAGCCTGGTGGTGTCCATGCTCTAATTGGCTGAGAATGGACACAACCAGTGATTACAATTCGCAGAACCCTCTCTTACGGTTTGTCTTATTTTTAAAAATGTTATGGTTAAAACTTAAAATAATTCTTTAAAAATCAGTAGATTGGTGGATTGTTTTGAAACTTGGCAGGCCTGCAGTTGTAAATGGTTTCTACAACTGAGGTGGGTTCCATGCAGATAGGCTGAGGATTGAGCGTTTGAAGCAGTGGTTCCCAACCTTTGGGCCTCCAGGGGTTTTGAACTTCAACTCCCAGAAATCCCAGCCAGCTTAATAGCTGTTAGAACTGTGGGAGCTGAAGTCCAAAACACCTGGAGGCCAAAGGTTGAGAACCACTGCTTTAAAGTTTCCCATTGTAGCCAATGGGCCAAATCTTTGCCAAATGAAACTGAAAACACACTTCACCTTTTGGGTAACTTTCTGGTAAATGGAATGAGGAATCAGACAGAAACAGACCCAAAAACGATATGCTTTACATGTAACCAATGTGGTGTGCTTTACATGTAACCAAAGATTTGGTGCCAGTGACCCTCCCAGTCTTAAAATTCACCTATTACACATTGTGGGAGTTTTTTCTTACCTGGAAATTGAGTGTTTACTCCCGATATCTGTGACTGTTATTTCCACAGGCTTCGCAGCCAGATGAGTTAACCATTGAGGAACATGAGGTTCTGGAAGTGATTGAAGATGGAGATATGGAAGATTGGGTAAAGGTATCATTTGGTTTTTTTCCTGTCATTGTGGCATGTGCGGGGCAGGAGGCAATGGTGATGATGGCTGGTAAAGTGGATGGAATAGGAATAGATATGGTTGTTCATATATGTGCCTCCTTTTCAGTCATCTCAATCTTCCCAACCCCTGCAGGCACGAAATAAGGCAGGTCACGTGGGCTATGTGCCAGAGAAGTATCTGCAGTTCCCGACTTCCAACAGTCTCTTGAGCATGTTGCAGTCGCTGGCGGCGCTGGACAGCCGGTCTCATACTTCCAGCAATTCAACAGAAGCTGAGCTCGTCTCGGGAAGCCTCAACGGAGACTCCAGTGGTAAGTGGGCCACCTGAAGTTGTGGTGAGGGTGGATCCTGAAGACTGCAAGGATGTTTCTTCAAGGGTTTGGCTGCCATGTTTCCTACCATTTCAATACATAAACACATAATGATGAGGCCATTTTGGAGGTAGGCCAATCTAACAAGTCCAGAGTGGAACCATGGGTTAGTTCCCTACTTTTATACAATATTAGTTTAGGTACCTGGTGTTTCCCAGGTAATTTGAAAAATTGTACAAAATGTATAACGTTGTGGGTGAACTACAACTCACCTCATGCCAGGTTAACACCAAAAAAACTCCATCACTATTTAAAGTTTGTTATGTCTGGCAAGTTTGCTCTAGATGCATCATCAGTGGGGTTCAGTGTGCTCTCTGGCTGTAGGGTAAACTAAAACTCCCATTGTGGTGAGCCAGTCCCCTCAAACCCCTCCAGTAGATTCAGTTGGTCATTGGGGTTCTGTGTGCCAAGTTTGGTCCAGGTCCATCATCTGTGGGGGGTCATCGTTTCTCTGTTTGTGGGTGAACTACAACTCCCAGAAAGGAAGGTCAGTTCCTCCCAAATCCCACCAGTAATCAAATGTTGGCATACCAGGTATGCATGCCAAGTTTGGTCCAGATCCATTGGTGTTTGGGTTCACTGTGCTCTCCGGATGTAGGTCAACTACAACTCCCCCAAATCAAGGTGTATTTTCCCCAAGAACCACCAGTATTTTTTGCTGGTCATAGGGGCTGTGTGTGTCAACGTTAGTCCAATTCCATATTTTCCATCTTTAGAGTTCAGGGTGCTCATTAATTTCAGGTGAACTATAAATCCCCGTATCTACAACTCGAAAATGTCCAAGCCAATTCCCCTCAAAACTTACCAGTATTCATATTTGGGCATATTGGGTATGCGTGCCAAGTTGGGTCCAGATCCATCATTGTGTGGGTTCTTAGTGCACTCTGAATGTAGGCAAGCCCGAATTAACACCTTTTTGCGCCCTAGGCCACACTTTGGAATTACGCCCCCTTTAGGCCAACCCCCCCATCCTTTTATCCACTCGTCCCCCTTAGGGCCCTGCATCCAGCTCTCCCGGTGTGGCCCCACTAGATCCACCACAGGAGTTTCCCTCTCGGCAGGCACTATGGATGCAGGCATGGGGGGAGGAGCCTCCTCCCCGATGCCGGGGCTTGAGGCACTTGGCTCCTACCCGGTATCGGGGATTGCGCATACGTTGTAGTCAGCAGCTGTACCGATGCCGCGCTTCTCCCCGATACCGGGGCTTGTCACGTTGGGCTTCTCTCCTGTACTGGGGTTTGCGCATGTGCCGCGCTTCTCTCTCCAGTAAGGAGGAGTCTCCTCCTTGTGTTGGAGGAGGAATAACAGCTTTCATTGTGTTAGGGCATGCGCAGACTGCGCAATGGAGTTTCCTGCACTTGCACTGAAAGAGCCAACAAGTGGATGCTGTCAGCATCAAGGGAGTTCATTGTTCCTCCTGTCGACGCCAGTGTCGAGAGCCCCTGCGCATACGCCGTTTGCGCAACAATAGCAGAGGCAGGAGCTGGTATTTAGGAAGGGGCAGGGGTGGCGCCGAAAAGGAGGACCTCCGGTATCCTTCCTTCCTCATCTCCATGCGCGTTGCGTTTTTATTTGTTTCAACATTTTTATTTTATTTTTTTGGTCCATGATCTGCACCCCCCCCCCTCCTCGGCTTGCACCCCTAGGCCATGGCCTAGGTTGGCCTTATGGGTAATCTTGGCCTGAATGTAGGTGAACTACAACTCCCTCCAAGAGCCTGCAGTATTTTTTGTTGGTTATGTGCCAAGTTTGGTCCAGGTCCAGTGCTGGTTGAGTTCAGAGAGCTCTTAGATTGCAGATGAACTAGACATCCCAGTACCTACGATTCTCCCCAAACTTCTCTAGTATGTTCAATTGCTGATCAATTCCTCTGTTTGCTGTGTGCTACAGAAAAGATTTGGAAAGGGTTAAGGGAGAGGCAGTGGGCGGGGCCATGCAAATTCCACACCAGTGGAGAGAGTCAGAAACACTGGGATGTCTGTGGTAGAGGGAAAAAAGAAAATCTAGGTTGAAATTGTCCCCGTATGAATGCCTTCACTTGGGTAGCGGGCAGTATGGTGTTTGTGGAGGACATTGGCAGGGCTCTTTGACATGTTTATGGTGCTTACCATAACCTGCAATGTCATTGGAGGGAAGTGGGAAGGCATGTTTGAAGATACTATCTAGAAAGCATACCCAGACCCCGATATGTTTCAGATTCGTTGCCAGAATCTCACGTTGTGACATTTTTCCTTCTTTTTCCCCTAGTATGTTTTGTAAAAGCACTTTATGATTACGAGGGGCAGACAGACGACGAGCTGTCCTTCCCAGAGGGAGCAATAATCCGCATCTTGAATAAAGAGAACCAGGACGACGACGGTTTCTGGGAAGGGGAATTCAACGGGAACATCGGGGTCTTCCCATCTGTGCTTGTAGAAGAGCTCACTGCCTCGGAAAACGGAGAGTCTCGGTGCATTGCAGATGTTCAGGTATGGGAGGAGTTTTGGCAGCAAGGGTCGAAACGAGTCAATGATATTAATGGCATGCCATTTCGAAAGGCAACTCGAAGTCATGCTCACACAAAAGAACAATACAGTGGAGTCTGCACATACCTTTTGCTTGCGAAGACCGCCATATTTCAAGCTTACTCAGGGAGGGGGTTACAAGAAAAGAAGATCATTACTAGGGAACCAAATCCAGATGCAAACCAGTTGCTGCTGCTGCAGGAACAGCTTTCCCTTCAGGCAGTTACTATGGCACAGCTGCTACTAATCCTACCTGGATGGTGAATGAACAGCCTTTCCAGGATTGCCTTGAGCTCTCCAGGCAGATGGCTAATTTTAGCAACGCTCTCTGATGAGTTTGCATTGACTCTTAAGCCATTTGCTGTTCTTAAGTTCATTCTAGACCTTTTTGCGCACCGAAGAAGCCATTTTTCTCTACATGTGACCAGGGCCACACCCCTCATTTATTATTTACTAGCTGAGGACCCGAGGGTGCCCGGGTTATTTGAGGAAGGCATTGTGTGCCAAGGTTGGTCTTATTAAATGTTTATGTGGCTTGCAGTGGTCTCAGGAACTTAGTGAAGGTACTGCGAGTCCCGGGGGCCTAGTCAGGAAAATCAAGTTAAGGAAGCCTAACAATATCCCATGAGCTGAGGCCTAGTCAGGAAAATCAAGTTAAGGAAGCCTAACAATATCCCATTCTAGTGAAAATCAGCCTTTCTGTCAATTTTGGGGCTGGTTTGTGTTTTATAGGGACTTTAGTGTTGTTTGGGAAGTGAATGACGTGAAGGTACTGCAAATCCCATCATTCGTGGCCCCTCCTGCCCTAAACCACACCAGGTAGTGAAGTGGGCCATTGGTCGCCTGTTTGCCAAGTTTGGTCCTGATCTGTCAGTGCTGTGGACCTCAGTGACTGACTGCCTGAGGCCTTAACCTTTCCCTCTGAGTCACTTTAGAATGTTTGAATGTGGTTGGCCATTTGGAGGCAGTTATGCAAATTCCATTTCAGTGGCAACCAATCCCCTCTGTCTGGGGCCATAGAATGTTGGAGTTCTGAGGCTGGCCAGTTAGAGCCCGTTATGCAAATAATCCCACAATGGCAGCCAATTGAAACGCTGGCACATATTCCTCCCGTCGCTCGGCCGCACCACCGCAAACACTGACTTTTATTATATGTAATAGATTTATTTATTTATATTTACAGTATTTATATTCCGCCCTTCTCACCCCGCAGGGGACTCAGGGCAGATTACAATGTACACATACATGGCAAATATTCAATGCCATAGACACACAACACCTATAGACAGACAGTCAGAGGCTATTTAACTTTTTCTGGCCACCAGGGGAGTTGTCGCTCCATTGTCCATCTGCGACACTGATGAAGTACTTTCCACATTCCCCGCATGCTTTTTGCTGGAGATTTTTTATGGCCTCGTAAATTTGTTAGGTTAGCCTCCCCACACATAGGTGATACCTAAATTTACTACTTGACAGATGCAACTGTCTTTCGGGTTGCAAAGGTCGACGACAAGCTACACAAAAATGGCGGAAGCTCACTCCGACCTGGGCTGGCTTCGAACTCATGACCTTTCAGTCAGTAATGACCTTAATGCAGCTGACACTCAGACAGCTGCGCCACAGTCCCACCTCTGGTGAAATGTCACACACATTAGGTAGTGTGCAAACACATGCACATCATCTGCATAAGGGAAGACTATCCAAATATTTTCTCCATATCAGAAGGGAACAGGAACTCAGATAGTGTGGCTTCACCTTTGCAGATTTTGTCTTCTGAGTGCAAACAAGGCCCTATCATTCAATGGGCTAAACAATGTACCACATGTATTATCAAAGGCTTTCATGGCCGGAATCACTGGGATGTTGTAGGTTTTTCGGGCTGTATGGCCATGTTCTAGAAGCATTCTCTCCTGACGTTTCACCTGCATCTGTGGCAAGCATCTTCAGAGATTGTGAGGATGCTTGCCACAGCTGCAGGTGAAACGTCAGGAGAGAATGCTTCTAGAACAAGGCCATACAGCTCGAAAAACCTACAACAACCCAATGTACCACATTCCCTCTTCACACAGAGAAATTGGGTTTTGCATGCCCAAATAACATTTCGCACTCTCATAGCAATACAAACAATAATGGATGCAGTTGTTGAAGGCTTTTATGGCTGGAATCACTGGGTTGCTGTGAGTTTTCCGGGCTGTATGACCATGTTCCAGAAGCATTCTCTCCTGACATTTCACCTACATCTATGGCAGGCATCTTCAAAAGATGTGAGGTCTGTTGGAAACCTGGCAAGTGGGGCTTATATATCTGTGGAATGCCCAGGGTGGGAGAAAGAATTCTTTGTATGCTTGAGGCAAGTGTGAATGTTGCAGTTGGCCATCTTGATTAGCATTTAACGGCCTTGCAGCTTCAAAGCTTGACTGCTTCCTGCCAGGGGGAATCCAGCTCTTCTGATGTCTGTGGTGGAACCTCCATTGGCCTGTAGAGCCCAGTTTAGGTGGTTTTTACACATAGAAGCCATTGAAATCCACAAACATGTGGACAATTTCAACAGAAAGGAGGAAACCATGAAAATGAACACAATCTGGCTACCTCTAAAATCAGGATAGTAAATACAGAGCAACACCCAAAAAAGCAGTGAAATTCCAGACAAGAATCAATCAAGACCAGCTAACACCTCCCGACAAAGGATCCCCCCCGGCAGCAATCAGCCAAGCATTGAAGCTGCAAGGCCATTAAATGCTAATCAAAATGGGCAATTGCAACTGACAAGAGTTCTTCCCTGGACATGCCACAGAGATATCAGCCTCTCTTGCCTAGTTTCCAACAGATCCCTCAACTTCTATGGATGCCTGCCATAGATGTGGGCGAAACGTCAGGAGAGAATGCTTTAGGAACATGGCCAGACAGCCCGGAAAACTCACAGCAATCCAGTAATGGATCCAGTTTAGTTCTGAGAGCTGCATCCTATTCACATCTTGTCAAGATAGTGGCTGTTTCTGATGTAGGCTTCAAATGCCCAAAAAGTTAAAATGGGAGAATTTGGAACACTATTATTGAACTTGTTTATGTTGAGCCAATTTAATATGAATCACGTTCTGAATGTCCCACATTGGTTAACAATAGTTGGTACAAAGAATGAAAGGAGTGGTGAGGGGCAAAACGGAAAAAGAAGCAGAGAGAGGAAATTCCCAGTCTCCTTCCTGCAATTAATCTCTGAGTAGAGCATTGTGAGATCAAACAGAGCTTGGCATGAAGAGAATCAGGGCGTCTTATAGTTCTATTTCTGCAAAAACAGACTGTTTTTGGTGGTCATGGTGGGAATTTTTATTGTTGAGGAGGTTTCCTTGTTTTCAGTGAACAAACAAAAGATTTCTTCCCCCCTTTTTGCCTTCCTTTCTTCTCTGAAATGAGCAAAGGGTAGTATGTGGGGGTATTTATTTATTATTTACCATATTTATATACTGACTTTCTCAGCCCAAAGGCCACTCAAGGCGGTTTGCAGCCGGCAATCAACGCCCCCAACAACATAAAACATAATTTTAAAAATTAACATATAATATAAGCCATATAAAAACAGTAGAAACAATAAAACACAAGTCCTCAGCGTTTCATTACTAAAATCATTTTCCAGTCGCATCATCCAATCGTTCCGTGGATCTAAATTAGCCTGTTACACTGCATTTGCAAATGCTTGCTCAAAAAGCCAGGTTTTAACTCTTTTTTGAAATGTTAGGAGGGAGGGGGCTGATCTGATATCCCTAGGGAGTGCGTTCCATAGCCGAGGGGCCACCGCTGAAAAGGCCCTGTCTCTGATTCCCGCCAATTGCCTCTGCGAAGGAGGCGGGACCGAGAGCAGGGCCTACCCAGATGATCTTAAGCTCCTAGCTGGTTCATAGGGAGAGATACGTTTGGACAGGTAAGCTGGTCCGGAACCATTTAGGGCAGGGCTGCCCGGGAAGTAGATCGCAATCGACCAGTTGATCGCAGGACCGAAGGAGGTCGATCGCAGCCCGATGGGGTGCTTCTTAGAGGGGGCGGAGCCAGGCCACACCAAGCCCCGCCCCCTCTCCCGGCTGCGGCACTCCCAGCAGCTGCTCCAGCCTTGAGGAGGGCAAGGCCAAGCCAGCCTTGTGCTAGCTATGCCACCACTGGCTTGGCACTGCCATCCTCAAGCCTGTTGAAACTGCTAGGAGCTCCAAAGCCAGAGGGGAGGGGAGGGGCTTGGCATGGCCTGGCTCCGCCCCCTCTGGCTTCCGCTCTACCAGCAGCTTCTCCAGGCTTGAGGAGGGCAATGCCAAGCCAGTGGTGGAATAGCTAGCACAAGGCTGGCTTGGCACTGCCATCCTCAAGCCTGGAGATGCTGCTGTAGAGCCGAAGCCAGAGGGGGGCCGAGCCAGGCCCCGCCCCCTCCCCTCTCCAGCCTTGAGGAGGTAGGTAGATCTTTCTGACTTGGTTTTATTATAAGTAGTTCGTATGCTGAAAAAGTGTGGGCACCCCTGGTTTAGAGCTTTAAGCTAAAGACAGCACTATTTGGCTTTGGCGGCATAAGTTGTAGCCATTTAAGTGATCTCTTGGGCAAGGATGCCTTTGGATTCACAGCCATTGTGTCCTCATGGTCCCTGTCCGGCTTGAGGTGCATTTCTGACCGTATGCATCCTCTTAACTCATGGCATGCATCTATACTTGGTTGGTTGCAACTTTTTGCCTTGCAAACATGCAAGAGAGGTCCCTCCTTTGGCCCTGATCAGTTTGTGAAGTGACCCCTTGGCTTAATTTCGATTGATCCAGAGCCTTGTGTATTCCCTGGAGTGCTTGGACCTCTTCCACTGAGCTCTGGCTTTCCCTCCATGAATGGAAAAGATCCCCAAATTCCATGAACGTTTGCACACAGAACACAGAAGGGCAACAAAAATGATCCAATGGATGGAGCAGCTCCCTTATGAAATCACGTTGCAACGCCTTGGTCTTTTCAGCCTTGAAAGACGGCGTTTAAGAGGTGACTTGATCGAAGTGTATAAAATCATGCATGGGATAGAAAAGGTGAATAAAGAAAAAATATTTTCTCTGTCACACAACACTAGGACTAGGGGGCACTCCATAAAGCTCCAAGGTAGGAAAGTTAGGACTAATAAAGGGAAATATTTCTTCACCCAGAGGGTCATTGGGTTATGGAACTCACTTCCAGAGGAGGTTGTGACAGCTGTCAGCCTGGACAGCTTCAAGGCAGGATTAGACAGATTCATGGATACCAAGGGAATCAGTAGTTACTGAAATGGACATCCAAGTGCCACCTCTGTGTTGATGGAGGCAGGCAGGATTTTCCCCGGGTACTGGTTGTGGGGGGTCGGGAGCAGGTGAGGGTTTTGCCCTCCTTTCTGCTAGAGATCCCTGTGTACAACTAGTGGGCCACTGTGTGACACAGAATGCTGGACTAGATGGGCTGAGGCCCGATTCAGCATGGCTCTTCTTATGTTCTTATGTTCTTATCTACACGCATTTTAATGTACCCTATTTCTTCAATTGTAAGATGCCATCGATTGAAGGATGTTCCCTAATTTCAGTACCACCACCACCAACAAAAAATATCATGATTGTAAGACGCACCCCCATTTTTAGGGATGTTTATATGGGTCTCTTGGTGGCGCAGCAGGTTAAACTGCCAAGCTACTGAACTTGCTGACCGAAAGGTTGGTGGTTCGAATTTGGGGAGCGAGGTGAACTCTCACTATTGGCCCCATCTTCTGCCAGCCTAGCAGTTCGAAAACATGCAAATGTGAGTAGATCAACAGGCACCGCTCCGACGCTCCATACAGTCATGCTGGCCACATGACCTTGGTGGTGTCTATGGATAACGCCAGTTCTTCGGCTTAGAAATGGAGATGAGCCCCACCTCCCAGAGTCGGATGCGACTAGGCTTAACGTCAAGGGGAAAACCTTTACCTTTTATACAAGAAAAAAGTGTGTCTTAGAATTGACGAAATAGTTATTTGTTGTATATTTTAGTGTTTCTGCTCATAGAAACATAGAGAGGCTGACTACCCACAAAAGATTACTACTACTACATCAGCTCTGGATTATTACCTATGGTTTTCTGTGGGCAAGCAGATGGCGACGACTGGGTGGCATATGTGCTGTATTGAAACTAGAGCTGATGTGGTCTATCCAATGCAATTTTCTGAATCAACGCCCCACATTATTTATTTATTTATTTATTTATTTATTTGCAGTATTTATATTCCACCCTTCTCACCCCACAGGGCGGATTGCAATGCACATATACTTGGCAAAAATTCAATGCCAGTTAGACATACAACATATATAGACAGACATAGAGGCTATTTAATAGGCCTGGGTAATCATGGTTCTAAATGGTTCTAAAGTACTTACAAAACTAAAGTTCTGTTTGTGAAAATTAGGTGGCGCTGGTGCTTTGCTTCTGTAGTGTTGCTAAAGTTCTGGTGGTGAACATTTCAGAACTCTAACAAAACTTTCAAAATGTCATTATAAATGGCAGTTCCTAATTGGTTCTGCCCTAAAAATAAATAAATAGATATCACCAATAATGAAATAATGAAATTTTGAAAGTTCACCACCAGAACTTTAGCAATACTATAGAAGCAAAGCATCAGCACCACCTAGTTTTCACCAACAGAACTTCAGTTTTGTAAGTACTTTAAAACCATTTAGAACAGTGGTTCTCAACCTGTGGGTGCCCAGGTGTTTTGGCCTACAACTCCCAGAAATCCCAGCCAGTTTATCAGCTGTTAGGATTTCTGGGATTTGAAGACCAAAACCTCTGGGGACCCACAGGTTGAGAACCACTGATTTAGAACCATGATTGCCCAGGCCTACTATTTAACATTCCACCTGTCCCCGAGCTTTTCTGGCTCGATTCCAGCCACAGGAGGAGCTGCTGCTTCACCGTCCATTGCGACACCAAGTCCTTTGAAGGAGTACTTCCTCATTCTTCTGCACGCTGCTGGAAGGTTTTATGGCATTGTAAATTAGTTAAATTAGCCTCCCCGCATAAAGTGGTACCTAAATTTCCTACTTGACAGATGCAACTGTTTTTCGGGCTGCATAGATTGACAGCAAGCTAGACGAATGGCTGGAAACTCACTCCGACCCATGCTGGCTTCGAACAAATGACCAAACTGAATCTAAAGTTCTCCAAAAACTGATTTGTAACCCTTTTGGTACTAATGTTAGAGAGTGGTCTCTGGTCAAAAAAGGTTGGGAACTACTGGTCTAAATAGTGTCCCCACTCAGTTCTGCTTTGGTTCGACTTCACCTGGAATATTTGCTGAAAGCTGCCTTATAAAGGTTATCCCTGAAATATGGGATATAAAGTAGTCAGTGATTCGGGGGGAAAGCAGCTTGCATCTAGAGGAGCTCCTAGGTGCTCCTCCTACAACCACAAGAGGCTTTGAAGAATGTCCATTTGACAGGAGCGCAAAGGGGAGGGGTAGGCTAACAAGCAGCAAAAACACAAGGGTGAAACCACAAGAGGATGACACAATGCAAGCTCACGGGTGGTCACAATGAATCAAAATTGGGTTTATCTGATAATCAAACCATATCAATCTATAAATAACAATGTATCAACATCAGTTTAGAGTGAAGGACGCACGCAATAGTAGCCAGTATATAGGATTATCACAACCTGGTTACGTGAGAACACAAAAATTGAATAACATAGAGTCCATGGAGACAGGGGCAATGAGGGCAAAAGTCCAGGATAATGTGCAGTTCCGTGTTACTCACGACAAGAAGTCCAGGGATGGGAAGAAGGCTGAGCGTGGTCGAAGGGTAAACAAATGGACGAATCCGGGCCGGAACGCTGGAGACGCGTCACAAGGGCGCGACTGGAGGTGCCAGCTCCGTGGCGCTCTGACCACGTCACTGGGAAGCGACTGGCGGCGCAGTGAGATGCGTCATCAAGAAACGTAAACAAGCCCAAAGTAAATAATAAATTGTCGTAAAGCTTGGAGGTAGATGTGAACATCCAGCGACTGGGTCCGCAGGGAAAATAGGCAGGAAAGGAGTTAAATGATAGAAGGAGAGCCGGGACCTTGCCGAACGGCTTGGAAATCCTTGGAGGCGCCAGCAATTATTTGCCGTTTTCATGCCTGAACGGGCACTTCTTCGGGGCGCGTCACTGAATTAGTTAAATCTAAGCATACAAAAATACATCGTGAAAGTACAGGCCATTGCAAGGGTTCAAAAATAGCCAGAAGAAATACACAATTAACAGCATTACATGCATATATACTGGCTACTATTTGCGCGTCCTTCACTCTAAACTGATGTCGATACATTGTTATTTATAGATTGATATGGTTTGATTATCAGATAAACCCAATTTTGATTCATTGTGACCACCCGTGAGCTTGCAATGTGTCATCCTCTTGTGGTTTCACCCTTGTGTTTTTGCCATTTGACAGGAGCAACATCTTGAAAGTATTCTTTGCACTTCCAGGAAAGCATCTTGCATAATGGCCCTTGGGTTTTCCTCACAGAAGAACTACTTAAAAGTTAATATTTTCTTTGCGAGCCCCTCCAGATATTATTGAGCCACAAAGCCCATCATTCTTCACCATTGGTTGTGCTGGATAAGGCTGGGAGCCCAGCATCATTGGGATGGTCATGCTATTCCCATCCTAAGTTTGCAAGATGTTTAACTGTCTTCTTTCTGTTCTGAGTGCCATTCCCAGTGTTTTCTCTCTTTCCTTGCAGGTATCTCCCTCTCCCAAGCCCCAGAATTCTCTGGCTCCACTGCCGCTGTATGACCAGCCACCAACCAGCCCTTTCCATAGTCCTGACAAGAGAGGTTCCCAGTACTTCCCAAGATCTCCATCAACAAATGGTAGGAAAGCAATAAGGTTCTATCTTTATAGAAATGCAACTTAATAGCTGCCTAGCTCTCCTGGTTTAAACAAAAGAAGTCTGTAGCCTTGGCTTGTTAGTGTATTTCTCCGAAAATAAGGCTGGGTCTTATATTATGTTTTTCCTCCAAAATATACATTAAGACTTATTTTCAGGGAATGTTTTATTTTCATGTACAAACACATCCTTTTGTTACCAAGTGTGCATGTTATTTGTGTGTTGCGTCTGTACTCTGATTGATCATTCGGCAATAAGTCTGGGTCATCTGTTTACATACACATACTGTTGTGATGCAGTGACCAAGAAGCCAAGCCCAGGAGTGAAAGGGGATAACAAAAAGTTTATTGAACAATCACTGGAGAAAGGACAAACAAAAAGGTAGCCAACTCGGCTTTAAAAACCTCAAAAATCCCAGGGAAAAACAACCAAAACAGCCCAAAACAAACAGTAGACGTCCGTTTGCGATGTACGTAGGGAGGGTCCAGAAGAGTAGTGTCAAAACCGGCCCTGGAGTCCAAAGCCAGAGAAAGCCAGATGAAAAGGAAGAGACGTTCCAAGGGTCACAGGAGCAGAGTATACATGAATAGCACAAATCATAGCCCCCATAACACAATACCAGCCTCCCTCCATTTCATACAATACCAGGTTCTGTAGCAGGAACTCACGTAAACTCAGCAGAGACCAAGCCCCGCCTCTGGGACACACGGCAGATAACTAAACAGAAAAGCATACATGAATTCCAAAACCCCTCACCTTTGCCCAAACATCAGCTAGAGCTGCCATAGCAGCTCACCCCAGGAACAAAGTGGAGAAATAGCCCATAACTCACGAGTATCAGGAAAACTGGAACAAGGTTCTGGATATCAGGAACACAAGATAGTCGAAGACAAGAACCAGACATCAACTCTTTGACCACCGCAAAGGCAGCCCCCAAAACTCATTTCTTAAATAGCACTTACACATCACTGACTTTTGAAGAGTCCCCAGCTGCTGTATTTCCTACAGCTGCGGTGCTCTGTGTTTGCCTCCGCTCTTGCCAACGCTGTTGTGTGCTTAAAGAGTCCCACTCTGTTTCAGAACCCCCAGAAGGCCAGAATAAATCACTATCAAACCCAAAAAACGAGTCCAAAGTAGATTCTTCGTTACACACATCCCTTACTTCCTGCACCAACGTTGGATCTAACTCCGTATCACTTTCCTCTGACCCCATTTCTTCTTCCCCAGAAAAACCCCTGGAAATTGTCTGAATCAGAAGGTGCTCTAAGTATTTGCCAAATTCTTTTCCTCTGTTCCAGTCCTTCCACACTAGAATCACTAGCAGCCCCTTTCCTTCCAGCTGCAGAGTCCTGATCACCCAGAGCCACACCCCAGTCCATACTATTGCTTGATGCTATTGAGCCAGCATCTTCCCCAATACTACTACTAGTAGTAGCTGAAGGCTCAATCACAACACATACCTCTTGTCCAAAGGTATATACTCAAATATAAGCCGAGGCACCTAATTTTAATACAGAAAACTGGGGAAATGTATTGAGTATAAGCCGCGGGTGAGAAATGCAGCAGCTACTGGTAAATTTCAAATTAAAAATAGATACCAATAAAAATGCATTAATTGATGTATCAGTAGATTAAATGGTTTTAAATGTTTACATAAGACTGTAATTTAAGATAAGATGTTCAGCTCTGATTAAATCATTATTCTAACCTTCTTCAATGTAAATGTGTTTACGTATCCTTCCAATAATAATAAAGACAGTAGAATAATAAATGTAATATTAAAAAATAGAGTATAATAATAATAGAGTAAAATAATAAATGTAATAACAATATTAGAGTAAAATCAGAACTGTAATAATAACAAAAATGGAGTAAAATTGTAAATGTAATAATAGAGTAAAATAGTAAATTTAATAATAATAGAGTAAAATAATAAATGTAATAATAATAAAGAGAGTCAAATAATAAATGTAATAAAATAATAGAGTAAAATAATGTAAATGTAATAACAATAATAAAAGAGTAAAGTATTTAATGTAATAAAAAGAATAATAATAACAGAGTAAAATAATAAATAACTTAGACTCGAGTATAAGCCAAGGGGAGCTTTTTCAGCCTAAAAAGGGGCTTAAAAACTCAGCTTATACTTTAGTATATACAGTAAGTATTAATGTCAACAATATTGTTTTTTAAATATTTAATGTGTTACAAAGGTTGTACCATACTACTGGTAAATGCGTCTTTTTGGCTAATGAACTGGGGCTGATTTAGGAGGGAGGGGAACAGATTAATTATGAGCATCCTGAAAAATCATGCTAGGGCCTATTTTCTGGTTAGGTTTTATTTTTGGGGAAACAAGATACTAGCCATAGCGGTTTCCTCACCTCACCTCTCAATCTCCTGTTCAGCTTCCATCAAGCTCATGGGCACTTGGTTGCTCTTTAAGATCAATGTATATAGCTAATTTCATCCTGAAGTATACAGTGGTTTGTTTTTCCATTGTTACAGAAAACAACTTCACTTCAAACTCCCCTGGATTCTCCCAACCGCCGCGACCTCTTCCTGAAAGCACCTCGTATGGCAAATTGAGACCTGTAAGTTTTTCATGCATACACAAGATCTCGAAAATGTCCTTCTGCTGCATTGGTGCCCATGTCAGCAGATTAAATGCTCCAGGGCAAGATGCAAACTGAAATAGAAGTATAGTAGGCCCACGTATTTATTACACAAGGATTATTTCCAGGATGCTTCATGTAATATGATTTTCACAGATAATCCAGAACTTTTTTTTAACCTGAAATGACCTGTTTCTTGGGACTAGTGACCAAAGCATACCATAGGAGCTAGTGATGCCTAGAGAAGACAGGAGCAGAACTTCCAGTGGAACTTGACTATAGAATTGCACAGGCAGCCAAGGCAGACGACTTATCTAAGCATTGCTCGGTCTTCCTATGGTATTCAAAGCTCTTTGCATGTAACTGAAACCATGTTCAATGTATTCACATAATGGTCTTGCTGTAATGGCTATGGTCAGGTGTAATGCTAAACTAGCCTTCCCCAGCCTTGGTGTCTTGCAGCTGTGTTGGAATAGAGCAGGGCTGTCCAACTGGCGGCCCTGGGGCCGGATCCGGCCCCCCAACCTGTTGGGCACGGCCCCAGCTATGCCCCCAGCCGCCATTTTTAATTTTTTTAAAAAAATCTAAATTTTTTAAAAATGGCGGCAGGGAGGGGGGGGGGGCAGGAGGAGGAAGAGAGCTAGCTCCTCCTCCCTGCACCGCCCCCTCCATCCCTCTCTCCGCGCCGAAAGGAGGAGTAGGCGGTGCCAAGGGCAGCGCGTCACAGGCCTGGCATGACGCGCTGCCCCTGGCGCCGCCAACTGCCGGCTCCTCCCTAGGAAGGGCGGGGAGCCGCCGAAAGGAGGAGTAGGCGGCGCCAAGGGCAGCGCGTCACGCCAGGCCTGTGACGCGCTGCCCCTTGGCGCCGCTTAGCGCCTCCTCCTCCTCCTCTTTCGGGACAGCCGCGGTGCCTGGGAAAGATGAGGAGGAGGAGGGAGAAATTCCTTCTCCACAGCTCAAACCGGCAAAATGGCATGGCGAAATCGACGCGCATCTTGCACAGTTTGACGATGCTGAAGGAAAAGAGGTGCAAAGGGGGATCCACTCTCTGCACCTCCCTTCCTTCTCCACAGCGTCATACTGGGCAAATGGCATGGCGAAATCGCCGTGCCTCTTGCCCAGTTTGACGCTGCAGAAGGAAAGAGGCACAAAGGGGGAGCCTCTCTGCGCTCCCTTCCTTCTCCACAGCGTCATACCGGGCAAAAGGCATGGCGAAATCGCCGTGCCTCTTGCCCAGTTTGACGCTGCAGAAGGAAGAGAGGCGCAAGGGAGCCCCTCTCTGCGCCTCCCTTCCTTCTCCACAGTGTCAAACCGGGCAAGAGGCATGGCGAAATCGCCGTGCCTCTTGCCAGTTTGACGCTGTAGAAGGGAGGAGGAGCAAAGGGAACCCTCTTTGCTCCGCCCTCCCTCCTACAGCGTCACTCCGGGGATCGCCCCCCTGCAATTGGCCCCGCCCCCGCGATTGGCCCCGCCCCCGCTCCGGCCCGCCAGGTGGTCAGCCACCAGACGTCTGGCCCTTGGGCCTATAGAAGTTGGACAGCACTGGAATAGAGCATCCTTTGCAGATTATAGGATTTCTGGTTCAAAACATCTGTTGCTCTATCTTCCTTGCTGAAGAGCTTTGTAAACTTCCTGCTTGATTTTCTGGCATTTCCTTATGGGTGCCTAAAATACCTCCCCACTTTAAGCAGTACCTATTTATCTATTCACATTGCTGTTTTCAAACTGCTAGGTAGGCAGAAGCTGGGCTAAAGGCCAGGAGCTCACCCTGACCCAGGCTTCGAACTGTCAACCTTTCGATTGGCAAGATTTACTGCACCTGGTGGTTAACCTGTTGTGCTAAAGCCTAGCCATAGAGTACCAATGTTATCTACTACTGAAGAGCTATCTCTTCCAGATCCCTTTTTATAATAATAATAATAATAATAATAATAATAATTTATTTCTAGACCATATCTCTTTCCTAAAAGGGACTCGGGGCAGTTTACATCACAAAAACAGGCAAACATTCAGTGCCTTGCCAAATAACAAACAACATCTGGAATAATTCAAAATAATACACAATAATAGCAGTAAACTTATCTAGAGACGACCTAGCCACAGTTAGTTCTGGAATCTTTGAGGGACACTGACAGACAGTGGCTGATTGACACTCTTTATGCCTTCAAACTTATTTAGAGATGACCTAGCCACAGTTATCCAAGCCACGGTCATCTCAAGGATAGACTACTGTAACGCCCTTTACATTGGCCTGCCCTTGTCCGTGATCTGGAAGCTTAAGCTCGTCCAGAACGCCGCTGCTCGACTCCTTGCTAGAGTGCAGGCGAGGAGCCACATAACTCCCATCTTACAGCAGCTTCATTGGCTCCCGGTCGAGCACCAGATCACTTTCAAGATGATGGTGTTAACCTTCAAGGCCTTATATGGTCTGGGGCCGATGTATCTGAGGGACCGTCTCACCCCCTATCAACCCCAGAGATCACTCCACTCTGAAGATCTGAATCTCCTCGAGGTGCCTGGTGTCAAGACCATCCATCTGGCCTCGACCCGACATAGGGCCTTCTCTGTGGTGGCTCCAACTATCTGGAATACATCTGAAAAAAATGAATATTTTCATCCCATTGGGGGGGGGGGCTTCTCACATTCCCCTTCCCCTTAGTTTTAGGACTAGAGGTGGGCTTTGCTGCTATTTCTCGCTGTTTCCCCTTTCAACGGGAAGCCTAGCTTGTGCCACTGCTGTTGAGGTCTCTTCATTGGAGTGAGGGGCAGACCCACAGTGGGATCCTAGGCATGAGGCTGGAATGAGCTGTGTTCGCTGGCGGCTTGCCCTCCATTGCATTTGCCGGTGGCCTTGTTCAGCAGGCCTGTCCTCTATAACTATGATGCCCAAAGGAAGCTTGGAGCCAGTACCCACTCCCATCTGCTTTCGTTTCGAGTTTGTTTTCATACCTGGAGGGGCCTTTCCGTTTTGGGCCTCCGTGTTGCACCTCAGCTAGGCTTCATCTTGCTCAAACACTCACCAGGAAGCCAAACGTAGGAACAAACAGTTTGTTGAAAAAGCACACACAGTAAAAGAGTAAAAAAAGATCCAAATAGGTAAGATAAAAGGAGTCCCAAAACCAAGAGATAAATCTCCAATGCAAAGGTTAAAACATGAAGATCAGTCCAAGGATCTTGAATAATCCAAACAAACAAGGAATAAAACATCAACTTGACTAATCCAAGAATCATAGAACAATACAGAGCTTGAGTTCGTGGTAAAATCCCAAAGACTTCACGCAAAACCTGACCAGGACATGGCTTGAAGTTCCTTGCTCTTTAGGCTACGCTGCTTGATCGAAGACAGGGGTGCCCACACTTTTTCAGCATGCGAGCTACTTATAATAAAACCAAGTCAGAAAGGTCTACCTACCTCCTCAAGGCTGGAGACTGGCTCCGCCCCTCTGGGGGCTTCTCCAGGCTAGAGGATGGCAATGGCCAGTGGTGACATAGCTAGCACAACGGACTGGCTCCGCCCCCTCTGGCTTCCGCTCTACCAGCAGCTTCTCCAGGCTAGAGGATGGCAATGCCAAGCCAGTGGTGACATAGCTAGCACAAGGCTGGCTTGGCACTGCCATCCTCAAGCCTGGAGAAGCTGCTGATAGAGTGGAAGCCAGAAGGGGCGGAGCCAGGCCGCACCAAGCCCCGCCCCTCCCCTCTGGCTTTGAAGCTCCCAGCAGCTTCTCCAGGCTTGAGGATGGCAATGCCAAGCCAGTGGTGACATAGCTGGCACAAGGCTGGCTTGGCACTGCCATCCTCAAGCCTGGAGAAGCTGCTGGGAGTACCAAAGCCGGAGGAGGGGGCGGGGCTTGGTGTGGCCTGGCTCCGCCTCCCTCTGAGAATCACCCCATCCGGCTGGGATCGACATCCTTCGGTCCTGGGATCGACTGGTTGATCGCAATCAACTTCCTGGGCAGCCCTGATCTAAGACAACGGTGCATGAAAGCATTTTTTCGGCCTTGGGTAGTCTCTCTCGGTCTCACTTTCCCAGAGCCAGGCTTGCACCTGGAATCCTTCTCCTGCAGAAGCAGCCTTAATTCTCTATCTAGCCTCCCTTCCTCCCTTCTCTGCCTGTCAGCTTGCAAAACAGTTTCATTTTCACACAGAGAATCACCTCTCCTCTGTCTGAGCATCTCCAGGAGCATCAGGCCTTGCACCCCAAAACCCTCAGCATTATCCTCAGCTGACTGAGCTACAACACTCCGAAGGAACGAAAGAAACGGATGAAACTAGAGAAACTAATTTCACGCACATGACTACTCTCTTTGTGTTTCTTTCAGGTCCGGGCCGCCCCTCCTCCTCCAACCCAGCCACACCGCAGACCCACAGAGAAGATCGAGGACGTGGAAATCACTTTGGTGTGACCCAATGGGACGCTGTGCCTCGTAGCGCTACAATCAAGACCGGATATTGTCCATGTTTGGTCCTCCGCTCTCCTTCTTGGGCACCTTTTGGATGATGGAAGAGACTTGCGCAAGAAAGATCCAGGGGAAGCGGGAGGATTTCCCAGAGACATTGAGACGCACGGTGGCGGACTCTTCTTCCCATCGTCATGACTCTTTTGTGCCTTTTTTTAATTTGTCGCTGTCCTTTGGTTTCACTTTATATCTCTGCCGCCCTTCCTCCTTTGAGCACAAAGCCGAAACAGAGGAATCTAAATGCCTTTACATCTGAATGTGGCGGAGGCCCTGGAGCGTCCCCTCTTCTGTGGGCCACTCAAAGGGCCAGTCTGCAAAGAGGCAACGGCTACGTCCTCGAAGCCTCTCCCAACAAATGTCACAGTAAGCCTGTTTTCCTTCCTTGTGGCACAGAGCGTGCCCTTGCTGCTTTTTGGCAGGGAGGAAACAGCAGGCGCTGAACTTGGCGGCAATAAAAGGCAAGCCGTTGCGTTTTTGTACGGGGAGAGCCAGCGTGTAGACCGGCCTGAAGTCATAGCATACGTATACCATGTGCATTAGTACAGTATATTACTGTTTGCCATAGGAATGTGTTTAAAGTTTTTTTTCTTTCCTTTTCCCATTCAAGTAGCGTTACTTAATCTGATTAGGTTCGTAATCAGAATGTATGGAATAGAGAAGGGAACACCCAGGTGTAAATTTCAGGAGAGGCTGGCTCCTCTCCGTCCCTCTCTCTTTCCGCCTTCCTCCATCCGCCCTCCACGGGCGGGAAATGGTTCTACAATGAAGGGAAAGCACTGCGGCTCGTACAGGGCTGATTCCTTCAACATGCACCTCTTCCTTCCAAAAGTACCGGGAAAACCCGAACGCGGACGTTCCTTTTGTATTGATATTTATGCGGTGCGTTTAGTAATAAACTATCTACTACAGAAGTGCTGACCTTAGTCGCAACAACATGGTTATTTTTTTTTTTGGTCCTTAGGTAGGTAAAGGTTTTCCCCTGGCATTAAGTCCAGTCGTGTCCGACTCTGGGCGTTGGTGCTCATCTCCATTTCTAAGCTGGAGCCGGCGTTGTCCATAGACACCTCTTAGGTCATGTGGCCAGCATGACTGCATGGAGCACTGTTACCTTCCCACTGGAGCGGTACCTATTGATCTACTCACATCAGCGTGTTTTCAAACTGCTAGGTTGACAGAAGCTAGGGCTAACAGTGGGAGCTCACCCCACTCCCCAGATTTGAACCGCCGACCTTTTGGTCAGCAAGTTCAGCAGCTCAGTGGTTTAACCCACTGCACAACCAGGGGCTTCCTTTTTCCTTAGGATAAAACTGAATAAGCAGGATTTTCATTGTACAGCCGGTAATAGCCATTGGTTTCTTTTTTCCCCAAGCAGAATTTCCCCCCCTTAATTATTATTTTTTGGTATTTGGAGCACCCCTTATCCCAGTTCTGGCTGTATGGCGTTGATGGTGTATCTTGAGCCCTGGAACATCCAGCTAGAGTGTTTAAAGAAGTTTTAATGTTTAGAGTACGGACGTGTGGTGTCTAGCTTTAGCGTTGGATAGTCCTAGCAGAAGTCTCCACGCAAAAGCCTATAGGGCCAGCTCACACGCAGAGAAGTGGAACGTAGTAGGGTTTTTCGCACACGGGAGAGTTTCGGTGGAGATAATGGGGGCATTTCTTTCATTCGTTTCACAAGACACCCAATAGGTTTTGCATTTTTGGAAGCTCTTATAAAGTTGGTTTCAAACTACAGGAAAGGAGATTCCACCTGAACATGAGGAAGAACTTCCTGACTGTAAGGAGAGCTGTTCAGCAGTGGAACTCTCTGCACCAGAGTGTGGTGGAGGCTCTTTCTTTGGAGGTTTTGAAACAGAGGCTGGGTGGGTGTCTGTCGGGGGTGCTTTGAATGCGATTTTCCTGCTTCTTGGCAGAATGGGGTTGGACTGGATGGCCCATGAGGTCTCTTCCAACTCAATGACTCTATGATTCTATGTACAGATGTATTTGGAAGAGATAATGGGTCAAAAGATATGATGGCGATGTTGATGATACACATAAGGTGTTGAGAGCAGTAGGTCCATCCTACTCTCTGGTATTCTGGACCGAAGGGAGGGCTTCGAGCTTGAAATCAGACTTCAAAATCCCAGTACCCTCGCAGCTCTTAGCAATCAGGTTTTTTAGGGTGGATACTAGAAATTGTCTGTATTTGGGAAAGTAAATGGGAAGATTTTTTCTCTGAGTTGTTGTGGGTTTTTTGGGCTATATGACCATGTTCCAGAAGCATTCTCTCCTGACCTTTCGACCTCACAACCTCCGAGGATGCCTGCCATAGATACAGGCGAAACGTCAGGAGAGAATGCTTCTAGAACATGGCCATACAACCCGAAAACCTACAACAACCCAGTGATTGCGGCCATGAAAGCCTTCGACAATACAATGTTTTCTCTGATGGAAGAATCGTTTTATGGTAAGTGGCGATGAGGCAAAGTGAACACAGAAGGGGGAAAAGACATTGAGTTTCTGATTCTGTGGTCTCCGAGAAGGAAACAAGGGGTAAAGTGTAAACCAAATTGGGTTGTTGTGTGTTTTCTGGGCTGTCTGGCTATGTTCCGGAAGCATTCTTTCCTGACGTTTTGCCCACATCTATGGCAGGCATCTTCAGAGGTTGTGAGGTCTGTTGGAAACTAGGCAAGTGGGATTTATATATCTGTGGAATGATATCCAGGGTGGGAGAAAGATCTCTTGCCTATTTGAGACGTGAATGTTGCAATTAGCCACCTTGATTAGCATACAATCATAACAGTAAATAAAGAACAACACTCAAAAACGGGAATTCCAGACAAGAAACAATCAGGATCAGCTAATTACCTCCCAACAAAGGATTCCCCGAGGCAGTAAGAAACCAGACCTTGAAAACTACTAGGCCATTCAGTGCTAATCAAGGTGACAAATTGCTACATTCTTACTTACTTAGGTGATCCTTCGTGGCTTGAGGATGATTGTCTTCCAGATGTGATGTCCATAGACACCTCCAAGGTCATGTGGCAAGCCTTCCTGCCAGATCGGTACCTATTGATCTATTCAAATTTGTATGTTTTCAAACTGCTAGGTTGGCAGAAGCTGGGGATAACAGCAGGAGCTCACCCCACTCTACAGATTTGAACCATAGGTGGCTGTGGAGCCCTATTCTTGATCCGCATCTTCTCCCACAGTGAGGACATCAGTTTCCAGACAGAAGGCGGTCCCGCTCAGGGTTGGCTTGACGTGCCTTCCTCTTGGCGCTTTTCTCCCTTTCACCCTCCATTTGTGCCTCTTCAAATTCTGCAGCACTGTTGGTCACAGCTGACCTCCAGCTAGAGCACTCAAGGGCCAGGGTTTCCCAGTTCTCGGTGTCTATGCCACAGATTTTAAGGTTGGCTTTAAGCCTGTCTTTAAATCTCTTTTCCTGTCCTCCAACATTCCATTTCCCATTCTTGAGTTCGGAGTAGCGCAACTGCTTTGGGAGAAGGTGGTCGGGCATTTGGACAACGTGGCCAGTCCAGCGGAGTTGATTGCAGAGGAGCATCACTTCAGTGCTGGTGGTCTTTGCTTCTTCCAGCACACTGACATTTGTCCACCTGTCTTCCCAAAAGATTTGCAGGATTTTTCGGAGGCGGCCAATTACGACATTCACACCTACCTCAAACAGGCAAGAGCTCTTTCTCCCACCCTGGACATTCCACGGTTATATAAACCCCATTTTCCTAGTTTCCTACAGACCTCACAACCTCTGAGGATGCCTGCCATAGATGCAGGCAAACGTGAGGAGAGAATGCTTCACAAGCATGGCCAGACATCCCGGAAAACTCACAGCACCCAGTGATTCCAGCCATGAAAGCCTTCGACAAACCAAATCCCACCTCAAAAGAGTTCACAGCCAAAGGGCTGGAATTATGAATTATGTTTAGCGCTCGACTGTTAAGTAATATTAGAAGAGCCCTCGTATGTTGCTTTTTTCCCCCTTCTCCGTGCGGGTAGAGCGTACCAACTGTTATTCCTCCCACCTTGTGGCCTAAAGGACGACAACACCTTGACTCTTTTTAATTCTGTGGCCGCGTTTGGTGGATACCGTCGTTCGACGAGGCTTTTCATCTGAAACTTTGCACAAATAGACTCTGGAAAATGCAACTCTTTGGTTTTTTGCCAATTTCCTTTCTTTTTCTACTACTTCTTCCTTTCCATTGGGTTGGCCTGCGGAAGGGAAAAGGCTGTTTGAAGCATACTGGCATCGTCTGCAGCAGTTGCCAAATATCCGGCAGATCTCTGCAAAGAAGAGTCTCTCGTGGGGAAGGGGAGGGTTTGCACCTTCTGTTCAATTGATCTGTTTGAGGTCCTTTTTTTAAATAAAAAAAGTGTTTTATCAAACTTATTAAGTTTTTTTTAATCAAAAAGAAAAACTTTTTTTACCGAACTATATTGCAAAAAAAATTTTCGATGCTTCATGGGGGTGAAAAACACCCTTAAGTGTTGCCAATATTATTATTATTATTCACACACTCAATTGGGGTTGGCCAGTTTTTCCTGCTTTCCTTTTTTGTGCGTGCGTCCGTACCCGTCCTCTCTTCCCTTCCCCAGACTTTCCAAATTCAGAAAGTGTTATTTAAAGAAGAAGAAAAAAAAGAATCTCCTTCGTTATATTTTAAGACTATTTTCTGTACGAGCTGCTAATTTTTATTTTGAGAAGAAAGTTGTAAAAAAAATGCGCCTCCTTTTTAAACTTCATACAGGGCATGCAATAGAACGTATCACCATGTACATAGAGCGTCAATACAAGGGAAGCAGAACCTTGGGAGCTTTCTTTATATTGGCTGTAAAACTTTGTATTTATTATGTATAAAATGTTGAATAATAAAAAAGTGGCTTTTAATCATTGCAGGGGCTCAGTGTGTATTCAGTGCTGTAGTAGTGTGGTTCATCAAGCATCTCTGACAAGCTGGGTGCCGTTTAAGGGCTCTAAATGTGAATATCTGTCAATAAGTTACTCCAAATATTTATTTATTTTTATTAACTCGATTTTATACCGCCACTCCCGAGGCTCGGGGCGGTTTACAAGGAGTGTATAACACATCAGAGATAAAACAGTGAATAAAAAGTTTCAACAACTGTCAAAAGCCTGTCTGAACAGGTGGGTCTTGCATGCTCTACGGAAAGAGCTTATATCTCGGAGGGCCCGAGTCTCAGGGGCAGAGAGTTCCATAGCACCGGGCCTATGATGGAGAATGCCCTACGCAGAGTTGCAGTTAGGTGAAAAGATCTTATAATAGGGATACAGAGAAGATTCAAGTCTTCTGACCGCAGTGATCTCAGGGGATTGTAAGGGTACAGGCGATCCTTTAGATACACTGGCCCCAGACCTTGCAAGGCCTTATAAGTGAGAACTAACACCTTGAAAGTGATCCAAAATTCAATCGGTAACCAATGCAGATCTCGCAGTATGGGTTTTACATGGCAACTCGCAGGTTTCCCTGCGAGGAACCGGGCAGCGGCGTTCTGTACTAGTTTAAGTTTCCGAGTTGCAGTCAAGGGAAGGCCAATGTAAAGAGCGTTATAGTAGTCAAGTCTTGAGATGACCATGGCTTGGAGCACCGAGGCCAGGTCATTCCGGGACAGGTAGGGAGCCAGCTGCTTCGCCTGGCGCGGGTGGAAGAATGCGGCCCTGCTGACAATGGAGATTTGGGCCTCCATTGATAGCAGGGGGTCCAAAAGGACTCCAATGTTTTTTACAGATGATGACGGACGTAATGCCTCGCCATCCAGGGTTGGCAGCTGGATATCCCTATCGCCCGGACGGCCCAGCCATAGGATTTCCGTCTTTGCTGGATTCACCTTCAACCTGCTGGCTCGCAGCCATCCAGTAACGGCCTCAAGGCACAGATGGAAATTATCGGGTACGGAGTCCGGACGACCCTCCATCCTCAGAATGAGCTGGGTGTCATCAGCGTACTGGTGACACTCCAGCCAAAAGCTACGCACCAGTTGAGTGAGAGGTCACATATAGATGTTAAATAACAAGGGAAAGTATGGCTCCCTGAGGGACCCCACAAGGTAGCGGGAATCCCTCCAGGGCGAACTCTTCCCTCTGCACTCACTGCTTCCGATTGCGGAGGAAAGAGGACAGCCAATTTACAGTATTTATATTCCACCCTTCCCACCCTGCAGGGGGAACAGGGCGGATTACAATGCACATATACTTGGCAAACTTTCAATGCCAATTAGACATACAACGTATATAGACAGACACAGAGGCAATTTAACATTCCAGCTTTCTGGCTTCATGAGGATATGCTCGATTCCAGCCACAGGGGGAGTTGCAGCTTCACTGTCCACTTGTGGCACTGGGTCCTTTGATGGGGTACTTCCTCATTCTTCTGCATGCTGATGGAAGGTTTTATTAGTTAAATTAGCCTCCCCACATAAAGTGGTACCTAAATTTCCTACTTGACAGATGCAACTGTCTTTTGGGCTAAGGGCTGCTAAGCTCCTAACCTACAGGCACACCTGCTTCTATAGAACTGCAGCTTTTTGCGGAGTCATTGCATCCCGTTAACCCTTTTCTTGATTTATTGATCTATTTACTACATGTCTATACCACCATTCTCAGCCCAAGGGCGACTCATGGCGGTTTACAAAGCGGCACAATTGGATGCCCGAACAATATAAAAACAGATAAAACATTTAAACATTTCAATTACATATAAAAACATAATAAAACCATAAATCCTCTGCATTTCATTACCAAATCATTGTCCAGTCGCGTTGTCCAGCCATTCCGAGATCAGAGTTATCAGCTACACTGCAGGAAAAGCCTGCTCAAATAACCAGGTCTTAACTTTCTAACGAAATGTTAAGAGGGTGGGCTGATCTAATGTCCCTGGGAAGGGCATTCCACAGCCGCTGAGAATGCCCTTCCCATCCCTGTGAGGATGGCAGGACCGAGAGCAGGGCCTCCCCAGAAGATCTTAAATTTCTAGATGGTTCGTAAGGAGAGATACGTTCGGACAGATAGGTAAGGCCAGAACCGTTTAGGGCTTTATAGGCTAAAGCCAGCACTTTGAATTGTGCTCGGTAGCGGACTGGCAGCCAGTGGAGCTGGCTCAACACAGGAGTTGTATGCTCCCAGAGCGCCGCTCCTGTTAGCAACCTGGTTGCCACCTGTTGTACCATATAGAGCAGGGGTGCTCACACTTTTTCAGCATGGGAGCTACTGATTAAAAAAACAAGTCCCAAAGATCACCTACCCAGAAATGTAAAACGTATAACTATTTTCTTATTTATTTATATTTATTATTCATTTTTATGTACCGCTCCTTCCAGCAGGCTCGGGGCAGTTTACGTAAAATGAAGTTCAACATTTCAATTTAATAACAACAATATAAAACAGCATTAAAATACATCCAACCACCCCATTTCTCCCACACTGCCATATTCCCCAACATTATTTCTCAAGGAACAAAGCAAGCAGAGAGGCTTTGGAGCTAAAATGCCATTTTTAAACATTAAAAATAAACAAAGAGACATGCCACAGAACAATCAAGCACCCACCCCAAAGTAAAAAGACCGACCTTTGAGATGCGGTAAGTAAATGACCCCAAAGCGTCCTTCTTCTCCTCCTCTGTCATTGCTCCTATTTCCACGCCGCCAGCATGCGTGCCGCCTCCAAGAGCTCACGAGAAGTCCGAGAGGCAGAATGGGTGCTTCTGCGCATGCGCGCGGGGCCAGCCATGCATCGCGTCATCCAGGCCCGCCCCCTTTGGTCTCCTACGACTCTGAGTGGCTGGAGAAGGACGGAGGGAGGAGGAGGAATCCAAAAAAGGGGGCCCATTCTGCCTCTTGGACTTTGGAGCTTTTGGAGGCGGCACGCGAGCAGGGAACGGGGAGGAGCAACGACGGAGGACTTCTTTGCAGCGTACAGGGGCGCGTGAAGAGGACCAACTGCAAAAAAACCTGGTCAGGGGCCTCAAGATCACCAGGATGAGGCCCAAAGATCACCCTGGTGATCCCGATCACCATTCTGAGCACCCCTGATATAGAGCTTCCGAACAGTCTTCAAAGGCACCTTCACGTAGAGAGCGTTGCAGTAGTCTATACGGGATGTAACCAGAGCGTGTACTACTGTGGCCAAGTCAGACTTCCCAAGGTACGGGCGCAATTGGCACACAAGTTTTAATTGTGCGAATGCTCTCCCAATCACTGCCGAAACCTGGGGTTCCAGGCTCAATTATGAGTCTAGGACAGACCTGGGCATCTTACGGCCCACGGGCCGTATGCAGCCCGCCACCGATTCAGACCAGCCCATGGATCCATTGGCGCCCGGGGAGAAGGGCGTTGGGGGCGGGGCCATTTCCACAAGAGGAAGGATTACCGCTGCCACCATCCCTTCGCGGGCTGTGGGGCCTGCATTGGCAGACAGCCAGCTGCTCCAGAGAACGATCGGAGGAGCGGCGGCTTTGGAGTGCCTGCCATCCCGGGAGGTGATCCAGCCCTGCAGCGGGAGCAGTCGGCGATCTGCAGCAGCTGATCGCCCTCGCGACCCGGAAGACTCGATCGTCTTCCGGGTTGCCAGGGCCATCAGCCGATCGGGAACAACTCTGACGGGATAGCTGGGGGCGAGAGCGCGCGGAGGCCTGCAGCATCCGATCGTCTGCTGCTCTGCCCTGCTCTGCTGCGGCAGCGGCTGGGTCCACTTTGTCATCCTCTGGGCTGGGGTCATTGGGCCATTCCATCTTGGGATCCTTCCTCTCTTGAGGATGTCAGCCTCCATCTTGGTTCGCACCTTGTCTTCTTGAATTTCATTTTATTTTAATGGTTTTTATTATTATTTTATAATAATTTTATAATAATATAATAAATAATATAATGTTATATTATATTAAAATTTCAATATATTATAACATCTATATATATATATACTATAATATACTTATGATATTAATACTAATAATATATGAATATTTCTTGATATATTAATATGTTAATATTAATGATATGTAATATGTAGTAAATATAGTAAATAAATAAATAATGTAGATTAGAATGTAGTTCCGCCTTTAGGTGCAACCCTCCATAATATTTTTTGGCTCTCGTGTGGCCCCTTGGAAAAAATAATTGCCCACCCCTGGTCTAGGATCACACCCAAGCTGCAAACCTGTGCCTTCAGGGGGAGTGTAACCCCATCCAACACAGGCTGTAACCCTATGCCCTGTTTGGCCTTTCGACTGACCAGGAGTACCTGTGTCTTGTCTGGATTCAATTTCAATTTGTTCGCCCTCATCCAGACAGTCAGAGTGGCCAAGCACCGGTTCAGGACCTGCACAGCCTCCTTAGTAGCAGGTGGGAAGGAGTGACAGAGTTGGACATCATCTGCGTACAGATGACACCGCACCCCGAAACTCCGGATGCTTGACTCACATTTTTGAGATTAAAAATACCTAGTTAATTTTTAATACTTCTGACAATATTTTCAAGTTATGGTCGGTTAAATCTGTCGATACAGAGCCCATGGGTATGGAGCACTGGCTGTGTAGGGATTCTCAGACGCACCACATCTATAGCAAGAAACTGATCCATGGGGTATTTAGTAGGCATGAGAAAAAAGTTATGAAAATGATTCGTTTCGTAAGAAATTCGTAAGAAATGCTACTTTCGAGTATTTCCGCACCTGGAACGCCAACCAGGAAGTGGACTTTCTTTTTCGAACTTCGGGGCCAGGATTTTCTTAAGTGTCGTTATTAGGTCGTAAGGGGGCACCCTCCTCTCTCACCACCTCCCGCCTCCCTTGCCAATCAGGATTCTGGCAAGGCAAGCCCTAAACTCGCTCCTTCTTTCGGCTGGAAGCCTGGAAAAAATGTAAACAGAGAGGATTACTCAGAAGTAAATCTGCAAGGAGGGCACTTTGGATGAAGGGCCCTCCTTTGTGGATTTTACTTCTGAGTAAACCTCTGTTTACATTTTTCCAGGCTTCCTGCCTCCTGCCCTGCCAGGATCTAAAGCATCAAAGAGTATTGGGGTGAGAAACCAACCTAATGTATAATAGAATGAATGCTACTGTAAGTGCCTAATATTATAAGTAATCCAACTGGTCATACCTACATTCCATGCACATGCAATAATACAGCAGTAATAACAATAACAAGAGGTAAAATTCAAACCGAAGTATTCTGACTGGTCTCTCCTCATGCGGTGCAAAGCGGGCTCTTCTTATTAGCCCGGGAAATTAGCTGAGGGGAAAAGCCAGTGTTTGCTGCTTGGACCACACATACATATTCTTGGGGGGTATTTGCTGCAGAATCCCGGGCTCATAGAGAAGATTCTGCAGCAAATCCTCCCCCAAAGAATATGTATGTGTGTGCACCCAAGCAGAAAACGCTGGCTTTTCCCGGCTAATTTCCCGGGCTAATAAGAGAAGAGCCCGTTGCACCGCATGAGGAGAGACCAGACAGAATACTTCGTTTTGAATTTTACCTCTTCTTATACCCATTGTTATTACTGCTGTATTATTGCATGTGCATGGAATGTAGGTATATGACCAGCCTGGGCAAACTTGGGCCCTCGCTCCCTCGGGATTGGGGTGAGAGAGAGGCAGCAAGGAGCCGGGGGGGGGGGCTCCTCCTTTTCTTTTGCTGCTTCCAAGAATAGAATACCCCCTCCCTCCCTCCTTTGCTCCCTCCTTCCTATTTGGAGAGTCCCATCTAGAATTCAGTGTGATTTATTCAAGTTTTGGCCTACAACTCCCAGAAATCCCAGCCAACTTACCAGCTGTTAGGATTTCTGGGAGTTGTAGGCCAAAACCATCTGGAATGCACATGCGCTGGCATACGAACTACTAACGAATTTCGTTAGTAATTAAGTTACATTTTAGAAATTTTTTGAATTTTTTTTGTAAGTCTTCCTATTACTAATCAACCCCCCCCCATTTGATTTTAGAATCGCCATTTTTGGGTTCTAAAACATGCCTAGTATTTAGCTATCACTGGTTATAGATTACCTTTGGGATCAGAAACAGTGAATGAAAGATGGTGAGAAGTGGATTCCAGCCGGTTTCACACAGAAGCCACTGAGCTGATGAGGTTAAAGGGAGCGGGAGAATGGAACACAAGGCCAGGGCAGACTTCTGAAGCATGAAGCATTGATGCCATGTGCTAATGAACACGGGAGACCATTTCTTCCTTCCAGGGAGCATCCAAAGAGGTCACTATGGGGTGGGGAGGAATGCCAAAATGCACTGCTCCAAACTCTCTCCAAGTCAACTCCAGGAACATATCCATCAGAGATAGTGATAATTTACTATTTATAATTCCTGTTTGCCTTGTTCTCACTCTCTCCATATGCATGTGTGTGTGTGTGTGTGTGCGTATAATGTTGGGAGATATAGTTCACCCACATCCAGAGAGCACTGTGCACCCAAACGACAATGGATCTGGACAAACAATGGACCTGAAAATGTCTGCCACATTTGCTCCACTCATCGTCATTTGGGTTCATAGTGCTCTCTGTACGTGGGTGAACTATAACTCCCAACATCCAAGGTCAATTCCCGCCAAACCCCACCAGTATTCAACATTGGTTATATTAGGGTGTGCATGCTATGTATATGCCCCTGGTGGCGCAGTGGATTAAACTGCTGAGCTACTGAGCTTGTTGACCAAAAGGTCACAGATTCGGAGCGTCGTGAGCTTCCGCTGTCAGCCCCAGCTTCTGCCAACCTAGCAGTTTGAAAACATGCAAGTGTGAGTAGATGAATAGGTACCACCCCGGTGGGAAGGTAACGGCGCTCCATGCAGTCATGCCGGCCACATGACCTTGGAGGTGTCTACAAACAATGCCAGCTCTTCGGCTTAGAAATGGGGATGAGCACCAATCTCCAGAGTCGGACACGACTGGACTTCATGTCAGGGGAAAATATTTACTTTTACCTATGTTAAGTTTGTTTGAGATCCACTGTCAGTAGGATTCAGTGTTCTTGAGCCCCCGGTGGCGCACTGGGTTAAACCCTTGTGCCGGCAGGACTGAATACCTACAGGTCGCAGGTTCGATTCCGGGGAAAGCACAGATGAGCTCCTTCTCTCAGCTCCAGCTCCTCATGCAGGGACATGAAAGAAGCCTCCCACAAGGATGGTAAAACATCAAAAATATCCGGGCATCTCCTGGACAACATCCTTGCAGACAGCCAATTCTCTCACACCAAAAGTAACTTGCAGTTTCTCAAGTCGCTCCTGACATGACCAAAGAACCCAGTGTTCTTTGATTGTGGGTGAACTACAACTCCCAAAATAGTGGGGCAATCCCTGCAAAATCCCACTAGTGTTCAAATATGGTCATGCTAGGTGTCTGTGCCAAGTTTGGTCCAGATCTATCGTCGGCTGGGTTTAGAGTGTTCTTGGAATGCAGGTGACCTGACAATGTCTGCCACATTTGGGCCAGACACATCATCGTTTGAGTTCACAGTGCTCGCTGGATGTGAGTGAACTATAAATCCCAACATCCAAGGTCAATTCCTTCCAAACCCCATCAGTATTCAACATTGGTCATGTTAGGGTGTGTGTGCTAAGCTTGCTTGAAATTGATTGCCAGTAAGATTCACAATGTTATTTGATTGTGGGTGAACTACAACTCCCAAAATTGTGGGGCAATTCCTGTAAGACCCCACCAGTGTTCAAAGCATGGAACTATAGATAGATAGATAGATAGATAGATAGATAGATAGATAGATAGATAGACAGACAGACAGACAGACAGACAGATGGGGAATTTGGGTGGGTGGGTGGATTGAATGAAAAGTAATGCCTCCACCTTCGTAACTCCTTAACAGATGGTAGTACGGGTATGCGGCAGGTACTGACTTGTTCAGTAGACTCTCCTCTACAGTTTCAATTTGGCGGGAAGCCTTAGGATTGAGTTGTTGTGTTGTTAAAGTGCAAAGTAAGGAATCCTGTGCAGTCGGTCAGTCAATGCAACTTAAGCAACGTGCAGTCATTGAATTCTTGACAGTAGACGGTGTCACCCCAAAGGAGATTCATTAAAGATTGCAAGCTGCTTATGGTGATTGTGTTGATGTGAGTACTGTGTGTCGTTGGGCAAGAAAGTTTAAAGGTGTTGAGGTGGGAACAACTGATTTCCGTGACAAACAAAGAGTTGGACGTCCTGTGACAGCAACCACCGAGTTTCACAAGCAGAAGGTTGACAGATTGATTCAGGACGACCGTCGTATCACTCAGAGAAATTTCAAGCATAATCGGCATTTCACAAGAACGTGTGGGTCACATTATTTATTTAAATTACTATATTTTTATACCGCCCCTCTCAGCCCGAAGGCGACTCGACACGATTGCTTTGCTTGGCTATTGGAAGATCTGTGCACAATGGGTACACAGCAGAACTTCAGAGACTGGATCTCACCACCATACGGCATCCTCCATACAGACCAGATTTAGCACCGTCTGACTTCCATCTGTTCACGATAATGAAAGCAGATCTGTGGGGACATCATTATGCTTCTGATGAAGACGTTGAGAGAACTGTGAGACGCTGGTTGCGGAAACAGAGTGCCAACTTTTTATTTTTATTTATTTACTAGCTTGGGGACCCGGCGGTGCCCGGATTATTTGAGAAAGGCATTGTGTGCCAAGGTTGGTCCTTATCAGATGTTTACGTGGCTTGCAGTGATCTCAGGAAGTTAGTGAAGGCACTGCAAGTCCCATCGGCCATGATCCATCCCCCTCCAAACAGCACCAGGATGTAGAGTGGGTCATGGGGGCTCTGTGTGCCACGTTTGGTCTTGATCATTCATTGGATGAGGGTCGTAGCAGTCTTGGAAGGTGAGTGAAGGTACTTCAAGTCCCGTCATCCATGATCCATCCTCCTCCAAACTACACCAGGATGTAGAGTGGGTCATGGGGTCTGTATGTGCCAAGTTTGGTCTTGATCAGTGATTGGATGAGGATCGCAGCAGTCTTGGGAAGTGAGTGGAGGTACTTCAAGTCCCATCATCCGTGGTCCACCCTCCTTGATACTGTACCAGGATGTAGAATGAGTCATGGGGGCTCTGTGTGCCAAGTTTGGTCTTGATCAGTCTTTGGATGAGGTTGGCTGCGGTCTTGTGAAATGAATGGAGGTACTTCAAGTCTCATCATCCGTGGTCCACCCTCTTCCGAACTGCACCAGAATGTAAAGTGGATCATGGGGACTTTCTGTGCCAAGTGTGGTCGTGATCATGCACTGGATGAGGGTTGCAGCGGGCTCGGGAAGTGAGTGGAGGTAATTGAAATCCCATCATCCATGGTCCACCCTCCTCTAAACTGATGTAGGATGGAGTGTGGGTCATGGGGGTACTGTGTGCCAAGTCTTGTGTTTATCGGTCTTGGTTCAGGGCTGCAATGGTCTGTGGGGAATGAAGGGTTTGAAAGTACTACAAATCCCATAATCCATGGCCCACCCTCCTCCAAACTGCAGTAAAATGTAGCGTGGGTCATAGGGGCTCTTGGTTACTGTCAATGCTGGCCAATCAGAGCCAGTTTTGCAAATTCTCCCTCAGTGGCAACCAATCCCCTCTGTCTGGTGCCTTAGAATGTTGGAGTTCTGAGGCTGGCCAATCAGAGTCCTTTATGCAAATAATCCCACAGTGGCAACCAATCGAAACGCTGCCACATATTCCTCCGCACCTCCGCAAACACGGACCTTTATTATATACATAGATAGATAGATAGGTAGATAGATAGAGAGATATATTACTACACTTCTATACCACCCCTCTCAGCCCGATGGCGACTCGAGGCGGTTTACATAGGCTGTTACTGTTACGGTTTACATAGACAGTTCTTCTGTGACGGCGTCAGAAAACTTGTTCATCGTCAGCAGAAATGTATCCAATTGTCTGGTGATTACGTTGAAAAGTGAATAGTGGTAGTTAAAGAGCACATTCTAAGGATTACGTCTGCGTTTGATTTATTAAAATATTCCCATCCACATCCAAGTATCGAAGGTGGAGGCATTACTTTTCATTCAACCCTCGTACAGTAATGTGGCATTCAAGGAAGATATTCATAAGTCTTGTATGGCCCTGTCCAATTGGGGCTGCTATTGCGCTTTTTAATGAAGTCACCTCTGCATGCGCAACTCATTAGCTCATGCAGCTGATGCTGAAACGCCGGGAAAATCAATGTCCGTCCTTCCCTGGCCTCCTTTCCTGGGAACAGCCTTCTTGGGCCGTTTCCATGAAAGGTCACTCTCAGCTCAAAGGCCAGGGAGCCCTATCAGGCCCAACCATCTGGAGCCACAAAGGTCCTTTCCTTTCGGTCATAATTCTTCCTGTTGCAACAGGGATGCCGTCCTCCCTTTCGCTGTGCTTTTGGCTTGAGAGAGAGAGAGAGAGAGAGAGAGTGAGAGAGTTCACCGGAAAAGCTTGCTGCAATTTGATCAAAATGCTAAGAGTGGCATCAATATCAATCATTCCCCGTCTATGGGCTTCCTATCCAGATCCTAATGAGGTGATGTTGCAGATTTTAAATGTGTGACTTCTACCTGTAATATTTTTTTCTGTATCTGCCTAAGGTTTGCTAACTGTAATAAAGGCAATTGATTGATTGATTTTAAATGAAATTACATACTCTTCCTGGGCTACGAGGGCGGACTTTTTGAATTAAACACAGGTTTTTAGATTTTTAAAAAATCATTTTATTTTTCAACGTAGTCTTCTTTGAGCTCTATACAATTTGTCCAACGTTTCTCCAATTTTTTTTACCCCTCCCAAAAATGAGATTTGTCGAGGTCATCGAAATAGGTATTTGTTTGTGAGATGATTTCATTGTTGGAGTCAAATCTCTTTCCGCCGAGACATTTCTTCAGGTTTGGAGACAAGAAATAGTCACTCGGGGTTAAATCCGGAGAATAGGGCGGATGAGGGAGCAATTCCTATCCCAATTCATTGATTGTTGCTATGGTAACTGCACATATGTGCACCCTTGCATTGTCCTGGTGCAAAAGAACTTTTTTCTTGGCCAAATGCGGTCGGGTTCCCCCCCCCCCAAATCCTCATTAAATCGACCCAATAAATTGGCATAATATTCGCCATTGATTGTTTTACCCTTTTGAAGGTAGTCAAGGGAATCAGTAGTTACTGAAAAGGACATTCAAGTGCCACCTCGGAGTTGGTTGAGGTAGGCAGGATTTCCCTGGGTACTGGTTGTGGGGGGTCGGGAGCAGGTCAGGGTTTTGCCCTCCCTTCTGCTCGAGATCCCCGTGTACAACTGGTGGACCACTGTGTGATACAGAATGCTGGACTAGATGGGCTGAGGTCCGATTCAGCATGGCTCTTCTTATGTTCTTATGTTCTTAATGTGGATTATACCGCGTGCATCCCAAAAAACGGCTGCCATCACTTTATTGGCTGACAAACCCACCTTGGTCTTCTTTGGCGCCGATTCACCCCGAGAAACCCATTGTTTTGACTGCTGTTTAGTCTCTGGCGTGTTGTGGTAGGTCCACGTTTCATCCACGGTTACGAAACGGCGCAAAAACACATCCATATTGCAGTTGAACAACGCCAAACACTCCTGAGAAATTGTCACACGATGGCGTTTGTGGTCGATTGTGAGCAAACGCGGCACCCATCTTGCAGAAAGTTTTCTCATGCCCAAGTGATCATTTAAAATTGAAACCACTGAGCCATGTGAGATGCCTATGCCTTCCACAATCTCTCGCACTTTCAATCTCCGATCGGCCAACACCATATCGTGAATTTTTTCAATTGTTTGGGGTTTAGAGACTTCAACTGGGCGTCCAGAACATTCGGCATCTTCCGTGCTTGAACAGCCTGAACAAAATTCAGTAAACCACTTTTTTGCCATTGAAATTGACGGTGCAGAGTCCCCATAGTGTTTATCAAGCTTAGCCTTGGTTTGAGTGATTTTTTCCCCCGCAAAAAATAATGCACAAAATTAACTTTTTTTCCATTTTCTCCTCAAATTACGCAGCAGTCTGCTAACAATGGCTGTCAAACACAAACTAAATGACGCAGCTTGTTCAAATTTGGACAGGAGTCAACTGACAGATGCCTCTTGACAGGAGCAGTGTTGCCCTTTCAGTTAAGAGGCGGGAAATTCAAAAAGTCACGCACTTATTGACCCGCCCTCGTATAAATGTCATTTCTTAATGGGTTCTATCATAAACATATGGAAAACATGTAATAAAGTGCAAAAACTTTGTTTTTGTAGTACTTCCTGTGGCACAATTTGCTCAAATTTTTCAATGGATATCTCAACAAGCCTCAAGCATTTCAATATAGTTTGTGGCAACCACAAAAACAATGTTTCTGGAGTACAGCATCTACTTTCAGAGTAAGTCCTGCACAATTAAACAGGAAATAACATTTTCAAACCAGGAACAGAATTTTTTTTTGTTACATAGTGTTATTCAAATGATGCTTCTATTTTCCCAGATATTTTTAGACTAGGAATGTTCTCAGGACTTTCTCCCCCTACTTCCTTCCTCTGAATATTGCCTATAGCGCCCTGTATTCCTTCTGGGATTTCCTTTTAGTTTGCCACTTCCAGAATTACCCCAGCCATAGGAACCTTGAGGGCATCTAGACCAGGTATGGGCAAACACAGGCCTGGGGACCGGATACGGCCCCATGGGCTCTTTTCTCAGGCCTTCCTCTCTCACACCATCCTATCCCATCATTCCTTCCTCCTTCCCTCCCTTTTTCTCCTTCCTTTCCATCCTTTTGTCCTTCCTTCTCTCCAGCCTCCTCCCTTCCCTCCCTCCCCTCCTTTTGCCCTTTCCTTCCTTCCCTTTCTCCCTCCTTCACCTTCCTTCCTTCCCTCTCTCCCTTTTGTCTTTCCTTCCTTTTCTCCCTCCTTCTTCCTCCTTCCAGCCTTCCCTTCCACCCATTTGTCCTTCCCTCCTTCTCTTCCGTTTGTCTTTCCTTTTTTCTCTTTCTTTCCTCCTTACCATGCTACCTCCCTTCCCTCCTTCCTTTCCTTTTGTCTTTCCTTCCTTCCTTCCTTCTCTCTCTCTCTTTCTTTCTTTCTTACCACCCTACCTCCCTTCCCTCCTTCCTTTCCTTCCCTCTTTCCTCCCTCTCTCGCTCTTTCTCCCTCCCTCCTTCTCTTTTGTCTTTCCTTCTTTTTCTTCCCTTCCTTCCCTTCCACCCTTTCATCCTTCCTTCGGGCTCTCTTTTCTTCCTCCTTCCTTTTCATCCTTCCCTTCTTCCTTTTGTTTTTCCTTCCTTCTCTCTTTCCTTCCTCCTTACCACCCTACCTCCCTTCCCTTTCTCCTTCCTTCCTTCCTTCCCTCTTTTCTCCCTCTCCCTCTTTCTCCTTCTTTCCTTCCTTCCCTCTCTTTTGTCTTTCCTTTTTTTCTCTTTCCTCTCTTCCCTCCCTCTGTTCCTTTCCACCCTTTCATCCTTCCTTCCATCTCTTTTCTTCCTCCTTCCCTTCTTCCCTTCCTTTTGTCTTTCCTTCCTTCTCTTTCTTTCCTCCTTACCACCCTAACTCCCTTCCCTTTCTCCTTCCTTCCTTCCTTCCCTCTCTCTCTTTCTTTCTTCTTCCTTCCTTCTCTTGTGTCTTTCCTTTTTTCTTTCCTCCCTTCCCTCTCTGTTCCCTTCCAACCTTTCATCCTTCCTTCCATCTCTTTTCTTCCTCCTTCCCTTCCTTTTGTCTTTCCTTCCTTCTCTTTCTTTCCTCCTTACCACCCTACCTCCCTTCCCTTTCTCCTTCCTTCCTTCTCTTTTGTCTTTCCTTCTTTTTCTCTTTCCTCCCTCCCGTTCCCTTCCACTCTTTCATCCTTCCTTCCATCTCTCTTTTCTTCCTCCTGCCCTTTCATCCTTCCCTTTCATCCTTCCTTCCATCTACCTCCCTTCCCTTTTCTTCCTCCTGCCCTTTCCTTCATCCCCTTCCCTTCCTTCCATTCTTTTCCTTCCTTTCCTTCTGTCTTTCCTTCATTCTTTCCTTCCCTTTCTCCTTCCTTCCTTCTCTTTTGTCTTTCCTTCTTTTTCTCTTTCCTCCCTCCCTTCCCTCCCTCCGTTCCCTTCCACCCTTTCATCCTTCCCTTCTTCCCTTCCCTTTGCCTTTCCTTGTTCGGGGGGCTGAGGATTTTTTGATTCGGGGCTGAGTTTGTTCGGGGGGAGAGGGTCTACCCTAGCAAACCTTTTGTATTGTTATCCCAATAACCCCATGAATGTGGGATATAATGAGCATGGTGATCAGATCATGATATGAATAAACATAACAGTTTAAATAATGTACCAGTAAGGCCTTTTCGCGGACCACCCTGAGAATTTCGGGGGGGGCTGAAGCCCCTTAGCCCCCCCGGCTACATGCCTGCTACCGCCCTTCCCTTTTTCTCCTTCCATGATGGGCCAAAATGACCACAATGAAGTTCAACAGTGACAAATGCAAGAGATTCCACTTAGGCAGAAAAAAGGAAATGCAAAGAGACAGGATGGGGGACGATGGATGCTTGGCTCGACAGCAGGACGCATGACAAAGACCTTGAAGTCCTCCTGGGGAGGAAGGTGAAACATGAGCCAACAATGTCATACGGCAACTAAAAAAGCCAATGGGCCTACATCAATAGGAGTCTAGTGCCTAGATCCAGAGAAGTCATTCTACTCATAGTCTATTCTGCCTTGGTCAGACCACACCTGGAATCACACTGTGTCCAATTCTGGGCATCACAGTTGAAGGGAGGTGTTGACTCTAAGGTGGAATGAGTCCAATGAAGGGTGACTCAAAGGATCAAGAGTCTGGAAAACAATCCCTATGAGGAGCGGCTTAAAGAGCTGGTCATGTTAACCTGCAGGTGAGAAGGCTGGGGGGAGATATGATGTTGTGGACCATGTATAAATATGTGAGGGGAAGTCATAGGGAGGAGGGAGCAAGCCTGTATTCTGCTGCCCTGGAGACTAGGATGAGGAACAATGGCTTCAAACTACAGCAGTGTTTCTCAACCTGGGGGTCGGGACCCCCAGGGGGGTCACAAGAGAGTTTCAGAGGGGTCGCCAAAGACCATCAGAAAAGACCATTTATGATGGCCTTAGGAAGCCCTTGGCAGAGAAGGTTGAAGATCTCTCCGCTTGTCCTTCTCTTTCTTTTTGGAAACAGATTGGGAGGCCTCCCAGCCAAGGGGAGGGCTGTTTCTGAGACTCTAAGCAGGGAGAGCAGGCATGCTTGGTGCATGGCAACATGATGCACATGTGTGGGGTGAGGGAGAGTGTGTGAGGTGGGACGGAGGCTCATGCCAGCTAGTCCCTTCAAGGCATGAGGGTTCTGTGTAGGAAGTTTGACCCAATTCTATCATTGGTGGGGTGCAAGGGGCTCTTTGATTGTAGGTGAACTATAAATTCCAGCAACTACAACTCCCAAATGTCAAGATCTATTTTCCCCAAACTCCACCAGTGTTCACATTTGGGTACATTGAGGATTAGTGTCAAGTGTGGCTCAGATCCATCATTGTTGAATCTATAGTGCTCTCTGCATGGAGGTGAACTACAACTCCCAAACTCAAGGTCAATGCCCAACAAACACTTCCAGTATTTGCTGTTGGCCATGGGAGGTTTTTTTCGTGCCAAGTTTGGTTCAATTCCATTGTTAGTGAGTTCAGAATGTTCTTTGATTGTGGGTGAACTATAAATCCCAGCAACTACAACTTCCCAATGACAAAATCAACCACCCCTCCTCAAAAATAAAGTTGTGAAGTAGCAATGAAAATAATGGTTAGGGGTCACCACAACATGAGGAACTGTATTAAGGGGTCGCAGCATTAGGAAGGTTGAGAAACACTGAACTACAGGAAAGGAGATTCCATCTGAACATGAGGAAGAACTTCCTGTGAGAGCTGTTCAGCAGTGGAACTCTCTGCTCCAGAGTGTGGGGGAGGCTCCTTCTTTGGGGGCTTTGAAACAGAGGCTGGATGGCCATCAGTCGGGGTGCTTTGAAGGCAATTTTCCTGCTTCTTGGCAGAAAGGGGTTGGACTGGATGGCCCCCCACAAGGTCTCTTCCAACTATAGGATTCTATGATTCTAAGGCTCCTAGGTTTCTTTTACATGGACTGTTTTCAAGACAAGTGTCACTCATCCTATATAATAATTCTCCCTTATAGGACTGGTGTTTTTCAACCTTTTCTTGAGCCGCGGCACATTTTTTACATTTACAAAATCCTGGGGCACACCACCAACCAAAATGACACAAAATGTCATTTGGGAGTTGTGGTTGCTGGGAGTTATAGTTCACCCGCAATCAAAGAGCATTCTGAACTCCAGCAATGATGGAATGGAATCAAACTTCCCACATAGAACTCCCATAACCAAGAGAAAATACTATAAGAGTTTGGTGGGCATTGACCTTGAGTTTTGGAGTTGTGGTTCACCTATATCCAGAGAGCACTGTGGACTCAAACAATATTGGATCAGGACCAAACTTGGCATGAATACTCAATATGCCCAAATGTGAACACAGATGGAGTTTGGGGAAAATAGACCTTGACATTTGGGAGTTGTAGTTGCTGGGATTTATAGTTCACCTACAATCAAACAGCATCCTGAACTCTTGCAACAATGGAATTGAACCAAACTTGGCACATTGAACTCTCATTACCAACAGAAAGTACTGAAAGGGTTTGCTTGGGGATTGACCTTGAGTTTGGAAGTTGTAGTTCACCTACACCCAGAGAGCACTGTGGACTCAAACAATGTTATGTTATGTTGTTGTTTGTTTTCTATCCAGAATCACAATGTTGGAAGGAGGCTCACCACTTTAAGGTCCCTAAAACAGGCATGGGAAAACTTCGGCCCTCTGGGTGCTTTGGACTTCAATTCCCACCATTCCTAACAGCCTGAGGCCCTTTCCTGCTTAAGTGGCAGGGGGGGGGGGGGGAAGGGCCTGAGGCCGCTAGGAATGGTGGGAGTTGGAGTCCAAAACACCTGGAAGGTCCAAGTTTGCCCATGCCAGCTTTCGACAGAGACCTCTTCCTCCCCCTTCGCGCCCTTTCTTCCCCCTCCTGCCGAACACTTACTTTTCCTTCAACACAGCCGTTTCTGCCACCATTTTGATCCAAGGAGGCAGCGTGAGCGTGTTCAGGAGGGGAGGGAGGAAGACATGGGGCGAGTCCGCGCAGTAGTGTGAGCAAAGCGAGGCAAAGCGAGCAGAGCGAGGCTGGGAAGAAGGGAGCCCGAGTGGAGAAGAAAAAGTGTTCGGCAAGAAGGGAAGAAAGGGTATTGAAGGTTCCAATTTCCCACGGCACACCTGATGATCGCTCACGGCACACTAGTGTGCCACAGTACACTGGTTGGGAAACACTATTCTAAGGAACATCCCCTACTTTAAGGCCAGAAAGCTTTCCTTTTTATATAGAGATGCCCCCCCATAAAAAACATGCATTTTAGGTTGTGGGCCCTCCCTAGAGATGGAACTTGTCAGTGACGGTTAGGGACATAAATAAATACGGGACAGAAATAAATATGGGAGTCGCAGTTTTACAAGGTATTCATTCTAAGTTTCTCTGCAAACTACAACTCCCATAGCACCGAGTCGTAGCAGTTAATGTGGTGCCAAGCTGCATCGATCATACAGCGTAGATGTACTTGACCTTCATGCAAGGCTCTCTAGTTGTTTGACTTTAATTAAAGATTCTCAGAATGGTTTGGAAAAACCTCCAGCACCCCAGAGCAGACAGAAGCAGCGTTGTGATCCATATCATAAGGCACGCATGCCCCCGTGCGGCCACTTCTGAAAATTCAACATCTCTTTGAAAAGCATCTTGAACCCAGTTGGTTGCAAACTATGGGTTTTAAAGAGATATTTTACAGGTATATGCATACTGTACTTCTAACTATATACTTCTGTGTTTTTAATTAATGTGTTTTAAATAGTTAAAGATTCTCAGTTATCCATTGAATTTTAGCTGTGTTTTGACCCACCTTGAAAAAGGGTGAAATCTCACTAATCCTCATACAAATAATATAATTATATTACTATAATTGTGGA
Organism: Anolis apletophallus; assembly: GCA_030556195.1. NCBI lineage: Eukaryota > Metazoa > Chordata > Lepidosauria > Squamata > Anolidae > Anolis > Anolis apletophallus. The sequence goes on from JARBWK010000004.1 coordinate 203,579,203, forward strand.
AACCCCGGTGGCGCAGTGGGTTAAACTGCTGAGCTGCTGAACTTGCAGACCGATAGATCGCAGGTTCGAATCCAGGAAGTGAGGTGAGCTCCTGCTGTTAGCCCAAGCTTCTGCCAACCTAGCAGTTCGAAAACATGCAAATGTGAGTAGATCTATAGGTACCGCTCCTGGGAAAAGGTACTGGCGCTCCATTTACCATATATACTCGAATATAAACTGACCCGAATATAAGCTGAGGCTAATTTTTCCACAAAAAACTGGGAAGACGTATTGACTCAATATTTATAAGCCGAGGGTGAGAAATGCAGCAGCTATGAGTCAATTTCAAAATAAAAATAGATAACAATAAAATTACATTAATTGAGGCATCAGGAGGTTAAATGTTTTGGAATATTTACATAAAACTGTAATTTAAGATAAGACTGTCCAACTCTGATTAAACCATTATTCTAATCTCCTTCTATGTAAATGTATCCTTCCAATAATGATAAAGAGAGTAAAAAAAGTAAATGTAACAACAACAATAAATAGAATAAAATAATAAATGTAATAATAACAATAATAATAGAGTAAAATAATAAATGTAATCATAATTATAGAGTAAAATAATAAATGTATTAAAATAATAATAATAAAGTAATGTAGAGTAAAATAATAAATGTATTTTTTTCATGTCAGGAGCGACTTGGGAAACTGCAAGTCGATTCTGGTGTGAGAGAATTGGCTGTCTACAATAATAATAATAATAATAAATGTAATAATAATAATACAATAATGGAAATGTAATAGTAACAATAATAAATAGGGAAAAATAATAAATGTAAGAATAAATAGAGTAAAATAATAAATGTAAAAAAGTTAAAGTAAAATAATGGAAATGTAATAATAGAGTAAATAAATGTAATAAAAAGAATAACAGAGTAAAATAATGGAAATGTAACAATAAGCAGAGTAAATAAATGTAATAAAATTAATACTAATAACAGAGTAAAGCCTTGGCTTGAGTATAAGCCGAGGGGAGCATTTTCAGCCTAAAAAGGGGCTAAAAAACCAGGCTTCTATTTTATATACAGTAATCATGACCTTGGAGGTGTCTACGGACAACACCAGCTCTTCGGCTTAGAAAATGAGATGAGCACCAACTCCCAGAGTCAGAAACGACTGGACTTAATGTCAAGGGGAAAACCTTTACCTGTATCCACATACAAATAATATAATTATATTACTATAGTTATAACAAATATTACTAAAAGCTGGCTGGCTGGCTAATTGGCTTTGAAAGATGGATTCCAGGGCCATTGGAATTGTGCTAAAATAGGGACATACAAATAGAAAGCAGTGGCTACACTGGAAGTCTAATGACGGATCTACAATACGGAAATAATGCTGTTTAATACCACTTTAATACTTCATCACACTAGAGAAAAAATCCACTTAAGATCCGGTTTCCCAATGCTGTGGGATCCTGGTAACTGTAGTTTTATAAAGCCTTTAGCCTTCACTGCCAGAAAGTCCTGGTGCCAAACTGCATTAATACTAATTAATGTAAATTAGTATTAATTCTTGACATTAATTAATGTTAATTACTATCAATTAATGTCAATTAATTATTACTTAATTACTGTTAATTAACATTAATAGTAATGAATGTTAATTAATAACTATTAACTAACATTAATTGGTAGTAATGTGCATTAATGTATATTAATTATCATTAATGTTAGTTAATTACTGTTAATTAATCACTATTAATTACTGTTAATTAATATTAATTAATTACTATTAACGTTAATTTATATTGATTACTGTTAGTTAATTGATATTAATTAATTAACTTTAATATTAATTAATTACTATTAATGTTAGTTAATGTTAATTACTATTACTGTTAATTAACAGTAATTAATTAATATCAACGTCAATTAATTGATATTAATTAACGTTAGTTAATTGATATTAATTAATTAACATTAATATTAATTAATGGTAATTAATTAGTTGAGGCCATGGCAGTTAAAGCGGTGCCAAACTACATTACTATTAAATTAACAATTAATAGTAATACTAATCTATAATTTAATAATAGTAATTAATAATATCACCAAGTTATTAATATTATGTTTGTATTCACTGGAACACAACAACATTCAGTTTTGCATTGCTTACTGGTCAAACTCCAAGACAAGCTTTGGACTTCAATTCCTAGGGATTCCTAGGCTTCCTGAGCTTCTGGGAGTTGTAGTCTAATAAGCCACACTTTGGAATCCACAGCAATACTGTTTCAGGGGCGGCAAGACTACGTTTCCCAGCATGCACTTCTTCCCCAGCTGCCTTCCTCGCAGAACACCGCGAAGACTAGATAACTATATTTGAACTACACTTCCCGGCATGCCTAGAAGTTAGCCTCCTCTCCCACGTGTCATATAATGAGCCAATCGGAAGCGGCGGAGCGGCCCTATACCCCTCCGCGCTGGCGGAAGCGACCTCCTTTTCCCCTGAGCTCCACGGCTCAAGATGGCGGTCCAGATCTCCAAGAAGCGAAAGGTGGGAAGCTTTGAGGAGAAAGAGGGATTCGAGGGGGCTCCGGGGAAGGCGGAATTCGGGAAATGGCGGCGGGAAAAGGAGCCTCAAGGCGGGGTGTACGATTCGGGCGGCTTGGTGGTTCTCTCCGGGCGAGGATGGCGGAGGATGGGCCCGGATTGAGGCCTAGCCCCGTCTCCCCAGGCCTGGCTTGGCCTTGCTGGACCAACATGGCGGCTAGGCAAGCAGAGAAGGAAAGGGGGCCTATGCAGGGGAGTGATTGGGCTTTTTTTGTAGGGAGAGAGAGAAGGGCCAAAAGGGTCCTGTTTGGGGAAAGGCCTGTTTGCACAGAAGACAGGCCTCTTGTTGCATTATTCCTTTGCAAGGCCACAACTGTGCAATCAAGAGAGGCCCCAAAGGACATCCAATCCAAACCCATGCTGCCAGGCAGGAAGATACTATCCAATCCCTCCCGACAGATGGCCATATGCATTCTGCTTAGAAATCTCCAGGGCACGGTTTCTCAAACTTCCTAATAATAATAATAAAAAAAAACTTTATACCTCCCCAAGCCCAACAGTACAGCAGAGCAAATATACAACATAAAACATTAAAATATAATAAAAATAAAATACAAAACATATATAAACACACCAAACAATATAAAATCACAGTAATTGGGCAGATCAAGTTAAAAGGATTTAAAATTTTAATACACTGGGTAAGCTGGCCATGTAGTGTATCTTGATAGAGGATCAGAGGGACGAAGGTGAGGTTTAATTGCACTAGAAGGAAAAGTAAAGTGTTTCCAAGGACATTTTATGCCGGTTGTAATTCCCATTATCCCTCAGTCCACATGGCTCGTAATAAAAAATGACGGGAGTTGTCATTCAATAACATCTGGGTACCCAAAGTAGGTAAAAACTGAAGTGCACATTCCGCTTCTCCCTGCACATTCCCCCAGAGACCACTACGGTCCATGGACCAAAACCTATTGGAGGTTCCATTACTCAAGATTTGCTGATTGTCATCGACTCGGCAGCGCACCTTTTCTGTAGTAGCGCCTACCCCAGAGGTGCTCATTAGGTAGCTCGCGAGCTACTAGTAGATCTTCGGCCCTCTTCCAGGTGATCTTTGGGCCTCACCAGCCGGATGGGGCGCTCCTGCCATGCGCGCGCACACACTGCGTGCACACGCGCTCCTGCTGCTGGCTTTCGCTCTCGTGGTGCTTCTTTCACCTGCGGGGCATTCAGGAAGAAGGAAGCACGAGGCGGGGCCTCTGGAGGGAGCGCCCTGCCTCTCTCTCGTCCAGAAGCAGTTGTGCAGCCTCTGTTGCCGGCGAGACAGGCAGGGTGGAGCACTCCTTCTGGATGCCCCGGCTCGTGCTTTCTCCTTCCTGCAATGCCCCACAGGCGGAGGAAGCGCTGCTCAGGCGGAAAACAGCAGGAGCACGCGCGGCGGCGGGAGCGCGCGGCGGCGGGGGCAGGTAGATCTTTTGGACTTGGTTGCTTTAAGAGTAGCTCGCATGCTGAAAAAGTGTGAGCACCCCTGGCCTACCCTGTGGAACGCCCTCCCGGTATAGGCACGAGCAATAACAGAGTTACAGGCCTTCAGGAGGTCCTGTAAGACCACCCTGTTCTGCCAGGCGTTTAATCTCTAAGGTTGTGCTTTCCATTCTGTCCTAATCTGTTTTTTATTCTGTTTTTAACTACGTTGTGTTGTGTATTCATTGTTGTGAACCACCCTTAGCCTTTTTGGGAAGGGTGGTATATAAATCGAAATAATAAATAAATAAATACATAAATAACTAGCCGTCCTCTGCCAGGCGTTGCTGTGGCCCAGCCTGGTGATCTGGAAAATAAAGTAACGAGAAAGTGTTACTTTCTAATACATGCAATTTCTTTATGTTTGTGGGTAAACAGCATTTCTTGTTGTTTCTTTGTCAGTGTTGATGTGGAGATTGTCTGGTTTGCCTACTCTGGAACATGCAACATATCATTGTCCTTTGAGGGTCACTTTCAAACCTATGATACTATATCTGTCATCTAGATTTAAAAAAATGTAATGTTCGTTTGTGGGATAAACAACTCAAAAGCCACTGGACGAATTGACACCAAATTTGGACACAATACACCTATCAGGCCAATGAGTGACCATCACTCATAAAAACACTGAAAAACATTGCAGAAGAGACTTTAAAAGCCAAAACACAGAAAAATACATTACAATGCATGCGCAATACCACATATAACACTCATATATACACAAATATATATATACACACAAAACACATGTGCACAGACTGGGACACAGCAATGCGTGGCAGGGGACTGCTATATGTGTGTGTGTGAATCATATATACCTATGACTGGATGGCTCTTTGTCAGGAGGGCTTTGATGATGTTTCCTTGTTCCAGTTTTAAACCCATTGTGGAAACTCAGTAAATTGGCAAAAAAGCCCAATGGTTTAACCCATCATGGTGTTAATGCATACAGTAAGGTCCTTATCTACATTGCCATAGATCAGCTCACATAACACCTCTGCTGCGCGAATTGCACTGGTTACCTATTGAATTCCGGATTTCCTTCAAAGTGTTAGTTTTGACTTTTAAGGCCTTACATGGTTTGGGGCCAGTGTACTTGAGGGAGCGGCTTACCCCATACATGCCCAGAAGATCACTGTGCTCAGAGGGTTATAACCTTCTTGAGGTCCCAGGTGTGAAGTCCTACAGGTTGGCCAGCACCTGACAGAGAGTGTTCTCGGTGGCTGCACTGACCTTGTGGAACTCTCTGCAGGCCGAGGCGTGGGCCCTACATGACCTGATGGCCTTTCACAGGGCTTGCAAGACATGGTTGTTTCGGCAGGCATTTGTCGAATGACCGGCACCTGAACATCAAGCCTTGCCACTTAACTATGCCGCCTCTGTATTGAAGATTGGCCTTAACCAATCTATTGTGATGTTTTTAGGACATATTGTTTGTTTTTAGGAATGTTTTAATGATGTTTTTAGGCTATCTGTGTAATTTTACTATGTTGGAAACGGCCCCCAGCCTTGGGGAGGGGCGGTTTAGAAAATTTGAATAATAAATAAATAAATATAGTCTATATTATTGAATCACATAATCTGGATTTTATATGGCAGTGTAGAAGGGGCCTAAGGGCCCTTCCAGGTAGGCCCTATATCCCAGGATCTGATCCCGGGTTTTCTGCTTTAAACTTAATTATATGAGTCCACACTGCTAGATAATCTGGGATATACAGGAAATCCAGGATCAGACCTGTCTGGAAGGGCCCTGAGTTGCAATGTTTGTGGGTCATTGGCAATCAAGGCCTAATTGATGGATCTGTGTGCATATCCATCTAGTACAGTGGTTCCCAACCTTGGATCCTCCAGGTGTTTTGGACTTAAACTCCCAGAAATCCCAGCCAGTTTACCAGCTGTTAATAACTATGGGAGCTGAAGTCCAAAACACCTGGAAAGCCAAAGGTTGGGAAACACTGATCAAGTCCAAACATGAGGAACTGCTGCAACTGATACTGTTATTATTTGATGCCATTAAATTGGGATTGTACTTAACAATAAAACATGCAAAAGCCTACCAAAGGAATGTGCCAAATTCAAACCCATCTGGCCCTCCATGTCCTTTTATGTGGCCCTTCAAATGCTGGACTAAGACTCCTGTATTCCTCCTCATTAGACATCCTGACTAGAACTAATGGGAGTTGTGATACGGCTACATCCAGAAGGCTACTGGTTGTTCTGTTTAGACAAAAGAGTGGGATTTGGATTCAGATACAGGGCTTTTGGATATGATGTTGGGCTTTGAAATGTCCTTTACCCTTTCCCCAACCTCAGAGCCACAATGGCTGTTGGGTTGCAATTCCCATTATACCTCAGGCCGCATGGCAGATAATCAAAAGTGATGGGAGTTGTCATACAACAACATCTGGGGATGCAAAATGGATAAAAACTCAAGTGCACCAATGACTATGTAAATAATTATATGTCTGTATTCATGGATTCTCCATCCATAGATTCAATGGCCCTTTGACAGTACCCATGAGGAGGTACTAACAAGCAGAAGTGACACTGAAGGTTGTTTCTGGGGTCTAATCCTGTGGTTCGATCTTTTTCAGTTTGTGGCCGATGGTATCTTCAAAGCGGAACTGAATGAATTTCTGACCCGTGAGCTGGCTGAAGATGGCTACTCTGGGGTGGAAGTCCGAGTTACCCCAACCAGGACAGAAATCATCATCCTCGCCACCAGGTGACTTGGCTCATTGGGGTTTCTGTCGGTCCGCAAGAGTTACTCCCCTTGTGTTTTGTGAGTAGAGCGGAAAGACCTACTCTTTTTGTAAGACCCTCAAGATACTAGAACAGGCATGGACAACCTTTGGCCTTCCAGGTGTTTTGGACTTCAACTCTCATAATTCCTAATAGTGGGCTGTTGGGAATTGTGGAAATTGAAATCCAACACACCTGGAGGGCCAAAGTTTGCCCATGCCTGTACTAAAAGGTTACCAAATGCATTAAGAATTCTGAGATGCATGTAGCTTTATTCATGCATACAAAGATTTCTCTTTCATATACTGTATATACCTTTTTAATACAATTTAGAAGATCTTGTCTGGAAACAGCAAGAGCGTTACTACAAGTGTGGAGACTGATATGTGTGGCATTAACATGCTTGAAAGCATTCCTGTGTTCATATCTTCTGTGTCTTTAAAGTCAGGAATTGATTCATCTCAGGCTGCTTCCCACATCCTTGAGGCATTGGTCTGTGTTTTGCACAGGCCCTCTGTTACTTATGTACAACAGAAGGTTCCATCTGGTGTTTTTCAAAGTTTTATCTGCCATGAAGATGTCCATATTTTAAGTGTTTTCAGTGATAGTGAAATGCAGACTGTATCACTGCTGTTATTGGTCTTATAAATGTATTGTTCTGGCCCAGCTTACCTGTTGGAATGTATCTCCTGGTATGAACCGTCACAAAGTCTAAGATCGACGGGAGAGGCCCTGCTCTTAGTCCCACCATCCTCGCAAATTGACTGGTGGAGATGAAAGACAGGGTCTTCTCAGTGGTAGCCCCTTGCCTGTGGAACTCTACCCAGTGACATTAGACTGGCCCCATCCCTCTTGTCCTTTAGAATGAAACTCAAAAGATGGTTATGGGACCAAGCGTTTGAGCAGTAGAGGCAGCAATTTAGAATGAGACCCAATTTGTGTGTATGACAATGGACTGACCTGCGTGATTTAAACAATGTTTTAGTAATTTTAAAGCATTAACAAATAGTTTTAATTGCTTTTATCATTTATTACTGTTGTTGACATTGAATGAACGCCTGTTGTGAAGCCGCCCTGAGTCCCCCTCAGTGAGAAGGAGGGGATACAAATATGCTAAATAAATAAATTGTTCTCCAAATATAATCCTGTTGCTGTTCGTTTCAGAACTCAGAATGTTCTGGGAGAAAAGGGGCGCCGTATCCGTGAGCTGACAGCTGTTGTGCAGAAGCGGTTTGGCTTTCCCGAAGGAAGCGTTGAGGTAAGGGTCTACTGTGGCTTCTGCTCTTTGCGGTTTTGGCCATCTTGTTTATGTCCCCTTCAGTGATGATTCGATGACGAGTCAGAAAAGGGTACTCTCCTGCCCAGAGCAAACAACTCCGTGCCACGTTCTGTGGTGCTGAGCCTGGCTGCTCTGGGAGAGGTGTCCTGTTCATTGGATGATCTAGAGGCATTTGTCTGAGAAGGGCGAATCTTGTGTCTGAATTTAAACTTGATGTAGTCCAAGGTTGTGCTGGACTACATCACTGGAAGAAAAAGAATTGTCTTGAGCCACGGTCTGCGGTAAAACTTAAGCTATGATTTTGTTTTAGGCCACACTCATTGCTTTCTTGGGCCACAAATAGCGAGAGGATATGGCATGCAGCGGCTCTATGCCTAGTACAGAATACACACTTGGATCCTTTTTCACAATTCATTTCATGCAACATTTTAAAAATTATAATTCAATTTAACAATTAAATTTTCATTTAATATAACATTTTTTGTTTCTTCTGTCTGAACCATTAGCAAGAATAATAATAATATTTATTTATAACCCGCCTCCATCTCCCCAAAGGGGACTCGGGGCGGCTAACATGAGGCCAAGCCCAAAAGAACAATACAAACACAATTGAGCATAAAACAGCAAAGAAAAAAATCATAACAATATATATAAAATGACAAATAAGATAAACAGTATAGCAACACATATTATAGTCAACACAGTGGGCGAATCACAGATAATACTCCCAATTTTTGTAGACAGCTCTGATTATTCCATGCTGTTGTTGTCTACAAAAGTTGTGCTTAAGAACCACACTACTGAGTTGCCAATTTTTTTAAAAAAAACTTTTAAGTATCAGTATATAGTACTGAGGCTATAACTAGCTTGTATGTGAGTTGTGTATGTATTAGCAATGGCTAATTGGCTGTACTAAAACGACAGCAGAAGACCTTGTGAATCTGCAGGCTCCATGCATTAGTAGAACATAAAATATATGGATTTGATTAATGATGAAATACAGAAATGAAATGACAACATTTACCAGATGTTGTTTCAATAGTGTTAAGTTTTTATTATGAAATCAGTCAGTACATTTTTGCCGACTCCACGCCAAATGGCATCCAGCCACAACCCTGTTTCTTATGAGCTGTTGTGCGGGTATTTCCCTGTGATGCCTCAATTTTTACCGCAGCCTCTCCTCTTTCATTAAAGCTTTCAAGACTTTCCCCATTGTGCTAGGCATGTCTAGAAGGATGCTTTCCTTCCAAATAGGCCAAACGGAAGGGATCACCTGGTTGGGCTTGCCACCAACACTGAAGTGTTGGCTTGGCTGCATCTCCAGGTTGAGCTGCTGTTTTGGGACCTTTGGTTAAAGGAGCACCTTCCTGATATTGTACGAGGCACAGCCCCATGGGGCTCTTCATTGACACATGATGTGTCTATGCCTTTGTGGGATGCCTTGATTCAGCCTGTGGTATAGGCGTCAATTCCTCAAACTTTGGGAAGGCCTATCTCATGTAAGTATTTCCATGGCTTTGATGATCCCCAAGCAAAGGGGCACCTGCGCAACAGAGACAGAGCAGGCTTGAATCTTCTTGTGTATAATAATAATAATACACTTTATTTATATTCTGCTCTTCTCACCCCGAAGGGGACTCAGTGTGGATTACATTACACATACGGCAGACAGTCCCTGCCGGTTAACATACAATTACAATACATTGTACAGACAAACATGTGCAGACAGACAAGTGTAATTGGAAGGATTTTTTTTCTTCTGGCTGCGTCGTGGGTGCGGTTGCTCCATTACGTTACAAGGGGGTGCTGTTGCTTCATTCTAGGACAAGAGCCTCTGGTTCCGCATTCCACCTCTGGCAGCCAATATTCATTATTTTATTCAGGTGCTGTAAAGTCCTTATAAAAATCCTTCCCCCGCTGAGCGGTTCCTATTCATCTACTCACAGCTGGCTTGTTTTCGATCTATTAGGTGGACAGTTATATAGCATTGATAAAAACTTACATACAGGCATACCTGAGTTAAACATACAGGAATACCTGAGTTAAAGAAGTAGAAACTTTGGGACCAGAGGCAGAAATGGAAAAATAGGGCTACATTCCTACAACACGAAAAATAATTCTAGTTTTGGCCAAGTTTTAATTGAAAGCTAAATTGTGCACACACATGTGAAATGAAGCAACTAGGTCAGGCAAGCCATGCATTAAATAAACAAATACCTCTGTTCTTTCAACAGACTCCATTTGTCTTAGAATTTGTGTTTTAGTGCTAAAACTTAAAGATCTGTGCTTTTTTAATATACCAGAGTGGCTTGTGCGGCAGGCTAATCTGGTTTCCTCTTCCGTTTTGTACTTCACGTATGCTAAGTAAGTAATTGGGGAGGGAGCAGTCTGCTTTACCTGTTACATGTAAACACACTTACCTGCAATAGGATCACATAGAGTAAAATCCCATTGTTTCCCAACTTCATTGCCTTGTTAGCTGCAGATACACTCTTGCATTCCAATACTGAATTCCTTTCTCCAGCTCTTTCACTGCTTTTCCAATGCTTATTCTGAAAAAAAAAACTGGACAGAAGACAGAAATGGGCAGCTGGGTAGGGCTCGAAAAGATTTGTCAAAAGGAGCTTCTTGGTCAGAGGCTTAGTTAACTGAGTCATGCTTGTACTCTGCTTTCTCTCCCAGCTCTATGCAGAGAAGGTAGCCACAAGGGGACTGTGTGCGATTGCCCAAGCCGAGTCCTTGCGTTACAAGCTTTTGGGAGGACTCGCAGTGCGTAGGTAAGTGCCAAGGCTCTTCACTGGATATACACCAGGTGGTAAACTTGGTATACAGCATGAAAAAGTGCAGGATTGGGAAGGGTACCCTTTCCCACCCCTTCGAGGTGACTCACTATGTGTAACACATTTCAGAGAAGTATGGGAGGGCCCATCAATCCCTATATCCCAGGATCTAATCCTAGGTTTTCTGCTTTAAACTGGATTATATGAGTTTCTGTTTATCTGGGATACAGAAAACCTGGGTTCAGATTCTGGAATACAGGGCCTGTCTGGAAGGAGGAAGGGTGGGAGAGAAGAAAAGCAATGTGGGAGGATTTTTGAGGCTCAATAATTTTTATTTTCGCTTGAGATATACCGGATGTAAACATACAGTTCCAGTATTGTCTGGCTTGATTTGTTCTGTTTCTTAGCCTCAAAGCTCTCTGGAGAACCTTTTACATGGGAGAGATGCTGTTCGTCTGTATTTCATAAGCTTGAAAGTACAGCTAGTTCCCAACAAGATGCGTGAGGATCTAATGATTTCTAGTGAGAATGCTTTTCTGGGTATTTCTAAGTCCTCCAGAATGATTATGTGGCCAGCACTCAGTAGAAGTGACTATAGAAACTTGACTTGGGAGGCCTGAAGAATCCTAAAAGTGATCTCTTAAGTTTTTTTAAAAACTGATTTTTTAATTAATGGTTTTTCCACTTTTACAAGGGTTTACGAAAGTGGAGGACTCTACAATTTGCAGTGGAAAAATTACTTGTTTGGAGAATTAATTATCTGCTTTGTGCTCCTGTGTAACTTTAATTCTCACCATACTTGTTTATGGCCTCATACAACAAATCCCTTCAGTGATGATACGATGACGAGTCAGAAATGGCCATCCTCTGCCCAGAGTCAACAACATTGTGCCACGTTCTGTGGCTCTCTGTTTGTTGCTCTGGTCAATGGTGTCCTCTTCCTTGGATGATCCTGAGGCATTTGTCTGAGAAGGGATGCTGTGCCAAAGCCATTAGAGCTGAGCATTTTGTTGTCCTTCCCCTTATTTGTAATCAAGTAAATCAAGAAGATTTACACATCTCTTGTTTCCCTTCTGCTAGGGCCTGTTACGGTGTTCTTCGTTTCATCATGGAGAGCGGAGCCAAGGGCTGTGAAGTAGTGGTTTCCGGCAAACTCAGAGGCCAGCGAGCCAAGTCCATGAAGTTTGTAGATGGCCTGATGATCCACAGCGGAGACCCCGTCAACTACTATGTTGACACGGCTGTGCGCCACGTCCTCCTTAGACAGGGTAAGCTGTGGAGGGATATTTGGTATCTTTTGTAGAGCACAGTGTTGTGCAGGAGCTTATGGTAGAAATTGTTGAAGATGGCAACCTTCTCAAGCCTCTGTGTAATGTTTTGTCTCCTTATAATGTGTTGTTTATATTCTGAAGTGTATATCTTCTTTGGTTTGCAGTTTTCCTTATCTCTGTGTACTTGAGGCAGTGGGAGGGTCTGCAAGCCATGCAACTGGTTCAGTGACTGTTTAGAGTGTTGTTTAAAAGGGTGATAGTTGAGCCTTGAATCAGTTTGAGTACAGAAGTTAATGTAGGAAGTTAGAAAACTGTTGAGGCCTGCACTAACCAGTTAAAAGTTTTGCCCTCTCCTCAAAAGACAGCGTGGCTGCTGTTTCATTTTCAATAAGTAGTTTGCAACTGGCATGCTCTTCTTTGTGCCTGGAAAACTTTTCTGCAGGCCCTGGATTTAAGAACAGGCTGGTTTAGTCCAGCATTCTGTGATGGATCACTCCAGGCACAATGACACAACTAAGGTGATGTTCTGTTCTATCCAATTTGCTTATACCTTGTTATTAATGCCTGTCTGTTAGGCCAAGTTCTGCAACAGCATAGCTATGGAATTATAAGCATGCTTGATCTGCTGACGAGAACCCTGAAAACTCCCGTCAAAGCCAGATAGTGGCCCAAAACATTGTTAAGTGAGGCATTGCAGGATGATTTGACTAGCCCCCTCCCACCAGCGGCTTATGGTATAACTGAGCTTTGAAAGGACCCTGCTGGTGATCCTATTTGTCCTTTTTGCATCATTGGTTGCTCCTGTGAGGGGCTGCTCCCCATCATCTTGTAAGCATCACCTTTGGGACCCGCCTACCTGCATTTCAGTGTACGAACCCAGCCGATCTCTTTGATCATCTAGGGAGGCCCTGCTCTCGTTCCTGCCCCCTTCGCAAGCACGATTGGTGGGGACGAGGGAGAGGGCTTTCTCCATGGAGCCCCCCCCCCCCTGGACTCTGGAACTCGTTCCCCAAAGATATCAGACAAGCTCCCACATTGGCAGTCTGTAAGAGGGGCGTGAAAATGTGGCTGTTCCAATGTGCCTTCCCTGAATAAAGCAAACAATGTCCTGCTCTGATTACTTCCTTGCAAAATGTCCTCAGAAGCACTTTAATTACCTGTCGGGTTGATCTCCCCACATTATTCTTTTAAAACCCTCCTGCTATAGATACATCCTACCTCTGTTCGCATCCAGTGTTTATTTATTTTAAAATTTTAATATATTGCATCTGCCCCAGCCATTATGGTTTTAAATTGTGTGCCATTGCTTATATGTCAGCTATATTGATTGATTATATTGTATTGTTATTTGCTGCTGTATTGTTTTTTTGATGTGTCATTGGGCTTGGCCTTGTGTGAGCCGCCCCGAGTCCCTTCCGGGAGATGATGGAGGGGTATAAATAAAGATTATTATTATTGCTCAGGGTGGGTGAGTGGTCTTTAAAATGTTTTAAGGGACATTTGGCATAAACCATGAATGTCCTTCAAAGCACTTTAAAAGAAATAGTTGTGTTATGCGTGTATGCATGTGTGCGCCTTGAAGTCAGCTGTCAACTTAGGGAAAGAATGAGGGCCCTTCCACACAGCCATACAACCCAGGCAGGAAATAACAAAATATCTGTTTTGAACTGGATTATATGACAGTGTGGATAACCCAGTTTAAACCCAATATTGTGGGATTTTATTTATTTACTGTATTTGTATACCGCCTTTCTCAGCCCGTATGTAACTCAAGGCGGTTAATAGGGTAAAATTCATTTTCCTATGTCAGTTACTCTGCATTTGGAAATGCTTGTTCAAAAAGCCACATCTTGACTTTTTTTCGGAATGTTAAAAGGGAGGTTCTATTTTATGCCTTGATATTCTGAATTATATAGCGGGGCCCTTCCACACAGCTATATAATTCAGATTATCAAGGCATAAAATAAAACCTCCCTCTTAACATTCCGGAAAATAGCTATTGAGTCCTTTTTTCTAAGTAGCTGGGAAATTTAGCTTCGGCCCTCTGGGTGTTTTGATCTTGCAACTTCCACAATTCCTAACAGCCGATTGGGAGTAGAAGTCCAAAACACCTGGAGTGCCGAAGTTTGCCCATGCCTGGCTTAAATAGACTGTTGAGATAAGCTATGTTAGCTAGGGATGATAGGAGATACAGTTGGGCCCATCTGGAGTATAAAAACCCCTGTCAGGGAGGCCTTTTAAAAAATGTTTCCGAAGGCCTCAATTTAGCCAAGGGAGCTTGCAAGCGTGAAGATGTGTAAGGGGGGCTATTGAAACAACAGCGGTCGAAGGCCCATCCTCTGACCCTGTGCCTCCCTTCCTTAGGCGTGTTGGGCATTAAGGTCAAGATCATGTTGCCCTGGGACCCGAGTGGGAAGATTGGCCCCAAGAAGCCCTTGCCGGACCACGTCAGCATTGTGGAGCCAAAGGAGGAGATCCTGCCCACCACCCCCATCTCGGAGCAGAAGGGCACCAAGCCAGAGCAGGCCCCCATGCCACAGCCGGTCCCCACCGCCTAGAAGGGTGAGTGACCTTCCTCTTATCCGCATATTGGCCAAAATATTCTGGGGAATCTCTTGGGTTGACTATATTAGAGCAGGCATAAGAAAACTTTGGCCCTCCGGGGCTTTTGGACTTCAACTCCCACAATTCCTAACATGCTCGGGCCCTTTCCTTTTCAGGAAGGGACCTGAGGCTGTTAGGAATTGTGGGAGTTGAAGTCCAAAACCCCCAGAGGGCCAAAGTTTGCTCATGCCTGTATTAGAATCATGAATTGATCTATTTTTTTAATTTATTTTTTGTCACAGGTTTTCCAGTTTCTGGAAGAAAGAGCTTGATGTCTTGTACAAATCTCTCTTAATAAAATCTGGAAAAGACAACTTTGGCAAAGGCTGGTTTCGGTGATTAAAATTGATCTGCGGGGAGAAAACACACTGGGCTTTCCCAGCGAGTTGTACTGTCTGGCCCTAGAAGGACAAGCGCTCAAGATGTTTTGGTTCTCTCAAAACTGAAGGATGTTCCTCAGATTCGGTTTCTTAAATTTACTGATTTCAGGAGACATTCCTATTAACTTCCCGCCCACCCTTTCACCTTTTCTTGTTTGGATACAGCCACTTTTTTACCCGTTTAGTAATAATCTCTGCTAATTTATTCCTTAATTCCAGCGAGCCAGGGATCATTTGTTGGCTGTGGTTCAGCAATATATACTGCATATGCTTGAGTATAAGCAGAATTTTTCAGCCCCTTATTTAGGCTGAAAAAGCCCCCCTCAACTTATACTCGAGCCCAAGTTATTTATTATTTTACTCTATTATTGTTATTAGTAGTAGTACATTTACATTATTTTACTCTATTACTATTATTACATTTATTATTTTACTCTATTATTACTATTGCATTTATTTTATTATTACTGTTATTACATTTCCATTATTTTACTATATTATTATATTTATTATTTTATTCTCTTTATTATTATTGGAAGGATACGTAAGTGCATTTACATTGAAGAAATTTAGAATAATGGTTTAATCAGAGTTGGTCAGTCTTAACTTAAATTACAGTTTTATGTAAATATTCAAAAACATTTAACCTACTGATTAATGTAATTTTATTGAAATCTATTTTTATTTTGAAATTTACCCATAGCTGCTGCATTTCCCACCCCCAGCTTATACTTGAGTCAATACATTTTCCTCAGTTTTTTGTGATCCGGGGCACCCCACCAACCAAAAATTACGGTTGGGGAGGCCTCTGGAGCTTAAATGCCATGCCCCGGGTTGGCTTATTCTCGCCAGTCTAGTAGGGGCAAGAGTAGTTACTTAATTGTGTACTCTCATCAGTAATTTAAAGACAGCTGTTTAGAGTATGACGACTCCAGTACCAGTGACTTGGAGCAATCCTGAAATATCGGCAACAATCTTGAAGTCTCAAAATGGTTTCTCAATAAACTGTTTTGGCTGAGGGCTGATTTTCAGGAGTGGGGCTGGTTACATGCCCATCTCTGAGATACGGGATGCAGAGCAAAACAGTTCTGTTTTGACTTCTGATCAAGCTCATCAGTTTCCACTAAACTGTTAAAAGTTCTGCCTCCTCATCAAAAGACAGAACAGATTAAAACGTACAGTGAAACCTTGACCTAAGAGTGTCCCAACTTAAGTGCATTTTGAGTTAAGAGCCATCACTGCCCATATTTCACTTTTACATATGGGCAGCATTTTGAGTTAAGAGCTAGGGCCAAAGGGAGCACTAGCGCCAGAGAACAGCACTTTAGGGCTTTAAGGGAGCAGCCTCTGTGCCTTGTGCTCTTGTCCGCTTTGGGAGATTGTTGTCCGCTTTGAGGAACTTTGGGTTAGTTGGTTTTGTGTGGTTTTTATTCCTGGTCTTTTTGGCTTCATGAAGAGAAAGGGGGGAGAAAGCAAGAGAGGGAGGCTGGAATCAGAGGACTGGAACAGATTAATTACATTTCAAAATTAGCTTTTGAGATAGGAGTAATTGAAGAGCTTGGTCACAGAAACAAATTAAACTAAACTCAAGGTATCACTGTACCCTTAAAATTTGAAATCATCCACACCTTTGCTTTTTTGAATGGCTGTGTTGGGAGGGCACAGGTGGCTGTACAAGTCTGTTGGAAAAGCATACAATCCACTGTAGAGCAAGTCCAACATGATGGTACTTAGGCTATGCAAGTGTATGGCTGAAGTGATCAGTATAGGTGGGTGTGTATGACAGAGCATTTCCCCAAGTCCTAAAGATAGGGAAGCGCACATGAATTGGGCTGAAGTGGGGACGAAGGCTTCTGAAAGGATCTTTAAGACCTGCATCACACCACCTGACATCCGTCGGGAAGTAGGTAAAAAAGGACATTAAGTCCAGTCGTGTTTGACGACTCTGGGCCTTGTTGTTCATCTCCATTTCTAAGTAAAGAGCCAGCATTGTCCGTAGACACCTTCAAGGTCATGTGGCCGACATGACTGCATGGAGCACCGTTACCATACCGCCGGAGCAGTACCTATTGATCTACTTACATTTGCATGTTTTCAAATGGCTAGGTTGGCAGAAGCTGGGGCTAACAGTGGGAGTTCACCCCACTCCCCGGATTTGAATCGGTGACCTTTTGGTCAGCAAATTCAGCAGCTCAGAGGTTTAACCTACTGTGCCAGTGGGGGGAAGTATCAGCTAATAATTAAAGTCCAAAACATTGACATCTCCGACCCATCCTCTGTTCGGACATCAGCCAGCACGCCAATGCCTTAAATCAAGAAAGTTTCTATGATCTACAGATACTCACAGGAACACCTCAGCAAGCGAGAGTCCAAAAATGGCAGGCTAAAACCCGGAATCTCGAAATTCCCCCCGGGAACGCAGAAAACTGGACAACCTGAAAGGTGCTGAATATACTGCGTTCTGGGGCTACATAGTGGACATGCCAGTGTGGAGAGGAGCAAACTACAGACCAATTACTACATTGCAGCCTGAGCCCTGCCACATGCACAATGGAGGACCTTAATTCCAAAATCCAGGCTACTCCAAAAATCAGAAATTGTCCACATGAGAGTGATACCTTTGCAGAATCCTGTACTTTTGGGGAAATCTGGCTCCCACTTGAATTGCCCCTGGTAACCTTTTTGGAGCCTAGGACAATGGGTACTAAAATCACAAACGATACCAACATTTTGTAAAACATTTTATTGCAAAAATTGTACCAACAAAAATTGCTTGTGGGGTAACAAAACGAGGCTCCTGGCCATTAGCAGCCATCATCTCAGGAAGAAGCTTTCACCCTCTTCTCCCTCCCACTCCCTACCCTGCAAAATACGTAGCACCAAACTTCGGTGTAGATTGGATTTGTGTGAGCATCCACTTTTATGTGCTTGCGCCTTAAAATGTATTTGAGGCCGTGCTCCCAAAAGCAGCAGTCCAGGGGATTTAGGTTTTGCATTCATATTTCACACTTATAAAGGCTTTTCCTGAGTCCAGCCCTCCCTTGCCCTTGGTTTAACAACATTGTAAGATTTGGCAAAACAGGAATGTTAACTTGGGAGGCAGAAAGTCTTTCCCACCAGGTAACCTTGAGGCAGAAGGAAGGTCAGAGGAACAAGAGCTCTTGAGTCTGCAAGGCTTGAGCAGAGCAATTGAGAAGAAGGTGGAAGTCAAACTGAAAATTAAAACAAATGTCTGAAGCAAGCAAAAGGGCCATTTGTTCCAACCCTATTCTGTTCCACATAGGAAAGGGTTACCAACTGCAATCCCAATAACAATCAGAATGGGTATTTTTCTCTAGAAGGCTGGTTTTGCATTAGTTACTTTAAATGCAATGCCACCAATTTTGCAAGAGCAGAGGCCACAATTTAGAGCTAGGTTGGACAAGCACAGCTTTCCAAATATTGCTGGACTAAGTCCCCATCAGCTTCAGGAAAGGGATCATAGGACCAGGTTGCTCGGAGTTTTCCAGGATCTATGGCAGGCCTGGGCAAACTTCGGCCCTCCAGGTGTTTTGGACTCTAACTCCCACAATTCCTAACAGCCGGTAGGCTGTTAGGAATTGTGGGAGTTGGAGTCCAAAACACCTGGAGGGCCGAAGTTTGCCCAGGCCTGCTCTATGGCCATGTTCCAGAAGAATTATCTCCTGACATTTTGCCCACATCTAGGGCAGGCATCCTCGGAGGTTGAAGGGTCTGTTGGAAACTAGGCAAGTGCGGTCTGAGGGATATTATATATATAGTATCCCTCAGACCTCACAACCTCTGAGGATGCCTGCCATAGAAGCACCTGAGGCAAAGTACAAAAATTAGTGTGTACAGAGCTATTGTACTGTCTATTCTCCTATATGGATCTGAAACATGGGTCACCTATCGCCAACATCTACGACTCCTCGACTTGAACACTTTATTAGCACTGTCTTCACACAATCCTAAATGTACACTGGACTGACTATGTGACGAATGTTGCTGTCCTTGAGCAAGCAGGGATCACCAGCATCGAGGCCATGCTATTGAGAACACAGCTGCGCTGGGCAGGGCACATCTCTAGGATGGAGGACCACCGCCTCCCAAAGATACTACTCTATGGTGAACTCACCAAGGGTCAGTGCAAGAGAGGCGCCCGAAAAAAGAGATATAAGTAAGACTCCCTGAAAAAACATCTCAGGCTTGGCCAGATTGATAACCAACAATGGTCCACCCTGGCCTCACATCGGGAGGCATGGAGACGCGCTATCCACAATGCTGCGGCCTCTTTCGAGAAGAAACGCCGAATGGGTCTCGAGAAACGACAACGCAGAAAGAACTGCAACTTGGAAAGAACATCACCCAAGGAGACTTTCTGCTGTGCTTTCTGCAGCCGGACTTGCCTATCTCGGATTGGCCTTAGTCATCAACACGCTTGTAGAAAGCATGGGGCAAGTCCTTCCTGAATCTGAATCTTCGTTCGTGAAAAGCCAGAGAGAGAGAGAGATCCAGCAGACTTCACAACCTCTGAGGATGCCTGCCATAGAAGTGGGCAAAATGTCAGGAGATAATGCTGCTGGAAAATGGCCATACAACCTAGAAAGCTTACATTACAACAACCCAGTGATTCCAGCCATGAAAGCCTTTGACAACACATTGATCATAGGACCCCCGTACATTTGCTCTTGAGCCCATAATGCTATATGGTGATAGCTCTGCCTAGAGCAGCAATTCCCGAGCTCTAGTCCTTCATGTATTTGGGACTTCCACCTCCCAGAAGTATTAACTGTTGGGAATTCTGAGAGCTGAAGTCCAAAGCCTTTGAGGATGAAATATTGGGAACCCCTGCACTTCACTGTTATAGCTTGACCCTTGGTTTTACAAAGAGGATGGGGGGCCTACCATATTCCTCCATTTCTATGGTGATGTTCACCCGTCAAGCTCTCCGGCTTCATGGGAAGGTGCTAATGAGGGCTTCTCTCCTACAATATGAGTTAGACTGAGCATCTATCGAGTCCCAAACTAATGCCAGATGGACCATCCAGTTGCTTCTTGTAAGGTCCTGTGGGTGGGCAAGATGCAAGACAGCATGAGTGTCTTTCAGGGGAGAAAAGTGTGGCATAAATAAGCATAATAATAATGCTTCCCGACATGGAGGCTGCCATCTGAGCCGGGGCTCCTAATGCATTATTGAGCACTTCATACCCCTGGTTTACACAGAAGTAAGTCTTGCTGACTTCAGCAGGGCTTACTCCTGTGCAAATGCAACCTTGGTGAGAAAACGGCCTGCGAGCACCAATTTATGAAAAGGCACACAGCATCATTTCCACCGCCTCGATTTCTACAAAACAAACCCAACAAACACATCTCTCCATACGCAACCTATTCTACCACTACAACTCATCCCGCATTTTGTCTCCTTTGGGCCTGACTAGCCGGCCAATGAAGAGGATCGAATTGGTCTTATTGTCCTTGATGACAAAAATGAATGGGTGGTCAGCGTAGAAGAGCTTGGGGGTCTTCATCTCTTCCCGGGCATAGATGTCCCCCTCGAAGGGGTTCCCTTCCGTGTCCCACTCCAGAGCCGCCGCATGGAAGACGTTGGAGAGGTAGAGGTCCTTCTTGCCTGAAATCTTGGAGAGGTCGGCCTTGTTTTTGTCAATGGCTTCAGTTAAACCCAAATCGGCCAAGTGTTTCTGGAAAGTGAGACAGACACATGACATAGTCAGAAGCTACTAGGAAGTCTATATGTATGTATGTACATACACACAAACACATATATTTGCATCCAACAAAAGGACTTCTCTCTCGGAATCTCTTAAGGTAATCCACTTGAATATATGGTATGTTTCCACTGGACGTTACCACAGCCGGAACCAGAAGGGACACTAAGGATCATTTATTTATTTATATATATATATTTACTTATTTATATTTGGACTCGTATGCCGCCACTCCTCGAGGGCTCGGAGCGGCTTACAATCAGGTAAAACACACAGAGGTAAAAAGCATACATATTAAACTAGCTTAAAAAAGATTTCTAGCCTAGCAATCAGACTAGCCGGAAAAGGTGAGTCTTGTAGGCCTTGCAGAAGGAGAGAAGTTCCTGCATGGCCCGTACATCACTAGGAAGAGTGTTCCATATTGATGGCGCCACTACAGAAAAGGCTCTGCGCCAGGTCGATGTAAGATGGATTGCTTTGAAGGTCGGTACTTCAAGGAGGTTCATTTGTTCGGAACGAAGTGATCTCTGGGGTTGGTAGGGGAAAAGACGGTACCTCAGATATAGATACCCAGCCCATGCAAGGCCTTGAAAGTTAACACCATCACCTTGAAGGTGATCCGGTGCTCGACCGGAAGCCAATGAAGCTGCTGGAGGATGGGTGTTATGTGACATCTCACTGGAGCCCCAGTGAGAAGTTGTGCAGTGGCGTTCTGGACGAGTTTAAGTTTCCGGATCACTGACAAGGGCAGGCCGATGTAAAGGGCGTTACAGTAGTCCAGTCTCGAGATGACTGTGGCTTGGAGCACCATGGCCAGGTAGTCTCTGGATAGGTAGGGGGCCAGACGCCTAGCTTGCCGCAGATGGAAAAATGTGGTTTCGCCGACGCTGGAGACCTGGGCCTCCATCGACAGCAACGGATCAAAAACGACCCCAAGGCTCTTAACTGAGGATGCCGGGCATAATGCCTCGCCATCCAAGCTAGGCAGTCGGGCCTCCCCACCAACCGGACGGCCCAGCCACAGTATCTCTGTCTTTGCTGGATTCACCCTCAATCTACCGGCATGCAGCCAACCAGTAACTGCTTCAAGGCACTGTTGGAAACAAGAAGGTACAGAGTCCGGGCGGCCTTCCATTTTCAGAATGAGCTGGGTGTCGTCAGCGTACTGACAACATTCCAGCCCAAGTCTTGTCATGCAAGAAAATACAATCAAAGCACTCCTGACAGAAGGCCATCCAGCTTCCACTGAAAAACTTCCAAGGATACTCCACCAGACTTCTAGGCAGCAGCAGATTATGTCAGAAATATTAAAAATTAGCTAGGTATTTTTTATTACAAAAGCGTGAGTCTGCCACTGAAATAGTTAGTAGGCCAAAGCCTGTTAAAGTTAGTGGGCGAAAGCTGGTGTCATCCTGAGGAGTGTGAGATAACCCTCTGTGTGAGAGAACGCCTCAGTGGGAGAAAGGTCTCACCATCCAGCGTCCACTGAAAAACTTCCAAGGAAGGAGACTCCACCAGCATATGATGTCAGAAATATTTTTTTAAATGGCTAGGTCATTTTTGTTACAAAAGTGTGAGTCAAGCACTGAAAGAGTTAGTAGGCCGAAGCCAGTTAGTTAGTTAGTGGGCCAAACCTATTGTCGTCCTCAGGAGTATGAAGTAAACCTCTGTGTGAGAGAATGCCTCAGTGGGAGAAAGGTCTGTGAGGTAGGTCTCACAGTGTGAGTTAGGCCTTCGTGTATGAGAAGGCTGGGTATGAGGAAGGCTTGGTGTACGAAGCTTTGGTGAAAGAAGCCCCAGGTTTAAAACCTCATGTGTGAGGATCCAGCATATAAAGGCTGCTGTGTGTAACGCTACTGTGTATTTCTTTTATTTGTGTTATGGTAAACCTCTGTGTGAGAGAATGCCTCAGTGGAAGGTAGGCCTTAGTCTATGACAGGGCTGTCCAACTGGCGGCCCTGGGGCCGGATCCGGCCCCCCAGCCTGTTGGGCACGGCCCCAGCTATGCCCCCAGCCGCCATTTTAATTTTTTTAAAAAAAATCTAAATTTTTTTTTAAATGGCGGCCGGGGGGAGGGGGAGGCGGGGCAGGGAGGAAGAGAGCTAGCTCCTCCTCCCTGCACCGCCCCCTCCGTCCCTCTCTCCGCGCCGCCAATTGCATCGGCGCCGGTGAGAGGGACAAGGGTGGTGGTAAGAAGGAGGAAGAGGGCTAGCTCCTCCCTGCACCGCTCCTCTTCTTCCCTCTCTCGCCGGCGCCGATGCCTTGCAAGGGAGGGGGTCCCCGGCGGCACCCCTCCCTTGCAAAGCATCGCAGCAGCGGCTGAAGCCAGCGCCGGTTTCTGCGGCTGCCGGGATGCTTTGCAAGGGAGGGGGTCCCGCGGCACCCTCCCTTGCAAAGCATCGCAGCAGCGGCTGAAGCCAGCGCCGGTTTCTGCGGCTGCCGGAATGCCTTGCAAGGGAGGGGGGTCCCCGGCGGCACCCCCCCTCCCTTGCAAAGCATCGCAGCAGCGGCTGAAGCCAGCACCGGTTTCTGCGGCTGCCGGGATGCTTTGCAAGGGAGGGGGGTCCCTGGCGGCACCCCCCTCCCTTGCAAAGCATCGCAGCAGCGGCTGAAGCCAGCGCCAGCTTCTGCGGCTGCCGGGATGCTTTGCAAGGGAGGGGGGTCCCCCGGCGGCGCCTCTCTCCCTTCCAAGGCATCCCGGCAGCAGCTGAAACCGCCAGCTTCATCTGCGGCTAGGATGCCTTGGAAGGGAGGGGGGTGCCGCGTGGCTCCTCCCTCTCTCCCAAAGCTTCCCGGCAGCCGGGGGCGGGGCCGGGGGCGTGGCCAGGGGCGGGCGGCCCCCCAGGTCATCGGTGACCTGGAATCCGGCCCTTGGCCGGTTAGATGTTGGACAGCACTGGTCTATGAGAAGGCAGAGTATAAGGAAGGCTTGGTGTGAGAAGCTTCAGTGAAAGAACCCCCAGGTTGGAGGCCTCGAGCGTAGAGCCTCATGTGTTTATTTATTTGTGTTATGGAAACCTTATTTGTTGTAAACAGTGCAGTCACGTTATTTTACTACAAAGAAAAGCCTCCTATGGAAGAGATAACATTGGTCTCTGTGTTTTGTTCTTTTTATCACTTTAGCCTACTGGTGCTGGTGTAGTTACTCCACTACACGTTTATGGGGAGGGCCTTCTGTTAATAAGCCCATTCGCCCACCATATTACACTGCCAAACAGCTCTGATCATGAAGAAGTTCTTCCTAATGTTCAAGTGGAGTCGCTTTTCTTGCCGTTTGAATCCATTGCTCCACACCCTCATCTCTAGAACTGCAGAAAACAAGCTTGCCCTCCTCAATAGGATCATTCTCTCCAATATTTTTAAATGACTATCATGTCCCCTCGCAATCTTCCCTAATTCCAAAGACCCCTAATTCCCCTTTGGTGGAGGCTTTTAAATAGAGGCTGGATGACCATCTGTTGGGGGTGCTTTGAACGCGATTGTCCTGCTTCTTGGCAGGGGGTTGGACTGGATGGCCCACGAGGTTTCTTCCAATTCTAGGAATCTATTATATGTATCATCCCATGGGAGAGCAGATCCATGCCCTCCAATCTTTGGCATCCCAAACGACTATGAGTCCAAACTCGACTCACCTGCAGGTCGTGGCTGACCTCCAGGCTGACCTTGGGCAAGGAGATGGCCACTGCCCGCTGCTTCATCTTGCCCAGCCAGGTTTTCAGTTGTTCCTGGGTCAGCAGCTTCTCCAGCCGCTCCAGGGGCTCCACGTGGTTCGGCATGATGAAGATCATGCTGGAGAGCTTGTGAGCCAGCGGCAACTCCACCATCTGCAACTTCTCCGCCTCATCAGCAAAGTGGTTGTACAGCCCTTTTGGAAACAAAACTCAAAAGTAGGTTGTGCAAAAGAAGATGCTGGGAGAGAAGGCTCAGCCTGTCCCTCCCACACCAGGAACCCACCACACATGCTGGGTTGCAACTCAGAGGAGTATCAGAAGCTCTTCTATAAAAATAACTTTTCCAAACTGTGATGCCGACTGCAATTTCCCTCGTCTTCAGGCTCACTTACCTGTGCGATGCATCATAGGAACGCCAACTGTGAAGGACCGAGTCACCATAAAACCACGGTTGTCTACCATCTTGTGGTGGAATTTTTCATCCCAGTGAGCTACAAAAATAAATAACAAAACACTGATTATCCTTGAGATGCTGTCCTGAGCTTTCAAAAATTAAATATGTTTCTACTTGAGAGTCCAGCTGAGCCTGCTTCTCTTTTAGTAAAGGCTGGATGATGATGATGATATTTATTTATACCCTGGTTTTTCTTTTCTCGATGAGACTCAAAGCATATAAGTTGTCTGTAAGGAATACAGTGTTCCCTCACTTATCGTGGGTATTACGTTACAGGACCACCCGCGATAAGTGAAAATCCGGGAAGTTAGCACCCTCCGCCCACTCCTCTCTCCCTCAGTTCAAGTGGCGCCAAGGTTCCCTGAGCACGTGCAGAGTGCTTCCTCATTGCGTGCCTAGCTGTCTTCCTTATACACATAGGAAGCTTAGAATTCCTTATAACATTATATATTCACTCTATTGTTTCACAATTAATTCACAGTGTCCATGCAGATAATGCAATGCCATACATGCCAGTTGGAGCCAATGTACATCACCGGGATAGACTGGGAGTCGCGGAAAGTTCTTGTAGGGTGGGGTTGTGTTGAGACCGGAGGGAAAGTTCAATAGGAATTACAGTCCATTGTCCAAAGAATACTGTCTCACCACACTCGGTCTGCACCCCCAGATGGCAATGGAAATGACCTGACGATTCCACAGCGCTTTTTACGTCCAGGTCGGCTCCTGAAGGCGTGTATGGCAAAAGCCGCGACGGTCTAATTGCGAGCCTGGCCAATTCATGCATCTTGGTTCTTTTGTATATACCCTCGGGTCCACAGGAGATGTATGTGGAATCTCAGCCATGAATTGGTATGTTTGTAAATTCTCTGCGGGCTATCTTATTGGGAATGGGTTGCTGTACTATATGCCCTAAATGTATGTTATTATTTCAGAAGTAATGCCTCCTGTGTCATGCCATGTTAAAATGTTGATTGCCGCTTGAAAAAGCCTTGGAAGGGCGAAACGGCCGGGCTCGCAATTAGACAGTCGCGGCTTTTGCCATACACGCCTTCAGGAGCCGACCTGGACGTAAAAAGCGCTGTGGAATCGTCAGGTCATTTCCATTGCCATCTGGGGGTGCAGACCGAGTGTGGTGAGACAGTATTCTTTGGACAATGGACTGTAATTCCTATTGAACTTTCCCTCCGGTCTCAACACAACCCCACCCTACAAGAACTTTCCGCGACTCCCAGTCTATCCCGGTGATGTACATCGGCTCCAACTGGCATGTATGGCATTGCATTATCTGCATGGACACTGTGAATAAATTTTGAAACAATAGAGTGAATATATAATGTTATAAGGAATTCTAAGCTTCCTATGTGTATTTGGTTGTTACATTCCCAGTATTTTGAATTAGTGTGTTTACATAGCTGTCTTCCTTCTCAAAACATGGCCCCACCGGAGTCTCTCCCTCCTTTCCTGGCTCTCACCCGGAGCCATCAGACGTGGTGGCCTTGATAGAGCACTTGCTGGTTTGGCTTGAGAAGGAGAAGGACAAGGAGGAAGCAGCGAAGAGGCCGAAGCGGAGGCCGAAGCGGAGGCCAAAGCGGAGGCAGAGCCGGAGGGGCCTGCGAGGAGGAGGCCAGCGCCGGGGCAGAGAGAACGGCTGGTCGGGCTTGAGGAGGACGAGGAGGAAGCAGCAGCAGCTAAGAGGCTGAGGTGGAGCTGGAGGGGTCTGCAAGGAGGGGCCCGGCGGACGGAGGGAGAGCAGCCATGGCGAAAAAAGCACACAGAGCAGAGGCGGAGTGCCGCCAGTAAAGGGTATGGAGACAGGTCTCAACTTAAAAGTAATGGAGCCAGTAAAAGGAATGGAGAAAGGCTGGAGGGAGGGAAGACTGAGGAAAAACCCACGAAACAGCAAGTCTGCGATAAGCGAACCACGAAATAGCGAGGGAACACTGTACTTTGTATGTTCCTGCATGGCAGAAGGTTGGACTGGATGGCCCTTATGGTATCTTTCAGTTCTAGAATTCTACGATTCTTATTGCAGGCCATAGTTTTGGGACATGAGAAAGTGATAAAGTTGGGGGTAAGTGGGAGCCCTCATAATACATGTAGCGGAATTTGGTGGCAGTGATCAGGAAAAGAAGAAACAGGCTGGATGTCCATCTCCTGGGAATGCTTGGATTATATCTTCCTGCCTTGCAGAATGGGGTTAGACTGGGTGGCCCTTGTAGTCTCTTCCAACTCTATGACTCTATAATGCATTTCAGATTGAAAATATTTCTATTTTATTTATTTACGACATTTATATGATGCTCTTCTCACCCCGAGGGGACCCAAAAACTTTTTAAAATCTGCCTTCTTACACTTTTAGTATGGAGAGTATGCGCTGTGTGCTTTGAGATCTCTCTCTGCTTGTGTGTCAGTGATTCGAGTTTTTCCCTCTTTGAAACCTTAGAAGAGATGGGTGTAAGAGTAGCTCAGACCCAGTTCTTTACTCAGAAGAAACGTAGTTCGTTCCTTATTGGTAATAAACCTTTTGTGGTTTTTTAAAAATTGGACTCTGCATGTTTGCCTCCTGAGCTCTTAATTTTTTACAGCCACATCACACGGCACCTCACACTCTGCTAAACTGTGGGCTGGTGCTCAATTTTTTATATCCTGTTTGATTTTTGGATTTTGCTATATTTTAGGGTTTATTTTCTTTCATATTAAAAGCATTGCATAAATTAATATAAAACTGATAAAAATAGAAGTCGTGCAGGCAGCTAAATATTTTTTGACCAAAAACGGGCAACAGCAATGGCATTGTCTGTAGCCTCCAACAATTCCTCCTCTGTACATGACACAGTGGACAAGCATACAGATGTGGAGTTGTCCGTTCTGCTCCACAGTCACACAAGGTGTGGGATTCTTTTAGGTAGTTTTCCCTAACACCCCCATGAAGAGAGATACAGGGGTAAAGGTTTTCCCCTGACATTAAGTCCAGTTGTGTCTGACTCTGGGAGTTGGTGTTCATCTCTATTTCTAAGCCGAAGAGCCAGCGTTGTCCGTAGACACCTCCAAGGTCATGTGGCCAGCACAAGAGGATGGAATATAATACCAACTTCCACTTACGCTTGAAGAACATGGCATTGACAATCAGGGCCCCGTCGGTCTTCTCCACATCTTTGGTGACCTCCGGCAACTTGCCGTCGGTGGTCTGGGCGGCCCACTCGTTGATGGACTTGAGGGCACTCCGTTTGTCCCGGAAGTTGATCTTGGAGTGGTCGCAGTTGTAATGCTTCTTGCTGCTCTTGATGAAGTCGTCGGCGAAGCTGATGGAGCTGGGGCCGTAGAGGCGGCTGCCCATCTTCCAGGTGACGTTGCGTGTCTCCGAGTCACTCACATCGCTCAGGAGCTCTGCCAGGCCGCTGTGGAGGTAGTCGTCGTTGAGCTTATCGGCGCTGAGCAAGGCCTTGGCCTGGGAAGCAGTGGTAGCCTTGCCACCGAGGGACACCAGCCCCAGGGCAGAGGCCACCACCACCGGAGAGACTAGGATGTTCTCCGTATTCTTGTCCTTGGCCATGACGTGGTAGAGGTTGAAGGCCAGGGTGGCACTACGGTCCGCCAAAGCGGTGGCCTTTTCGCTCAGCTTCTTTTCCGTCGGAGCGGCTTTCTTCTCTCCAGTGGCGGCTTTCTTCTCTCCAGTAGCGACTTTCTTCTCACCAGTAGCGGCTTTCTTCTCGCTTGACTTCTTGGCATCCGGAGGGACGGCGGCTACGAGAGCAACAAGCGCTAGGAGTTTGATCAGCCACATGGCTTCCATTGGGTATAGCACCAATCTGGATCTGAAAAGAAGCACAATGGCTGGTCAGAGGGAGAGTAAGTTAGTTTTGGCAACCACTAGTGAAGACACAGAGGAGCAGACTAAATTTGGATTACAAGTCCTAACATTTAGGCCTGGGCAATCAGGGTTCTAAATGGGTCTAAAGTACTTTCAAAACTAAAGTTCTGGTGGTGAAAACTAGGTGGCGCTGGTGCGTTGCTTCTACAGTGTTGCTAAAGTTCTGGTGGTGAACATTTCAGAACTCTAACAAAACTTTCAAAATATCATTATAAATGGCAGTTCCTAATTGGTTCTGTCTTAAAAATCGCCAATAATGAAATAATAATGAAGTTTTGAAAGTTTTGTTAGAGTTCTGAAATGTTCACCACTAGAACTTTAGCAACACTGTAGAAGCAAAGCACCAGCGCCACCTAGTGTTCACCACCAGAACTTTAGTTTTGTAAGTACTTTAGAACCATGATTGCCCAGGCCTACTAACATTCCTTGCCATTTGCTATCTAGGCTAAGGATTATGGGATTTACAATCCAACATATGCAGAACTATACCTTTATCATGCTAGCAGACCTGAGGTGGCAAACAAGCAGCCTCCCACCTATTGCTGAATAGTATCTCCCATCCTTCCTGACCAGTGCATATGTTGATTGGAGATAATGGAAGTTGTAGTTGTTGTGGGCCACTCTTATGAAGCAATGCAAACGTAACACTAATTAAACTAATTTACAATGCCATAAAACACCCCAGCAGTATGCAAATGAATTAGGAAGTACTCCATCAGTGTCACAAGTGGACGGTGAAGCGACAGCTCCCGCGGTGGCCAGAATACAAAGCATACTTGCATGAAGCTGGAAATAAAATAGCCTCTGTGTGTCTGTCTATATATGTTGTGTGCCTATGGCACTGAATGTTTGCTATGTATCTGTGCATTGTGATCCACCCTGAGCCCCCTGCAGGGTGAGAAGGGCGGAATATAAATACTATAAATAAACAAACAAACACTGACCAACATATATTTTGGGGACTCAGAAGTTAAAGTTGCTTTTTTCTACATATATTTGACTTTATGTTTCAAAAAAGGGCATAGTTTCCCCTCTTATCAGCTGAACATATGCCATCTATCAGTCACCGTCTGTTTGCTCATAGATAACCATATCTAAGAGGTAGAGCTGATGTGGTCTATCCAATGCAATTTTCTGAATCTATGCCCCAAATAATTTCTGGTGCAGGCGTAAAAACCAAGACGCCAATAAATTATTTGTCGAGCTGTGTAATCTAGAAGTATTTATATTGCAGGGAGTGACTGCTCTCCCACACTGCACCACTAGGAGGAGCTGTTGGGATTCCCAGAAAATACCAAATAGTTCTGATTCAACTACTAAAGGCACCTGATTCCATCTTATCTGGGAAACTAAGCATAGCCATATCCTGGTTAGGTTTTGAATGGGTGACCACCAATTCTGGGCACCACAATTGAAGGGAAATATTGACAAGCTGGAATGTGCCCAGAGGATCACATGATCTGGAGAACAAGCCCTATGAGGAGCGGCTTAAAGAGCTGGGTGTATTTAGCCTGCAGAAGAGAAGGCTGAGAGGAGACATGATAGCCATGTATAAATATGTGAGAGGAAGTCATAGGGAGGAATGCACAATCTTGTTTTCTGCTGCCCTGGAGACCAGGATGCGGAACAATGGCATCAAACTACAAGAAAGGCGATTTCACCTGAACATTAGGAAGAACTTCGTGGGTGTAAGGAGAGCTGTTCAGCAGGGGAACTCTCTGCCCCGGAGTGTGGTGGAAGCTCCTTCTTTGGAAGCTTTGAAACAGGCTGGATGACCATCTGTCGGGGGTGCTTTGAATGTGATTTTCCTGCTTCTTGATGGGGTTGGACTAGATGGCCCACAAGGTTCTCTTCCAACTCTAGGATTCTAGGTACTACAGGCAGCATTTCATGGAAAGGAACTGCCAAAACAACTTATTGCCTACTTGAAGGCATACGTACACATGCAAGCAAATCACAATCTCTCCTCTCCCTTGCAAAGACGCAACTGATAAAATATTGACTCAGACCATCCAAAATAATAGTAATTTTTAAAGTAAAGTTTTGCACACACATATATATAAGCTGCACCCGCCACACGTTGCTGTGGCCAAACTTCCTTCCCTCTTTCTTTTCCCTCCCTCCTTCACTCCCTCCTTCCATCCTTCCTTCTCTACCTTTCCTTCAACCTTTTTCTTTCCCTTTTTTCTTTCTCTCCTTTCTTCCTTCTCTACCTCTTTCCTTCACTTTTTGCTTCCACCCTTTCTTCTCTTTCCTTCCCTCCTTTCCCTCCCTCCTTCGCTCCCTTTTCTTCTTTCCTTCTCTCCTTCCTTCACTACCTTCCCTTCCCTTTTCTTTTATCTTCTTCCTTCTCTCCCTTTCCTTCCTTCGCTTTTTGCTTCAATCCTTCTCTTTCTTTCCCTTCCTTCGCTCCCTTTCCTTCCTTCGTTTTCTTTCCTTCACTCCTTCCTTCTCTGCCTTTATTTCCTTCCCCCTCTTTTCCTTCTTTCTCTCCTTTCTTCCTTCTCTACCTCTTTCCTTCCTTCCTTTGCTCTTTCCTTCCATTCTTCCTTCTCTCTTTCCTTCTTTCTCCCCTCCCTCATCCTTCCCTTTTTCTGTATCGTTATTTAGCTTTTTTTTTGGGTTTTAAAGTCATTTCCACTGTTTTTGGGGGAAGTTTCACTCATTGGTCTGTTAAGGGTATTGTGTCCAAATTTGGTGTCAATTCGTCAGTGGTTTTTGAGTTATGTTAATCCCAAAAACGAACATTACATTTTTATTTAGATATATTCATTCATTCCATTTATAACTGAGCTTAATTCTGATGCTGAGCTTCTCAGTGCCGCTCATCCGATATGCATTTTTTGCCTCTGATGCATCCCAATTCACTGCCAATTGCTCCACAGCCTGCATTTGCTTTGCTTTGCTCCCTGCATGGAGCAAAGAATGGGAAGTAATGCTGCCACGTCAACAGGCCTGGCTATGGGCAAGCCTATTCTGCAATTGAAAGCCTCCCCCAAAAAAAACCCTGCATCGCCTCCAGTTTAGCATTAAATTACAGCTTGTCTTGACGCACCAATACTTAGGAAGCCTCCTTGGCAGGAATTGATGAAAGGCAGAGAGGCTTTTAAATTGAGGAAGGTCTCCTTTCCAAGGGTATGATTTCCTATCAAATTGGTTCAGGGGTTGCATTGCTCTCCGGATGATGTTGGATTGCAACTCCCATCATCCATAGACAGCATAAGCCAATGGTGAGGAATGCTGGGAGCTAGAGTACAACACCTAGAGTGGGATTTGTAGTACAACACTCTTTGGCAGAGAAGGATGAATATGTTGTAAAACTACCAGGATCCCTTAGCACTAAGCTATAGCAGCTAAAGTGGTGCAAAACTGCAGCGTTGATGTACCTAGAGACACAAAACTCAATGTTGATTCATAGTATTGATGTTTTAATATAGGATGTAATTGTTTCAGCTGTTTATTATCATAGAATCATAGGGTTGGAAGAGACCCCATGGGCCATCAAGTCCAACCCCATTCTGCCAAGAAGCAGGAAAATTGCATTCAAAGCACCCCCGACAGATGGCCATTCAGCCTCTGTTTGAAAAGCCTCCATAGAAGGAGCCTCCACCACACTCCAGGGCAGAGAGTTCCACTGCTGAACAGCTCTCAGAGTCAGGAAGTTCTTCCCTTGCTATCTCCTCTCTATGACTTCCCCTCACATCTTGAGCCCTGGCCCTCATCATGTCTCCTCTCAGCCTTCTCTTCTGCAGGGTAAACATGCCCAGCTCTTTAAGCCGCTCCTCATAAGGCTTATTCTCCAGATCCTTGATCATTTTAGTCCCCCTCTTCTGGACACATTTTGGCTTGTCAACATCTCCCTTCAATTGTGGTGCCCAGAATTGGACACAATGTTCCAGATGTGGTCTAACCAAGGCAGAATACAGCATGGGTAGCATGACTTTCCCTGGATCTAGACACTATGATGTTTTAAATAATATTGTGAGCCGTTGTGAGTCCCATTTGGGAGAAAGGTGGGATCAATTAAATGAAAATAATAAATAGAAGCATCAAATAACGGAGTTGGAAGAGACCTCATGAGCCATCCAGTCCAACCCCATTCTAACAAGAAGCGGGAAAATTGCATTCAAAGCCAATAAAATGCACAGAATGGGCGACTGCAATCTAGAAGGTTTGTGGACAAACCTCACAACCTCTAAGGATGCCTGTCATAGACATGGGCGAAACGACAGGAGAGAATGCTTCTGGAACATGGCCATACAGCTCGGAAAACTCACAGCAGCCCAGTGATTTCTACCATGGAAGCTTTGGACATGACAGAGAATATACATCTTCCCTCCAAGGGACGGAAATTGCAAGTTGCTTTTGGTGTGAGAGAATTGGCCGTCTGCAAGAACGTTGCCTAGGGGACGCCCAGAGGTTTCGATATTTTTCCATCCTTGTGGGAGGCTTCTCTCATGTCCCCGCATGGGGAGCCGGAGCTGACAGAGGGAGCTCATCCATGCTCTCCTCGGATTCGAACCTACGACCTGTTGGTCTTGAGTCCTGCCGGCACAAGGGTTTAACCCATTGCGCCACCGCAATAATAATAAGTGCAATTCTTCAATTTGTGAATTGAAAATCCCCCATTATTTATTGGAGAACAATGTGATCGCAAGTATTATATTATTGTGGTGATGATTATTAAATATTGGATGGGAAGTTGCAACTTTTGCAAATAGTTCAAGGTGGCATGTATAGACATCCTGCAAGCTCAAAGGGAACGCAATAGAGTAGAGCTGCCTTGAGTCCCTATAGAAGGATCAAAACAAAACAATTAAATAGGATTTAAAACAAGAAGTACAGTTAAATTCCTTTTTGGATGTGTTGTATAATTGCTGGAATTTTCTCTCTTTTTTCCTAAAGATGCCTGGAAATTTTTTCTTAGTGTGGTCAACGTTTCCCTTTTTCATTCTGAAATAAAAACAAGATAAATCAGGTAGTTCCTTCCCATATGGATCCAGATCAATGCAATAGGAATGTTTCAACAATTTGCAATGGCATGGAAGGGGAAGGGAAGTTACTGCATGCAGGGGCGGTCCTACAGGTAGGCCAAGGAAGCGGCCGCGTGGAGCGCCATCTGGGAAGGGGCGAATTTCGCCAGGCGCTGGCACCAGACAGCGTCCTGGCCCTGCCAATGTTCCTCAGGCAGTGCCACGGCTGCCTGCTTTTGGGCCCCGGCCTTGTGCGCTCCGACGCCGCTTCTGGGCATGCGCGGAGGTTTTCACGCAGGCGCAGTTGCTCCGGAGCTGAAGTTGAGTGCAGGAGCAACTGCGCATGCGCAAAAACCTCCGTGCATGCCCAGTAGCTCCTGTGCGCAGAAGCCTGTAAGCAAAGCACTCCCTATCGATCAGGCAGGGAGTGCTTCCCCTCTCCCTTTGGTTCCACCCTGCCGCCGAATACGGTAACCCAATTGGGCAGGCAGGGAGCGGAGACAAAGGGAGAGGGGAGTGCAGCCAAAGGGGTATTGGCGACGTATTGCTTTCTGACAGCCGCCACCGCACACTGAGGCGAACTCCCTTGCCAGGCCCAATTACGTGTGAATCCTACCACAACCAACCACCTCCCCGCGCGCGCCGGCCGGGAACATCAAGGAGAGACAGGCGCAACTGCGCAGGCAAATAGTAATATATAATATTTTATTTTACTTTATTTTGGGTTATTTGAGTTTTATAGGAGTAATGAAAATATTTAGTAGAGGATAATTTTATTTCAATAAATA
The DNA here is from genome assembly GCA_030556195.1 of Anolis apletophallus. Taxonomy (NCBI): domain Eukaryota; kingdom Metazoa; phylum Chordata; class Lepidosauria; order Squamata; family Anolidae; genus Anolis; species Anolis apletophallus. The sequence continues at coordinate 203,613,806 of JARBWK010000004.1, forward strand.
ATTTTATTTATTATTTTATAATAATAATATAATAGAATGTTATATATTATAATGTCAATATATTATAATATAATTATATTGTAATGTAGTATAATATAATTATGATATAATATAGTATGAGTATGTACTATGATATATTGTATAAAAATTGATACAATATAATACTAATGGTATTGTGATATTATAATTGTATATTTGTTTTACATGGGGGGTGCCAAAATAAGGGGGGGTGCCAAAATAATGTTCGCTTACCATATAAAGTTACCTTAGACCGCCCCTGACTGCATGTCTCGTGGCCTTGGAAGTACCAGTAATTGTTGGCCTTAAACTATGAAAAATAGATATTTTCCATTCCTTCTAAAGGGGGGAACCAATCACAATCAAACACGTCCGTCCGGTAATCCTTGCAAAAAGAAACTGTCCATTGGCTGGATTCCTTTTCTGGTTGTTTTGCATAGCTCCATCCATTGCCATAGGAATTATAATTATTTGTATGAATATTATTTTAAAAACTTTAAAATCTAATCTAATGATACTTTAAACATGGAAAAATATGGAGTTGCCTATCCTGCAGTTTCCCAAGAGTAAAAACAATCGAACCCATTCTGTATGTAGAAAATGGCACAGAAAGACCCCCTTCTTTCAGAATTGCCTTGCAAATGCCACATCAGCAAGGACTGGACAAAAGATGTTACAGAATCGAAATAATTTGCTCAAAAATGGTCAAATGCACATCAAATACTGGTTGCAATGTATATTTAATGCAAGAGGCTTCAACTATTTGATTTAGCCTTTTTATTTTTGCAATTTGGTTGGTTTTGATAAACGCGTTAAGAGGAAGGGAAGACAAAGGTTGCTGGAAGCTATATAGCAGGCATGGGCAAACTCCGGCCCTCCCGGTGTTTTGGACTACAACCCCCACAATTCCTAACAGCCGGTAGGCTGTTAGGAATTGTGGGAGTTGTAGTCCAAAACACCGGGAGGGCCGGAGTTTGCCCATGCCTGCTATATACAAAATAAACACTATTTAGCTTCATAATAACAACTCTTTATATACTTCCTATTGTTTCTTGACCTCGGTAACGCCCTGATGAGATTTTCCCCATTTGTTTTTTTCCTTTGCTAAAGGAAAGAGAACTTGCATTCCTTCTTAGAGATGACAGTTTGTATATTCTGTGTTGGAATTTGGAGTTGAATGAATATACGGTATATAAACACACTATTTCTTTGGCTATCATAGCTTGATACAACCAAAACATGGGGAACAATAATAATACAATAAAATAATAATACAGTATTATTTCCCATGTTTTGAAATATTAGAAGAAATATTATTAGTAGTACAGTATCCCACTTTTTTTCTCTTAAATGGAACTCAAAGCAGCTCAGAAAATAGTCATTGTATTAATTTATATCCCACTTTTTTTGGTGGAGGCTCTTTCTATGAAGGCCTTTAATCAGAGGCTGGATGGCCATCTGTTGGGGGTGCTTTGAACACGATTGTCCCGATACTTGGCAGGGGATTGGATTGGTTGGCCCTCGAGGTCTCTTCCAACTCTAGGATTCTATGAAATGAAACCCAAAGCAACTCACAAATTATTATTATTATTATATCCCAGTTTTCTCTCTTAAATGGGACTCAAAGCAGTTCACCATTATTATTTCCCACTTTTCTCTCTTGAGATTCACAGCAACTCACATATTATTATATCATCCTACTTTCCTCTCTTAAATAAGACTCAAAGCAGTTCACAAATTATTATTATTAGTAGTAGTATTATTATAGCCCATTTCCTCTTAATTGAGACTCAAAGAAGCTCACAAAATATTTTATATGTATTTTTTCCTACTTTTTAAAATGAGGCTCAAAGCATCCCACAAATAATAACAATAATAGCCTACTTTACTCTCTTAAATGAGACTCAAAGCAGCAACTCACAATTATTATTATATTTATTTAGATCCCACTTCTCTCTCTTAAATGAACTCCAAAGCAACTCACACATCATCATATTCTACTTTCATCTCTTAAATGAGACTCAATGCAATTCATTATTGTTATTATATCTTATTTTCCTCTTAATCGAGACTCAAAGCAGCTCAGAAAATATTTTATATTTATTTTTATCCTACTTTCATCTCTTAAATGAGACTCAAAGCAACTCATTATTATTACTATTACTATATCCTATTTTCCTCTCCAAAATGAGACTCAAAGCAGCTCACAATTATTATTATTATATTTATTTAGATCCCACTTCTCTTAAATGAGATCCAAAGCCATTCGCACATCATCATCATCATATTCTACTTTCATCTCTTAAATGAGACTCAATGCAATTCATTATTATTATCATATCTTATTTTCCTCTTAATCAAGACTCAAAGCAGCTCAGAAAATATTTTGTATTGATTTTTATCCTACTTTCATCTTTTAAATGAGACTCAAAGCAACTCATTATTATTACTATTACTATTATATCCCATTTTCCTCTCTAAAATGAGACTCAACGCAGCTCACAATTATTATTATATTTATTTAGATCCCACTTCTCTCTTAAATGAGATCCAAAGCCATTCGCACATCACATCATCATTCATATTCTACTTTCATCTCTTAAATGAGGCTCAAAGCAGCTCACAATTATTATTATATTTATTTAGATCCCACTTCTCTCTTAAATGAGATCCAAAGCCATTCGCACAACTTCACCATTATATTCTACTGTCGCCCTCTAGACACTTGGAACCTCCCTTGATAAACCACAGAGTCCAGCTGAGGTACAAAAGGTTTATTTAGAATAACTGGTTATAGGAAAGAGGCTAGAAGTCAATCTAAGATGCCCTCAGGCAGCACCAGCAAAATAGCAGCAACAATCCAGGAAGGTAGCAATGGAGTATAGTCCCATAGCAATCAGGATACAAAGCAGGATTCAAAGGCAAAGTCTCTGGAACAAAGCAGGCAAGGCAAATGCGAACGCCTAAACGGGCTAGATCCAAGCTGGGGCAGGCAGAGTTCTTAGCAAGAAGGCCGCAAGGCCTGTTCAGGAATCCATGATCTTGAGATGCAAAGTTGGCTCGAGATGGAGAGCCCTTACCGGACCAAATGGTTATAGTCCCATAACCCTTTGATCTTACGACGTAGTCTACGTCGAGTGTCATGGTTCACATGATGGAGTGCAGCTGCTGTTTTAGTTAACCTCAGCAGCGAAGTATGTGGGCCCAATTAGAGCCCACATCTGTGGAAAGGAGTTGCCATCTCTCCCGGTCTCCAGCATCTCTGCTTATCACCGGGAATAGCAGTCGTGGCCTTAAATGTTTGAACCTGCCTGTCTTGTATTAAGTTCACATGAGTAAGGCAGACAGGCTTGGAGGATTTCTTGAGGCCAACATGGCTGGAGTGTTGTTCTGGGGAAACTAGGGAAACTGAGGCCTGGGGCCTGACATTTACTTTCATCTCTTAAATGAGATTCAAAACAACTATTATTATATCATATTTTCCTCTTAATCAAGACTCAAAGCAGCTCAGAAAATATTTTATTTTTATCCTATTTTTAAAAATGATGCTCAAAGCATCCCACAAATAATAATAAATTCTACTTTCATCTCTTAAATGAGATTCAAAGCAACTCATTATTATTATTATTATATTCTATTTTCCTCTCTTAATCAAGGCTGAAAGCATATCACAATTTTTTTCTGTATTTATCTACAGTATATCCTACTTTTCAAAATGAGACTCAAAGCAACTCACAAATTATTATTATTTCTATAATATCCTACTTTCCTCTTATTTGAGACTCACAGCGGCTCACAACACTAAAAACAATAACAGATTTAAAAGCGACAACATGTAAACATTTAAAATAGAATTAAAACTTTTTTTGGAGCAACAGAGGAAGCAGCTATGATGGTACAAAGTCATGTATTAGCCAAGTGGCAGCATTTAACATTTAACTAACTTCATATAAGAAATTAATAATAAACCCTTGACTCTGGGATCTTGCTTTCTCCAACCTTCTTATTTTCGGGAGTTTGAGAGTCCCAAGGCCGGAAAAAGGAAGGCCAGAAATAGGCCAGAAATAGCATCGGGGCGTTAAGTCATAGAACAGCCATTTGACGCAGACAGAGTGGAATTTCTCATGTTGGAACGGGCCTTTCAGGCAGGCTTTCACCCTCTTGTGATGGAAGCAAGCTTTTCAGAAGTTTATCCCTTGCGCTGCAGATATGGGAAAGCGATTTTAAGCTCTGCTTAACAAACATAACACCCTCCCAAAATTTATATTGTGTGAGCTAGGAAAGAAGTTTGCAAAACAAGACTCGTTCTACTCCATGGAGTGGAGCAATTCTGCATCCGATGACTTAGATTAAGGGTTCATCTACACTGAGCATGGGAAAGCTTGGCCCCTCCAGGTGTTTTGGACTCTAACTCCCACAATTCCTAACAGCCGGTAGGCTGTTAGGAATTGTGGGAGTTAGAGTCCAAAACACCTAGAGGGGCCAAGTTTTAAAACCTATATATACTGTGACCTAGAAGTTTGCAAAATGACTCATTCTAATCCATGGATCTGAGCAATTCTGCATCTGATGAAACAGATTAAGGGTCCGTCTACACTAGAATTAATGCAGTTTAATCACCATGGCTCAGGCTATGCAATCTTGGGATTTGTAGTTGGGTGAGGAGGCAGAACTCTTTGGCAGAGAAGGCTAAGGACTTCAGCTCCCATTATTCCATAGTATTGAGACATGATAGTTAAATTTATTTATGACATTTATATGCCGCCCTTCTCACCCCGTAGGGGACTCAGAGCGGCTTACAAGATATATATGCATACAATATATGATATTATTAGCATAGTACAATATCAGTATTATATATTACTATATTGTACTATAACATTTTAGTATAATATTATTAGTAATACTACATGTAATATAAAAATATAATAATAATATTGTATTATATTATCTGTGAGCCGTCCTGGGGAAGGACGGCATACAAAACTTAATAAAAATAAATTAAATTATTAGTGCTATTATATTGTATGATATTAAAATACTATAAATATTATATGTATACACAATATATTACTATATAATATATTATAATAATATAATATATTATTATATAATATATTATAATAATATATTATATTATTAGTAAAGCACAGGAGACAAGATGGAGCTGTCTTCTGCTCCCCTCTCTCTTCAATCTGGCCAGAGTGATATCAAACTGCATTAATTCTACAGTGTAGATGCACTTGGGTGTCTATGGGCCTCATCATACTAGAGAATTTTTTTTATTTATTATTTATTTATTTAAAACTTTTGTACCCCGACCTTCTCACCTCTATCGAGGGACTCAGACCGGCATAACAGCAAAGATTCAATGCTGTACAATTCTAAAACAACTAAAACAACATATTAAAGTACATTAAAAAAACCCAGCATAAAACCACACTTTAAATACACTGACTCTTGCAAAATTCTGGGGTTTGTAGTTTTGGGATACGTTTAAGTCTTTGAATGTAATCTGTATCAGTTATATATAACTCGCATTTCTGGAGAATGTGCTTTGTATGGGATTTGCTTCCAAATAAGCTTGGTGCTTTTTGGGTCCCTTCCAAGCCTAAGCCGGGAGGCATGCTTTTCAAGGGCTGAGATGCAGTCAAACTTCAGGAAAAGTTACTGTATATACTTGAGTATAAGGCTCGTTTTTCAACCCCCTTTTTAGGCTGTAAAAGCTCCCCTCGGCTTATACTTGAGTTAACATTATTTATTATTTTACTCTGTTATTAGTATTATTTTATTACATTTATTATGGGTTTTTTTATTTATTAACTTTATTTATACCCCGCCACCTTCTCCCCAAGGGGACTCAGGGCGGCTTACATGAGGCCAAGCCCAATAGCACATAATAACATAGCAGCAAATAATAAAACAATACAATCAATATACTTACACACCAGCAATAAAAGACAGTTTAAAACCATTCTGGGCAGGCCAAATGTAACATATTAAAATTTTAAAATAAATAATACTGGGTGCGAACAGAGGTAGAATGTTACTCTATTTATTGTTATTATTATTATATTTACATTATTTTACTCTATTATTATTTTTCTGTATTTATTATTGTTCTATTACATTTATTATTTTACTCTTATTGTGATTACATTTATTATTTCACTCTCTATTATTACTGGAAGGATACATAAACACATTTACATTGAAGAAGGTGAAAAGGTGAGGAGTGTGTCAGCTCCCCCTGGTGGCAGGGGTTTGCCTCTGTTCGTCTATATGTGTGTATGTGGAAACGGCAGGGATTGTCTGCTAAGTATGTGTACCTGTAATCCGCTCTGAGTCCTCTTCGGGGTGAGAAGAGCGGAATATAAATAAAGTAAATAAATAATGGTTTCATCAGAGTTGGACAGTCTTATCTTAAATTACAGTTTTATGTAAATATTCAAAAGCATTTAACCTACTGATTCCTCAATGAAAAATATATATTCCCAAAAAATAATAATATAATTTTATTGGTATCTGTTTTTACTTTGAAATTGACCAGTAGCTGCTGCATTTCTCACCCTGGGCTTATACTCAAGTCAATTATGTTTGTAGTAAAATTAGGTGCCTCGGCTTATATTCGGGTTGGCTTATACTCGAGTATATATGGTACTTTTTGGACTAGAATTCCTCATCAGCCCTCTTAGGAGTGGAGTCTACAATGGGGTCAGACTAGATGGCCTTTGAGGCCCCCCTTTCTAACTCTATAATCTTAAAAGAGGACTCTGTAGAGTCCAAGAAAGGAGGAATATCTAAAGCAGGGTTTGGGGAAACTTGGGCCCTCCGGGTGTTTTGGACTTCAACTCCCACAATTCCTAACAGCCTACCGGCTGTTAGGAATTGCGGGAGTTGAAGTCCAAAACACCCCGAGGGCCCAAGTTTCCCCAAACCCTGCTTTATAGGCTGCCCTCTCCTATATATTTGAATCTATATTTGCATTTTTGTCGCTCCCTTTGAGTCCCTATACTAGGAGAAAGAATAGAAATAAAGCAAACTTCCTGCTTTTTTCCAAAATGCAACGAGAGAGACAAAGCAAACCTACCTCTTTCTCCAGCGACCGTCCCATGCTTTCTGGAGCAAGCTGTGTCCCCAAAAGGACCCGGCTTAAATCTAGTTGGGGAAATTGATGCTGGCTAAGAATAGCCTGTGAAAGAGGCCAAGGAAAGAGGAGATGGTAGGCAGCATCCAACTCCAGGAAACCTTACATTTCGCCTCCCTTCTTTGGCCTGATCTCCAGGAGAGCCTTGGGGTCCCTCGTCTGCTCCTTGCAGGAAAGGGAATCCCAACTAAACACTAGGAAGATTGTGCTATCTAACACTATGTTTGTTCCTGGGGTATGTCAATGTCATTTCCTAATTGGTTCTGTCCAAAACAAAACCATGGGGAAAAAGTTTTTCAAACTGCAAAAACTTTGTTTCTGCAGAACATCGTTTTGTTCTTGTTTTTCAACGAGCCTCAACCTATAAATAATAATAATAATAATAATCTTTATACCCCGCCACCATCTCCCCAACGGGGACTCGGGGCGGCTTACATGAGGGCAAGCCCAACAGTACATTATCATAAAATAATACAAAACCTACTTTGTGGCAGCCACAAAAACAAAGTTTCAAGAGTCTGAACAACAATGAAACAGGAAATAGCACTTCCAACCCAGAAACAGTTTCAAATTTTGTTACATAGTGCAGTGTTTCCCAACCTTTTTTAAGCCGCGGCACACTTTTTACATTTGCAAAATCCTGGGGCACACCACCAACCAAAATGACACAAAATGACACTCTAACACAGTAATACATATAGTTAATATGTTTTTAAATGTATTTATACACTCAGTGTGAAATCTGGGCCTGTTTCAATGAACTCAACATAGATATCCTGGCAGGAATGGCAGAAAGACACAAACTTCCCACACAGAACTCCCATAACCAAGAGAAAATGCTATAAGAGTTTGGTGGGCATTGACCTTGAATTTTGGAGTTGTAGTTCACCAGAGAGCACTGTGGACTCAAACAATGTTGGATCAGGACCAAACTTGGCATGAATACTCAATATGCCCAAATATGAATGCAGATGGAGTTCAGGGGAAATAGACCTTGACATTTGGGAGTTGTAGTTGCTGGTATTTATTGTTCCCCTACAATCAAAGAGCATTCTGAACCCCACCAATGATAGAACTGGGCCAAACATTCCACACAGAACCCCCAGGAGGCAAGAGGAGGTCTCTACTTGGGGAAAGGGAGGCGGGCCTTGCCAATGCATGGAGAGGGAGAGACCAAGTAGACAACGGGTGGGGAGGGGGGGGGGTGTTTGTAATTTTGTGCCTTTATCGAGGTAGGTTTCTTAAGGTTTTTATACTTCAACACACTAGACTCTCCCCCCTTCCTGGAGGTTCCAATTTCCCACGGCACACCTGATGATCACTCACGGCACACTAGTGTGCCCCGGCACACTGGTTGGGAAACACTGACATAGTGTATCAAAGCTGTTCCACAGTGGAATACACTTCTTTGGAGTCTGGTGGAGTCTCCTTCTCTGATGGCCATCTGTGGGGAGTTATTAGATGGTGTCTTCTTGCCAGATGGATGGCCTTTGGGGTCTATTTTATTTCATATCTCTATGAATTGCCCGTACTTAGGTGAATGCCACAGAATACAGGATGCCTGAGTTTTGAGGAACTCCCAAAGGCCATCTAGCCCAACCACATGAGCAGAGGACACCATCAAAGCACTCCCAACAGATGGCCACCCAGCCCTCCACATTTGACTATACTTCTCTGGAGTCTGGTGGAGTCTCCTTCTCTGATGGCCATCTGTCGGGAGGGATTAGATGGTGCCTTCTTGCAACATGGATGACCTTTGGGGTGTGTCCCGTTTTGTATCTCTATGAATTGCCCACACTTATGTAAATACCACTAAATACATGGATCGAGGATGCTGGAGTTGGAAGGGACCCCTAGTCCAACCACATGAACAGGAAGACACCATCAAAGCACTCCCAAAAGATGGCCATCCAGCCTGCTTCAAAGCAGAAAAGGAAAAGGGCTCAATTGGACTCCCAAGCAGTAGTATAATATATAGAGAGAGTTAGAAGAGATCCCCAAAGGCCATCTAGCCCAACTCTATGAGCAGGAAGACACCATCAAACCACTCCTGGCAGATGGCCATCCAGCTTCTGCTCTAGTTTTTCAATGAGTCTCAACCAACATTCCACAGTTGACTATACTTCTTTGGAGTCTGGTGGAGTCTCCTTCTCTGATGGCCATCTCTCGAGAGGGATTAGATGGTGTCTTCTTGCGAGATAAATGGCCATTGGGGTCTATTTGCGTATCTCTATGAATTGGCCATACATAGGTAAATGCCATTGGATACATGGATCGAGGATGCTCGAGTTGGAAGGCACCTCCAAAGGCCATCTAGCCCAACCATAGGAGCAGGAAGACACCATCAAAGCATTCCTGGCAGCCGGCCATCCAGCTTCTACTCCAGTTTTTGAATGAGTCTCAACCAACATTCCACAGTCAACTATACTTCTTTGGAGTCTGGTGGAGTCTCCTTTTCTGGAGGTTTCTAAGCAGAAGCTGATGGCCATCTGTCGGGAGGGATTAGATGGTTTCTTCTTGCGAGATGGATGTTTTTGGGTTCTATTCCATTTCATATCTCTATGAATTGAGCATACTTGTGTAAATGCCATTGAATACATGGGTCAAGGATGCTTGAGTTGGAAGGGACCCCCAAAGGCCACCTAGTCCAACTGCATGAGCAGGAGGATACAATCAAAGCACTTTTGGCAGATAGCCACCCAGCCTCTGCTATAAAGCAGAGAAGGAAGGAGGCTCCATTGGACTCCAAAGCAGTAACATCTATTATATAAATGGGTTCACGTCATGTGATGTATACCTCAAACAAAGAAACCTTACAACGCAGAAACACAACACTTGCCAACAGAAATAGGCCTCAAGCAAGGTACGTTTGTAGCAAAGAAACTTTCCCCCCCAAAACCTAAAAGGCCCCCAAAACCACAAGTAAAAATAAAACTACATTTCCCAGCATCCTCTGTGGCAGCCAAAGACTCACCCAGCCTCTACATTCTGAACAACATGATTGGCTGCCAATAAGGGCGGATTTGCATAACTGCTGCACTGGCCAGCCAACATGAAAATTCCGATCCATACTAAACTGCCAAAACAGAATAAGGAAAAGGCCTGAGCCAATCCCCAACACAAACACCCAAATCACTTCCAACCGAAAATTTACACCCCAAAAATCACAGACCACGCCCAAAATTGACAGTAAGGCTTCATTAACTTGATTTCCTAACTAGCCCTCACTTACTGGGAAGCTGTTTACGCTCTAAATTGACAGTAAGACTTCATTAACTTGATTTCCCTAACTAGGCCTCACTTACTGGGAAGCTGTTTACGCTCTAAATTGACAGTAAGACTTCATTAACTTGATTTCCCTAACTAGGCCTCATTTACTGGGAAGCTGATTACACTCTGAATTGACAGTAAGGCTTCATTAACTTGATTCTCCCGACTAGGCCTCAGCTCATTGGACATTGTGTATGGCCTGAATTGACAGTAAGGCTTCATTAACTTGCTGTTCCTAACTAGACCTCAGCTCATGGGACATTGTGTATGGCCTGAATTTACAGTAACCTACCTTGGCACACAGAGCCCCGACCATGCATGATGGGACTTGAAGTACCACCATGGAAAATGGGATTTGTAGTACTTCAAAACCCATCATTTCCCCACAGACCACTGTGGCCCAGAACCAAGACCAATAAAGACCCAACTTGGCACACCATGCCCCCATGACCCACACTCCATCCAACTGCAGTTTAGAGGAGGGCTTTCTCGCATCTCCTAAAAAGGGCACAGCAACGCGTGCCGGGTACAGCTAGTAATATATAGAGTTCGAAGGGATCCCCAAAGGCCATCTAGCCCAATAACATGAGCAAGAGAGACACCATCAAAACACTCCTGGCAAATGGCAATCCAACCTCTGCTTCAAAGCAGAGAAGGGAGGAGGCTCCATTGGACTCCACGACATTGGCACAATATATAAAGCTGGAAGGGATACCCAAAGACCATCTAGTCCAACCGCAGGGGCAGGAAGACACCACCAATGCTTTCCTGGCAGATGGCCATCCAGATTCTGCTTCAAAGCAGAGAGGAAGGAGGCTGCATTGGACTCCCAAGCAGTAGCCTAACACTCCCTAGATCAGTGTTTTTCAACCTTTTTTGAGCCACAGCACAATTTTTACATTTACAAAATCCTGGGGCACACCACCAACCAAAATGACACAAAATGACATTCTAACACAGTAATACATATACCGTAGTTAATATGTTTTTAAATGTATTGATACACTCAGTGTGAAACCTGCGCCTGTTTCGATGAACACAACATATATATGACTTCCTCTCACATATTTATATATGGCTATCATGTCTTCTCTCAGCCTTCTCTTCTTCAGGCTAAACATGCCCAGCTCTTCAAGCCACTCCTCATAGAGCTTGTTCTCCAGACCTGTGTGAAATTTCACCCTGAGTGAAACTTGCTTCCAGTTAACTATGGATGTCATGAAGCTGTTATAAACAGTTCCTTGGGGGGGAGAGAACTCTCGAAAAATCCAGTAAAATAGTAAGTAATTAAAAAAAACATTTCCAAGCAGAGAGGCTCAATTTGTTTCTTGGAAACCTGCGAGGGGGCTGCTAGGAGGGGGGAGAGTGCCAATTTCCCACGGCACACCTGATGATCGCCCACGGCACACTAGTGTGCCACGGCACACTGGTTGGGAAACACTGATCTAGATTAGAGTTAGAAGGGATCCCCAAGAGCCATCCAGTCCACCCCTCTTTCCAAACTTCACTCCACTACAAATAATTCCTGCTGATGCAGCCAAGGATTGCATCACACTATTGGCTTTAACCAGAAAGGCTCAAAAGGATCCCCAAAGGAAGAGGATTGGGGATATCTGTCACTCATCTGCATCCCTTAAAGGGCCAGTTCTCTAAAACTCCCAACATCAATGTCCTATGGTGAGTTTCCTTTGGAAGATGAAAGACTATAGTGATGAAGGGGGCTTAAAAGAAAAGTAACTTCTGAAAGTTGAGGTCCTCCCATATATAGACTAGATTAGGATTAGATTAGGATGGATTAGAGATAGATTAGATAGAGATAGATTAGATAGAGATAGATTAAATCAGTCTTTCTCAACCAGTGTGCCGTGGCACACTAGTGTGCCGCGAGAAAAGCTCTCTGCCCCCCTTCCTCCCCCCTCCTGCTGAACTCCTGCTGCTTGGGGGAGGAGGAAGGGCCGGGCAGTGGCGAAGAAAAAGAAGAAGGGACCAGGGTGCCGCCTCCTTTGGCCGTTTCCCCAGCCAGCCTCCAATCCGCCATGACTCCCACCATGACTCTCGCCCCTCGCTTGCTGAAGCTGCACGGAGGAGGAGCCCTGCCCACTGAAGCCCGTCCACCGCTCATGCTCCTCCTCTGTGGGAGAGCTGAAGCTGGGGGGAGGGGGCAGGGCATGGCGTGGCCTGTAGGAGAGCTGAAGCTGGGGGGAGGGGGCGGGGCATGGCGCAGCCTGGCTCTGCCCCCTACCCCGGCTTCGGCACTCCCAGCAGCTGCTCCAGCCTTGAGGGAACAGTGCCAAGCCAGCATTGTGCTGGCTCTGGCACTGCTGGCTTGGCACTGTTCCCTCAAGGCTGGAGCAGCTGCTGGGAGAGGTGAAGCCAGGGGTAGTGGGCAGGGCATGGCGCAGCCTGACTCCGCCCCCTCCCCGGCTTCGGCACTCCCAGCAGCTGCTCCCAGCAGGCCACCATCCCCCAGCCGTTCTTTACTGTGTTAGTGTCATTTTGTGTCATTTTGGTTGGTGGTGTGCCCCCGGATTTTTTTAATGTTAAAAGTGTGCCGCGGCTCAAAAAAGGTTGGGAAACACTGGATTAGATAGATAGATATAGATAGATTAGATATATAGAGAGATAAAATAGATTAGATAGAGAGAGATGAGAGAGAGAGATTAGATAGAGAGATAGATGAGCGAGAGATTAGAGAAATAGAGATTAGAGAAATAGAGATTAGAGAGAGATTAGAGATAGATGAGAGAGAGAGATGAGAGAGAGAGATTAGAGAAATAGAGATTAGAGAAATAGAGATTAGAGAGAGATTAGAGATAGATGAGAGAGAGAGATGAGAGAGAGAGATTAGAGAAATAGAGATTAGAGAAATAGAGATTAGAGAGAGATTAGAGATAGATGAGAGAGAGAGATGAGAGAGAGATTAGAAAAAGATTAGAGAGAGATTGGAGAGAGAAATTAGAGAAATATAGATTAGAGAGAGAGATATTATATAGAGATTAGAGAGATATAGATATATATATATATATATATATAGAGAGAGAGAGAGAGAGAGAGAGAGAGAGAGAGAGAGAGAGAGAGAGAGAGAGAGAGAGAACTTTCCCAAGGTCCAGATTTTAACTCTGGTAGACTTACTCCCGAGGAAGCCCACTTGGTTCCCTAATGCGGATTTAACGCGCATCTATACCGCAGCGTCCACACGACACTACTTTGTATTCTTTCTTTTTTGGGGGGGTCCCCCAGATTGCTTCCAAAACCACCCCCAGTATACTTAAAAGTTGAAAGGCCTTACCTTTAAGGAGATTCCTGGAGCAAAACAAAAAGAGGAATGCAAAGAATTCCAAACCAGAGCAGAAAAAGCAAGCTGCAAAACGCGGTTTCACTCCGGATCAACGCCTTGTTCTGTCTGCAAATCGGCTGCAGAAGAAGGGACTATATAAGCCCTCCGGGGAAACTTCTAGAAAGTTAGGAGGAGGAAGAGGAAAAAAAGAGGAGGAGGGATTTTTTCCCTTCCAAGCGGCGCCTTTAAATTGGAGCAAAAAGCAGTGGTGAAGAGGCAAAGGCAGGCTGCAGGAGCCTCCGTTTGGGTTTGGGCGTCGCTGGGTCCTAGCGCCCGCTCTTTTGTACTTAATTCACAATTTCATGCTTTTGTCTTCACCCTCTTTGCATTTCTCCCCCTGCCCCTGGGGGAAAAAATAGTCACATTCCCAGCAACTTCTCCTCATCATGATATCGGAGGTGACCCCCCTTCCCCGGGCTCTGTAGAAAATAGTTTAAAACCAAGGGATTCATAGTTTTCCCAAGAACACCAGGCTGGAAGTGATCTCATAATCTCCTATCTGTCCCCCACATGGGAACCTAAGGCTCTTCCCATGGCCCCATGATCCCACATGACAATGCCCCTGTAACCCACACTTTATGGATACACCCATTTTCCTTATGGACTTTTGCTCACTCCCAAAGACTATTTATGAAGCTTGCAAAGTTTCCCCTCTTTTTCCACCCCATGGACTCAGGACGCTTCTCCCCTGCGAGGGGCCTCATGGTTTATCACCCACATGAATTCCCAAAGACTTTTTTCCTTTCTGTCTAGGACCCCTTGGACTATCTTTTATGAATCCAATAAGCTGTGTATCTTTCTGGTGGGTAGGCAGGGGTGATCAGGATGGTATATTTTCCCCATAAACCAGGCCCGGATTAACACTTTTTTGCATCCTAGGCCAAAGTTTGGAATTACGCCCCCTTTATGCCAACCTCCCGCCACCTCCAAGGTCCCTTTTCCAACCAGCTGGAAAGCTCCGCTGTGCTCTGAAGGTCTCCTCGGGAGTCGGGAGGCTTGGGGAGAGCACAGCAGGTGCAAACTCGCTCCAAAGGCGCGCATGAGAGAGAGCGTGCGCGCAAGAGAAAGAGAGAGAGAGAACACGCGCGAGAGAGAGAGAGACGGAGGGGACGGAGCAGAGACTTTGTCAGGAGAAGGAGCAAGGAGGGGCATGAGAAAGGGGGAAAGAGGGGCGCAGACCAGTTTTGGGTTTCTTTTGGTCCATGATCTGGGCCCCCCCCCCGGCTTGCGCCCCTAGGCCATGGCCTCATTGGCTTTATGGGTAATCCAGGTGTAAAGAGGCTATTCAAATGAACCGGCTGGACAGGGTGGACCCTCTTTTCCTGATCCCACCGCTGCCACAAATTTGTAACGATGAGGTCACTACGTATCTGACCTAATGTAAAAGGGTGTTGTATAACTTTAATTTAAGGATCCCTTAAACATGAAGAGATTAGCCACCAGATTGTGAGGACTGTTGTTGTTATCAGTTATCTAGGAGGGTCTGTCACCAATTATTGTGGGACTTCAAACTGTGTAACAAGACAGGTTAAAAACACTTTCCTGTCTTGCTTTACTCTGAGGCTTGACTTTTAAAATACGGAACAGAGAGAGATTGTTGATGAAAAGAACAATAACAGTTTATTTATAGCTTGGCACAAAAGCGTGATGGATACGTTATAACTTCTTAGAGGCTCAACTCATCATAGTTACGTTGGTATTGTAAAAGATACAAAGTTTAAAATGTTTGACT
Source organism: Anolis apletophallus (assembly GCA_030556195.1). NCBI lineage: Eukaryota > Metazoa > Chordata > Lepidosauria > Squamata > Anolidae > Anolis > Anolis apletophallus. The sequence continues at coordinate 203,629,310 of JARBWK010000004.1, forward strand.
GTTACTATTACTCAGTTAGATCAGTATGTAACTGTCTCACACACAGATCTTCTTTCCTCCTATAGGCACCTTGCCTATCTCTAGCCCTCAGGCTCTATACAAACAGACTGGCTCGCAAGCTCAGCCTACTAGAACTGTCTCTCTACAGCTCCAAAACCAGACTGCCCTCAGAACCTGCTCTCTCCTAGAGCTGGGCTGACAGTTAAACTGTCAAAATTCAAACTTCCCCAGAATTCTATTCTTGGCTGTGGCAGAAAGCTGTTGACTCCTCCCACCTCTGCCTTACAGCCATGTTGCTATGACAACTCTTCCCCAAGGTGGGCCTTCACTGAAGAAGTGCACCTTCCCTAAACATCTAAACATCTCAATATTTATTCAATCCTCAATCCTATAATAAAAAATAAACACTTCTGCACACCAGGCATGCCCTTAACCCCAATATATCTCCCCTCATGTTTTCCCCATGTATGTAGTTTTAAAAATATGAAAGTGCCTCTGTTTACCTTTAGCAGGCTACCTTGGGCGAGGCTTGCCAGCTGCAAGCTTGCCATTCAATCACCCCTTCACTAGCCTCATTTGCATGACAATAGCAGCAGCCAGCTCTTTCCAAAAGGGTCTCTCCCTCTTGGGCCAAAACTGGTTTCTCTTAATCAATAGACAAAGGCTTCTGAGTTTAGCCTGCCTTTGTGCCATAGATTAGTAGGCAAAACTATTCCTATATTTCATAAATGGCCACCTCTATCAGCCCCGGAAACTGGTACATGGCTACAGCTTCTTCATTTGTTTACCATTCAAAGAACCGAGACCCTGCAGCAATATATTAATCTGTGTCTGTCAAACAGAGAAAAACACAGATGAGGACATTTGATCATCAACCAAAAGACAATAGAATTGCTCAGCTTGAGAACAGGAGGGTTATTGCTGAACACTTGGCCACTTGATCTACATATTTAATCCCAATCAAAATGTTTTTCTGCCTTCATTGTTCTACTCATCGCCCGCCTCTTCGCCCTCATTGGCTGGAAACCGGAAGCGGACTGAAGCCCCATTGGCTAAGAAGCAGCCAGCCAGCAAGATTCCATCCAATCAATGTGAAGCTGGTCTGGGGGCGGGAAGTGGGAAATTTGAATCTGTAACCTTATAAAATGGCATGTTTTTCCAATGTCAGCATTGACGAACAATTGCGGCTGTCATCCTTTCCAGCTGGTCTGAATAAACACCTCAGTGGTACTCCTTCAACTTGGTGAGCTCTTTATTGGGAAATTCTAGGGAAAATTGGGATTGGGCTTCCTTTCTCACAAGGGTTAATATGGATCCTCTTTGGTGGGTCTATCTCGTCTGCCTTCATGGCAAGACCTCCCAAATTCTGTTAGATAACAGTCAGAAATACATATACATATAATGTATAATGATACTTGTTGTTGCAATAATAATAAATTAAGAAATTTTTAAAAAGTTTTTATTGGGTTTTTTTCACATTCAGCACCCAAAATACATTAAATACATTAAAATTATCTACAATACTGAACATAATTATTTCAGGCCTGTGCAGTCTGTCTGTTTTGTCTCTTTTCCCACACATTCTCTTACATCTTTTTGTCTGCCTTGCATCCATTTGCACACCCACACACTTTCTCTCATGTATATTTGCACACACAACATCTCACACCCACATACATTCTCATACGTATGTCACACATTCAGTCTTTGTGTCTCATATCTTTGATCTTTCTCCGACACACAAACACTTTCTTGCACGCTTATAAATGCATTTTCACGTCATTTTCTTTCCCACATCCACACAAATGTATTTCCTCTAAGAGTGCTAATGGCTCAGTGCATGGAGCCATGGCAGTTCAAGTGGAGTCAAACTGCATCAATTCTATAGTGTAGATCAGGGGTGGGCAATTATTTTTTCCAAGGGGCCACACGAGAGCCAAAAAATATTATGGAGGGCCGCACCTAAAGGCGGAACTGCATTCTAATTTACATTATTTATTTATTTATTTACTATATTTACTATATATTACACATCATTAATATTAACATACTAATATATCAAGAAATATTCATATATTATTAGTATTAATATCATAATCATTATATTATAGTATATATATAGACATTATAATATGTTGAAATTATAATATAACATTATTATATTATATTATTTATTATATTATTATAAAATTATTATAAAATAATAATAAAAACCACTAAAATAAAATGAAATTCAAGAAGACAAGGAGCAAACCAAGATGAAGGTTGACATCCTGAAGAGAGGAAGGATCCCAAGATGGAATGGCCCAATGACCCCAGCCCAGAGGATGGCAAAGCGGACCCAGCGTGTGTGTGGCCTGCCTCAGAAAGACTGCCTGCCTGCCTTCTTTGCTCACCCTTTCTGCTTGCCTGCCACTCACCCGCTGGGGGGGCTCCGAAGGCAGGCCGGAGGAAGGCGAGGACTCTTTGAACGTGGAGGTCAGCGGCCCCTCGGGAGCAAAGCCGCTTTGCCGCCCTCGTCGCCCGAGGCCTCCATGACCTGCTCGGGGCGGGAGGCAGGTCTTCCTGGCCGCCTCCCTCCTTCCTCCCTCCCCTCCGCCCTCTCTCTGCTTCCGCCACGCCCTCAGCCGCTCACTGCAGGGACGCAGCAGGGACGCAGCACAGCGCTCTGTCCCCGTGTCCCTCCGCCAGGACAAAAAAAAGAGAAGAGCAGCAGGTGATCGGAGGCTGCAGGCCTCTGCCCGCTTTCACCCCCAGCCGTTCCCCAGCTGATCGCTCGCTATGGAGTGTCACTGACGCCATCCCATCGCAGGCTCTGTGAGGCCGGAGGAGCGGCGGCTTTGGAGTGCCTGTCATCCCTGCAGGCGATCTGGGCCTGCAGGGAGAGCACTCAGCAATCTGAAGCGGCTCATCGCCCTGGCAACCCGGAAGACAATCAAGTCTTCCGGGTCACCAGGAAGCCTCCTTCCTCTTGGCCCCGCCCCCGACGCCCTTCTCCCCGGGCCGGACAGAACTGGCTGCCGGGCCGGATCCAGCCCGCGGGCCGTAGGTTGCCCACCCCTGGTGTAGATGCATTCTAATTTGCCATATGCGTTTAGGATGAATTATTCACCCCAGAACAATAGATCTATTTTGCAGATAGCAATTGAAGCACAGTTGTGCCTACAATAACATTGCAAGTTGAGGCTGCCTATCCATTTATCATAGACTCCTAGAGTTGTAAGAGACCTGGTGGGCCATCCAGTCCAACCCCATTCTGCCAAGAAGCATTCAAAGCACTCCTGACAGATGGCCATCCAGCCTATGTTTCAAAGCCTCCAAAGAAGAAGCCTCCACCACACTCCGGAGCAGAGAGTTCCACTGCTGAACAGCTCTGTCTCTCTCACAGTCAGGAAGTTCTTCCTAATGTTCAGGTGGAATCTCCTTTCCTGTAGTTTCCTGTAGGATCATCTATCTTTCCACCCTATCTATCTATACGTCCATTACCACATCTGTCTATCATTATTCCATCCATCAGTCCATCACCATGTCTGTCTGTCTGTTTATCTATCCATCACCATGTCTTTCTCTGCAGAAATAAAGTTTTTACCCAAACATTAAGAAGAACCTATTGTTTGACAGTGGAATCTGCTGCTGTCTGGGAGTTCTGTGGAGTGTCCTTCTCAGGCTGGATGGCCATCTGTTGGGAGAGCTTTGGTTGTGTATTTCTCCTTCGGAGAAGAGGGTTAGACTGGATGGCCGTTGGGGTCTCTTGGATTCGATGACTCTGTGAACATTTCTGTGGCTTCCATCTGAATGGGACCGGACTCAGCTGTTAGGTGTGCCAAGGCTATATCCAGCTCAGGGTTGTGTGCTTTGGCTCAGATTGGCTCTCTTAAGCTTTCAAGCCTCCTAGCTGCATTTTTGGGTGTGAGCAAAAGAGTCTCAGATTAGAGATAAATTCCCTGACATTTCAAGACTATGCAAAGCCACGGATAATGGCAAACCCTATTGAAATGAGCATCTTTCAGAACAAGAATGGCATAGAATCATATTAGAGGACCTAAAAATGCCCAGAGAGGACATATTTTGAATGAATTAAATCACAGGAATATGGGGTCATACTGTACTATACTATAAATAAATCACTGGGGTTTTGTAGGTTTTTCGGGCTATATGGCCATGTTCTAGAAGCATTCTCTCCTGAAGTTTCGCCTGCATCTATGGTAAGAGGTTGTAAGGATGAAGGCGAAATGTCAGAAGAGAATGTTTCTAGAACATGGCCATATAGCCCAAAAAACCTACAAAACCCCAGTGATTCCAGCCATGAAAGCCTTCAACAATACATTAAATCACTGTATGTTTACCTCTAAACAGGTGGTTCCACCACTGAAACATAAAAAAACTGCAGCAGGTAAAAAAGATTATATTGTGGATTCTTTCTTTCTTTCTTTCTTTCTTTCTCTCTTCTTTTCATGCACACAGAATGATTTGTTCCCCTCGTTTTGCCTCCAACCAGCCTTTGCTAATGGTTATTGCCGTATGTGATGGGGATGGCACTGCTTGTATTTTCTGCCCATTTTTGAACCCTGCTGTGAGCAAAATAGCTTGTTTCATCTGTTCCTGGTAATATCAACCCATTACAGTTAAAGCAGCCAATGCTGTGTCATTTGAAATACAAACACACACACACACACACACACACACAGAGAGAGAGAGAGAGAGAGAGAGAGAGAGAGAGAGAGAGAGAGCCATTGAGGTACACAACATTGGAGGCATTAATGATAGGGCAGGGAGGATTATTAGAGAATTTCTTACTGAAAGCTACTTATACAGGACAAAAATCTATCTATCTACCCATCTATCCATCCGTCTACCATGTCTTTCTATCTGCCTGCCTGCCTGCCTCTATTTATATCTATTTATTTATTTTATTTATTTACGTCATTTATATTCCGCCCTTCTCACCCCGCAGGGGACTCAGTGCGGATCAGAATGCACACATACAGGCAAACATTCAATGCCATTGACATACAACATATATAGACAGACATAAAGGCAATTTAACATTCCAGAAATCAGTTAAACTAAGCACTCCCCACTCAAGTGGTACCTAAATTTCCTACTTGACAGATGCAACTGTCTTTTGGGTTGCAAAGGTCGACAACAAGCTACACAATTTGGTCGAGAGCTCACCCCGACCCGGGCAGGCCTCAAACTCATGACCTTCTGTCAGTAGAGATCTTATGCAGCTGACACCCAGCCAGCTGCGCCACATTCCCGGTGCAGATATATCTATCTATCTATCCATCTATCAATTATCCATCCATCCCATTGTCTTTATCTATCTATCTATCTAGCAATCTATCTGTCCATCCATCCTCACATCCACTCACCCACCATATCTGTCTAGCAATCTATTGATCCATTGATCCATCTGCCCATCCATTACCATGTCTGTCTCTATTAACTATGCATCCATCCATCACCTGCCTCTATCATCTATCTATCTATCTATCATATATCCATCCATCCACCCATCACCATGTTTGTCTTTGTTAATCTATCCATCCAGCCATCCACCTAACAACCATGTCTTTATCTATCATCTGTCCATCCATCCATCCATAAGCCGGATCGAGGTATAGGGTGGCAGCCTGTGCTTGATGGGGTTGCACTCCCCCTGAAGTCACAGATCCGCAGCTTGGGTGTCCTCCTGGACTCCTCGCTGACGCGTGAAGTGCAGACATCGGCAGTGGTTAGGAGGGCCTTTCCACAATTGAAGCTTGTGCGCCAGCTGCAACTGTACTTCATGAAGTTGGATTGGCCGTAGTGGTCCACGCCTTAGTCACCTCCAGATTGGATTATTGCAATGTGCTCTACGTGGGGCTGCCCTTGGAGATGGCTTGGAAATTTCAATTGGTCCAACCGGTGGCAGCCAGATTATTAACTGGAGCTAATTACAGGGAGCGGTCAACCCCTCTGTTTAAGGAGCTCCATTGGCTGCTGTTCATTTTCCGGTCCCAATTCAATGTCCAAGTTCTTACCTACAAAGCCCTGAACGGTTTGGGACCCGCCTACCTGCGTCACCGCATTTCTGTCCACAAACCCTTCCTTCCCTCTGAGACACATGTCACCTCTCAGCAGCCAATCCACTTCACTCCCTTTCTTCCGCAGCAACACCACAGAGGGCCACTTCACCTAACAACAGCCAACCTACCTCGTTCCTTTTCTTTCCCTTTGCTCTGGGCCAGGGCCGTAGCCAGGATTTTGATTCGGGAGGGGGCTGAGTTTGGTTCGGGGTGAGACTGGGTGGAAGAGGGTCTACCCTAGCAAACCTTTTGAATTGTTATCCCAATAACCTCATTAATGTGGGATATAATGAGCATGGTGATCAGATCATGATATGAATAAACATAACAGTTTAAATAATGTACCAGTAAGGCCTTTTTCGGACCACCCTGAGAATTTGGGGGGGGGGGGGGCTGAAGCCCCCTTAGCCCCCCCCCGGCTACATGCCTGCTCTGGGCCTCCCAAAAGTTATTTTTTACCACTCAATAATTTTAAGTTGGATCATGCAAGGTCTGTGTGCCAAGTCTGGTCCAGATCCATCAAGCCACGGAGGAGCCTTTGTGATACAAACAGACAAAATATATATATTTCTGTAGCTGTTAGGAATTGTGGGAGTTGAAGTCCAAAACACCCGGAGGGCCCAAGTTTCCCCATGCCTGTTGCAGATCCTTGCAAAGGAAACAAGAAGGGGAAATGTAGGACTAGTAAGTGAGTGTTCGGTGTGCTATGCAGCAGTGTGTTCCTCCTTCTGAATTGAATGGGTTTATTTCTACCTCCATGCATGAACTCTAAAAGGAGAGCAATCTCTGAGCTGCCAAAACCTATCATCAGAAAGACAGGAACCATTCTTGCTTTCATTCCTCTCCATCCAATTCCTCTTTGGCCTACTGCTGCAGATCAGCCAGCGTGGCATTTTGGGGGGGGAGGATGTAATTGGAGGGGGAATGAGGCAGCCGCCTCATCAGAAGAGGCAGAGCCAGAGAGCCATGCCTGCCTCCATTCATACTTCCCTGATTTCAAACCATTGCAACAGAAAGGGATTAGGCTGGATTTACACTTCTACACTGCCATATAACCCAATGCAGACAATAAACATTATCTGCTTTGAGCTGGATTATACGAGTCTACACCGCCATATAATCCAGTTCAAAACAGATAATCTGGATTTTATATTTAGAAAGGGCTTCAGATTCTGCTTTTCTTGCTGGTTTAGCCATGCGGAAGGCAATGCATAAAACCACATCATTCCCTCTTGTTTTTGTGCCCTGAAGCACATTCCTCTGGTGCTACCGACCAAACCGATTCTACCTTGCCAGGGCATGTTGCACTCTGAGCAATGCAGGCTCAACATTACGTATGAGGGCGGGTCAATAAGTCCGTTTTTGGAAACACAGGTTTTTGGATAAAAAATCATTTTATTTTTCAACGTAGTCTCCTTTGAGCTCTATACACTTTGTCCAACGTTTCTCCAATTTTTTTATCCCTTCCAAAAAAAAAAGATTTGTCGAGGTCATCAAAATAGGTATTTGTTTGTGAGATGATTTCATTGTTGGAGTCAAATCTCTTTCCGCCGAGCCATTTCTTCAGGTTAGGAAACAAGAAATCTGCAATACTTACAAAAAACATGTCTAATAAGAGGAAAGAAGAACTACAAGAGATATCTGGCTTCAAGATATGCTCCAAAATTAAATATTTGGGCATATGGATAACTGCTAAAAATTCACAATTGTTAAAAAACAATTATGAAGACACATGGAAAGCACTAAAGAAAGACCTGACAAGCTGGAAAAATCTCCAACTCTCCCTAATGGGAAGAATCTCATTAATCAAAATGACGGTACTCCCAAAACTACTCTACTTATTTCAGAATATCCCAATTATAAGAAATAACACCCTGTTCAGAACTTGGAAAAAAGAGATCTCCAGATTTGTATGGGAGGGAAAAAAGCCGAGAATCAAGTATAAAATAATGATAGATAGGACCACCAGAGGAGGAATGGGACTCCCAGACTTAAATCTATACTTTGACGCCTGTGCCCTTATGTGGGTCAAAGAATGGGTCTCCCTAAAGAAAGAAAATCTATTGACACTAGAAGGCTTTGACCTCCGGGTGGGGTGGCACGCCTATTTATGGTTTAAACGGACCAACATCGAAAAGAACTTCGGCAACCACTTCATACGGTCAGCCCTCTTAAGAATTTGGAACAAATATAAGAACTTCTTTTATACAAAAACACCCCGCTGGATTTCACCGCTAGAAGCGGAACACAGAAGAGCTCAAGGATGGAACGGATGGCCTACATACAAGGAACTACTGGATAGAAATGGAGACTTGAAATCTCATGATGAACTGAAACAGGTAGGGACGAATATAAACTGGTTCCAATATATACAACTAAAAAAAACATTCGCCCAGGATAAAGAACAGGGATTCCATGAAGGAGAAGATTTCTGGGAAAAGCTGATCAAAACGGGGAAAAAAAATATAGCAATCATATATAATAAAATTCTTGAGTGGCACACAGAAACAGAATTGATTAAGAACTGTATGATCCAGTGGGCTAGGAACCTGGGGAGGAAAGTCAAAATACATGAATGGGAGCAGATTTGGAACAGGAAAAGTAAACTTACATATGCGACAGACTTGAGAGAAAACTGGACCAAAATGTTCCACAGATGGCACATCACTCCCCAAAAAATCGGAATTATGTATAAGAATAGCCAATCCAAATGCTGGAAATGCCACGACCACCAAGGAAGCTACTTCCATATGTGGTGGACATGCCCCATAACAGCAAAATATTGGAGAGATATCCACAAGCACATACAAAAAATTCTAGGAAAAACTTTTCCTCTCAAACCAGACTACTACCTGCTGGGCTTAACAGATGCAGACAGAAAGATGGACAGTAACAGCGAGACCCTCTTCCTCCACATGACCACGGCGGCTAGAATAATATTCGCCAGACTCTGGAAATCGGACAAAATCCCTCAAATAAGCGACTGGAGGGTTAAATTGCATGACATCAAAGATATGGATACCCTCACCTCCCTGCTGAGAAAAAACACAAGCTCCACAAGAAGATGGATAGATTGGAGTCCTATAGACCTCTATAAATTCATGTGAAGGACAAAGCCGGCTATCATATAGCCAGCAGAAGAAATTAAAGACCAAAGGCCCGGCTGTTTTATTATAAGATAACAGCCCGGCAAGAGACTAAAGGGAAATATTGAAAAACCACTCTTGAGACTGAAAAAGAAGTCAACTTACATGTTTAATGTGATTGTTACCCTCTCCCCACCCCCAACCCCACCCTGCATACCCAAACCCCGCCTACCCTACCCATCCCCCCACACTCAAAGTCCCAGATCAACCTCACAATGTATCCCTAATGTTCCACAGTTTATGAGTCTGTCCCCCCTGTTTGTACATATAAGCTGTAAAATCAATAAAAACTATTAAAAAAAAAAAAAAAGGAAACAAGAAATAGTCACTCGGAGCTAAATCCGGAGAATAGAGCGGATGAGGGAGCAATTCGTACCCCAATTCATGGATTGTTGCCATGGCAACTGCACATGTGTGTATCCTTGCATTGTCCTGGTTCAAAATAACTTGTTTCTTGGCCAAATGCAGTCGTTTTTTTTGCTCTAAATCCTCATTAAATCGGTCCAATAAGTTGGCATAATATTCACCATTGATTGTTTTACCCTTTTGAAGGTATTTATTTATTTATTTGTGGTATTTGTACCCCGTAGCTTCTCACCCCCGCAGGGGGACTCAGCACGGCTTACATTCGCAGAACTACAGGCCGCAACACCACAATACAATTTAAAATACACCATACAATCAATGTCATTAAAAAGCATTAAAAACATTTTAAAAAACATTACATTAAAAACCACTACAAACAACCATAATTAATTAAAGCCATCAAGTGGAACACATTGTCAGTCCCGTCAAGTCCAAAATGTCAATCCAGTCAAATCCAAAGGTACAATTTACATCTGCTGCCCAAAGGCCTGGTCCCAGAACCACGACTTTAGCTTTTTTCTAAAAGCGAGGAGAGCTGGAGTCGATCTTATTTCGTTTGGGAATGCGTTCCATAGGCGAGGGGCCACCGCCGAGAAGGCCCTGTCTCTCGTCCCCACCAGCCGTGGAAAATGTGGATTATACCGCGTGCATCCTAAAAAAACAGTCGCCATGACTTTATTGGCTGACAAACCCACCTTGGCCTTCTGTGGCGCCGATTCACCCCGAGAAACCCACTGTTTGGACTGCTGTTTGGTCTCTGGTGTGTTGTATCCATGTTTTGTCCACGGTTACGAAACAGTGCAAAAACCCGTCCATATTGCGGTTCAACAACGCCAAACACTCCTGCGAAATTGTCACATGATTGCGTTTGTGTTCGATTGTGAGCAAACGCGGCACCCATCTTGCGGAAAGCTTTCTCATGCCCAAGTGATCATTTAAAATTGAAACCACTGCGCCATGTGAGATGCCTATGGCTTCCACAATCTCTCGCATTTTCAATCTCTGATCGGCCAACACCATATTGTGATTTTTTTCAATTGTTTCGGGTGTAGAGACCTCAACTGGGCATCCAGAACATTCGGCATCTTCCGTGCTTATATGGCAACAACAAAATTCAGTAAACTACTTTTTTACCATTGAAATTGATGGTGCAGAGTCCCCATAGTATTTATCAAGCTTAGCCTTGGTTTGAGTGATGGATTTTCCCCCGCAAAAAAGAATGCTTAATGAGCACACAAAACTCACTTTTTTCCATTTTCTCCTCAAATCATGAGGTAGTCTGCTATCAATGGCTGTCAAACACAAACTAAATGATGCAGCTTGTTCAAATTTTGACAGGAGTCAACTGACAGGTGGCTGTTGACAGGAGCAGTGTTGCCCTTTCAGTTAAGAGGCGTGAAATTCAAAAAGTCACAGACTTATTGACCCGCCCTCGTAGCATTTCAGTTTGTTCGAATTTATTTATTTCCACGTTTTGATTATGCAGTTTTGCTTGTACGCGGCTGCAACATCTTGGGCTGTAAGGGCACCAGAGATTCAACATAGGCCTCTTCCACACATCCGACTAAAATCCCACATTTTCTGCTTCGAACTGGGATATATGGCAGTGTGCTATAGCAGTATGTCCCTCCTATAGAAACAAAGTTTTTGCAATTTAATAAACTTTCCCCATGCTATTATCATATAACCAATTAGGAAATGTCATTGATAACCCAGGAACAAAAATTGTGTTACATAGGGCCCTTCCACACAGCCCTATACCTATCATATCTGGGCTGTGCTGGGCAGGGCACGTCTCTAGGATAGAGGACCACCGTCTCCCAAAGATACTACTCTATGGTGAACTTGCCACGGGTCAGCGCAAGAGAGACGCCCCTAAAAAGAGATATAAGGACTCCCTGAAACAACATCTCAGGCTTGGGCAGAGTGATCACCAACAATGAGTTTCAGTTACTGAAAAGGACATTCAAGTGCCACCTCGGAGGTGGTTGAGGTAGGCAGGATTTCCCTGGGTACTGGTTGTGGGGGGTCGGGAGCAGGTCAGGGTTTTGCCCTCCCTTCTGCTCGAGATCCCCGTGTACAACTGGTGGGCCACTGTGTGATACAGAATGCTGGACTAGATGGGCTGAGGTCCGATTCAGCATGGCTCTTCTTATGTTCTTATGTTCTTAATGGTCCACCCTGGCCTCACATCGGGAGGCTTGAGATACACTATCCATGATGCTGCGGCCTCTTTCGAGAAGACACGCCGAATGGGTCTCGAAGAGAAATGACAATGCAGAAAGAACCGCAACTTGGAAACAACATCACCCAAGGAGACTTTCTGCTGTGCTCTCTGCAACCGAACTTGCCTATCTCAGATTGGCCTTTTTAGTCATCAACGTGCTTGTAAAAAGCGTGGGATGAGTCCTTCCTAAGAATCTTCGTTCGCGAAGTAATGCCGAGAGATATCCCAGAATATCAAGGCAGGAAATCCCATAATTACTGGGTTATCTGAGTCCACACTGCCATATATTCCAGTTCATAGCAGATATTGTGGGATTTCCTTGATATTCTGGGTTATATGAGTGTGTGGAAGGACCCATAGAGTAATTGCTCACAAAGTATCCCTCTCTTGGGGATTCTGTGATTTGTAGTTCTGGAAAAATAACTTTTCTCAGCTGTGATTTCTCCCTCATGAGTTCATTTTAAAGTTGAAATGAATCTGGGATCCCCCCCCCCCCCCAAATGTTCTTTCTTCCTGTTTGGATATATCCTCGAAGGCAAGGCTAAGCTCATCCAAAGGAGACAAACCAAGGACCAATCCGTGGCTTCCAGCTAAGATGTTCTCCAAAAAAGGCAATGGAGCTGGGCCTTTTCCAGATGGGCTTATGCAACCCTGCCTTTGCTAAGGCAATTCGTTTCAAAGAAATCGACTGGGTGGGTGGGTCTGTGTTCTGGCGCTTCAACCGCTATTTTTGATGGAGTGGAATGAAGTTGGATTTGCCTTTCACTTTAAGAGTTATTTTTCTTTAGCCTCTGCTATGAAGCTCCCTTCCCTCCTTCTCTGGAGTGTTTTAAACAGATGCCTGATGGCCATCTGTCAGGAAAGTTTGAATTGTGTCTACCTGTCTGGCAGAAGGGGGTTGGGCTAGGTAGCCCTTGGAATAAAAAGGTAAAGGTTTCCCCTTGACATTAAGTCTTGCTGAGTTTGACTCTGGGCAGTGGTGCTCATCTCCATTTCTAAGTCGGAGAGCTGGCGTTGTCCGTAGACACCTCCAAGGTCAAGTGGCCGGCATGACTGCATGGAGCAATGTTACCTTCCCACATATATATACAGATATATATACACACACAGTACTACAGTACAGTTGGGATCTCTTGCTGTACAGAAGACACAGAAAAGAAAAGAATACACTAGTAAAGGTAATTTAAAAACAGCTCATTTTAACAACAACAACAACAACTTCAAGTCTCCTAAGTCAACCTACTGAGTTGTTGTAGGTTTCTCGGGCTGTATGGCCATATTCTAGAAGCATTCTCTCCTGATGTTTCGCCTGCATCTGTGACAAGCATCCTTAGAGGTGGCAAGCATCCTCATAACCTCTGAGGATGCTTGCCAGAGATGCAGGTAGGGTTGCCATATGAATAAGGGACAGGTATCTAAAAATAGGGATTTTTTCACAAAAATAAGGAACACTTCATAAAAACTTGAAAATCACCATTTGTTTTTCAAGTATTTATGTAGTGTCTCTTCTTTTTGTGAAAAATTCCCTATTTTTAGGTACCTGTCCCTTATTCATATGGCAACCCTAGATGCAGGCAAAATGTCAGGAGAGAATGCTTCTAGAACGGTGTTTCCCAACCAGTGTGCCATGGCACACTAATGTGCCGTGAGCGATCATCAGGTGTGCAGTGGGAAATTGGAACCTCCAATACACTTTCTTCCCCCCTCCTACCGAACACTTTTTCTTCTCCACTCGGGCTCCCTTCTTCCCAGCCTCGCTCTGCTCGCTTTGCCTCACTTTGCTCTGGGGCGAGTCTGCGCAGTAGCGCCCACACGGGTCACGTCTTCCTCCCTCCCCCTCCCCTCCTGAACACGCTCACTCTGCCCCCTCAGATCAAAATGGCAGCAGAAGCGGAAGTGTAGAAGAAAAAGTAAGTGTTCGGCAGGAGGGGGAAGAAAGGGCGCGAAGGGGAAGGGGGAGGAAGAGGTCTCTGTCGAAAGCTAAAATGGGCAAACTTGGACCTTCCAGGTGTTTTGGACTCCAACTCCCACCATTCCTAGCAGCCTTTTTCCCCCTCAGCCACTTAAGCAGGAAAGGGCCTCAGGCTGTTAGGAATGGTGGGAGTTGAAGTCCAAAGCACCCAGAGGGCCAAAGTTTTCCCATGCCTGTTTCAAGGGCCTTAAAGTGGTGAGCCTCTTTCCAATATTGTGATTCTGGATAGAAAACAAACAACAACATAACATAACATTGTTTGAGTCCACAGTGCTCTCTGGGTGTAGGTGAACTACAACTTCCAAACTCAAGGTCAATTCCCAAGCAAACCCTTTCAATACTTTCTGTTGGTAATGAGAGTTCAATATGCCAAGTTTGGTTCAATTCCATTGTTGCAAGAGTTCAGGATGCTCTTTGATTATGTGTTAACTATAAATCCCAGAAACTGTAACTCCCAAATGTCAAGGTCTATTTTCCACAAACTCCATCTGTGTTCACATTTGGGCATATTGAGTATTCATGCCAAGTTTGCTCCTGATCCAACATTGTTTCAGTCCATAGTGCTCTCTGGATATAGGTGAACTACAACTCCAAAACCCAAGGTCAATGCCCACCGAACTCTTATAGTATTTTCTCTTGGTTATGGGAGTTCTGTGTGGAAAGTTTGTGTCTTTCTGCCATTCCTGCCAGGATATCTATGTTGTGTCCATCGAAACAGGTCCAGGTTTCACACTGAGTGTATAAATACATTTAAAAACATATTAACTATATGTATTACTGTGCTAGAGTGTCATTTTGTGTCATTTTGTTTGGTGGTGTGCCCCAGGATTTTGTAAATGTAAAAACTGGGCCGCGGCTCAAAAAAGGCTGAAAAACACTGTTCTAAAACATGGCCACACATCCCGACAAAAACGACAACAACCCAGTGATTCTGGCCATGAAAGCCTTTAGCAATACATAGTACCTGTTGATCTACTCACATTTGCATGTGTTCAAACTGCTAGGTTGGCAGAAGCTGGGGCTAATGATGGAAGCTCACCCAGCTCTGTGGATTCGAACCGCCGACCTTCTGATCAGCAAGTTCTGCAGTTTAGCGGTTTAATCCATGGCACCACCGTGGCCCCACTGCAGCCTCTTGGGATCCCTTCCTCAAAATCTATGCATCTCTAATGTCCCTACCTTTTCAGACCAGTGAGCGCCGTCTCAAGCCCTGCTTGTATCAAATGTGAAAAGGAAGAAGCAGGTCAAGGAAACGATACCAGTTTCTGCAGTGGCTCCTCGGTTTAAAAATAAATGCTTTAATGCCTACAGTTGCATGACCTTATGAAGTGCAGGACGGTGGGGATATTCCCAAGCAAACTCTTCCTGAGGAAGAAACCAGTCATGGTGGAATCAGAACAGAAAGTATAAACTTGTACTCATTCGATACTCCTTTAAAATAATGGCTGGGACGTGGAATTTGGTCCAGTTGTCACTGCTTGGCAGCAAATGGGCAAAACGGGCCCTGGAACACACTACAGAGGCCCCAAACAACTTTTCAAAGGCAGCAAATGGGCACAACCAGGCCCGGATTACCCATAAGGCCAGGCTAGGCCATGGCCTAGGGGTGCACGCCAAGGGGTTTCAGATCACGGACCCCCAAATAAAATGTTGAATCAAATAAAAATGCAACGGCGCATGGAGGTGAGGAAGGAAGCTGCTGCTCCAGGGCTGCTTCCGCCTCATGCCGCTCTCTCCTGCCGCCAGCTGGGGCTCCAACCTGTTCGTGGAGGTCACTCTTGGGCTGCCGGCAGCCTGTAGCTTCCCCAACTCGCCTCCTCCGCGTAGCAGCGTCTGAGGGGCTCGCCCACAGGGAGGAAAAGGAGGACGAGAAGAGGACAACAAAGAGGAGGAGCCAGAGCCCCACCACCACACATGCCCCCAGGCAGAGCCCCGGAGGGATTTACTTGGGGTGCAACAGGAGCCGAGGGGAAAATGTACCTCGACCCAGAGGCCACCAAAGGTAAGCCGGGCATCTTCACCGTCCCTGCCCTGTTGTGGTGAGCGGGCTCCAAAACCACTGCCTTAGGTTTAGGGCACGAGGCGAAGGGAGGGGGGAAGGCAGGGTCGGGGCGCTGGAGGGGTGGGGGAAGGGGAGGCCAGAGCCTGACTGGGCGGGAGGGAAGGAAGTCCCTCGTGCCCTAAACCTAAGACGGTGGTTCTTCGGCGTTGAGTATCTATGCCACAGCGGAATAGGCAACAGAAATATAGAAGTTTAATTCCCCATCAGCCCAATAAACTCCAGTCTCTGTTCGTGTGAATAATGACACTCTCATTCAATTCACAAGGTAAAAATATAACTTTGTATTGAATTGTATTTAACAATAACAAGCTAAGCATGGAAAAACAACAGCAATCACAGCTACCTTTCTAAACATCCTTTCCTCACAGATATTTAATCCCAACTGTCCTCTTCAACGGACAAATCCCAACTGTCAGATCCCAACTGACAAATCCTCAAGATTCCATTTATCAGTCTTGAGACAGCGCCATCTGGTGTCAAACATGTCACACTGCAGAAAATACATCTTGTGCTGACTCATGAATTGCTATTCAAAATGCAATAATCTGACAGTGGTTTCAGAGCCCGCTCACCGCAACAGGGGACTGTATGGTGAAGATGCCTGGTTTACCTTTGGTGGCCTCTGGGTCGAGGTACATTTTCCCCTCGGCTCCTGTTGCACCCCAAGTAAATGAGAAGCGCGTGCTGAGGGTGGGTCGCCTGGAGGGGCGGGAGGCTGCTAAAGAGGGCTCAGTCTCGGTTTCTCGGCTCTGGAAGGTTTCGAGGCAGGCATGTAGCCAGGGGGGCTAAGGGGCTTCAGCCCCCGGAAATTCTCAGGGTGGTCATAAAAAGGCCTTACTGGTACATTATTTAAACTGTTATGTTTATTCATATCATGATCTGATCACCATGCTCATTATATCCCACCTTCATGGGGTTATTGGGATAACAATACAAAAGGTTTGCTAGGGTAGACCCTCTTCCACCCAGTCTCAGCCCCCCCCCCGAACCAAACTCAGCCCCCCCCGAATCAAAATCCTGGCTACGGCCCTGTTTCGAGGCGAAAGGTTTCGAGGCGAAAGGGTCGTGGATTGAGCTTGGGGCGAGAGGAGGGGGATCAGGCGCCGCTTCCCTGCGTGTTGTGCTCTCTCCAGCCAACCTCTACCGTTGCTTTTTTCTTCGGCTACTTTCTCTGTTTTTTTTTTATTAAAAAAACAGCACCTGCTTTCAGTTTCAAGAGGAAGACAAAACATAAATATCAACTTGCCAATAAAACCTCTTGATAGTTCACTTTAGGATTAGGGGGCCCAAGAGAGGGAGAGAGGGGCAGGAGGGAGCACAACACGCAGGGGCATAATCACAAAGTGTGGCCTAGGGTGCAAAATTGTGTTAATCCGGGCCTGGGCACAACCAACCCTGGCACACACAAAAGAGGCTCCAAACAACTTCTCAAAGGTTTGCACTGGGCTTCCTCTGAGGCTGGATCTACACTGCCAAATAATCTGATTTCTGACTCCACATTATCTGTTTTGAACTGGATTGCACAGGTCTACACTGCTGTATAAATCCCCAGTGGCACAGTGGGTTAAACCCTTGTGCCGGCAGGATCACTGACTGACTGACAGGTCAACGGTTCAAATCCAGGGAGAGCAGGTTGAGCTCCCTCTGTCAGCTCCAGCTCCCCATCAAACATCTGGGTGCTTGTTCTTGCAGGCGGCCAATTCTCTCACACCAGAAGCGACTTGCAGTTTCTCAAGTCGCTCCTGACATGGAAAAACAAAAAGCCTGCCAGTTCAAAGCAGATAATCTGGATTCAGAAACTGGATTATCTGGCAATATAGATGGGGCCCGAGGGCCTTCTGTTACACTGTCATATAAAATCCAAATAATCTGTGTTGAACTGGATTATAAGTATAAATCATATAATCCAGTTCAAAGCAGATCATGTGGATTACCCTCTTAGATAATCTGGATTATATAGCAATGTAGAAGAGGCCTGAGTCTACCCTGCCATATAATCCAAATCAAAGCAGATAATCTACATTCAGACACTGGATTATATCGCAACATATATGAGGCATGAGGCTGAGAGAGTGCGACTTGGCTATAGTTATTACGGCCCCTTCTATACTGCCATATAAAATCCAAATTATCTGCTTTGAACTGGATTATATGGCAATGTAGACTCATATAATCCAGTTAAAAGCAGATAATATGGATTATATGGCAATGTAGAAGGGACCTGAGTCTACCTTGCCATATAATCCAGAACAAAACAGATAATCTAGATTCAGAAACTGGATTATATCACAGTATAGATGGGGCATGCGGCTCAGAGAGTATGACTTTGCTATAGTCATTACGGCCCTTTCTACACTGCCATATAAAATCCAGATTATCTGCTTTGAACTGGATTATATGGCAGTGTAGACTCAGATAATTTGCTATGTTTCTCTCTTTTCTCCAACTTTATTCACATACCCAAAGAAAGGTCAAGGTCAAGGTTTTCCCCTGACATTAAATCCAGTCATGTCCGAATCTGGAGGTTGGTGCTCATTTCCATTTCTAATCCAAAGAGCTAGCGTTGTCCATAGACAGTGACACCTCCAAGTTCATGTGGCCAGCATGACTGCATGGAGCACCGTTATCTTTCCATAGAAGCAGTACCTATTGATCTACCTACATTTGCATGTTTTCAAACTGCTAAACTGGCAGAAGCTTGGGCTAACAACGGGAGCTCACCCCGTCCTGCGGATTCCAACCACCGACCTTCGGGCCAGCAAATTCTGCAGCTTAGCGGTTTAATCTGCTGTGCCACCATGGCTCCTTACCCAAAAGAAACTCCCCAACAAATCATAACTCTAAACTCCATTGCTCCCGCTGCCGGTTAGGGATGTGCACAGTTGGTCAAATCCCTGGTTGCCTATTATCTCAGGAAAAACGAACAGAATTGGCTTGTTTGGACTAATGAGGAGAGAAAAGCTGTCACGCTTGATTATTTGTGAAGCTTGTCTTCCAGGGAAATTGTTTTTCCAAAGAGGTGAAGCCACTTGAATATCCTCAGCCTCTTAATTTAAGGAGAAGAATTAATACAGACCTTGAGTATTTGTATCCATGTGCCTTCAAGTTGTCATACGGCAACCCCATACATTTCACAGGGTTTTCT
Source organism: Anolis apletophallus (assembly GCA_030556195.1). Lineage (NCBI taxonomy): Eukaryota > Metazoa > Chordata > Lepidosauria > Squamata > Anolidae > Anolis > Anolis apletophallus. Next base: position 203,648,299 of record JARBWK010000004.1, read on the forward strand.
GAGGCAAGGATAATACTCACAGGCCCAGATCAACACCTTTTGGTGCCCTAGGCCAGGGCTGTCCAACTGGCGGCCCTGGGACCGTACACGGCCCCCAAGCCCCTTCCCCATGGCCCCCTAACCCCCTGCAAGACATCAGGTTTTTAAAAAAAAAATTGGGGAAAAAATTGAAAAATTTCGATCTTGGGGGGGGGCGCGAGGAGGGGGCGGCGCAACTGAGGAGGAGGCGGAGGGTAGCCACGTCAGATGCCCTAGGGGCGGGATTTCCCCCCGCCTCTTCCTCGCTCGCGCAGGGCTGCTCGCGGGCTTGCGCGCCAGGGCAGGATGGCGAGCCGCCCTCTGCCGTGTCCTTGACTCTTGCAGCAGCAGCGCGCCTGAAGGAAGGTAAGCTCCGGGCTTACCTTTCTTCAGGCGCGGCCGCTGCAAGAGCTAGGAGACGGGCGGAGGGCGGCTCGCCCGATCCCGGCCCGCCTCCCGCCCTGGCGCGCATGCCCGCCCTGGCGACCCACCCTGGCGGGGTGACGTCAGGCGCCGAAAAGGGGCGGGTTGCGCAAGATGCTGGGCATGCGTGCCAGGGCAGGAGGCGGGCCGGGGATCGGCGAGCCGCCCTCCGCCGTCTCCCTAAGCTCTTGCAGCGGCGCGCCTGAAGGAAGGTAAGCCCGGAGCTTACCTTCCTTCAGGCGCGGCTGCTGCAAGTGTCAGGACACGGTGGAGGGCGGCTCGCCGATCCTGCCCTGGCGCGCAAGCCCAGTATCTTGCGTGACCCGCCCCTTTCGACGGGGCTGGGTGATGTCAGGCGTGGCGCCTGGCGTCACCCCGCCGAAAGGGGCGGGCTGCGCAGGATGCTGGGCATGCGCACGCCAGGGTGGAGCGGCCCCGCCCCCCATGAGCAGCCATGCCCCCACTGCAGCCACGCCCCCGCGAGCAGCCACGCCCTCCGCTCGGCCCCCAAGGTGATCCGTCACCTGCATTCCGGCCCTTGGGCCCGAAGATGTTGGACAGCCCTGCCCTAGGCCACAGTTTGGAATTACGCCCCCCCCGGCGCCTCACACCGCCGCATTAGAGAGGCCTATCCCCATTCCGCCCCCGCTCCCCCTCAGCCCTTCCTCCTCTTCTCCCCTGATATCCATTCACCCACCGCTGAGGCTCCTCCCCGCGCCGGGAACGCACGTCCGGCGATCCCAAAGAACTATGGGTCCCAGCATGCCCCGCGGTTGAGAGGCTGGCGCCGCCGCCGCATCCCTGCACCCCCCGCGGCCACGAAGGTGGCTCTGCGGCTTCGCGCTGGGTACATGGAGGGCAGTGGCTGCAGAAAGTCGGGGCCTTCCTCCGCTTCAGGAGCCAATCGTGACCAGCATGGGCTTGTAGTCGAACCGGGAAGCTCCAAACCCAAAAAGAACGAACAGGAGAGGGTCCCCAGTATCCCTCTTGGCCCCTGGCCCAAGTTGCACCAGTACCAAGCTTTTTTTTCCTTTTCTGCCCCACCTGGTCCCATACACCACTACATCAACCTCGTCCCTCCCAGGAAACCCAGCCACCATTACCTCCCATCTCCACATTTACAACACTTCATACAGCACATAGCATGAAAGACATTTTGGCCACACGTTACAAAACAATAGGAAAGGACATCTTTCCCCAGTATCCCTCTGCCACCCACATTGCAATAACACTTACACCCCATAAGCAGACCACCTCAAGACAATAGCAAATACATTCCCCCTCCCTCCAAGCAACAACAGCCAGGCCACTTTCCACCCAGGCCTATGCTAGGCCGCTGCAGTACCTCCACCCACCACTAGGCCCGAAACGCCCCTCCCTCCCTCTACCACAAAAAAAAGCCTTTTTAATAAACCAAACACTTTGCCATTTCTCCCATCGTTTCCTCTTCCTCCTTTCTCTCCCTCTCTATCCTCTCTCCGGCCTGGGGAAAACATATCTCAGCTCAAAAGTGGCAGCATGCTGGCGATTTGGGTCAAAAGAACTCTGTTAGGGGGGAGGGAGCCCCCCAAGACTCTGCCAACTTGGGAGACTTAGTTCTCAAGGACCTAAACTCATTTTCTCTACTTTCCAACCATTTTTCCTGAAGCGAACTCAAGATCCCTTCCTGGCTGAAAGCAGCCAGAGAGCCAAAAAGTACATCCATGGACTTTGGGAGGCTTTGAACCTGCAGCCCAAGCCTTTGTGGGCTGGGATATGTAATTCGCCCAAGGACACGGATCATAGACTCATTTGCTGTTGTTTTCTCCACTCTAGACATGCCCCGTACAAGTGGGCTCGCCCAGAATGTTGCCCCCAGACCTTTCCCCTGATCACAGACTTTATAGCACACAAGGACATTTCTCCAGATGGACATTTCATTATTATACATGTGCACCCTGTCTATTGCCTCCGTTGCTCTAGCTATAAGAATATTACCCTATGAATCTTCCCTCAACCCTCTCCCTCTCCCTTCCCCACTAAGATAGTTAGGAGCTGTATTTTGAATTATGATTGCTATATTTGCCAAGAGGATATGTACTGCATAACCCTGAGCCATCTCACACCTTTTTGCCTCACCACCCCACTTCATGTTTGCATGGAACAATAACCAATTAGCCAGGCTCTTGTAATGAAGATCAGGCCTTTCCTGTCTTCACACCTGGCTAATCCCAAAAGCTATCTAGACCAGTGTTTCTCAACCAGTGTGCCGTGGCACACTAGTCTGCCGTGTGTGATCATCAGGTGTGCCACGAGAAACGCTCTCTGCCCCCCTTCCTTCCCCCCTCCTCCTGCCAAACTCCTGCTGCTTGGGAGAGGAGGAGGAAGGGCCGGGCGGCGCCTCCTTCGGCTGTTTCCCCAACCAGCCTCCAATCCGCCATGACTCCCGCCATGACTCCCGCCCCTTGCTTGTTGAAGCCGCATGGAGGAGGAGCCCCGCCTACTGAAGCCCATCCACCGCTCATGCTCCTCCTCTGTGAGAGAGCTGAAGCCGGGGGGGGGGGGGATGACGCAGCCTGGCTCTGCCCCCTCCCCCCGGCTTCAGCACTCCCACAGCTTCGCCAGCCTTGAGGGGGCAGTGCCAAGCCAGCGGTGGCAGAGCCAGCACAATGCTGGCTTGGCACTGCCCCCTCAAGGCTGGTGAAGCTGTGGGAGTGCTGAAGCCGGGAGAGGGGCGGGGCATGAAGCGGCCTGGCTCCGCCCCCTCCCCTAGCTTCAGCGCTCCCACAGCTTTGCCAGCCTTGAGGGGGCAGTGCCAAACCAGTGGTGGCAGAGTCAGCACAATGCTGGCTTGGCACTGCCCCCTCAAGGCTGGCGAAGCTGTGGGAGTGCTGAAGCCGGGAGAGGAGCAGGGCATGAAGCGGCCTGGCTCCGCCCCCTCCCACAGCTTCAGCGCTCCCACAGCTTTGCCAGCCTTGAGGGGGCAGTGCCAAACCAGCGGTGGCAGAGCCAGCACAATGCTGGCTTGGCACTGCCCCCTCAAGGCTGGCAAAGCTGTGGGAGAACTGAAGCCAGGGGAGGGGGCGGGGCATGGCGTAGCCTGGCTCCTCCCCCGGCTTCGGCACTCCCAGCAGCTGCTCCCAGCAGGTCACCATCCCCAGCCATTCTTTACTGTGTTACAGTGTCATTTTGGTTGGTGGTGTGCCCCGGATTTTTAATGTTAAAAGTGTGCCGCGGCTCAAAAAAGGTTGGGAAACACTGATCTAGACTTCTGAGTTTCATCTACCTAGATTAACCTTTGGGTAATGGACACAAAGAGAATTTCAGAGCACAGCGGGCCCCCTGTTTTGGCCTCGGAAACCAGACAGGGCCCACCATAAGACTCTTTGTCATTTCAGCCATGAGCAAATCATCCTAATCGGACCTGCCTTTCTTCTTTCCTCAAACATGAGGAAGGGACATACAGACTTGATAATTACATTTCCTCAAAAACAAAAGCCTAAACCGGACTTGTCGCTCCAGGCTAACACCTGGAAATTGGCTTCCTTTGTTTCCCATTCATAATCCTTCCTGACACAGTCTCACCCAACCTCCTCTCCCTGGAACTCCATATATGGTTGGAGACATCTGATTAGCTGGACAGGCAGATGGAGAAGGGCGCTGATAGGTTGCCGGCGTCCCGCCCATCAGCTGGTCCGACCAATCATCAGCCGATCAGCCGGGAGGAGGCGGGCGGGGAATCCAAATGTTGACAGCTCTGTAAACCCTTTAAAAACTGATGTCTTGAATGTAAATGCATGCGTCTTTGCGGAATCAGGGTATTGCGGTCGCATCCTCTCAGCTGAGCAGAATAAACAATTTCGTGGCTTCTACCTTGCCTCATGGTAGAGGCAAGGTAGTCAGGTCAGATATGGTGAGCATATCTTTGAAGGTTGAGAGGTTGAGAGATCTAGGTCGCTCCGGGCTCGCCAGGGTACTCACGAACTCTCTGGACTGGGCTCCGCAGGCGGTTGGCGGGGCCAGCCCACAGTCGTTGTTCGACAACAGGCTGAAGGAAGAGGACTCCTCCGAGCCCATGCTGGTCACGATTGGCTCCTGAGGCGAAGGAAGGCTCCGACTCTCTGCAGCCGCTGCCCTCCGCGCACCCAGCGCGAGGCCGCAGAGCCGCCTTTCAGGCCGCGGGGGCTGCCGGGATTTGGCGGCGGCGCCAGCCTCTCAGCTGTGGGGCATGCTCCTCCTCTTCCTCCTCATGCTGCTGCTGCTGCCTCATGTGGAGCCCTGGTCACGTGGTGCGCCCTCTGCCGGGTCACGTGGGGGCTGGCTCCCAGCTGTATGTCTGCAGGGCGCCAAGGAGGGAGCCCCCCCTTCCTCCCTCCCTCCCTCCTGCCTTCCTTCCTTTTGGGTACCAGGCGGCAGGAGCCAATCGCGGCACGATTTATTATTTTAGAACATTTTTATTTTATTTATTTCTTTTGGGCCGTGATTTGCGCCCCTCTCGGCTCGGGCCCCTAGGCCCAGGGCCGTAGCCAGGATTTTGGTTCGGGGCTGAGTTTGGTTGGGGGCTGAGACTGGGTGGAAGAGGGTCTACCCAAGCAAACCTTTTGTATTGTTATCCCAATAACCCCATTAATGTGGGATATAATGCGCATGGTGATCAGATCATGATATGAATAAACATAACAGTTTAAATAATGTACCAGTAAGGCCTTTTCGCGGACCACCCTGAGAATTTCGGGGGGCTGAAGACCCCTTAGCCCCCCCCCCCCCGGCTACATGCCTGCCTAGGCCATGGCCTCGTTGGCCCTATGGGTAATCCGGGCCTGAATACTCAAGATGGGAGTAACAGTCTGAAAGAGCTATTTCTACCATGCTTTGGAAGTTAATGCCTGTTGTTGTTGTTATTGTTCACCATTCTATACCAAGCTTGGACAAACTTGGGTCCTCCAGGTGTTTTGGACTTCAACTCCCACCATTCCTAAAAGCCTCAGGCCCTTTCCTTTTCCACTTAAGCGGCTGAGGAGGAAAAGGAAGGGGCCTGAGGCTGTTAGGAATGGTGGGAGTCAAAGTCCAAAACACTCAGAGGGCCGAAGTTTGCCTATGCTTGGTCTATATAGGCTTATTGGAGCATTCCTTTTTTGAAATATCAAGGAAGCAGCTAGTTCAAACTGCATGCAACTTCTAATTTAGTCAAACTCTTCCTGGCCTTGAGGAAGAAAATTACTGGTGTGCATTGCCAACTCATAGACAGTTTTAACTCCAAGTTTCTGCAGAGTCAGAGGGAGGGCTTTTCTCGAAAAATCTGGAAGTCGGCATGATGCAACTCTGGAAAAATGTTGCAGGAGGAGGAGAGAGAAAAAGCCAGATGTTCAGAGCCCAGGCCAGCTGTGAAATGTCTCTTTCTGCTATTCCCCCGCCTTTGGTTTGGTTTTGCATTCCCAAGGAAGGAAAACTGTGAGCCTTGTATTTGACTCCTGTCCCATTTCAGAATGCCGCATTCATTTCAGAGCGAAGATCCTGTGGCATTCCGGCATTAAAATGTTTATTTTAATGAGAGGAACGCCCAAGGCAGGAAAGAGGAAAAGAAAAACGGGAAAACATTGCATCAGTCCCAAGCTAACATAGCCATTCAAAGCTGCATAACATGGTTTCCTAGATTTCAGGACAAAATCAGAATATTGTGAAGATGAAGCTTTGGCAAATGGATATCTTTTTGCCTGGCCTAAATATATATATGAATACTAGCTGTACCCGGCACGCGTTGCTGTGCCCTATTTAGGAGATGCGAGAAAGTCTGAGTATGTAAGGGTTGGAATTGTTGTTAGTTATGGTGTTGTTGGGGCCCTGGCTGTGTCGTTGTGGGTTGTTCTGGTGGGTGGGATGTTGAAGTCCTGTGGAGTTGCTGTTGTGTGGTGTTGCTGGCGTTCTGCATTGCTTGTGGATATACAATGTTTTTTGTCTTTCCGTCTGCTGTGTTGATGTAGAGGTTGATGCTTGTGTGGGTGGGGTACTTTGGAAGTGAGTGGAGGTACTTGAAATCCCATTATCCATGGTGTGTCCTCCTCTGAACTGCAGTCGGATGGAGTGTGGGTCATGGGGGGCATTGTGTGCCAAGTTTGGTCTTTATTGGTCTTGGTTCTGGGCCACAGTGGTCTGTGGGGAATGATGGGTTTTGAAGTAGTACAAATCCCATTATTACTGGAACTATTTTAATTAATTTTCCTATTCTTTTAGCTTTTAACTATTGAACTCTTTTATGTGTTTTATGTGTAAGTCGCCCGGAGCACTGATGTGGAGGGCGACTCATAAATAATAAAATCAATCAATCAATCAATCAATGGAGGTACTTCAAGTCCCATAATCCATGGTCCACCCTCCTCCAAACTGTAGTAGAATGTAGCGTGGGTCATAGGGGCTCTGTGTGCCAGGGTAGGTTACTGTAAATTCAGGTCATACACAATGTCCCATGAGCTGAGGTCTAGTCAGGAATAGCAAGTTAATGAAGCCTTACTGTCATTTCAGGCCATACACAATGTCCAGTGAGCTGAGGCGTAGTCGGGAGAATCAAGTTAATGAAGCCTTACTGTCAATTCAGAGTGTAAACAGCATTCCATTAAGTGAGGCCTAGTCAGGGAAATTAAGTTAATGAAGCCTTACTGTCAATTTTGGGCGTGGTCTGTGATGTGTAGGGGTGTAAATTTTCTGTGGGAAGTGAATTGGGTGTTTGTGTTTGTGCCTCAGCCCTTTGCCTTATCCTCCTCTGACAGTTTATTATGGGTTGGAAAGTTCATGTTGGCTGGCCAGTACAGGAGTTATGCAAATCCGCCCTTATTGACAGCCAATCATGTTGTCAGAATGTAGAGGCTGGGAGAGTCGTTGGCAGCCCCGGAGGATGCTGGGAAATGTAGTTTTTTACTCGTTGTTTTGGGGGCCTTTTAGGTTTTGAGGGTGGAAAGTTTCTTTGCTACAAACATACCTTGCTTGAGGCCTATTTCTATTGGCAAGTTTGGTGTTTCTGCGTTGTAAGGTTTCTCTGTTTGGGACGGTCTTTCCATGATGACGCTTCCTTTATATATATATATATAGATACAGCAATGCTTCTTTAAAAATGCTTTGAGTCTCCTTGTGGAGAGAAAAATTGGGGTATAAACAAACATAAACATAAGCAACAACAACAACACAAAACTTTATTTATATACCGCTCTATCTCCCCGAAGGGACTCAGAGCAGTTTCCAAGTAACATCATCGATATATACAAGGTAAACAACATAAAAATAAAATTAACAAGATAATATAAGCATAAAAATCACAATAGTACATATATATATAAAATAATAAGCATAAGCATAAACATAATAATAATAATTTACTGGCACAAGCCAGTAAAGGTGGTCCCAGTGGTGATCAGCACACTGGGTGCAGTGCCTAAAGACTTTGGCCTGCACTGAAAAACAACCCCTCCAGTATTTTCTGTTGGTCATGTGGGTTCGCTGTGCCAAGTTTGGTCCAGTTCTGCAATTTGTGGGGGTCTCGTTGGTCTGTGGAAGAATGGATTGAAGGTACTGCAGATCCCATCATCCGTTGTCCATGCTCCCCCAAACATATTGTTTTTGTGATTAATCACTATGCTTTAATTATGTTTGATTTGTAACAATAAAAATACATCCTGCATATTAGATATTTGTATTAGAATTTGTAAGAGTAGCAAAATTATTTATGAAGTAGCAACGAAAATATGGTTAGGGGTCACCACAACATGAGGAATCTTAATTAGGGCTCACGGCATTAGAAAGGTTGAGAACCACTGCATTAATACATATATCTTTCTGTTTAATTGCTATTTAAAATTTAAAAAAAAAATTCTAGGGGGGCGGTGAGTAATTTTTTTTTCTGGAAAGGGGGCGGTAGGCCAAAAAAGTTTGGGAACCACTGATGTAGAGCCTTCTTTTGCCAGTTTACTCTTCTGCTCTGGATTGTGTTTTTACGCTATTCACTCTTCGTCTTTTTATTATTATTTTGTATTATTATTATATCTTTACATGTAGAAAGGGCCTGAGAATTGTTCCAGGTTAAGCGGCCGAGGGAGAAAAGGAAAGGGCCTGAGGCTGTTAGGAATGGTGGGAGTTAGAGTCCAAAACACCTGGAGGGGGTGGGCCCATTTCTCCAATGTGTCCCAGTCTCTAGAGCAGGGGTGCTCACACTTTTTCAGCATGCGAGCTACTTATAAAACAACCAAGTCAAAATGACCTACCTACCCACTACTCAGAGAGCCATAAAAGCAAAATATTTGGAAATGTATTTCAGTGAGAGCCATATAATATATTTTAAGACTGAATTCAACTAAATGTGAGTATAATAAGCCCCTGAATTTATTCATAATAATAATGATGATGATAATATTCATTCAGCCTCTGCTGCTGCTACTAATAATAATAATAGTAACAACAACAACAGGTTCCTAGAATAGAAGGAGACCTCCAAGGGCCATCCAGTCCAGCCTCCTTCTGCCATAAGGGAAAAACACAATCAAAGTATTCCTCACAGATGGCCATTCAGCCTCTGATAACAACAACAACAACAACAACAGCAATGGGTTCCTAGAATAGGAGGAGACCTCCAAGGGCCATCCAGTCCAACCTCCTTCTGCACCTGGGCGGCGTTGGGAGCCTGTGGGACGGGACTAAACCTTCCTCCCGCCCTGCCTGCGATCTACCAGGATGCCCTACACCAGTGTTTCTCAACCTTCCTAATGCTGCGACCCCTTAATACAGTTCCTAATGTTGTGGTGACCCCTAACCATAACGTTATTTTCATTGCTACTTCATAACTGTATTTTTGTGTGTGGGTGTGTGTGTGGGTTGATTTTGTCATTTGGAAGTTGTAGTTGCTGGGATTTATAGTTCACCTACAATCAAAGAGCATTCTGAACTCACCAACAATGGAATTGAAACAAACTTGGCACTCAAAATTCCCAAGACCAACAGCAAATACTGGAAGGGTTTGGTGGGCATTAACCTTGAGTTTGGGAGTTGTAGTTCACCTACATCCAGAGAGCACTATAGACTCAACAATGATGGATCTGGACCACACTTGACACGAATCCTCAATATACCCAAATGTGAACACTGGTGGAGTTTGGGGAAAATAGATCTTGACATTTGGGAGTTGTAGTTGCTGGAATTTATAATTCACCTACAATCAAAGAGCCCCTTGCACCCCACCAATGATAGAATTGGGTCAAACTTCCTATACAGAACACTCATGCCTTGAAGGGACTAGCTGGCGCGAGCCTCCATCCCACCTCTCACTCTCGCCCTCACCCACACATGCGCATCATGCTGCCAGGTGCCAAGCACGCCTGCTCTCCTCTCCCTGCTTGGAGTCTCGGAAACAGCCCTTCTCTTGGATGGGAGGCCCGCCAATCACAGCAAAGGAGAGCTTTAGGTGGGAGAATTCGCAGTCTGTTTCCAAAAAGAAAGAGAAGGACAAGCGGAGAGATCTTCAACCTTCTCTGCCAAAGGGCTTCCTGAGACCATCAGAAATATATGTTTTCTGATGGCCTTTGGCGACCCCTCTGAAACCCTCTCACGACCCCCCTGGGGGTCCCGACCCCCAGGTTGAGAAACCCTGCCCTACACGATCTACTAGTAGATCACGATCTACCTAATGAGCACCCCTGACCTGGAGGGTAAGTTTTCCCATACCTGGTCTACACTGACCAAATAGAATATCACCATCAATATCATCAGGAGGGGAGAGAGTGAGGACTCACTTGAATAGGGAGTTGTAGCTTTGCAAGGTCTTCAGGCTTCTCTGCCAAAGAATGCTGCTGCCTTCCCCAAACTACAAATCCCAGGATTTCATTGCAGTGAGCCATGGCAGCTAAAGTGGTGTCAAACTGCATTAAGTCAATGTCTGCTTGATGGCAAATAGCTACAGAAAGGTTACCAGGGATGGGAAAAGGCAGGACGAGGAGAAGCAGGCGGGTGTTAATTATGAATTAATTAACTACTTAATTATGAATTCATAAGTGTGCCTTAATCCTACAGTGTAGGTGCATCTTTAGGTTGCAAGAGGAGAGACTCAAGCGTATCAAAGCTCTGCCAAATCTCAAAATCCCTTCTGTTACGGTGGAAAGCAATGAGAAGAAGGCAGAGGGCAAACCAGGACACACTGACATCAATTTGAGAAGAACTCTAGGCAGGGAGCTTTCACTGCCATGGCTCAATGCTGTGTCATCCTGGGAGAGATGTAGTTTCACAAGGTCTTCAGCCTTCTCTGCCCAAGAGTGGTGGGGTGTCACCAAACTACAGCTCCCACGATTCCATAGCATTGAGCCATGGCAGTTAAAGCGGTGCCATCCAGTTGCATTCACTCTACAGTGGTCATTTAAGGATACTATTAAATCAATTCCAAAAAGCAATGGCATGTACCTTCCACTAAGTGGCACTCGATAACCATTCGTGCCTTGAGATGCCAGTTCTATTCCTGGAAATGAGACCAAAGTAGACCATTTGCTTTTGTAATCAGTGCGTGCAAAACATGTTATGGGTAAAACACATAGTGCATGGGTGTGCCTAATTTGTGTACCTTTATACATTGAGGACCAACTGGGATGGCTGTGGTTATTTACTGGGTTATGCAGAACACAGGAAATTGCTTTACAATGGCTGAGATCATTGGATCCCTTTATTCATTTACGACTTACTCTTAAACTAATAGGGGCTTCCCAGAATATATCAGGCAGCAAGACATCTTTCCCATCACTTTTTTTGGGCATATCCTCCATACGTCTTTCTTTGACCGGTGCATGCCTTCATTAATACTCTGTCATCCCACTTCTCATCTGCCTTGAAACTGGCAGGGGGTTCAACTACTAGATGACCTTTGAGGGGTCCTTTCAACTTCACCATTTCGTGAGTCTATAACAGGGGCGGGCAACCCACGCCCCACGGGCCGCATCCGGCCCGGCAGCCAGTTCTGTCTGGCCCGGGGAGAAGGGCGTCGGGGCGGGGCCAAGAGGAAGGGGTGCTACTGCCGCCATCCCATCGCGAGCTCTGGGAGGCCTGCGTCGGCAGACAGGCCGGAGGAGCGGCGGCTTTGGAGTGCCTGCATCCCTGCAGGCGATCTGGGCCTGCAGCGGGAGCACTCCGCGACCTGCCGGGACTTATCGCCCTGGCAACCCGGAAGACTTGATCGTCTTCCGGGTCGCCAGGGCAATGAGCTGCCTCAGATCGCAGAGTGCTCCCCCTGCAGGCCCAGATCACCTGCAGGGATGCAGGCACTCCAAAGCCGCCGCTCCTCCGGCCTGTCTGCCGACGCAGGCCTCCCAGAGCTCGCGATGGGATGGCGGCAGCGCGCAATCAGCTGGGGAATCAGCTGGGGAACGGCTGGGAGCGAGAGCAGGCGGAGGCCTGCAGCCTCCGATCGCCTGCTGCTCTCCTCTTTATTTTCTCCTGGTGGAGGGACACGGGACCAGAGCACTGTGCTGCGTCCCTGCTGCGTACCTGCAGTGAGCGGCTGAGGGCGTGGCGGAGGCAGAGAGAGGGCGAAAGGGGAGGAGGGCGGAGGGGAGGAAGGAAGGAGGGAGGCGGCCAGGAAGACCTGCCTCCTGCCCTGAGCGGGTCGTGGAGGCCTCGGGCGGCGTTCAAAGAGTCCCCGCTTTCCTCCGAGCTCCCTTCGGAGCCCCCCCAGAAGGTGAGTGGCAGGCAAACAAAGAGGGCGAGCAAAGAAGGCAGACAGGCAGTTTCTCTGAGGCAGGCCACACACACGCTGGGTCCGCTTTGCCATCCTCTGGGCTGGGGTCATTGGGGCATTCCATCTTGGGATCCTTCCTCTCTTCAGGATGTCAGCCTTCATCTTGGTTCGCACCTTGTCTTCTTGAATTTTATTTTATTTTATTTTAGTGGTTTTTATTATTATTTTATAATAATTTTATAATAATAATATAATATATAATATAATATAATAATGTTATATTATAATTTCAACATATTATGTCTATATATATACTATAATATAATAATTATGATATTAATACTAATAATATATGAATATTTCTTGATATATTAATATGTTAATATTAATGATGTGTAATATATAGTAAATATAGTAAATAAATAAATAAATAATGTAGATTAGAATGTAGTTCAGCCTTTAGGTGCGGCCCTCCATAATTTTTTTGGCTCTCGTGTGGCCCCTTGGACAAAATAATTGCCCACCCCTGGTCTATAACATCAGGTAGAGCTCAAGCTGAACATGAGCCAACAGCATGATGCAGCAGCTAAAAAAGCCAAGCCGATTCTAAGCTGCATCCATAGGAGGATGGTGTCCAGATTGAGAGAAATCATAGTATCATACTCTTTTGCTTTGGTCAGACTTCAACAGAAGAACTGCCTGCCTCAGGGGAATGTGCTTTCTCCATCAATAACACAAATGATCAGCTACTGCCATAAGGGACAGAGAGTTCCATCTATGCTGATGATCCTGCCATCACCACTCAAGCAAGGAGTTTTGAAATGGCTGAACAAGAGCTCTCTGAAGCTTTAGGTGATCTTACTGCCTATTACAGGGAAAACCAGCTGATTCCTAATCCATCTAAAACACAGACATGTGCTTTTCATCTTAAGAACAGACAAGCATCTCAAGCAAATCTGTGCAAAACGTGTGCAAAACTGGTTGGAAAATACAGTTCTAATGGACATGTGGTCACACACCTACTGAAGGATTAAGTGTGCGGTGATGTGGAAGTCATGACCATATGACAGGCATGATGAGAACTACATCATACATTGTTGTCCCTGTTTGATGACGAGGTGCAATGGGTATAAAAGCAAGTAGCAAGCATGTGCTCTCTGTCTTGCCATGATTCTCTCGCTTCTCACTGTACATCCATTCTTGATATCTGTATCTGTTGTGAGTATATCTGTGTATATACCAATAGGAGATCAGAGCATCCTGATGTGTGTGCATATATCTGGCATTACTTCGCGAACAAAGATTCTTAGGAAGGACTCATCCCACGCTTTTTACAAGCACGTTGATGACTAAAAAGGCCAATCTGAGATAGGCAAGTCTGGTTGCAGAAAGCACAGCAGAAAGTCTCCTTGGGTGATGTTGTTTCCAAGTTGCGGTTCTTTCTGCGTTGTCGTTTCTCTTCGAGACCCGTTTGGCATGTCTTCTCAAAAGAGGCCGCAGCATTGTGGATAGTGTGTCTCCGTGCCTCCCGATGTGAGGCCAGGATGGACCATTGTTGGTGATCAATCTGGCTGAGCCTGAGATGTTGTTTCAGGGAGTCCTGAAACAACATCTCAGGCTGATGTGTCTGCATATAGCTGTACATAAAACAACGTGTCAAGATTAAAAATGCTCCACTGTGAGTTTTGGATGAAAACCAGAGACAAGGTGTTTTCTTAAAACAGTGAGTGGCACAAGGTCAAGCTGTGCAGTAAAACTCTGCTGTCAACTGATATGGACTCTGCAATGTTTGGGTCTATTTTTATAGCTTGCCTCTGAGGCAATCAGTGTGCGGTGCAGCATAGAGAGGGTGTAATTGAGGAAGGAGAAAACTATGAATCATGCACCTATCGGTGCTGTTTTACTAACAGGATCAATACCCTTGTGGTGTTTGTTTTGTTCTCTGTGTCCCTGTTCAGAAGATTTCACCACATTTTCCATCCTTGTGATCATTGGATTTCAAAAAAAAAATGGCTTGTTGTGGAACCAAGGTCTAGAGATGAAGCTTCAGTGGAGGGACCTTTTCCCAGGCCCGGATTAACACCTTTTTGCGCCCTAGGCCACACTTTGGAATTACGCCCCCTTTAAGACAACCTCTACCGCAGCCCCCACCCCCCGGGAAAGGGCCGGGCCCCCTCCTTACCCGTCGGGCAGCAGAGCAGGAAGGCCAAGGCCACCAGAAGGCTCCGGCAAACGCTTCCCATGGCCAGGCGGAAGGAGGAGTGTCCTGGGCAGCCGAGAGCCAGGGGCCGGTCCGGGACAGGAGAGCCGAGGTGAAGCGAGCGGGCGGCCCGGTGTCCTCTGTCCCTGTGTCCGATCGTCCGTGCCTGGCCGGTGTGCCAGGAAGGCATAAGAGTCCTGCCTGGCAGGGCAAGGGGCAGGGCACGTTCTCCGCCGGGGGGGGAGGGGGGCAGAGAACGTGTCCTCCCCTCCCCGCGTGGACCCTGAAGCCTTGACCCCGACCCTCGCTCGGCCCAAGTCTTCTGGAGGAGCCTCCTCCCTCCTTGCCTGCCTGCCTGCCTGATGGTTGCAAAGGTCCTGGGCTGCCCCCCTCCCCCGAAGATGTGCCCTTGCTCCCTCCCTCCCTCCGCAAAGGAGGCCATGTCCGGAAGGGAGGGAGGGAGGGAAAAGAGGGCCAGGTCCTCAGGATTGGACCCAGAGACAGAGCCAGGCACCCTCTCCACAACCAACATACCCAACTCCCCCTTGGCATTCGCAAGCTCCGAGAGTTGGGAGATACCCCAGGGGCCAGCCATGGCGTTTTTATTTGTTTCAATTTTTTTTGGTCCGTGATCTGCGCCCCTCTTCGGCTTGCGCCCCTAGGCCATGGCCTAGTTTGATCTTATGGGTAATCCAGGCCTGCCTTTTCCTCAGGATAATAACTCTTCCCTTTCGAGGAGAAGATTACTCTCACTTCCTGTTGTTTCATCCTCGTTCTTAACCATG